>OZ012706.1:56345431-56945431 GCA_963942595.1 Cylloceria caligata | reverse complement strand
TCTCCGGCGTCAGCCGTGTGTGCACCTGGTCTTCGACAATGTCGCATAAAGCACTGAAGCGCCGGCATCGAAAGAATGTGGGCTCAGCGTCATCCTCAACTCCTGCGCAGGTTAGGCAGTCCAGAGCATGCTCACAATTGAATTTATGAAGGTACTTTCGAAACCATCCGTGTCCTGTCATCACCTCTGTGAGATAGTAGTTGAGCTCCCCGTGCCGCCGGTTCAAACATTTCTCCCCGTTCGGGATCAGCCGGTGTGGCCACCGTCCCTTTGTGGAGGTATCCCACATCCTCTGCCACCGATTGAGACTCCCTCTTCTCGCCTTAATTTCGTCCTCCGCCGACTTTCCCTGCTGGTAGACCGTCCTTCGCTCCATGGCCAACACCTCGAGTGGCTATATTCCCGCCATGACGTTAATGGCATCTTCCGAGACTGTGCGAAACACACAGGCTACCCTCAAGGCGCTGACCTGGTAGGGCGCTGCAGCCTTTCTGCGATACAGGCTTTGGTGCTGATTTGTTCTACCTGCTCCTTGAAGTTGAGCCTGGCGTCGAGAATCACTCCAACGTACCGAATAGACGGCTGAGAGAGCTTTTGTTTTGTGTTCTGCGAGTTGCACTCCCACAGAAGACATCCACTTCCCGATCTCCGAGAAAATCTCTTCGAAGATAGCGATGATCTGCTCTAGGAATTTTGCGACAATAAGCACTGCCACATCATCCGCAAAGGCCACGAGACGTACTTCTCGTGGTAGTCAGCAACAGTAGCGCGTTGTACATGATGACCCACAGAAGAGACCCCAGTACAGAGTCCTGAGGTACTCCTCCAGTCACTCTGTACATTCTCAGTCCATCTTCCGTGTCGTGCATGAAAAACCTGTCACACAGGTAACTCGCCACTATCCTCCGAAGGTACTATGGGACACCGAGTCTCTTAAGGGCCTCCATGTCACACTTCCAACTCGCCGAGTTGAAGGCATTTTTGATATCGAGAGTAGCGATCAAGCAGTACTGCTTCGATCCTCTCGTATATCTTCTCCGTGCGATAACGTCCTTTGTTGTATTCATCACCTTGCTGATCCCGTCTAGAGTAGAGTGCACTTTCCTGAAGCCATACTGGTGTTCTGCCAGCAAAGGGTCGATAACCTTCTCAATTCTATTACGGATGATCCGTTCGAAGACCTTGTCTGCTGTATCCAGCATGCAGAATGGACGATAAGATGATGGTTCGTCTGGAGGCTTTTTCCCCTTGGAGAGAAGCACTAGTCTCTGCCGCTTCCACTTGTCAGGGAATGTTTCTTCCTTGAGACATGTGTTGTACATGTCCAGAAACATCGCTGGTACCGCCTTGATGGCTGTGTTCAGGGCCACGTTTGGGATTCCATCCATGCTAGGAGCTTTGTTGTTGCTCACTTTTGATGTTGCAGTGAGCAGCTCCACTTCCGTGATGGGTGGAATATCCTCTTCAACGTTCCCCTCGATGCCGTAATCCTCCGCCTACTGTGCCGGGAAAAGGGTGGATACGATCTTCGCCAGCAAGTCCGGGCGGATAGGCGATGGCATTGGCTGGCTTTTCAGCCGAGCCATTGCCACCTTGTATGGCCTGCCCCATGGGTCGCTGTCGATCTCGCTGAGAAGCTCCCTCCAGGTCTTTGTTTTGGCGCACTTAATGGTCTTCTTCAGCACCAATTTCGCGGACTTATGCTTGTCCTCCAATGCGTTGAACGTGTATTTGCCTTGAGCTCGTTGTGCCAGCCGTCGAACTCGGCGGCATTTTTACGAAGCCCAGCAATCTCTTCGCTCCACCAATGCACCGGAGGTCGGTTGTCCGTATCTGTTTGCGTGGCATTATGACATCACATGCTTCGGTGACCCTCTGCATGACTTCCTCCACTTTTGCCGCTGCATCGCCAGCCTTAATGGGGTGAGTGTCGAAAGCCTCGCGGAAGAGGTCCGCATCGAACAGCTTGATTGTCCAGCCCTTCGACTTCATCATATGCTGTTTCCCCCTCCGCTTCGAATCACTGTTTATCCCCCACACAATGGCCTGGTGGTCACTACAAGTGTAGACATCGCTGACCTTCCACGAAGAGCGGTTTTCTCGTACTAGACTGCTGCTCACAAAGGTGAGGTCCACGATGGATATGGTCTCTCCCTCGATGAAGGTAGGCTGACTGCCCGCATTGAGCAAGACCACTTCCAGTGAGGGCATGGCCTCTAGTAGGGATTGTCCCTTCCTGTTCGTCTTTTTGCTGCCCCAGTCAACAGCCCACGTGCTGAAATCTCCAGCAATGACCACCGGGAAGTGGTCCTTAGCATCCCTGACCAACCTGTCGAGAAAGTCCTCGAACTCTTCAATCGTCCAGCTGGGTGGTGCATAGCAACTGTAACAGTGGATACCCCTGACCTTCACTCTCACAAAATCGCGATCCATCCGACTAACAAGCTCCTGGAATGGAAACTTCCCGCAGGACCAAATCGCAGCCTTCCTACTTTCATCAGAAACCCAGGGTTGGGTATCCACGTGTATGTAAGGTTCAGAAAAGATGGCCAAGCCTGGCTTCAGCTCCCGCACTGTCTGTGAGAGCAGATCCTGTGCGGCCTCACAGTGTTGGACGTTGAGCTGGAGCACTCTCATTTGCGACGCTTGGCAACCGCCTGGAATGCCCGCATGTACGCAGGGTATCGACTGCTACCGGCTATGTGTGTTACATGCTCCTTTCCTTTCGTGGCACACAAAACGCAGTGCACATCGGCTTTGCACACCGCAACTTTGTGCCCTTCTTCGCCGCATCTGATGCAGCTATTGGATCTGTCCACTTTACTCTCGCAGTTCCGAGCAAGGTGGCTGAAGTCCCATCATCTGACGCACTTCAGTTGCTTTACCAGCTCCCCGATTTGGCAGTAAGTGCATCCAATTCGGACGTTCCTCTGCCCCAGGAACTTCTTAACTACTGGTACTAACAGTCCTACTACCCCAGTCTGCGTTCCGTCGTATGCAGGACGTAGCGATTTGATCGATAGTGGCGTTATGCCACTGTCTGCACCTAACACTCGCTGCGAGGCCTCCTCAATCTCCTGTTTCGTCATGACTTCGTCCAAGTCCTTGACTTCTACATCAAGTTCCTGGACCCTGCTCCTGACGCTGGTATTTTCTCCGAGTGATGTCTGCATCGCTTTATGCAGATCTGTTGCTTTTCCGGAGCTCTCCTTTGTAAGAACGATCAGCAGGCTTCCAGATTTCGTCCTCCATATCTTTTGCACAGAAATGCAAGCATCCTTCAGCGCCTGGTCCGTCTTGATGTGACTCAAGATCTCGGCGTAACACTCGGCTAGCACTTAACTTATTATCCTCTTGGGTTAGAGTAACAAATAGCGATTTACTGAGTGATCCAACGAAGCCGAGCGGGACTGACCTTGTTTTTATGGTTTGGGGTATGTCTTCTATCGACTCACGTACCTTACGATCAAAAAGTACCCGGAATTTGTGAATGAAACGAAAACGCTTCAATTATTCATCGATATTTATTTTATTCCCTTCAAAGTAATCTCCATCGTAAGCAATACACATATTCCAACGCTTCTTCCAATCTTTAAAACACTTTTCATAGGCCGATTTTTGAATCGCCTTCAGCTCCTTCAGCGAATTTTCTTTTATCGCCTCAATCGTCTCAAAACGCTTTCTGCGAAGTGGTAACTTGAGTCGTGAGAATTGGAAAAAGTCACACGGGGCCATGTCAGGTCAATACGGAGCTTGCGGAACGGTATTAACGTTGTTTTTGGTTAAATAGTCTCGTACAAGATGAGATGTGTGAGCCGGTGCATTGTCGTGGTGAAGAAACTACGAGTTATTTCTCGCGCATGAACTCGTCTCATGCACAAAACATCTGCATAACGCTCTGCACCCATCGGAACGAGACACCAAGAACGGCTGATATCTCCACACGACCACAACAAGGCAAATCATAAACCGCTTTAAACTCCTTGTATCACTCGTATGCTTGTCTTTTCGACATTATTGAGTAATAACGTAGGCTACCGTTAACATTGTCAACGCTTCCACACATGTTATTTTGTTAGAAACACAAAATTTCAGGCACACTCTTTGCTCAACTCAATTCGACATAGCGAAATTCGCAGAGTACACCAAACAATGATTTGGTTACAAAGCTATTACGCACAAACTATCTGACACATTGCGCTTAAAAGTGACATGTAAACTACTGACAGATATACCGCCATTGAAAAAAAAAAGATTTCGATAAAATCTCAAGGGTGGCCCATTTTATTGACAAATTCCGGGTAGTGTTTGATCGTAAGGTATGATGAGCGACCTTTCTTAACTTTTCTACGAGACTGTCCACTCGAGTTATCTGGCTGGAAATGTCCCTTGTTCGTAGCATTTGCTGACAAATAATTTTCCGAATTTATGAAGTTGCATGAACCAAGGACCCGTTGCAGTAATGATCCGTCGGAAGAGAAGTACTTTACAAAGCGGCTGATTTCCACGAAGACCGTGATCCTCAAGTCTACGTACTGCTATCGCAGCAGTATCATCTTTTCGTAGTAGAGGCCCGGGCACTCACTCACGTCAGTCACTTGAAATGAACCAAGGCGCTGCATGTACACACTGCTATTTCAATAACCCTGAGGAGAATTCCCGCACAAACAGTTTTCATAGTTCCTTTTGCTGCTGGACATGTAACACATTTCTTTCTTAGATCTTTCGAGTGCATTGCTCTATCAGCCCAATTGCTGCACACCAAGCAATAATCTGCATACATCTCAAGGTTCCTCACACAATTCGACCATACTTATAATTATACACAAATTACACAGTACTTATTGTTACTTGACATTCATTTTGGTGCGTATGTCCTTGTACAAAGAGCTCTTATTCTATAATACCTCTTATACAATTTATTATCCATTACAAATATCCCATATATATCAATATTAATAAGACGCACCTTTGTTCATGCTCTTCCAGCATCTTGGCAAAGACTACGATGTCTTCCAGGTATACAAATAATTCCGTACCCTGGAGACCTCGCAGTACATTATCCATAAGACGTTGGAAGATTACGGGCGCGTTCTTACGGCCTTCCGGCATACGAACATGTTCGTAGTGACAATTGGACGTTGAGAATGCGATTTTCATGCAATCCCTTGGATGCATAGGGACCCGCTAAAATCTGCTCGCTAAATCAAAGGTCAAGAATTACTGAACTTTTCCTAGCTGATTCAAAATGTCAGTTATATTCGGCAGAGGATACGCGTCGGACATTGCATTCTCACTAAATTTATAAAAATCAATCACCATACACATTCGACGCCAATCGTGGAAATCCGCCTTCTTTGGCACTATTCATAAAGGGGAATTACATGGAGATTGAGACTCCTACCACCCGGTTGTCAAGTTTTTTTCGAACTTGAGTCTCAACCTTGTCATGATGTATAATAAGAAAACGGTATCGTCGCGTGTTAACCGGTAGTTCGTGAGCCGTGAGAATACGATGGGAAACGTGGTCCGTACAAGGCAATTAATCCCCTGGCAATTGAAATGGCTTAGAGAATTCTTCGGCGAAGCGATATATATGTTTCCGTTCAAGCTCGTTTCGATCTTCAAGGTGCAAGTCCCTAATATTGTCCCCACTTGATCCGCCGGTGGCGAGTCCACGCCGTCCGCGGGGTCGCATTCGTCCGACGTGTAACCCGGGTTCAAGCGATAGTATTCGAATGGCTGCATTTCCACTAGAGGGACAGACAGTCTGTCCCACGGCCATATCTCGAGCGTTTACAGTCAGGATGTGGCAAATGCCATTCCTCTGGCCGACAAGAACCTTTCCTAAAAATGAGTCGTTCGGTGCTTGAATATACGGTAGAAAATCTTCCGGCAAATCGTAATTTCGGGGGGCAGAGGTACCTGGATTCGCGAGCGTGCCTCCAATAAGAAAACGTTTTTTTCCGAGTTACATTGCGCAGGTAAGGCTGAGTTAGAACTTTACACTCCATTTAAATACAAACACTAATAACAACAAAAAATGTATTGAACCAACATTTTTTTTCTGATTTTCATTCTAATTGAGTTGTTATGCCGGTACCGCGTAATTAGATTATTCGGTATTCGGTATAATATTAAAAAGTTATTATTTTTTGGGATCGTTTGCCGATTAGTAGATGGATCTCGAGTAATTGGTGAAAACGCGAATTTTTTTTAATGGACGTATTTATTATAGGCGACAATAACTTTCCGTTGTCTATTTAAAAGTCAATAAAAGAATGTTCAATAATTCTGTTGTTTCGAGTAATTGACGAAGAACCAACCCGTTCTCTTTGAGTCTACTTTAAAAACTGATTTTCGTAAAGCAGTTGCTAACTGTGTTCGCGAAAATCCCTTAGTTCGCAATTTTTACGTTAGCCTATCGTCGATCGCCAGGCGATTCGCCTCATGCTGCATCGGCGTTCTAGGTGTCGATCGTACGATCGGGCATTGGACTTCGTTTCCTGTCTTAAACGAATTCCAATGTTTCGTTAGCTGTGTCGGCTAGGGAATATTCCCGAAAATACCATAAAGTGGAATATTCTGCGGCACAACAGCGTAACTTTTTGCATTTTTGTTCACCGCGTTGGATCCACCATTTTTTATTTCTTAAAAAACCCCAAGTAGTGAGTTTCATTTAAATAAAATGACTGCATTTTGATCCGCCATTTTGAATGTTTCAACTCGGGTTTGAATTCGTAATCAACTACCCAAAAAACATGAGTATATCTAGTTCGATACAGATCCGCAAATTGACAGAGATATTCATGGTGCTCATACGAGTCATTACCACTTGTAGCCCTTTTTTCGCCCATTATGAGTCATTGTCAGTGAACTGGGTATGTTCCGCGATATTATGTTGGCTTTGGATATTGCAGTTAACCGCAATACGCGATATGTCATTGTTTCTATCATAACACGGGTCTAGGAATTTTTTCCGAAATCCGTGCTCGGAATGTAACAGGTACTCATAGATATTCTTGTTAAGAAATGAGTAAATTGAGCTTAGTCATATAAATGCGTGGGTATATGACTGAGCGAGAGCACACAGGTATGGGCGTGATAGGTGGGGGGCACCGCGCACCCGATACGTACTATGAGGATAATTTAGTGTGTACAAGGTTCTCTTGCGAGGGACACGTAGAAAGTAGCTCCGGCGTATGAATTATAATGTACATTCTTGATATACATTTAGTTTAATAAAGATATAACGTCTCAAAAGTGATCTTCTCCCAAAACTTACCACTTCTCGCACTTTTAATCAACAATTCTAAACCTCTACAACTGGATTTCACGAAAACTTATCTTTACGTGGATCCTTTCCAAACACTGTTCTCTCAAACTGATATACATTTCATGAACGATAATAATTCTATCGATCGTAATAATTATAGCAATGGGTAGTGTCTGTTTGCTTTTAATTAAGACACAGCAATTTCAGCAAACAGCAACTCACATTGGAATTTATAAATCACAGTAGTGTGAGAATCGAAGTACTATTTGAGGAGGTGCTTACTTCAACGATAAGTTGTATTAGCTACGCGGAATATGATAGTGTCCTTGAAATCGACGCCTCTCGCCAAGTAGTGGTGGATTTTACCGGATAAGCAATATTATGTGCTAATATTATAATACCTTCTCTCGTGTTACCACGGGGTAGCGGAACAGTCGAACTTGAACATCTGCCCGGATCAGACATGTAAAATTGATATCGTCGTTGATATACAGGGTATGGAGGATAACGTCTCGGAATTGATTCCAAAGGAAATGGGCGTAGCAGTCGTGGACAGACCACTCTGCTCATTGGATCATCGCTCCACCGTGTCATTTTAATTAATTGCCATAGAATTTGAGGAGTTAGATAAACTTTTTTTCGAAATGTTATCATGATCTTGAGTGGTTCGAGGACGATGTGGCTGCAAGCAAGTATACGCTAGCTTGCGCGACACGTCACGAAAATTAAGGCGAATCTACACACAAGGACTAGATAAGGCTTCTTTGCGATATTGCTTGTTACTTACACTTAGGATATCATTCTTTGCGATATTACGAGTTGCGACATTTCCAACTTGGAAGATAAAGAGGGTGCACATTTATGGCGAAATCTTATAATAATTGCTTTAGACACGCAATGATAAACGATATACCTCCTTTGCACTCTGCAATACGGCAGATTTTTTAAATGTTATTGTTAGAACATATATATTTTATTGAGCCTCGTATCAAAGGAACGCATGTGTCTGAGTGTTACTGCGTTGCCATGCAACATTCGCGTCAACCGTAGTGACGGTTGTTTGGCCAGTCAGCGACTGTTCGTCACCGCCTAAGGTTCTCCGACTTTGTACTCATTACACTTTTACGAAATACAGTTTATTCGTTGTGCTTTAACATCACGTTTATTTCTTGCTCCCACGATCCAATATCCTCAACAGGTTATGGGCCCAGGAACCCAAGCGGAGAGAAAGTGATGGAAAGCAAAAATTGAGTACCGATAATATTCTGAACATAAGAAAGTTCGAGAAGTTCAGCAGAACGTGAGTGTTGTGAAAACCACGAAAAATCGATAATGAATACTTCCGGGAATACTTCGAGAATTGAGCTTCTGAACAAAAACAACTACGACACATGGAAGCTTCAAATGAAGGCGATTCTAGTGAAAAATGATTTGTGGGAATACGTGAACGGAACAATAGTGAAACCAGTGACAGGAGAAACCCAGGCATGGACGAGAAACGACAGCAAAGCCACTTCGGACATAATTTTGTCAATAAGTACGAGCGAATTGAAACAAGTGAAGAATTGCATCACGGCAAATGACACATGGGTACGACTTCAAACAATATTTCAGTCAACGGGACCCGCGAGGAAAGCAACGCTCCTGAAGAAACTAATGCTACAAAAAATGGCGGATAGCGGCAGCGTTCGTGAGCATGTAAATTACTTTTTTGATACCGTCGACAAATTATCGGAAATGGATATAGAAATAAATCCGGATCTGTTAGCGATAATGTTATTGTATAGTTTGCCCACAACATTCGAAAACTTCCGTTGTGCTATCGAATCTCGCGACACGTTACCGACACCCGAAGTGTTACGCATTAAAATCATTGAAGAGAGTAACGCACGAATAAAAGATGCGAGTGGCACGAATACGGACGCAATGTTTACAAGCAAGAATGTTGGATGGCGCGATTCGAAAAACAAACAGGAATCGTCTAAATTTCACAGCTCGGGAAAAACAAAAGGCAGTGAAGGCTTCAAGTTTCGTTGTCATAAATCAAGCGTATCGGTCACAAGGCGGCGGATTGTTATAGAAAAATCGACAAGCAGACGGCAAAATGTGTTGGCGATGTGTGTCTGAACACATGGGTAGCTCCTCATGTCGACCTTAACCAGAAGTGGTGTCTCGACAGCGGCGCAACATCGCACATGTGTTACACGGCTGATGATTTTCAGACAATTAGTCACGCGGAAAATAGTTCAGTGAATCTCGCGAACGACACATCGACGAACATAGCCGGAAAAGGAACCGCACGATTCGAAACCAAATTATTTGGAGAACGACGAAATGTCGTAATAAATCACGCACTGCATGTTCCGGATCTCCGTACAAATTTAATATCGGTCGGAAAAATAACTGATCGCGGTTACGAAATTCACTTTAAACCAAAAGAGGCCGTAATTGTAGATGCGAACGGTGACGTAATGTTACATGCGAAACGAATCGGCGACCTGTACTATGTACGCGAACACAAGGAAAAAGCACGCACCGCAAAGACAACGTCAATCGGTGAAGAAGCAACCTTCGAATTATGGCACAGGCGTATGGGTCATATAAATGTGAGAGACATGTTATGCGCAAAGCAAAACGTAACCGTAAAAGAAATAAAGTGTGAACATCCCTCGACCGAATTTAACTACGACACTTGTTTGAAAGGAAAAATGACCCGGACGTCATTTCCGAAAAAGTCTAAAAGAGAAACAAACATTCTCGATATAATACACTCGGACGTGTGCGGACCAATGCGTGTCGAGTCTATCGGGCGGGCGCGATATTACGTCGAATTTATAGACGACAAGTCGAAATGGTGTGAAGTCCGTTTTCTGAAATCTAAAGCAGACGTATGTAAAGCAACCATTGAATACATCGCGCTGGTAGAGAATCAAAAAGGGAAGAACGTAAAATGTCTACAATCCGACAACGGAAAAGAGTATACATGTCAAGAATTAAGTGACTATCTGAAGAGCCGTGGAATCACACGAAGACTGACGATCCCATATAACCCAGAGCAAAACGGCATATCAGAAAGAAAAAATAGGACTCTAGTCGAGATGGCCAGATGCCTTTTGATGGAATCAGGATTGTCGGATTCTTTTTGGGCAGAAGCGATAAATACGGCAAATTTTATCCGAAATAGAGCACCTTCGAAAAGCCTGAACGGAAAAACTCCATATGAAATGTGGACAGGAAGCGTGCCAGACGTGAGTTCATTCAAAGTATTTGGCAGTCAACTTTTCTACCTCGATCGAACGCCTGGGAAGGGAAAATTCGATCCCCGCGGCCGAAGAGGAACCTTCCTGGGATATTCCGACGAAAACAAAGGTCTCCGAATTTCGTCAATAGACGATAAGAAGGTCATAATAAGTAGAGACGTGAAATTTGTCAGCGAAGATGAACAACGTTCAAACGATAACGCTGACATTTTTGAGGGCCTTCAGCAGACGAATATTAACGAAGTTGAGCTGAGCGTACACGAGACTATGGAAGATCGACGTTGGGCAGATATCCCATTGAATCCAACTGAAAACGAAGAAGATCGGCAGAATTTGCCCGAAGAATACACCGAACAGGAAGACGAACGTAATGAAGAGAATGACGAAGCCGCTTCGATCCCACCAAAAAGAGGACGAGGCAGGCCAACGTTTATCAAAACCGGACAAAGGGGGAGACCACGAAAAGTGTATCAACCCACTAATGAAGAGGCTGTTTTTATCGAATACGAAAATGATGTAGCTAATCTCGCGGAAATACCTATGAGTCAAGCCATGTCGAGTCCTGACGCCGAAGATTGGTGTACAGCGATGGACGACGAAATAAAGTCAATCATAAGAAACAAGACTTGGACTCTAGTTGAACGTCCTGAAAAAGAAAAGGTCATCGGTAGTCGAATGGTTCTCCGGAACAAATTCAAATCCGACGGAACTCTCGAACGCCGAAAGGCGCCATTAGTCGCTCAAGGATTTAGCCAACAACCAGGTATTCACTTCTCTGATACTTTTGCGCCGGTTGCTCGTTTCGGATCGATCAGATTGATGATATCCTTAGCTGCAAGATATAAGATGCAAGTGAAACACTTCGACGTTACTACTGCATACTTGAATGGCGAACTAAACGAAAACATATACATGGAAGTCCCGAAAAATTTACAAGAAAGTTTAATCAGAATCATCGAAAGTGAACAAGACAGCGTGACCAAAACTCAAGCGAGAAAGATGCTATTAGAACTGAAAAAAGGGAATAAGGTTTGTTCCTTAAACAAGTCACTTTATGGCTTAAAGCAAGCTGGAAGAAATTGGCATGAAAAACTTGAAAAAGTCTTAAAAGATTGTGGGGCAAACCCAACTCAATCGGATCCCTGCGTCCATCGAATCGGATGTGGAGAAAATATGGTCTTGATTGCCATTTACGTGGATGACATCCTCATGGCGTCAAAGAATCCAAAGAACATCGAACAATTAGGACGAAAATTGTCGAATCGCTTCGAAATTAAAGACCTTGGAAACGTGAAGTATTGCTTGGGCGTGGAATTCACTCGGAAAGATGATCAAATAGCAATGCACCAGCGAGGTTATGTAAATGATCTACTACATCGATTCGGGATGGCAGATTCAAAGCCCATTTCAACACCTATCGATGGAAGTGTGAAGTTGAAGAAGAACGAATCACCGAATGTAGAAGACGAAAAATTACCTTATCGAGAACTTGTTGGCGCATTAACGTATTTAGCTACCACTACAAGGCCCGACATTAGTTTCGTAGCAAGCTACTTAGGACAGTTCAACAACTGTTACGGATTAGAACACTGGAAGGCTGCGAAACGGGTGCTCCGTTACCTAAAAAGGACTAACGATCTCGGACTGGTATTTAAACCGAATACCGAACCGGCAAAAGGGTATGTCGATGCGGATTGGGGTGGCGGCGTAGAGGATAGACGATCGTACTCTGGATACGTATTTCTACTCAATGGAGCTCCAATCTCATGGGATGCCAAGAAGCAAAAGATGGTGGCATTGTCAACCACTGAAACCGAATACATGGCCATGACGGAATGCGCAAAGGAATGCATTCATTTGCGAAGATTTTTGAAGGAACTGGGATTCGAGAAATTAGCGGATATATCAGTTTTGTGCGACAGCGGCAGTGCCATTAAACTAGCGGAAAATCCCACTTTTCACGGTAGAAGCAAGCACATCGACATTCGTCACCACTTCATCCGCGACGCTCTGAAGAATCAACAGCTGAATATCTTCCACACGCCCACAGAAAATCAAGTGGCCGATGTATTCACGAAAGGCTTACCTCGACATAAACATGAATGGTGTGTGAGATCATGTGGCATGAAACGATTTTTCGAATTTTAGATTGCGTTAATCCTCTGCTCAAGGGGAGGTGTTAGAACATATATATTTTATTGAGCCTCGTATCAAAGGAACGCATGTGTCTGAGTGTTACTGCGTTGCCATGCAACATCCGCGTCAACCGTAGTGACGGTTGTTTGGCCAGTCAGCGACTGTTCGTCACCGCCTAAGGTTCTCCGACTTTGTACTCATTACACTTTTATGAAATACAGCTTATTCTTTGTGCTTTAACATCACGTTTATTTCTTGCTCCCACGATCCAATATCCTCAACAGTTATGAACCACGATACTACTCAACCAGCGCAGGAAGCTCCGGTCGAACAAAGGCGGCTCTACACGACGAAAACCCGAGCTCAGAGCGTCTGCGCGGTCCGCGTAGCACATGCCCGGAGGAGAAAGGTGCAGATAGAAACGAAAAGTTGACGTGATTAGACGGGTGCTAAAAACGAGACGGAATAATGCGCTTGGCAACGACGGCCATTATCGCACAACGGTTGAAACCCGACGGGTTTCTCTGTGATATCCAGGGCCTACACTGGTCACCTGGTAAGTCTGTAGTTACGTAGAACATTTTGAAAGTATATCCTGTTATAAACGAAAGTTCATTATTTATATTGAGTCTGTGAAAAAGTTCGTGGCGTTTTTCCCGATAGATGGCATTACCTGCAAATAAGTCAGGAAACACAGATCGCAGCGACACCACTAAACGCTCGTTGGAAAGGTTACACTTCGAGCGTTACTTCGAGCGTATAAACATCGAAATTGGTGCAGTGATTGGAAAGTTGTTTGCTTTTGATAATGGAGGAAAGTAATGGAAAATTTCGCTATATTTTGCAATTATATTACGACAAAGGAAAGAACGCTGCGCAGGCTTGTGAAAAAGTTTGTGCTGTGTACGGTGAAGGTAATTTATCAAAATCTGCTGCGCGGAAATGTTTCGCTCGCTTTCGTTCTGGTAATTTTGATGTGAAAGATGAGTCACGCTCTGGTCGTCTAATCACTGAAAAAGCTGATGAAATTCTTGAAAAAGTCTAGCAAGATAAGCATATCAGCAGTGTCGATATTGGTATAGAGCTAGACATTGACCACAAAACTGTTTTGAACCATTCACACAAAGCTGGCTACTAAAAGAAGCTCGATGTATGGGTTCCTTATGAGTTGAGCGCGAAAAACATGATAGACCGAATTAACATATGTTATGCGCTGCTCAAACGCAATAAAATCGAGCCATTTCTGAAACGTGTCATAACCAGTGATAAAAAATGGATCACATACGTCAATCGGAAGCGTCATAAATCCTGGCCAAGGGATGGTGAGCCATCACAAGCGTTCGCGAAGCGAGGATTGACGGCGAAAAAGGTGATGCTGTATGTGTGGTCGGACTGAAAAGGAATCGTCCACCATGAGGTCATCCAGTTGGTCAGACGATTGACTCTTAACTTTACTGTGGACAACTAGAGAGATTACGTCAAGCGATTGAAAGAAAACTGCCCGAATTAATTAATAGGAAAGGTGTTGTCTTCCGTCATGACAACGCCAGACCACACACTTCTTTGATGACCCGTCAAAAATTGCGAGAACTTGGTTGGGAAGTTTTGATGCATCCACCGTATAGTCCAGACATAGCACCCTCTGATTATCACTTATTTCGATCTCTGCAGAACTCTCGCAATGGAATTAAGCTGCTTTGAAAAGAAGCCTGTGAAAACCGCTTGATTCCATTTTTCAACCAGAAACCACAGAAGTTCATCACCGATGGCATCGTGGCTCTACCCGAAAAATGGCGTAACATTGTCGATAATAATGGAGCATATTTGGTTTAAATAAATTTATTTTCACACTATAAGAAAACCTTTGTTTTGTAGATTAATTAATTAATTAATCATTTTTGTATGCGGTCATATGTTTCTTCAGAGTGATAAATCTTAAGCGACAATGTTGTAGACCAAGTTTTATGATGGAAATTTTCGGTAGTTCGTAACCCGGTTAGTGTCAGCGCCACCTAGATCCCTGTGTTATCGATCTCAGAAAGATCTCTAACAATCGAATCCTTAATTATTTTTTGTCAACTCTGCTTGCCTCACTCATTCATTAAGAATTAATGAGGCAACCAGACCTGACGATTTTTAACTTTCGTTCGGTATGCCCATACCATGCACTGCAATTCGGTAATTCCTGATGATAATTTTGCAATTTTTATTTTGTTTCGTGTACATAAATTCTCGGTATGCCTGGCTCGCAATTTCTGTTATTATTTCAGACGCGAGTATGGAGCGTAATGCTCGACAAACACACACACACGCATACCACCAGACCCGCCTGCCTCGCTCTTCGAGACGATGTTTCGCTCGTACCTCTGTCCCTCTCTATTCTACGTAGGTTCACTGTTCGGCGTTCTCTCTCTCACTCTTACTTGCTATCAATATTTCGCCTACCGATTTAAATGCTGTGTGACCTGGTTTCGCTTTCTTCAGGACCACTGACCTAATTTTAATTTCAATCTATTTTCTAAACTTAGGAATCTATTCTTAATTCTATCTTCTTAGAAATAATTCTTGACCCTATCCTATCTACTTAATGCTAGGGACCTAATCCTAGTTCCTACAGCCTAATTAAAACTTAATCGATAACAATTTCGAAAATGTTGGTCTAATTACTGTCTATTTTCTGTGGAGAACTCGCCTGGCTTCCCTCTTGGCTTAGTCTCCGTTTTCACCCACTTATTGGCCTATATTACACATGTAACATGGACTCTACACTCTGATATTGAAAATCACTCTCGATAATTTGTCAGTAATCTCAATGTTTCGATTTTTCTATGCACCGATATTCTCACTTTTTGAGTTAAAAAGACTAAGGCCTCGCGCAGGCCTTTTTATAGTCTTATAGTAGTATGTATCCCCTTTCTCTTCTTCTCGCTGTAATTTTTTGAATCTACCGTAATCTATTAATTTTTATTTTCACCGTTGCCGCGCTCACCGCATTCCCCTCGCCACCGAGCAAGGCCAGCTGGTCGCTGACCTGCTGTTTACGGCAGCGAGGGAATTCCGGAGGTGTGACGTAGGCCGTTTTTGTCACATCTCTAGGTTCGGTGGCCTCTTGCCTGCAGTGTTCGGTGCGCCTGAACCGAGTCTCTCGCTCACTCGCTCTCGGATCTCTCACTTTTGTTATGATTTCACACTTTCTTTACAACAGCTATCAGCCGACCTGCCTTACTTTTTCTTAAATATACTCATCACTTGCTATTCCGTCCTATCTTGCTAATTTCTTCGATTATCTTTTATCATACCCCGTAATCTTACGGTCCCTAAATGAGAATACCTCACAGTATCAAAAAAGTTTTACATAGGCAGGGATTGTATGTGTATGTGTTGTGTGATCTCGAAGACGAAACTATCGATGGTTTCTTTTACCCCGAAGAATTGACGAGTGTTCATGAGAAGCGTGTGGAGAAGAATGAAGAATTCAAGATTGATCCAGTTTTACGGACAAAAGGACACGGTGCGAAAAAAGAAATTTTTGGGAGTTGGGTGGGATATCCGGCAAAATTTAACTCGTGGATACCAGCGTCAAACGTTCACGATCTCGAATATTCGACATTTTGTGGATACAGCGAGCAAAGAACCTCTTTCACCCCGTGCTACCTGTTCGAATGCACTAGAGACTGCTATTTGCTCTGTGCCGTAAGTATACAGAGTCTATGGTTCAAGACTCGTGCATTCATGTGAACCCTGATGACAGGGCTTTCACCGGTACCTGGGTGACGGATAAGGTACTAATGTACAATCCTGATATACGCGAGGGTGAACTGTTTGCCGCTTATATCAGGGGTACAAATTGAAAATGCGGGTTTGATAACAGATGGCGTTACTAACGCTATACGCATCAGGCAGTACTGTGACTATGTTCATGTCAAAGCTACGTCTTATAGCTTTAATTTTCAGTATGTGTCAATTTGTCGCAGTGTCAAATTCATAGTTTTTTTGAGCTCTCAATATGTCGAGTTTCGTGCCAACAAAACAGCATTTGCGGGAAGTTTTAATTTACTTCTTTAATTTGAAGAAAAGTGCTGCTGAAGCACATCGATTGGTCTCCGAGGCTTATCCGAGTCATGTTCCATCGGTTTCAACGTGCGAGAGATGGTTTGTGCGGTTTAGAAGTGGTGATTTTGACGTTGAGGACAAAGAGCGGCCGGGCCAAGTGAAAAAGTTTGAGAATGCTGAATTGGAGGCAATACTCAATGAAGACTCGTGTCAAACTCAACAAGAGCTCGCAGATTCATTGGGAGTGACACAACAAGCCATTTCCCATCGTATAAAAGCCCTCGGAATGATCCAAAAGCAAGGACATTGGGTGCCGTATGAGCTGAAGCCGAGAGACGTCGAGCGCCGTTTTTTTGCATGCGAACTGCTGCTCGAACGGCAAAAACGGAAGGGTTTTTTGCATCGCATTGTCACTGGTGATGAAAAGTGAATCCATTACGATAACCCGAAGCGCAAAAAATCATATGGTTACCCCGGCCATGCATCATCATCGACGGCCAAACCAAATATTCACGGCGCCAAGCTCATGCTCTGTATTTGGTGGGACCAGCTGGGTGTGGTGTATTATGAGCTATTGAAATCGAACGAAACCATCACAGGAGCACTATACCGAACTCAATTGATGCGTTTGAGCCGCGCACTCAAAGAAAAACGGCCACAATACGAGCAAAGACACGACAAAGTAATTTTGCAACATGACAACGCTCGGCCACATGTTGCAGCGCCGGTCAAAACATACCTACAAACGCTGAAATGGGAAGTCTTACCCCACCCGCCGTATAGCCCAGATATTGCTCCTTCCGATTACCACCTTTTCCGATCGATGACACATGGCCTAGCTGACCAGCGCTTCCATTCTTACGAAGAAGCCCAAAAATGGGTCGATGACTGGATAGCAGCCAAGCCGGCCGAATTTTTTCGCGACGGTATCCGTAAATTGCCAGAAAGATGGGAAAAAGTTGTGGCTAGCGATGGACAATACTTTGAATAATTCATTTGTTACCATTTTTTCAGAATAAACGTTCAAAAATAGAAAAAAATCCCGCATTTTCAATTTGTACTCCTGATATAAACACATTTTTGAAGATGAAACAGGAGGCAAGCGGTTGGCCCGAGCACTGTATCGACGAAGCGTCTCGCGAGGAATATATAAATTATTACGGGCGCGTGAAAGGTATCCGGCTGAACGCTAGCAACATTACGCGTAATCAGGGCTTACGCTCAGTAGCTAAGCTTTGCTTAAATTCGTTCTGGGGTAAGTACGGTCAGCGGGATAACCTGACGCGCACGGAAAGAATTCAAACTCGTGAGAAGCTATTGTTGTATTTAATTGATGATTTGCTGATTTCTTATATTTGAACTGGGTATCTCGCGACGAGGCTATTGTCCCTAGCCCCTTAACTAGTGTGGTTATCGCTGCATTTATAACGGCCTTGGCCCGTCTGAAACTTTATAGCTACCTCGAGCTGTTGGACAGACGGGTTTTGTTTTACGGCACGGACGCAGTTATTTACGTGAGTACGGGGATGATGCTTGTGAGCCTTCGGTAGGTAATCTTCTCGGTGACATGACCGACGAGTTGATATCGCTTATATCAACGCTTATATCAACTCGTTCGTCTCCGGAGGCCCGAAATTTTATAGTTATACGGCTACGACTACCGCGGATCCCAAAACGGTGGTAGACACTGTTTGCAAAGTGAAGGGGATAAGTTTGAATCATAAAAACTCACAAACAATTTAAACTCATTAAGTCAACTTATAAAATCAGAAATGCCGTCGTTTAGTAATACATCGCTTAATTTAAAATTCAAATGAATTCAAAGAACACCCCTCCACAACGTCATCACCTGTACAATGTACAAAACTTGTCGTGTCGTATGCCGTAAACGTCGCCATATTACATGCCGGTTATCACTACCGTTTCGCTTTAAAGATAGCGATGCTGATGATGGCTAGTAACAATTGTGTAATATAAACTTTGTAAATATGTAAATAGAGCGCACGCGGGTGTGTGCGTGTGTGGTCGTTTATGTATATAGTTTGTAGATAACTTTTCGCGCGCGCGCGCGCCCGCGTGTGTGTGTGTGTGTGTCAATGCTTACGTTTATGTATTTGTACAGTTTTGTAAATTATTTTTATTCTTTATGAATATTATTATAGTTTGTATATACGTATGTGTATAAAAACGATCAAAATTTGAGGCTTTATTTATATAATTTTGTAAAATAATAATAAAAACACGTATATACAAGCGTGTAAGGAACGATTCGAAATTACTACGAATAAATTCGGAACTTTGAATTTCCTGTCTTGATATTATTCGAAAGTACTCCCACCATACACATTTTGATATTTAACTATGATGGCCATCAAAGAGACGCCAGATGTACATATCTAATCGTAACAGCTGTGAAAAAAGTTAGTTGAAAAGGAACCGTCGTGGTGAAAGTATCTTTGCCTCTCTTTCCAACCATATTGAATTGCCTGTATACTTGTGATCGACTGCTGCAAGGATCCCTGGAATCTCACCAAAGTGGAGCACTATTACATTGCAACAAATCGGATATGAAAACATGTATTAACAGTTCACCACCATTCCGCCGTAAGTGCAATTTTTTATACGAAAATGTCAAAATAAAACAGTTTTTATGGAGCTGAAGCATAACAAACGTTTTCACTCACCATGAATATTATTAACAGTTAAAAAGATTTCAAAAATAAATTTATATTCGCTAAAAAATATTTTTAATATAGCTATGGAGGGGGCTTGGTTATCGACGACGGGCATGTTTAACCGGTAGATGGATAAACAATATTCTTTAACGTAAGGCCCAATCTACTTATCTTCCGTAGGACCCAAATTTGCTCTAGCGACTAATCGGCTACATGCTGACGGTTAACAACCGATCTACGTTACCGATCCCCGATACATTTTCTACTCGACCGGCTGCCAACATTCGATGTACTTTTACTGACTGTCGGTAACACAATTACCAATAGTAGATGGCTCATCGGCAATTAAGTATGAATCGAACCGTCAGATGGCGCGGCGACGCTGCACTAATCAGAACACTGATACATTTCTACTCGACGGGCTGCCAACATTTTATCTACTTTACCGACTGTCGGTAACACGATCACCAATAGTAGATGGTGCATCGGCAATTAAGTATGGGTCGAAATCCGTCGAATGGCGCGGCTCCGCCGCACTAATCATAACACTGGGGGTGGGGACTGCTGGGGATCAATCAGGAACGAGGGTGGAGTGGTGGGGGCAGACACGCCCCCTCATTATCCAAGGACCCACCAATGAAAAAGCAGCATGGGTAGGAATGGGGTGGGTGTATGGTGGGGAGGGGGGCGGGGCTAGTCTAGACACGCCCCGGCGTCAGGGGGGCACGCCTTTTCTTTCTATAAAGGGCTTATCCTACTGTCGTTGCTCTTGCTTCAAATAACACAGTGCTTGCAATATAATTATTTGCTTTTCTTCGACAAGTCCGCGCAACGTCTTTACAAGCGCATTACTGGTACATCGTGCGTCGCATCGCGAACCCTTATTTATTTTTGAGGCACGTGAACGTAATGGTGGTCATCGGGAAATATACAGGCACGAAATCGACAATTATCTCGCGTTGATTGTTTCGAGTCTAATAAAAGATAACCGTGCGGTGCAGCTGTTGCATCGAAATATACCTGGCGTGCTAGATGTTGAGTTTACGCGTGATCTCGCGGATTTTTGAAGACAACGATATAATTAGCGTTTTAGAAGATATTGCGCTGCTCGTGACCCTGATGGAAAATATTTTGCGTGATGTAGATGACCCTAAAATTTTTGTGATGGCTACCCTTGGTGAAAAGATCAACCACGGTTTTGTTTGATGCCTCGCTCATTTTATCGTCAATGACCACAAGTTTAGGCCTCGTATCATTCGAGTAGTCTGCTGCTTACGGTAAACCCTCGCAAAATTCGATTTTATCACCGTATTCTTAATATCCGGACTGCCACTCTGAGTAATAACAAAATATATGCTCGAACGGGACATCCGTCATTTTGCGCATGTATTTGAAGATTTTTTTAATAAAATATGTTTTACCACAGCCCGTAGTACCGCTTATCACGGCTGTCTATGGTTGTTCCCAGTGTGTATCCATATCGATGAGTATTGATCATAACCAAAGTGTCACAGCTGACTCTTAAATAAGCTTATACCGCGACGACGGCGGCGGCCCCGTGGCATCAGTAATTTTCGCAGCCTTGACGAGATGATAACGCGCGTGCCCGCGGTATAAGCTGATGTTTACTCCGAATGTAAATTAAATAACGATCGTTTTTTATTACTCACAAATAACGCATTATTTTTACTTAACTCTGCATACAGCTCTTTGTGCAAAATTTACGAATCATGTAATTCTAAACAGCAATATTATATTCATAGGGATAACACGAGAAAGTCGGAACAAAAGCAAACACTCGATAAGAAAGACGGGACAAAAGGAATCAACGATGAGAAAATAAGAATAAAAGGGAACTGTAAATAGATAGCAACTACTGTTACGAATAACAGCACAAAAAGAATGAGGAGACAACGGTTTTATACATAATAAATCAATATTTCTAATTTTTTTTACGTATTGTACACAATAAATACGATAAATGAAATTAGACAAAAAGATTATTTTTAAATAACGCGAATTCACCCATAAAACTATATACTTTTTTGCGTTATACTAATTAGCGTATTTGACAATAGCCATACGGTATAGTAGAGTACTCCCCCTGCCGCTTTCGCTTCGTGTTAATAGGTTTGCATGATTTCGTTTCTTTACGCGTTACTACCTGATGAAATTCCGTTCGTCGAATAGCGTCGAATTTTAGATAATGAATACGCTCCTAGCTCCTATCACGAAGTAGCATATTGCGTCATAATTTACGTGACGGCTATTCGCAAAGTTTAGCCAGTTACCTTTTACTTTACATTTTTCAATAATCGTACCGTCGGGTTTACGAACAATGTATGCGTAATATTTTGGTCCTCCCGAAACGAACGAACTTATATAACTACCTGGCCCCTATTCGCTTAATTCATCCGGGAGATATGCCAGAAGGTTACCGTTTGGTGGCTCATACTCGTTGCTACCAGGACGACACACGTAAATACAAGAGACCGTATCGCAATACAATATTCGCCTCCCGGGCCCCTCAAGATAACTGTGTCGTTTTAGGCGAGCCTGTGCCGTTGTGTATGCTGCAATCACGGCGTTCGATGTCGGGGATGGTTGGATAGCATCGAGGTTGCTTACATAGTTCACATCCATGATCTTGTGATTAACCAGTAGCATTCCTGTCACCTCGATCTCTGAACTCGTTAGTAATCTCATTACCTCCGAGCGCGTGAAATCGATAACGGTTTTCGTGAGATTTTCGCGTTGACCAAACTTTCCCCAGAATAAATTGAGCGCCAATTTTGCGAGCGATCGTAACCTCCGATTTGACTGCAGAGTGATTTGCTCGAGATACGCTCAGACTCCTCGTACAGCACTATGAAACGCTCTGTTGCTTCCTCGTCATCGTTACACACTGCTGGCGGTTCACTCGCTTTCTGTTTTATTTTTAGGAATGAATCGATGTACTCGGCAAAATAACTGCCCCGTCGCGTTGTCGAGTCATACTGCGTAACAACGTATTGCCAAATTTTATCGATACCTGTCACCTTATATGCGAGCTGAACAGCTTTTCTCAGTTCGTCCACTACCCATGTGCCGTCAAACGCTCGCTCAGTCGGGTCATCGTATGTACAGCCTACGGATGTGTCCATATCTGTACAGCATGTTCTACACAGCGGAAGCAGTAGTTTCCCATGCATGCAAACAGGCTGTACGGGCATATACAAATCGCGCGGTGCTACTACGGTGCCATTCACGAGAACCTCGACGACACTTAGATCGTTTTCAAGTCCTACGAGCTCTTGACACTCGTCACCTACGTACAATTTCGGATGTTCAATGGGATATTTTCCATTCTTACACACCCATGGATACGGCGAGCACACATCCATATAGCGCATCTGCTCACCATTCGCGACGTCGTACAGACTTACAAAATTTTCCGTTCGACCACCAAGGATTGCATCGCGTGGTTCGAGAGGCACCTGCTTGATCATGGTGTGGTTTTCTCAGGTATAACGACATTTCCTCATTATTTTCGAGTAATCTGTCCAAATCGTATTCCCATATTTCGCTTAGAGTGTACCCCTTCGATCCGATTCGCTCGGAAGTAAGATCAGTACAGTCGTATCGCTCATCCATTGTATCACCGAATTTCGTTCGAGCATCCCTATCCACGCGATAACATCGCGGACATCCATGCTAAAAGCAGCTGTGAAATTGAAGAACGTGATGAACCCTGCCTCCACGTAGTATCCGTCGACCGCCGGTAGGTCAGTCGGAGGGCGATACTCTCTCGTGCGTTGCACGACTGCTTATCGCCCCGGCGGTACCCCCTGTTGGTAACACCGCAATGCGATCCTTCTGTAGAAAATTCTTTCGATGTACTCTCATACATGCTGATGCTATCGTGCAAGCTTCTGTAAAAGGGCACACGCTTCCGCAACGTACCAGGTCTATAAATATGAAACCGGAATTTTTGTATAGAAAATACACGTTTATTGTATGAAAATGTTAAAAAATATTTTATTCGAAGTATTGCCCATCGCTAGCTATACATTTTTCCTACCTGTCTGACAATTTGTGAATGCCACGCCGAATAAACTGTTGCTCTTTTGAGGCAAATCAGTCATCGAGCCATTTTCGTACATTTTCGTAAAAAGTAAAGCGCTGCTCAGCAAGTGCGTGTCCCATCGATGCAAATAAGTA
Organism: Cylloceria caligata; assembly: GCA_963942595.1. Classification (NCBI taxonomy): domain Eukaryota; kingdom Metazoa; phylum Arthropoda; class Insecta; order Hymenoptera; family Ichneumonidae; genus Cylloceria; species Cylloceria caligata. The sequence continues at coordinate 56,921,831 of OZ012706.1, read as the reverse complement.
GTAACCGGACAGAGCCAAGTCTGGTGAGTAAGCCGCATGCGAAAGTATTTCCCAACTAAACGCCTCAATCATTTCCTTGACCAGTTTTGCTATGTGTGATGGTGCATTATCATGAAGCAAAATCACTTTGTGTCCTTTTTTGATATTCTTGTCGCTTTTCACGCAAAGCTTGATTCAAATCGATCATTTGTTGTCGGTAGCGTTCAGTATTAACCGTTTCGCCAGGTTTTAGCAGCTCATAATAGATCACATCCTTCTGATCCCACCAAACACAGAGCATTGTCTTCCGTCCATAGCGATTTAGCCTTGCAGTCGATGTCGATGGTTCGCCTGGAGTTACCCATGATCTTTTACGCTTAGGATTCTCAAAATATATCCACTTTTCATCGCCAGTCACAATTCGATGGAGAAATGACTTTCTTTTGTACCTGGCGAGCAGAATTTTGCAAGTGGTTTTTCGGTTTTCCTGCTGTCGTTCATTCAATTCATGTGGAACCCATTTTCCCATCTTCTGGATCTTTCCCATGGCTTTCAAACGTATGGAGACGGCTTCTTGTGTTACATTTAATTGATCCGCGAGTTGTTGTTGCGTTTGAGCGTCATCCTAATCCAACAATGCTTGCAATTCGCTGTTTTCAAACTTTTTCGGTGGTCTTCCACGTTCTTCGTTTCTCACGTAAAAATCGCCACTTTGAATTTTTTAAACCACTCATAGCACTGTGATTTACCAAGAGCATGCTCACCATAAGCTTCGACAAGCATTCGATGCGATTCTGTAGTAGTTTTCTTCAAATGGTAACAGAAAATCAATGCTGTCCGCAAATCGTAGTTTCCAGGCACAAAATTCGACATGTTCAACGCTATTACAAACTTGTATTGTTGTGAGTTGAAAATCTTTGTTAGAGATGTCAACAAGGAAATGGTGCTAATGACACGGTTTGACGGTAACTACATTGACAGCTAGGGCTATCTATGGGCAAATTCCGGTTTCATATTTATAGACCTGGTATAAGTAACTCTCGAAAAGCTAGACATGCGCGTCTCAAAACCGTAACATTTGTACGACAATAATGCACAATTCCGTCGCAAAATCAAATTCATAATCGACGCGACTCGTTCTTCTTCATACCATTTTTAAAATCGCTCGCGATCCGCCGAGAACATGGTTTTGAGTGAGTAAAAATGCAGAGTAGGTGGAGGACCTGTTTAATTCCGATTTTCCGATGTGTTAAATAAATGCAGAAATGTACCTTTTGCTACCTCATCCGCGAAACCGAAGGCCTTGGGTAAAGCGCTAAGAGCCATGGGTAAATAGTTTAGACTATCGAGAAAAATGTCATTGCCAATCTTCATCCAGACAATCTTCGTACCATTCACAATCAGAGAAAGCAGCTGTGATTTTTGCACTTCGATTAGATACCGTAGAATGAGCTGCGCGTCGAAACCTCTTGCATTATGAGTAATACAAATGGTCTTTTCAAATTTTTGCGATAATGTCAATTTCACGAGCTCCCTAACAGGATCATCGATAAACACAAATTGGCGTTTACCACAGTCAGCACAATCAGTCTATATCTGTGATATCAAATCATGCCATACATACATATTGTGAAACACACAAATTCAGCGCGTGAATTCGTGTCGATTTATCATCGTTCAATTGTTCGTGTTGCTGCATCTCAAAATCATAAGACAAAATTCTCGTCGAAGGTTTGTCTTTTTTCTTTTCCTTTGGCGCCTCTGGTTTTTTAAGAGGTGCTATAGAGCACACATGCGTAGTCGGTCGAGTTTGCTTGCATGTAATACAAAACGACATACTACATACATGATCTTTTTAACTATGGTTTTAATCGTACGCGAACAGCCTCTACAGATTCAATACTTAACAGATACTGTACGTCTCTATTTATGCTACGTAATACTCGCGGAGCCCTCACCCTTGTGATGAGCGAAGCAAAAAACATCAAACGATTACAGGTTGTGCAATACTCAGGCTGAGAGTTTCTAATACCGTTGCAATAAGTGGATTTACACCGAGCACATTGATAGCTACAGCGATGCTCGAGTACTCGATTATACTTAGAATTACACTGCGTGCAGAACCGCCGACTACCTAGCTTACTAGCGAGATTTAATATTTGTTGGTAATGATGAGAACGCTCGCAATAGAGAATAAGGAGCGTATGATTAATTTTACCTATTGCCGAGAGTACGGATTTTCGCTCATCGTACAGAGTCGAAACGCGTTTTATGAAGGTGATGAATTCATGAACAACGATCGGTATACCCTCGTGAACTTTTGAATCTCGCGCACCCCGCACCCTCTAGACAGTGTTACCCTCACATTACGCGTGAGCTCTATCGCTGCTGTATATTGCGCTCCTCGAAGCATGTTCCGAATTTGACACCATCGTCTGTGTTGCTCGCCCGTACGAATTTGACTGCGCTCGGCATGCGCTCGGGCTGTAACAACGGAATTTTGTAGACACAAATTATCGCTATTACTTATGCGTAAAATTGACTTTCTTGCTATAGACTCGTGTGTAAGCTTGTTGTCCACTCCGGCGCCTTCAACGCTTCGTACTATACATGTCGTCATTCTACATGTACCAGCGTCTATTCAAAATTCGCGCGCGCTCTGAGTCACACTATCAATTATTCGCCATAAATTGTCAGGAACGATGTCACGATCTGGTCGAAATGATAACCATACAGGTCCTTGCGCGAAAAACATGAAAGGCATGCTCAGAGTCATACCCACATAATCATGTCCCTCGCACGATTCTGTAAGACGAGTGAGAACATCTTGTACACCGCACTCGAACGAAGTCAGATGATGAATACCGTCCGGTGGCTGACGAAAATGAAAATTTGTCTCCCGACCCTGCATCCTAAAGCATGGAAAATATTGGCTCTGCTCATGTCGTACCGAAGCGTTCACCAGGATGCAAAATATGAACTCCCCATATAGCAGTCCTTCCACCGCCAGACTGTCCACCAGCAAGCATAATCAGAACATTTATTTAAAAAATGTATTAAAATGTAATTTATCTTAATTTTTTGTTTGTCACTAGCTATATATTATGTATATAAATTGTGTAACGTAAGAATTACGAACCAATGTTTGCTTCTAGTCCTCGAATCCCTCGACTGCACCCGGGAACCGCCGACGCATTTCATAATATAACTCGATTGTCGGCGGTCTTGGCACAGTGAACCGTGCAAAGCAGAAAACGTTTGGATCCGACTCGTACCCTGTTTTTTATTTTTGCTGTTATTATCCCAGTAATTTATTTATTTTTGTCAGCGTAATTGTATTATTAAAAGCTTACCTGAATCTACTGGGTCTTCCTCCTCCTCCTCCTCCTCGTCATTCGCCTCACTCTCCGCGTCGCCCTCCTCCTCCTCTCGTTATTCTTCTTCTTTTTTCTCGTCGCCTATATTGCAATCGGTATCATGGCTTGAACTGTATTATCGCGATGGACCTGCGACGACTCCATCAGGTTCTCTCGCAGGACCGACCATAAAAAGGCCGTTTGTCGGTTTATATCCGCAGAGCGGCTGGGTAAAATTTATCCAACGATTCCCTACTATGATCATCTGAATCGGTTCTACCCTCCTTATTGAAATCATAGGTGTCGGATCTCATTTCTTCTTCTTCATACCGTCAAACTATATAAAAATCTTGTGAATTAAAGGAAATAAAATAAAAGTAACAATGCAGTATATCACTTACGTCTTTCACTGAGTATGGGCTGCAAACCAGGCGCATTCAGTCACCCGCGTCAACGAATAACACGCACCACCGAATCAATAATTATTTGATTATCAAACAATCCAATATTATGCGCGTCAACTAAATCGCGCTGATGACACTCGCACAGCATACCGCGAATGTTACGAACAACCGCTTGTGTCGGAAGTTTCCATAGGGTGATCTGTAAGTTTCTTCTCCCCCACTGCGAACTCAACGACGGCCTACGCTTCAATAAAAACTCTATCAGTTTTCTTATCAATGAGCGCTTAACCCCTCTGGCCATGATTGTGATGTTAGAGTAGTAGTAACCACAGTAAATCAGACAATTAACTAGAGATTTTTCATCGGCGGCACGCTTTTATATTGGGTCTGGGAAAAAGTTCGTGGCATTTTTCCCGATAGATGGAATCAATTGCAAATAAGTCAGGAAACACAGATGGCAGCGACACCACTAAACGCTCGTTGGAAAGGTGACACTTCGAGCGTTACTTTAAGTGTATAACCATCGAAATTGGTGCAGTGTTTGGAAAGTTGTTTGCGTTTGAAAATGGATGAAAGTAATGAAAAATTGCGCTATATTTTGCAATATTATTACGACAAAGGAAAGAACGCTTCGCAGGCTTGTGAAAAAATTTGTGCTGTGTACAATCAAAAGAAGAGGCGATGCAATCAGACGGTGGCGGTAGAGTCTGTATAAAACGTATTATGAACACCGCGGACGATTGATTCGAAAAGTTACAGTCTACGAGAAAGCAATAAAAATGACAAATAACGGCGCTACGTCTCACATGATATCGTCATATATAGCGAACCCCGTTTTGTATGGTTTAAATAATTCATTCGGTAAAATAATCATCGCCGGGCTCTAGTCGAACTCTGCGTGTCTTACACCAGTGGTGAAAATATTGTTAAATACTTTTACCGGAATTACACTCAGTGCGGACGAGTGGCGAGTGTTGAAAAGTAATTGTCCTCGTTACAACGTTATTTTGAAGCTCATGGGGCTGATGCCGAGAAAATGTATAATACCCGCATAGAGCACTCAGCGCACATTTTTAACCTCGTGTTACAAGCACAGCGCTGTCTCCTTTGGTAAAATAAGCGGTAGTGCTATTGCTTCCGAATGAAACGCTTCCAAAAACACTCTCCAAACATTGTTCTGCAGCGGCCGACATTTGATATGCTCGTTGAAATAAGTACAAGAATTGATATTCATATGCAGGCTCTAGAGAGCGAAAGTGAAACAATTCAGTGGTATATGAACGAGGTGGTATCGTATGTCCGCAAGAAGATATATGTCAGTGAAACGTTTCGTGCAACAGCATATGAGATCATCGGTTCTAAGGAATTCTTTTAAGAAGCGCTCGAGCACATCACGACCTTGCTAGCGCCGAAAGATGCGGAACTTTAGAAAATTATTTTGTCCGAAATAATTGTGCTGTACCGTGGTCATATCGCTGATCATGCATCGGATGTTACGTTGCGAACGCAATAATTCTCCATGAGTGCAGCTATTTGTAATAAAGAGACAGCTGTAAATAATTGTATAAAGTGTACATTTCGCTCGAAATATTATAAAGTATACGCTGAGGACAGTCATAGAGAGAGAGAGAGAGAGAGGGAGAGAGACAAAGAAAAAAAAAGTGAACTGTCACAGTCCTAAAACCGAAGCATTAGCAAAAGTCTGCGACAGAAAGAAGAAGGAGCTTTCGTCTTTGTTTCATCAACACAGCAGATCATGGCATACGTGCCGATGTCGATTAGCAGCGAAGCATCGGAGCTTGGTAAGTAAACATTTTTTTTTAATTTAGAAATCGTGATTTAAAAGAATGTAATATGTATTTTTAATTATAAAAAATAATTTTTTACAGAGCAAGCCGTCCCTGCATATAAACCGATACGGAGGGCCTCTTATTCGTGTTATGGAGAACGAGAGTATACATACACTGTACAGATAGATCTAGCTTCGGGAAAGAAAAGTGTCACCCGCCATCCTTATCCGCGGTTGACGTCGGTGGCAACAGATCGTCAACGCTGCCAACTTTGTATAATTGATCGTGGCATATCAGGTAAGACAGTACCGATTCTGTACACGTTGTTTTTATTGACCAGTGCGTCCAACTAAATACTTGTTTCATTCTTTTTTTCAGAAGTACACTGTGATGACAACGCCCACGGCGAAAAATAATTTAAAAGTAATATTACGAGGGATAATACAAATTAATTCCGTATAGCCATGAAAATAAAATTAACGGTAGAGGAATCTCCGAGCGCGGTTTACCGTGCTTGGAGGGGTGTTGCATGCAATGGTATGCAAAAATATTGATTAATTTTTTTAAAATACCTGATCTTACCGTGTCTCTTATTTTTATAGTGTAATAATTAGAGAATTATAATTGAAGTCTCTCTCTATATACAAGGTGGCCGATTTATCTAGAGACATTGAAATATTTCGAAAACTACGCATCGGATCAAAAAAGTTCTGAATAAAATTTGTTTGCCTGGAAGGGGGTCATTCAATAATACGAAAGTCGACCCCTCACCCCTACCCCCTAGGGTGGGGGTAAGGGCAACTTTGAAATCGTAAATGGGTACCCTTATTTTTTATTGCAGATTCGGATTCTCCATAAAAAAATGAGTAACTTTTATCTGAAACATTTTTTTTCGATTCGTGATAGATGGCGCTGTAATCGCAAGAAACCTGATTTTTGCGAATATCTCGAGAAATTACACATCGGATCGAAAAAAGAAAAAAGACATGTTTCATTTTTCAAAAAGCTATTCAGCGATACGAAACTCGATCTACCCCCCCCCCATCCTTACCCCATTGTGGTGAAAATGGTAATTGCTTCAAAATCGTGATTGGAAAACCCTACTTTTTTTCCTGGTTTTCCATGACAAAATCCATTGATTTGACTTTATTGCTGATATGAAATTTTCTCACACATGGCGCTGCAATCGAAAGCATGTATTCGTTTATCAATAAGTTAACAACTACTTTTAGCGTTACTCAGGAACAACGGCGTAGACGTAGTAGTTTTTGTTCCCATCGGGGTGCTTGTTTTAGGTGAGTCCCCTTGCCTCTCACCATCGGGGTGTCTGTTTTACGTGAGTCCCCTTGCCTCTCACCATCGGGGTGCTTGTTTTAGGTGAGTCCTCTTGCCTCCCACTGTTCAATAAATTAGATTAAATGTTCGAAATTGTGACCTTGAACTTCTAGACACTTATTTATTCTTTCCTCGAATGATTGTACACAGGAGAGGCCTTCACCCCCACCCTGAAATCGTAAATGGTCATCTTTGACAACGTTGCATTGGCTGTTGAAAGCCCGTAGTTCACCATACGGTCACAGTGGCGCGTCAAGGTCAATATCAACGATTTTAACTGAAAACATCTCCAACATTGTCAATTCACTTGACTATCTTTACCCTTCATTCCTTAAACTGAAGTACGAGTGCGAAATAAATGCTGCAACCATAGAAGAAAAAACTGAAATGATTCTGATTTTCGGTGAATGTAGGCGAAATATTGACGATGCCTTGTATGCTGAGCGTTTTCCAGATAATGTTCGCTCACGTTAATTTTTTTACAAAGTTGTTCAATCCTTTATGTCTGACGGTAGTGTACAACCTAAAAAAAAAAACGAAGAATCACTGTCACAGGAGAAGCTAATGAAATTGATGTGCTAGCAGCTGTTGAACAAAACCCTTATGTAAGCACTTGGCAATTACATCGGGATTCCGGAATTTCTAGAAATAGTATTCTCAGAATATTTCATCGTCACAAGTATCACCTATACCACATTTCACTGCATCAAGAACTTCATGGCGATGATTTTCGTCTGCGAGTAGAATTTTGTGAATGGGCAGTTCAGCAAATACAAATGAATTCCAATTTCTTCGCTAATGTACTATTTTCAGATGAGTCCACATTCACAAACCATGGTGCCTTTAATCGGCATAACATGCATTACTGGAGTGTGCAAAATCCTCACTGGTTACGACAAGTTGAACATCAACGTCCCTGGTCGGTTAACGTTCGGTGTGGAATTGTAGGTAACAAACTCATTGGTCCTTATTTTATTGATGGTACTTTAAATGGAATCAAATCTCGAAATTTCCTGAAACATGAACTACAACCTCTACTTGAGGATGTTGCATTGCCCATTCGCCAAATTATGTGGTTTCAGCATGACGGTTGCCCAGCGCATCACTCAATAACAGCACGGGAAGTATTGAACCGTCATTTCAATGGCCGATGGATCGGCAGAGGTGGCCCCATTAATTGGCCTGCTAGGTCGCCTGATTTGACATCGACGGATTTTTTTCTAAAAGATAATGTTTTTCAACAAGTACCAACAACTCATGAAAACATGATACAGCGCGTAAGAAACGCTTGCGCTGAAATTCCCGCAGATATGCTCCTCTCCTGTGTACAATCATTCGAGGAAAGAATAAATAAGTGTCTAGAAGTTCAAGGTCACAATTTCGAACATTTAATTTAATTTATTGAACAGTGAGAGCAAGGGGACTCACCTAAAACAAGCACCCCGATAGTGAAAGGCAAGGGGACTCACCTAAAACAAGCACCCCGATGGTGAGAGGCAAAGAGACTCACCTTAAACAAGCACCCCGATGGTGAGAGGCAAGGAGACTCACCTTAAACAAGCACCCCGATGGTGAGAGGTAAGGGGACTCACGTAAAACAAGCATTCCGATGGTGAGAGGTAAAGGGACTCACGTAAAACAAGCACCCCGATGGTGAGAGGCAAGGGGACTCACCTAAAACAAGCACCCCGATGGGAACAAAAACTACTACGTCCACGTCGTTGTTACTGGGTAACGCTAAAAGTAGTTGTCAACTTATTGATAAACGAATATATGCTTTCGATTGCAGCGCCATGTGTGAGAAAATTTCATATCAACAATAAAGTCAAATCAATGGATTTTGTCATGGAAAACCAGAAAAAATAAGGTTTTCCAATCACGATTTTGAAGCAACTTCCATTTTCACTACAATGGGGTAGGGATGGGGGGAGGGTGGATCGAGTTTCGTATCGCTGAATAGCTTTTTGAAAAATGAAACATGTCTTTTTTCTTTTTTCGATCCGATGTGTAATTTCTCGAGATATTCGCAAAAATCAGGTTTTTTGCAATTACAGCGCCATCTATCACGTATCGAAAAAAAATGTTTGAAATAAAAGTTATTTATTTTTTATGGGGAATCCGAATCTGTAATAAAAAATAAGGGTTCCCATTTACGATTTCAAACTTGCCCCCACCCCCACCCCAGGGGGTAGGGATGGGAGGGGTGGATCGAGTTTCGTATCGCTGAATAGCTTTTTGAAAAATTGAACACGTGTTTTTTTTTTTTTCGATCCGATGTGTTATTTCTCGAGATATTAGCAAAAATCAGGTCCCTTGCGATTACAGCGCCATCTCTCACGAATCGAAAAAAAATGTTTCAGATAAAAGTTACCTATTTTTTTATGGGGAATCCGAATCTGCAATAAAAAATAGGGGTTTCGATTTACGATTTCGAAGTTGCCCCCATCCCCACCCCAGGGGGTAGGGGTGACGGGTCAACTTTGGTATCATTGGATGACCCCTTTCCAGGCAAACAAATTTTATTCAGAACTTTTTTTTATCCGATGCGTAGTTTTCGAAATATTTCAATGTCTTCAGATAAATTGGTCACCCTGTATATAAAGGGTGGTTAAATTTTAAGGGCCGATGTTGATTTTGAATAAAACACAAATTATTTAGGAAATTATTGTCAATTCTTTTTATTATGATAATATGGTATGGTTCAATTATGTATGGAACAAAATATCGGCCAAATGGCCGCCGCGAACTCGGCGGCACACCTCCATCCGATGGTCCAAATTTTCGATGACGCTTAGGCATAATTGAGGTTCTATGCCGTTAATGTGCCGAATTATCTCATCCTTTAGCTCTTGAATTGTTGCTGGCTTATCGACGTACACCTTTTCTTTCAAATAACCCCAAAGAAAGAAGTCCAACGGTGTCAAATCACATGATCTTGGCGGCCAATTGACATCGCCACCACGTGAGATAACACGGCCTTTGAATTTGTCGCGCAAAAGAGCCATTGTTTCGTTAGCTGTGTGGCAAGTGGCACCGTCCTGTTGGAACCACATATCGCCCACATCCATATCTTCCAATTCGGGCCATAAAAAGTTCGTTATCATCTCACGATAGCGAACACCATTCACAGTAACTGCCTGACCGGCCTCATTTTGGAAAAAATACGGCCCGATGATGCCGCCAGCCCATAAACCGCACCAAACAGTCACTCTTTGTGGGTGCATTGGTTTTTCGACAATCACTCTTGGATTATGATTCGCCCAAATGCGGCAATTCTGCTTATTGACGAATCCACTGAGGTGAAAATGTGCCTCATCACTGAAGATGTTTTTCTTCGAAAATTGATCATCCACTGTTGCCATTTCTTGCCACCATTTTGACCATTGACGACGTTTGGAATGGTCAAGAGGCTTTAGTTCTTGAGTCAATTGCACCTTCTAAGCGTGTAAATGCAAGTCTTTATGCATAATGTTCATCAACGACGAGCGTGAGAGGTGCAATTGTTGGGCACGACGACGAGTTGAGGTGGACGGCTCTTCAGCCACACTATCGCGAACAGCAGCAATTTTTTCTGCAGTACGAGCTGTACGAGCATGCACTGGTGTTTTAATATCTCCTACAGACCCGGTTTGCTTAAATTTTCGCACGATTTTTCCGATTGTACGCATTCCTTTTCCTTTAACGCGTTGCTCGATTGTGTATCTTTCCATGGTTCAAATTGAGTTAGTCTGAAATTGAGAAATGTCAAATGAAATGCAGAAAAAACTTGACGTTTAGGTGTGGTTCACATTCAACATCGGCCCTTACAATTTACCCACCCTTTATATACTTATGTCTGTGTGTGAGGGATCACATTTTATGTCTTTTACTGCAGAACAAGCGTTTGACGAGGAACACAGCGCACGGCAATACATGCTCGAAAATTGCTTTCGTTGCATTCAAAGCGTTGGACACCTAGTTATGATTGGCAGGAGGTTGTCATCTTTATTCCCGTGTTACTCTCTAGCAGCATCTCGAGCATTCAGTCTGTCTTTGGCAACCTACACGCAAACAATAAAAAGCAATATGTATCCTCGATACGGCAAGGAGATTTTAAGCGACGACTTTTGGTGCTGATTAATTTTAGTCGACAGTGTGATAAGCGTGTTCCTGCGTACTCAGAAAATGTGCGATGCGTACGACGAGCTGGATGAGATTCTACGCAGTGTGTATTTAGAGGAGCGTCGAGGACGCCCCGTTGGACTTGACGAACTCTATATCGGAATGTCCTGTATTGTGCCTCGTTTCAATAGAGTTGTCCGCAGCAAAGTGGTTTATCCGGACTTTGATAGGTACTGCGAGGTGTTGTTAGTCGATTTCGACGAGACCATTTACATCGACTGGTCTCACCTATTTCATCCGCAGCCTCTAGCCAGTATGCTGCCGGCTCTTGTCATGTTGTAGGTATTGAGCAACCCATCGAAGAAGCGTGCGGTAGCGGTGCCTTGATCGCTTTCATGATGCGACCCCTTGCCGACGATAACGCTCCGCGGGTTTGCTTAAGGGGGGAAAAAGGTCTGAGATACAAAAAAAAGCATATTTTTGTGATTTTTTTTTCAGAGTACCTTATTTATTAATATTTTTTAAATTTGTTACATTATGAACATCATTCTAAGAATATTCTGCTAAATTTTCATTAAAGAATATTGAAAAATAAGCCGGTGGTAGTTGTGAGAACCGAGTTACCTCAAAAAAAAGTTTCCATGCGGTAGTCAGGATAACTCTTGATTGCTTCATCTGATATTAAAAAACCAAAAAGATTTCTTTAGTACATAAGTTTATCTTTGATTTGAACGGAGGAAGTAACAAAATATTTATTTTTTAATTTTTAGTAAAGGTCTTATAAAAAAACTCTGATTTTTGCCATCAATTGCTCTTTTTGTTTAATTTAAAAATAAGTTGTAATTGAAAAAAAATCCTTCGTTTGGAACCGAGTATTTAGTATGTAAAAGAAGTGTGCAAATTTTAGGCTAAATCGGTCCAAAGGTTTTCGAGAAATTTTGACTATCGACTTAAAAAAAAAGTTTTGAGAAAAACGTGATTAAAGTTGAATACATGAATAAAGTAGAGAAATTTTTTTTTTTTAATTTACATAAAATTGTCGATTCCAGCTGCATAAAGAAACTCGCCTGCAGCTGCTGCATTATCCAAAGCATCGTTTTGCTCCATCCTACGACGAATTCTCTCCTCTTGAGTAGCAGCCTGGGTTTTGCGATTTGCTTTCGATATGCGATTCTCGTCTTCCCTCCGTGTATACGAGAGAGAGTATATTTGTATGAGAGAGTGAGTACATTCGAGAAACAGGAATGTAAAATCACCGCTGAAGGTGGGTAGATGCCGATAACAGCTGGAGTGGTGTGTACATAATTTTATTCATTTCTCTAAGTATGTGTACACCTTTGCTCCAACCTGCTTTTATCTCTACTCTTCCTTTTCACCAGAGTACCCACACCACCTCACTTTACCATCTTCACGTTACCGACACTGGTTAAACAGAGTCGGTCGCGCGGCGGTGGAAAAGTGGGTAGGTCGGGGTAGCCGCGTGGTGGCGGAAGAAGCGAGATGGAGCAAAGGTGTATACATACTACTGACGTAGATGTGCATTATCACGTCTATCATTGAAAGACGTACTGAATAATGTCTCCGCACAAAATGTTGTTCGGTAACAAATGCTGGTTGGTAACCGTCTGCCTGTATGCCATCGCCAAGTCAATTCATCGATGTTGTATTCTAGATAGAATTGTGTTTAGTCCTCCTGATGTTAAGGGGGTATTACCGTCTAGAAGTTTGTTTTTTAAGTAATTTTTAGGAATGAATTTTGCGAAAACTATCTAACCTACAGTGCCAGGGTTTTTGACGCATAATAAGACATGTTTCAACTAACAACACAAATTTTTATGAAATACTTTAATGAATTCATTTGCAACTCCACGAAAGTTGTAAGTTCTCGTGTGCCCTGACGCAACGGAATCAAAACGGTACGTGTTGCAGCTAAAATTAATATTCTACAACTGGTTACGCGTGAAATAAAGTCTTGGAATTTAATAAGTAATATAATATGTTTGAAAACGTCACGGATAACTGTACTGTGTAATGGTGTTGTTTGTGGAAAAGAGTTGCTCTCTCGAAGTTGACTTGGCAACTTGTAGCCGAAGACTGCATATAAAAAAAATACAAATCCCAAACTCTCGATGCCTTACTCTCTCTTTTTAAGTGGAAGGAGAGCCTTCTAGCATTTGCATCGCGAATCCTTATTGGTTAAATTTAAAAATAAGCAAACTTAAAAACGTGACTGGTTCAAAATTTGGCGTCCCCTGCAGGTATTGCATGTAGATGCTGTTACCGATTCTCTTAATGAAAGAAGGGATTCGGATCGACAAAGAAAATTGAAACAGCAGCACAGAAATTTTATGATATAAACAACCTGCTGTATTCATATGTTAAACAAAAAGAAAGAGTAAATATATCAGGAGTACAAATTGAAAATGCGGGATTTTTTTCTATTTTTGAACGTTTATTCTGAAAAAATGGTAACAAATGAATTATTCAAAGTATTGTCCATCGCTAGCCACAACTTTTTCCCATCTTTCTGGCAATTTACGGATACCGTCGCGAAAAAATTCGGCCGGCTTGGCTGCTATCCAGTCATCGACCCATTTTTGGGCTTCTTCGTAAGAATGGAAGCGCTGGTCAGCTAGGCCATGTGTCATCGATCGGAAAAGGTGGTAATCGGAAGGAGCAATATCTGGGCTATACGGCGGGTGGGGTAAGACTTCCCATTTCAGCGTTTGTAGGTATGTTTTGACCGGCGCTGCAACATGTGGCCGAGCGTTGTCATGTTGCAAAATTACTTTGTCGTGTCTTTGCTCGTATTGTGGCCGTTTTTCTTTGAGTGCGCGGCTCAAACGCATCAATTGAGTTCGGTATAGTGCTCCTGTGATGGTTTCGTTCGATTTCAATAGCTCATAATACACCACACCCAGCTGGTCCCACCAAATACAGAGCATGAGCTTGGCGCCGTGAATATTTGGTTTGGCCGTCGATGATGATGCATGGCCGGGGTAACCATATGATTTTTTGCGCTTCGGGTTATCGTAATGGATCCACTTTTCATCACCAGTGACAATGCGATGCAAAAAACCCTTCCGTTTTTGCCGTTCGAGCAGCAGTTCGCATGCAAAAAAACGGCGCTCGACGTCTCTCGGCTTCAGCTCATACGGCACCCAATGTCCTTGCTTTTGGATCATTCCGAGGGCTTTTATACGATGGGAAATGGCTTGTTGTGTCACTCCCAATGAATCTGCGAGCTCTTGTTGAGTTTGACACGAGTCTTCATTGAGTATTGCCTCCAATTCAGCATTCTCAAACTTTTTCACTTGGCCCGGCCGCTCTTTGTCCTCAACGTCAAAATCACCACTTCTAAACCGCACAAACCATCTCTCGCACGTTGAAACCGATGGAACATGACTCGGATAAGCCTCGGAGACCAATCGATGTGCTTCAGCAGCACTTTTCTTCAAATTAAAGAAGTAAATTAAAACTTCCCGCAAATGCTGTTTTGTTGGCACGAAACTCGACATATTGAGAGCTCAAAAAAACTATGAATTTGACACTGCGACAAATTGACACATACTGAAAATTAAAGCTATAAGACGTAGCTTTGACATGAACATAGTCACAGTACTGCCTGATGCGTATAGCGTTAGTAACGCCATCTGTTATCAAACCCGCATTTTCAATTTGTACCCCTGATAATTATTTCGCTAATACAATGCCAAAGATCAACAAAGAGATAACTGAACTTGAAAATAGAAAAAGTAGGGAATGACAAATTAATACTAACAATTGAAAGGGTGGAGGATGGGAAGAATGTAACAATGCGATAATAGTAATTAAATAAACCATAAATATACGGAAAGGGGGACGGGCGAAAATATAATATTAAATATCAATAAGGGGGGGGGGGCGGAAATATAAAAATCGATATTACTCAAAATATAATGGAACAAGGGGACGGCGAACATATAATGTTCAATACGAACTCGAATTAATGATAGATCAATATCTCGGAATATAGTGCACAATAATAAAGTCGAAATGGTTTTAAAGTTTCGTAGGGCACCAGCTACGTAACGGCGTAGCTCCGTCCGCTCGAAACAATATATCGTACTCGATAACCGCAGGACTAGCTAGCGGGGTAGCCCGAAGGGGTATATCAGTGGCGTCAATTCCTGACCACGACGGCTACTGAATTATTATCTCGGTTTCTGAATGGAAGGGGGGGGGGTAAAGAAATAATTGGTAATTTAATAAATAAAGTATGGAAAGACGGGTCCTAAAGGAACGGAACACTCAATGATCTAACTAAATTTAACCACAATGCCTAATGGAAGTTCCTGGATTCTCGGCCACAGATTCCATTACTGTGGCTATATTTTCGAGTGACCGACAAGGACGACGACGAACAATGATCTTCTGATCCATCAGCGTAAATTTGGTCTCAAATTTTGTAATTAAATGCCTCACCGTCGATTCATTTGGCGCATTATTGCGACCAAAAACTTGACGTAATTGGCGAACTGTTTTCGCAAAACTTTCACCATTTTTGTAATGTGTTTTTACAATAATTAAACGTTGTTGGTTTGAATACTTCTCCATATTCTTAAATCGCGTGGTCTGTACGTGTCAAATGTCAAAAAAAATCACCGTACAACTCGTATTAACAAAATGGCGGCAAATTAAAACCCGGCGCTCTTGCTGGGACACCCTTTACATGTACTTGGCAGTACGTATAATTTTCAGGTATAATTATTGATTTAATTGTAGTTTTTTATTAGTGCCAAAAAAGTAAACACATTTCTATGGGATTTTTTTTTTTCACGAAAGTCTAAATAAAGTCTAAATTTGAAAAAAAGTCTAAATTAAGTAAGGTGTGAGAAGAGATTATTTTAATGTATCCATCGATGCACTAAATGGCCAGCAAAGTCACCTGACTTCACGTCTCCGGACTTTTTTCTGTGGGGCTTCCTCAAAGGTATTGTTTATGCGACAAAGCCGATAACAGCCGAGAATTTAAAGGAAGGTATTATCACTGCCTGTGCCGACATATCTGGCTAAAGTTTTATGAAAAATAATCAATGCGTTCGACGCCGATTGCAATTGTGTGTTCACGCAGATGGAGGAATCTTCGACGATTAGGAGATTTAACAGTACTGACGAAGTTTTATTGACATCGAGATCATACCAAGAAAACGAGTTGATGAAAGACAAAAGTAAAAATGTAAAAAACCCGATAAAACAAACAAAAAACAAATGAATGAAAATTGCATTAACAACTGTTTTGGTGATTTCTACCGCGTTGAGTGCCGAGTCATTGTCAGCTGAGACGCGTCGACAGTTTCAATTTGAACAGCTATTTTCTCCGTGCCTATGAGGTCAACGAAAAAAAGGGATCAGGTATTTATGTGCAGAATTGTCCGCACTTTTCGATTCTGGTGTCACAGTTATCCATTTGAAAAAACCCAAATTGACTTTAAACTAACCTTGATATTAACACCCAAATAAACTTTTGACCTCATCAAGTTTCTTCCCCCCTCAAACTCCAAACTTCCGTTGAAAGCATTTTTTCATTAACAAAAATTGCAGCGAACCCACGGGGGTTGCGACCCAACTGGTGTGCAAAGTTTCAGAAAGATCGATTAATCCGTTGTCTAGATATAGGTACTTCAATTTTCCAAACTTATCACGTACATGCGGACATTTATTTTCTAAAGATAAGTTTTCCACTTTTTGGTACTTTTAAGTACCTTACGAAAAAAAGTATCGAAAAAAATTTTTCCCATTCTTCTACTTTGCTTCCTTCATGAGAAAGCAAAAATGGCACAGGCCATCGCTTTTGAGAGAGCTATCTTTCAGGCTAAAGGTACCAGGATCGAGATCAGGAACGCAATCGAAAAATAAGCTCTCTCACTCTCTCTCTTTCTCTCTCTCTGCCCGTGTGCGTGTGCGGTCGCGGATGTGTGAACGGGTGGATCGATCTTCTTGAAACTTAATTCATGCGTCGGGTCGCAACTTCCATCAGTATGCTGCTTAAATTGCTAACGGGTGTCTCATTTTATCGTTGTTTGAACTTTTCTAAAATAGGGTATCTAACTTTCGTAAATTCTGAGCGATCGAGTTGAACATTCTACAAGAATGAGCTATGGAACAAGATTTTTTTCAAAATTATTTAACTCTAATTTTCGTAAATTTTCATCTATCGAACCGAAACATTGCATACAAATTTGCTAGAGGATAAAGATGCTTGGTGTTTATTTGATGCGAATCGATAGAGGAGTATAAGTTTTATTAAATGTGCAATGTTACAACGTTTTTTACTACAAGCGCTACAAAAATGGGAAGAACTCAATTATGATATTCAATTTCCATTTACCCAAATTCTATCTTTTGAGTTTGAGTGACTAGGTTTTGTTTAATTAGGCATATTATCGTAAGATGAAATTCCAAACAAGATTCATTTTGAAAGTCGTATTTGAATTGCACTTACCACTATCCCTTGAAATAATTCACTTTACTGTAAAAGTCAAGAACGACAGACGATCCAATTTGACTGCCTTTCAGAAAAGATGGATTTTAAGCCATCGCTGAAACCTTCATTTGACAGGGAAATCCTTCGTTGAACAACTAATGAAAACAGAATCAAAGCGGTACCTGATAATTTCCATTTTACAAGAATCTGTCATAGAGAAACCAGCGAAAACGAATTTCAAACCGTCGGCGTCGCTGGTAACTTCCATTGATGGAAATGATTTGCAATGTTGATAAAACAGAATGAGAGTGAAATAGAATTATTGTATGATTTCTCTGCTGGTAATTTTATTGATTTCAGAATTTAATTTATTTCTGCCATATCGGCCGTATCTCCTGCGTATATTATGTATTAATGGGCCTCTCGGTGCTCATTATGATTCATTGCCTAATTTATCTTATGCCTTACCGCCCTTCACTACACTGCCACTCATGCTCTGGTTGCGTATCTCACGCAGGTCAACGAACTTTCATGAATTTAAATATGCAGCGATCCGTTAAGCAACGCGCAAATATCTACTTTGCATCATTGTGCTATCCGGGGTGAAGCTTTCGCGCACGCCTCCTTCTCTAACCTAATAGATCGCGAAATCGACCGTCGATGCCATCGAGCGCTAGCGAGATACAGTCTCCGTGCACACCTACGGAGCACGGATGTCGCACGTCGTGGCAAAGAGATGAGATTTCATTTTCGCGAGTGTTCGAGTGATTACAGTAAATTGAAATATGCTAAGTGGTTGTTGGAGTCAACTATTCGTCGTTTTGGATTTTATTTGACACTACTAGTTTTTGAACTTCACGATGAGTATTTTTTGTATTCTTTAAGTGTACCTAACGCCTAGGCTTTTCTGCTACGTTTATTCATTAAAACCTCCTTTCACCCTCCCAGACCCTAGATCAGCCCGACGTTCACTCGAATTGGTGCATATCGAGTCAAAATTATAATTATTAAATTCTCGCTAACAGTTCTGCGTGGACAGCTGTGCCGAGATCAGCCACCGGCCTGCCTCGCACGTGGCGAGGGCTCCCGCTGCTATACGTCAGATTCGAATTTTGACGTCTCGACTTGGCTCCGCACGTAGCAGTCCCATTCCTCAGCAGAGATTTGTTGGTCTGGACTTCCTTCTTTTTGTGGTGCAGGGCTTCGGCCTCGGTGGCTATCTGTGAAAAAAGTGCGCTGACTGTCGCACTTTGCTCTATTTTATAATAAAATTCCTTCTTTCCATACCTATCTCACCTGCATCTTTAATTATAACTGTATTTAGTAGCATCTCTGTAATCCATCGATGCCCCTGAAAAGTGAAAGTAGCTACTTTCTTTTTTCAAGGCTGTAATAGCTTTCAATGTTTAATTTGAAAAATGTTATTCGATTACAGGTGGTGATTGGTCGCGTCGCCGGTTGAGCAATAGTAGCTGGGTCGTCGACCGATCGCTATCTTGTGTGCGTGGAGCTTGATACCGGAGACTGTGTGTGTACAGCGTGTGTAGATGAGACGCGTTAACCGTCGCATTGCCTCCCGTCTGAGGTAAGACCTCTCGAACCGAGGATCTCCACGTTGTTATTGTTTCGTCTCACTCGCTTACTACTGTCTCTGCTTCGTACTTTCTTTCTCAATTATATTATACTTCTCGCTTATTTTGTATTTCGCTCTCATTATTTTTGAAGTGAAACTTCTTTAGGCGTGGTACAGGGTAAATTTTAACGTTCCGCCTTGCGCGTGATTATTTTTCGTCACCATGCATGCTCGACGAGCCTAGTGAAAGTTTTGCCCTTTCTCCTGAGTCGTCTCCCCACTTTCCGGCACGCTGCGCGTGTACTGACGCTACACCATGCTTGAACCCCCCCACTGGTCCACACCGATACATCTGATTCAGCTCGAAGTATGTAGTATACGTGGCGTTTCCATACAACTTATCAGTTATTTCTTCATACCAGGTGTATGCATAAGTTTTTTCCGGTTTAACTAAGAGATGGCGCCAGCGAAAAGTACGCAGCGTATTAATTTGACACATACGTAATTTTGTTCGTCTGACATTAACCTACAAACACACACAAGTTGAGTCCGTCAAAAACTAGCGTCTTTGTTTTATCGTTCAGTGATCATGTCGAGTTTTGTGCCTGAAAAAGAAAATTTGCGGCACGCATTGCTTTTATTATTTAATCAAAAGAAAAAGGCTGCTGAAAGTCAACGTTTGCTGGTAGAAACATATGGTGAACACGCTCCATCGATTAGAACATGTGAGACATGGTTTCGACAATTTAAAAGTGGTGATTTCAATGTGAAAGACAGTGAGCGCTCTGGTAGACCACAAAAATGCGAAGACGAGCAATTGCAGGAGTTATTGGATGATGGCCCAACTCAAACTCAACGGCAATTAGCAGAAGCATTACATGTGTCACAAGAAACAATCAGCAGACGTTTACGAGTAATGGGGAAGATCAATAAACTCGGTAAATGGGTCCCACACGATTTGAATGAACGTCAAATAGAAAATCGCAAAGTCACTCGCCGTCTCACACAGCAAAAGCAGTGAAAGACACCTTGAAATCGCTTGGATGGGACATCCTTCCGCACCCGCCGTATTCGTCAGACCTGGCGCCATCTGACTATCATCTCTTCGCATCAATGGGGCACGCGCTCCCAGAGCAGCACTTCAGCAATTTCGAGGAAGTTGGAAAATGGCTCGACGAATGGTTTGCCGCAAAAGACAAGTAGTTTTTCTGGCATGGCATTCATAAGTTACCTGAAAGATGGGTGAAATGTGTAGAAGCCGATGGCCAATATTTTGAATAAAACAAAAATTAATTTCCCTTGAAAATTACGTGTTTTTTTTTACCAAAAAACCGGAAAAAACTTATGCATACACCTGGTACATAATCGCGACTCCTGACAACTTTGATAAACATAATAACAATAAATACTTAAATAGTGAAAAATGAAAGAGTGTATAGTATATAAATTGCAGAGTGAATAAATAATACATAACTGATAAATAATTGTGTTCAGTGACCAAGTAAAGACCAACAAGAACACGTGCTTCGAGGAAAACTGATGTTAATGAAATTAACTGATGGATAACAATAAACTGATAGATAACAAGCCAGCCGACTCGTTTGCTATACAAAATTCCCGTGAAAATGTTCCGCAGGGTCTTGGGAATGATTGGGTTTTGGGAATAAATTTTTTTTTTTAGAATGCCTAAAAATGAAGTACCGTATAAAATGTTGTCATTATAATCTAAAATTTACTGCTATAGCAAAAATTAGGCAAAACTGCAACGAACAGTTTTTGAACGTAGCAAAAAATTGACTGCCGTAGGAGAGCATTTACAGCGGTAGAAAAAGATGTACTGCGATAGGAACAAATGCACTGCAGTAGACAAAAATGTACTGCGTATGATCCAAATTTACTGCCTAGTGACAATTCTACTGCGATAGATAAAAATTGGATGCGTAATTAAAATTCTGATGCAATCGCCAAAAAACTTAACTGTGTTGTGCAAATTATGCAGAGATAGCAACAACTTAACTACCTTACCAAAAAATTTACTGTTTTAAACCTCCACTTTTCTTTTTAATTTCAAAGATAGATTTTTTATAAACATGGGGCCAACGAAAAATAAACAGGCTGCGGACAAACAACATGCGGGACGAATCAACACATTCGAAAGTACCGAGCGAGCAAGGCATTACGTATTGCTCCCGCTCAAGACCCACAAACAATAAATCATGATCATTCGAGCTTCGTTCATCGACATGAGCACATGGGCATTACGCTGGCGTCCAAGCAGATCTATAGCAAAATTCGCCTCAGCTTGATAATATTTTCATCCTAACGTTCCAGCAGTCGACTATAAGTAATGTTCGCTTCAATCCAATGATATTGTTCATGGTACCGTTGTTGGCATCCCAGTTCAACCTACAATAGTTCTTCCATTATGATTCATACATATGAACTTGCAATAAATCAAGGGAACAACATCGTCGTACAAGATGATGTGCATCAACAACACTCACCTCAACCCACTGTGTCAAATATTAATAACACAAAAAAGCGAACAAAATCAACGGCAAACCGCACGCGGGAACACAGAGCTCGAAAAAAAATTCAAATACAGTCAACAAATGTGTTCCGGCAGCACCCTGCGACATCTCGGGGTTGACCGGTCCAATTAATTTTGATAATTTTGATTAATTATGTGCTGAACTTTGTGAGGTGAAACGTGGTGCAGCCCGCGCTGCAGAGCACGCCACGAGGTGAGACTTTTGAGGATGCACAAATGTGATTTCTCCACCTCACCAACATTGAATTTAGATAAATGATGAAGGTGCACACTTACCGAGTTTTTTTGAGTCCAATTGAGCACGTATATGTCGTAACTCAGCTTTTATGCCGAATCACTGCGATACTGTACTTGACCAACCTTGACGACCAACGCTCGGATAAGTCGAACGGACGCCTCGTGGCGGTTGCCGTGAGCCCAATTCCTAAGTAACGCGAGAGAGAGAGAGATTGAATGCACGATTGAACAGGAAATATATTATTTATTTATACAGGTTAATAATGGTGAATATTCGGCAAGTAGTTATTATTAAGATACACGCTTAAATTATACAGCGCGTCTCGACGCGTTAACCAACGCCAACGGTAATCGATACTACACGCGGTCTACTGAACGCACACACGCTACTACGCGTACTTGGTAATGCACACTAAGAGTTACAGTACGATTCTAGACACGTTATTTTCTGCACACAGCAATTATTGGTTCAGCGAAGTCCTCCAGGCACGCAGCACTGGAATCTATATTAAGTATTTTGCACGCAGCAATAATCTCACTCGGTTGGATATTCGACGCAACCACAACCGGCTTCTCTTCGTGACTCTCTGTGTAACGCGGCTATGCTTTTTCACAGTGCGTTGCTAACTAACGCCGGTCCGTGTCTTCGCTTCTTCCTCGTGCTCGCGCTGTGCGGGCTGACGCATGCGCTCGTCCCTCGTGTGATCGCTCACTCCGCACTGATCACATGCCCAGGGACCGTGGTTCACGACATATACGATGAGTAGATCCGGTATGAGGCGGTGAAAAAGTCCGAGGTGCGAGCCAAGGAATGTGCTGAGCCAGCGGTTTTCACGAAGGGTATCTAATTTTTCAAGATGGCTGAGTAGTACAAAGACGTCCTTGTGAGACGCTGAAGTCAAGCGAGAGAGACAGCCTCTCGCTTGAGTAGCATGCCTGCGAGGCGCTTCCTCAGTTATCTTCGCGACAGCCGACGAGCGCAGTACACCACCCAGCAGCAACAGGTCGACGCACGGCGAATATCGATCACCGTGCGTCAGCTGAGTTTCCAACAGTCTAGTTATTTGCAGGGATTGATTAAGAAGCGCCCGATAGAAATGTGCTATAACTATACACCAGGTATGGGATCACAATTTACGAATTTTTCATTAACGATAACTTCGACTCAAAACCTCAGGACGAGATAAGCGAATACATACAATCGAAGAAGGTCTTGTTGCTCAACAACACTTCTATGGGATGAAGAAAAATATTTACAAATTGCACCAGGGGAGCAGAATGTTCCATCACGTTTGCTTTTCGATGAGCATGCCGCGGAGCTTTTCCGTCCATTTATTTGGGTCAATTTCGTTGCTTTCAAAGTGAAGGACGAGTAACACTTCATGATGGCATCAAGTAAGCTAAGGCGATCTGACCAGCGAGCTGTTATACCATACCATTTACTATATATGTCCATGAAAATCATAAGAATTCGAGTTAGTGATTCTCTCACTGTCACTTTTAACACTTTACGGCATTTCTTATTACCTATCTCTCGACATGCGAAATGCGTCAAAATGACGCGTTCCGTAAACCTTGTCTTAAACCTGTTGGAAAAGATATTGCAATCACTCGGCAACAAATCGAAGATGCATAATACATTAATTACTGTATTGAAACATATCTCGCTTTTCTCAGATCTATTCCAAACTCCATTTGGTATTAGTCTGACAGGAAAAGAGACCTCTGCAATGATAAGGCAACTGGATAAACCTACAGTATTTCTATACAAATGAAATCGGATGAACTAGTTTGCTTGAATTATTGTATAAATTAAGAAGCAACAGAGCTACGATATCGAAAGATTTTTCTAAGTAAATGCATTATTGCGAGAAAACTACTCCTGTTAACAAAGATGCCATTACTTGTACGGTTCATTTCAGCAAATTGGTAAATGTCTTCTTAAACATCCTACCATCTCTCCGAATTAAAAAATTAGTCCATCAGGATACTATCATGTGGTTCATGTTATGCCGCGGAATTTCACCCTTTATTTTGCAATAAAATTCCATTATTATTTATTGTTATATTGTTTTATTATTCGCTCGATCGCGAGGCGGCTTACTCGCGAGTAAGAAGAATGTGCTGCCGAGCAAAATGGGCAACGCTTGGGTCACCCACATTAAAATGCCACTCATCAATTACTGCGAATGCAGTAAGTAACTGCAACCACGACATTAGTCTAAATCTAAAAGTAAAACTGAAAGGTTGGCTCTTCGTCAAGGACTCAAAACTTGTTGTCAAAGAATAATTTACTGTATTTACGTTTATAAGAACCTTATGTGTATCGACCGCAAATTATAATAAAATTAATTTCGATGTTTAATATTATTTTCGCGTTTTACCCTCGTTCACACGAGCACCAACTTTTTAACGGCAATCGATCTCAAATACAGCTTTAAAAATTAAACATTATCTCTTGAACGGTATTATCACAAAATACGCGTCGAACGGCATAGCATTCGCTATTTTAAACGAATAGAGCTTCAGCATTGTGGCAGTATACAGGTTGTAACAAAACTCGAGAACAAGATTAGTACTGTGAGATGCGGAATGACCACCCGAGTAAAATGTGCTGAGTCCGCATGTCATACAGCAATTAGTTTGTTAGTTATTAGTGTAGTGTTATTAGTTATTAGTTTGTTCGTACAATTTACCATTGGTTTGTGCTTGTGCGAATACGATTCACAAATCTCAAGGAAGGACATACTCGGAAATCGTCTACGAACATGACAAAACTCATTCGCAATCGTTGGTATACGTTGCCTTCACGTGCAGAAGGGTTATATGTCATTGCGAGGAACAACGATGACATTTTATCACGGTCATTTTGGTTATTTTGAAGAGTATTATCAGCAATGGCTCATTTACAATACGAATTTCGCAGACTCTTACTGAACCAACTCGAAACGATCGATAAAGATTTGGTTGATTTTATTTATCGAAAAAAAGGTTTATCATTTTTCAAAGATCGCTTCAAAGGTACTCGCAGATATAGTTGTGACAAGATGCAATATTCTAGTTTTATCCGAAGCGTGGCTACGTAATGCAGACGATGTGTCGATGCTAAATTTCAATTGCATTGTTAAGTATAAGTGGCCGAACATTAGAGCGGGCGGTGTTGGAATATTTTACAACTGTAATGATTCAATCAATAGTGTCACGCCGTCAATGGAATTCATTGTTAGTCAATCCGATTACTATGGTTCGATGGTATCCAAAGTTGGTGATATATGCATTGCAAAATGTCAAATAGGAGACGGAAAAAATTGTTATTGTCGCTGTTTATATTTTGCCAAACACATAACTGGATGATATCGTCGATTTTTTTACGCCGCACCTTGATATCGTATACACCACAGGTTGCAGCTATTCTTGGGAAAAATTTCGTCCAACTTCCAATGATTTTATGCGGAGATTTAATTGAAGATGGCGTATGATCCAACCGTTTCGACGACTAAATCCGGTAGTGCGATAAATGCAGTATTCACTCGATATCTACAAAATGCTGAATGTGGATCATAGATTGCATACTTCAGCTTTCATAACCTCATAATTACTTCTGTATCTTATGAGGTAAACTTGGTATAGAAATTTATGAAATTCTGAAACCTTCTTAATTAATTGAGCTTCTTCGGTGCAGGATATTCTTTAATAACATTAGTTTTATCGGAGTCTGCCTTCAATCCCTCCGCCGTGAGGATGTGTTCGAGAAATTACACCTCTTTCCGAATAAATAAATATGATTTCCGGAATTTTAGTGTCATTCAATGCTCCTCGAAAAGTCTAAAAAGGATCTCAAGACGCATGGTATATTCTTCGTGGTTTTCGAAAAAAATGAGCAAATCGTCCACATATATTATGACAAAATTCAGACCCTGCAGAACCGCGTTCAATGCCCGAATTAAACTTGGAGTGCTCGTTTTTAGTCAAAATGGTGTCACGGTAAATCCATAGCGCTTACCGTTGTGCTGGAATGCACTGTGTTTCCTTCAATTCGAGTGCAATAGAATTTTCCAGAAGCTGCTCGTGAAATCTAGTGTTGGAATAACTTATTTTCCTCCACACCTTTGAAACATCTCTTCGATCGAAGGTGCAGTATTGTAGTCGTTTACCAGGTAATTATATAATTCCCTGACATCCAGATACAATAGCACACTTTCATCATCCTTCATTGCCGGAATCAATGTATTGATCTAAATATTCTTAGATTTTGTATCACCCCGTATTCAAGCATCCACTCGATTTTCTGTTGCACTCGAGTTCGTTGTGCGAGTGCCACCGGATACGAGCAAAGGAAGCCAAGGATTCTTGAGTATCAAGAGGTGTACAGACTTTGACATTCTTCCTGGCCTTTTGTCAAAAATTCTTTGGCTCTGTTCGACTATGGCCTTGCATTTTTTTCTTACGTCCGACCCGAGTTCGTGGCATGCCGTCATCTTTTCCTCAAATTCCACCTCCGATAATGGAAGAATTCGAGGAATGGCTGCAGTAGCTGTCCTTGTGCTACATAATTCTCTTTGCTTGCATCCTTCCTCAACACCTCAGGGTCTACTAGTTTTCAGAGTCCGGTTGGTCCCTCCTGCTGATCGAAACTCTGCACACTAGTCAGGTCGCAACCCTCCTGAGTTCGCTGCAATTTTTGCCAAAATTTCTATCGGGTATCTCATTTTATAGTTGTTTGAATTTTTGGAAAAAAGAGTGTAATCTCTTTAACTTTCATACATGAATGTACATATTTCGTACAGTTTGACAAGAATCGATCTAGGCATTCAGATTTGATAGAAGATTTAATTTTGTTGAAGTGTTACGTCCTGGGTCTCCAACCCCCTTTGTGAATTTTTGAATTTTTAATAATTTATATTCGATTTATTATTCATTCTTTTTGCTAACGTCAGCGTTCACACGCTGGCCGGCGAGACGCGGAGCGTCGGCGTGATACGTTGCCATCCGCTAATAATTTGCTTAGGTCAGCGTTCACACGCTAACCAACGGGACGCGGCGCACTGACAAGACGCGCTGCGCCCTGCAAATAATTATTACGCGTGCCTTCTGCACTGCTTTATTCATTTTGATTAGTTAGTTCATCTCCGGGGGCCGACCACGACGGTCGGTCCTCGTAACAGCACGGGCCCGTGCCTACCTATAATCACCCATTTCTTTTATAATATATATAACGGTGCTAAAGACTCTTACTATATATACAATTGTGTTAACTGTTTTAATATGCATTTAATGTTATGTGATTTGACTGTTTTAATATCAAATAACTTTATTCGGTGCCATTGGAAATTGTGTTAATATAAACCATTACTGTTTCAATACACATTTAATGTGGTGTGATCCGACTGTTTTTATACCAAATAATTCAGACATTTTAGCGAATCAGTGTTCGTCTATATTTATTAATAAAATTCGCCATTCACCATCCGTCCTCCAATCCCGAGCCAGCGCATTCTGGCTCAAAATGCAGAAAAGAATAAAGTCCGACAAGTCCAGGACGTAGCATGAAGTTTCATAATTTTTCGAAAAAAAAAATATTTAAGCTCTAATTTTTGTAAATTGTCATTTATCAAACTGAAACTTGGTATACAAATTGGTTAAAGTACGAGGATACTCAGTCTTGTATTTGGTGAGAATTGATCAAGGGGTTTCAGCTGTATGAAATTTGCAATTTTACTAGAATTTTAATTCCTTTGAAAATATCAATAGCACTTCTTTTATGAAGAAGCTAGAATTGAGATAACCGTCACCCATAGAGGAGAATCTGTGGGTGGGCTAGAAAGACATTAGTGTGCAAATTTTAAATATGCATACTTATTTCACTTTTTTTATGGATTATTATTTTTCACCTTTGACAGGCTTTTTCTACGAGGATGCCAAAATCGATCAACTTACTACCTCATAGAGGTGACTTGATCGAAGGTGGAAAATAATGACCGAGAAACGTGCAAGGTTTCACTTCGCATCCGTGTTTATTGACACAACGCCCCATTTTTTTAAATTAAATCATAATAAATATATGTTGACGTTACAGTTCTTCACTACACACATAAAATAATTCTTTAAAAATATTTTAACGAATTTTCTTTAAAAACAGATAATTATTCATGTTTGTCTCGTTGATTTCATTCCTTCAATGAGTTTAATCATATATCATATGATATAATCATAGATCCATGTTCGCCAAATTGCGATTATCTAAGTCGACAATAGAGAGACTACAGAAAGTAGCCAATAGTGTGTGCTATAAGGGAATATTTATTACTAAACATATAAGAATATCACCATTCACTCAATTTTGATTCATTAAACTGTCAAGAGTGTATGTCAAGCTGAAAAAATGGTATTTTTTAATTCAAAAAGAAATTTTTTTGGTCGCGTTATACACGTTCAAACTTGACCAGTACGACGCGAGCTTTTCATTAAAAATAGGCGTCACTTCAACAGTAGCTCTACCGTGCATTGCTACACACATACAAGGATTCACATGAACGAGTAGTGCAAATTCAAGAAGCAAAATGTTTATCCAAGTAAAATGAATTAATTATGAATAAAGCAGTAGGGTGCACCTATTGCAACGATCCTAACAGAGTTTCTGCAGCGTTCGAAGTAATGCCTTAGGTAACCGACGGGGTATTCCTGGTGTATGCCCACGTGCACTGCTTTTTTGGTAGCCCAGACCCGTAGCCTCATATTTTCCGTAGTTTAGGTTTATCGCTTCGTAGTTTTAGCAGTCCAGTTCATCGCTCCGTAGTTTTAGCGGTCCAGGTCCATCACTTGGTAGTTTTAGTAGTCTAAGTTCTCCGCTTCGTAGTTTCGGTAGTCCAGAATAATCGCTCCGTAGTTTAAACTGTCCTGGTCGATCACTTAAACTTTCACAAATCCAGGTACATCGCATTTTGGTTTCGATCTAGGTTCATCGCGCCATAGTTTTAGTCGCCCGGGTCAGTCGCGTCATAGGTTCAGTAATTCAGGTTCATCGCTTTGTACTTTCAGTAGTCCAGGTTCATGGCTCATGGCACCTAGGCCTGTCGCATCATAGTTTCAGTAATCGAGGTTCTACGCTTTATAATTTCAATAGTCCAGGTTCATCGCTACAAAATTCCGGTAATCTAGGTCTATTGCTCTGTAGTTTTAGTTGCCCAGGTATGAGTGTCGAAAAGGAAATGAAATTCCGGATACTATTTGGAAGCTGGTCACCATTAAAACGCACTCGTGAAGTTTGAGCTTCAAATTTGCAATCGTTTTCAAATGCGAAGCAATTGAATTTGACCAATGAGATGGCCGCGCTTACATCAGCGTCGCATTATCGCAGATACAAGACGTCAGGTGGACTGAGTTCAAATAGCGGCAGTGTTTTCATTACAGCCTCGGCTAGACGTGAATTACATAGATGCGGACATAGACTTAGAACAATTTGAATACCAAAAGATATTATTAAAACTCATATCTGTGCGATTTATCAATATTGCAATTCCCCGGATCCGGGTGCGCTTAAGAAGACGATCCAAAATTAGGATTCGCGATTCACACATCGACTACGATATAGTTGACAGGGTCCTATTCGACATGGGTATTATTCTCGTAGTCCAGGTCGAAGTGAAAAAAAAATTCGATATAGGGGTTTAGGAGATGCATATTCCTTTCCAAGCTGGTACTCGTATATTGTGAAAAATGTAAATTCAGATTTTTTAGCAATTTCCTGGAGAAATAATCTCGCCCGATTTTATTTTACGTTACGATTGAATCTCAGTACTTTCCGATTATAGAGAATACCAACGCTTGCTTTTGAAATAAAAACATTAATTAACTGGAATGAAGAAACTAGATAAATGACGCTAATAAAAAGAATAAATTCCCTGAATCTTAGCGACGCGGCAGCTTTCATTTATGCAAACCAAACAAACCGAACAATTGAAATTTACGACCATCAACGGTGGACTTGGAAATTTATTATGATATTTTGCCAATATCCTGGAGATCGAATCACGTCAGGTTATTGATTCATGAGGGCGAATGCCTGGTTTTTTTTTCAGATCTGTTTACGCAATCAAAAAAAATCGTCCAAGTAACAAGCACAGTGAACTACGAGGACCTAAGTTATAAATTATTAATTAAAATTTTGTTCATGCTCATCTTTTTTGAGTGTGTAACATGGTCCACGGTGTGTATATTCACTGGCATCGTTTTATATCCCTCTAAACATTCAAAATAATATATCGGCCAAATTAAAAGCATTATGCACTTGCAGGAGAAAAGTTATCATCATTTCAAGTCAAATAATTTATTTCATGAAACACTTCATCATCTGGTCAGCTTATGCAAGAGTCAACATGGTCCACGGTGCATACATTGACTGCCAAATTTTACACATGTCTAAACATTCAAGAAAAGATATCTGTTAAGTCAAAAGCATTATGCACTTGCAGGAGAAAAGTTATAATTCATTTAATAAAACACTTGAACGTCTGGTCATCATATGCAAGTGTCAACATGGTCTTCGGTGTGTACATCGACAGACAATTTTAAATGTCCCTCTACGCAACCAAAAAAAAAATTTCATTGCAGATTTTATTCATCTCGTCTACTTATACGAATGCCAACATAGTTCATGCATTGTACATTGACTAGCATTGTACATCGACTTTTCTCCTGCAAGTGCATAATACTTTTAACTCAGCCGATATCTTTTCTGGAATATTTAGAAATATGTAAAAAAATTGGCAGTCAATGTACACTACGTGAACCTCGACACTCAACAAAAGATGACCAGATTAATGAAATTTCCAATAAATAAGTTATAACTTGGATCTTCATAGTTCACTGTTCTTGTTACTTGGAAGATATATTTTTTTGTTTGCGTAAAGCCAGGCATTTACCCTCAAGAATCAATAACTTGGCGTGATTTAATCTCTAGGACATTGGCGAAATATGATAATAAATTTCCAAGTCCACTGTTGATCGTCATAAATTATTTCAATTGTTTGGTTAGGCGAAAATGAAAGCTGCCACGTCGCTCAGATTGTGTGAATTTATTCTTTTCATTCGCATTATTTATCTACTTTTTTCATTATTATTATTTCATGTTTTTATTTCAATAGCAAGCGTTGGTATGCTCCATCATAGGCAAGCACTAAAAGGTTCAATCGCCACGTAAAAAAAATTCCGTCAAGATTATTTCTCCAGAAAATTACTGAAAAATCTGAATTTACATTTTTTACTATATACCAGCTTGGAAATATGCATCCACTCTATCGAATGTTTTTTTCACTTCAACATGGGCCACGAGAATAATACCCATGTCGAGTAGGACCCTGTAAACTACATCGTAGTCGATGTGTGAATCGCGAATCCTAATTCTGGGTCGACTTAGCGCACCTAAATCCGGAGAATTGAAATATTGATAAGTCGTACAGATATGATTTCTTATAATATCTCTTGGTATGGAAATTAAGTTAAAACTGCAGGGCGATTATTCTGGACTACTGAAACTACGAAGCAATGAACCTGAACTACGAAAACTATGAGGCTACGGGCCTGGGCTACGAAAAAAGCAGTGCACATGGACATACACGAGAAATACCCCCGTAGGTTACCTAATGCATTAGTTCGAACGCTGTAGAAACTGTTAGGAACGTTGCTGTAGGTTCAGCCTACTGCTCTATTCATAATTTATTCATTTTCTTATAAAAATATTTTGCTTCTTGAATCGGAGCTACCCGTTTATTTGAATCCTTGTATGTGTGTAGCAATGCATGGTAGAGGTACTGTTGAAGCGGCGCCCATTTCTAATGAAGAGCTCCGATCTCATTGGTCAATTTCAAACGTTAATACGTGGCTAAAAACTTTTTATTTGTTTCTTTATTTAAAAAATACAATTTTTTCAACTTGACATACTCTATCTTTTCATCAAATATTTTGAGGTAGTTGCATTACACCCGGTATACTTAAGGTTTCTCATTCTAGTGCGGGGCACGATAAATGCGCAATGATCAGCCGTAAATTGGCGCGAGAAAAATTTACTTACATACAAGTAACACAGGTCGATTTGATTTTATGGCTCGTATAAAATGTTATCAGTACGCCACGCAATGCCATCAATTATAATACCAGTTGGGGCATCACGTTATAAACAAGAGGAAATCGCAAACAAGAGCATTCTCCTAGTTTTACACAACATAACATACGCAGTATAAACCGATAGTTATCGTGACAGCAAATGCAGGGTGGGCTTCTACCAGCCATCAATTCGATATATAATTATAAACGTCTCATTGGGAGGGATCGCGACAGATAATAAGATTCATCATTATTCAACAACTTCTTTATGCTAGCTCTTGAGACGCAGACAGTACGAATCGTAATATCATTCCAACTTCTATTTTAAAAGTAATTTGATAATCATGATAACTTATCTTAATAAAGTTTCGACTTGGCTAAGTCAATTGCTCAGTACACGATTAATCCACGCTTCAGATTTACGGTGGTTTCGATCCAGTTACGTGGAGGCACCGAGATTGAGGCGATCCTGTTTCAGACTAGAGACCGCTAATTCTGTTCAGCAAATGAAGACATGTAGACAGAGTATTTGTGCCCTTGCAAATCGTCTGGAGCCAACAAGTCCACCGGGAACTAAACGTGCTCCAAGAAAATCCGGAGATAACCTTAAATGGCTGCTGCCACCACATAGTAACGCCGCCTCGCCTTATTAATTCAGCATCGGCCCTCCTATAACCACCCAACTTTCCTGAGAGTGTCAATGGCCATTATAAGTGATGTGTCAATGTACGCAGGACGTGACCTGGTTATTTTTTAATTGAAAATATATGAGATCTTTAAAAATATACCTGGAACAAGTAGGCGCACATCTTTTATTGATCACTGAAGTTAATCGGTTGTCCGAGCAGCGATGGCAAATAATGCTCACGATACAGTTTGACGGTGTGATCGCGATAATTGCGCAATATGTCTACGCGACAATTAGTACACGGTAGACAGGTGTAAGTGATGATATAGCATTTATTGCACGCAACCAAAAAAATGCACTGGATGCACTATAAATATAACATAATAAAAATACAGGGTGCGCCATCTTTTATGTCGGTATTTAAACATTGAATAACTTCAAAAAAAAAAACCGATTTCCATATATGAAGTATTTTTTATTTAATTTGGTCCTTTACAATTTATTTGGACTAGTTTTAGAATACAACATCAACCAAATGGCCGCCTTTATTGGCCAAAGCAAAATATGCCCTTTTTGCTGCGTTTTCCACCACTTTTTCGAACATCTCGGACGGTATAGCGATGATTTCGGCACCAATGTTTGCCTTGAGCTCGTCAATGGTCTGAGGCTTGTTGGCGTACACTTTGCTTTTCAAATAACCCCACAAAAAGAAGTCCAGAGGGGTCAAATCTGGAGATCTGGGTGGCCAGTCAATGTCGCCATTTTTTGACATCACACGTCCAGGGAATTTTCGTTGCAGAAACTGCATTGTTTGATTTGCAGTATGGCATGGCGCACCGTCTTTTTGAAACCAGTAACCGTCCAGACCTTTTTTACATATTTGTGGGCAGACATAATGAGCCAACATCCACCGATATCGATTCCTATCGACTGTTTCGCCTTCTCCGAAGAAAAATGGCCCAATGATGGTTTTGGCGCAAACGCCGGCCCAAACAGTAACTTTTTGGTCATGCAATGGTGTTTCATGGATTCATGTAGATTCTCCGTTCCTCAAATTCGGCAATTTTGCTCGTTAACGACGCCAGAGAGTGTGAAATGGGCCTCGACGATATGCACGTTGAGTTAACACAACTGAACGACTATTTTCAATGTACAGCGTTACTATTTCGGCACGTTGTTTTGGTGTAAAACGATTCATGGTTGAAATTGTACTGAATTGACGTTTCGAAAACATGTCTACTCAAGTCAATCGGTTGATAGATGTCAAAATTATTCAATGTTTACATACCGACCTAAAAGATGGCGCACCCTGTATATACGCTGAATGTCAATGCACACAGAAAAATTATTGAAAAAATTAGCAGTATCGACACACCTCTCGATTATATTAATCGGTGAGTAAACAGTCTTAATATATTGTCCAATGCGCGCGGATTCACGAAGCTACGCGGTGATGCCGGTGGCGCGCGAACGCGACCCAACACGAGGTGCGCCCGGATTTGAGGATGCACCGATGAGTAGCAGTAAGTATTTACCGTATCTTTTACATAGTCCAATGTTTGCTTTAGTTGCCGTTTCTCTTGAGACCGATAATGAACACTTTTAAACACAAACGAGCAGCACATTCGTGACACTACGTTGAGAAGTACTGTTGCACGCCAGTTCAGATCTACGAGGGTCGATCAATAAATAGTCGGCTTGGTAAAGAAAATCGCGTTTTTTTGGACAAAAATCGTTTTATTTCTCAACATAATCTCCTTTTAGCTCGATACACTTATTCCAACGATTTTCCAATTTTTTGATGCCCTCCGAATAATACGATTTCGACAGATCCTCAAAATAGGTCTCTGTTTCGGCGATGAGGTCATCTCTGGAACCAAATCTCTTTCCGCCAAGCCATTTTTTCAGGTTTGGAAACAGAAAGTAGTCGAAGGGGGCCAAATCTGGAGAATACGGTGGATGCGAAAGCAATTCGTATTCAAATTCATGAATTTTGGCCATGGCAACTGGGCACGTGTGAACGCGTGCATTGTCTTGATGGAAGAGCACTTTTTTCCTCCCCAAATGTGGACGTTTTTTCTTTAATTCGTCGTTGAATCGGGTTAGTACGGCTGCATAGTATTCGCCATTAATCGTTTTTTTCGGCGGAAGGTAATCGATGTAGATTATGCCACGTGCTTCCCAAAAAAACTGTGGCCATAACCTTACCGGCCGATGGCAACGTCTTCGCTTTCTTCAGAGCACGTTGGGTCGGTGAAGTCCATTGTTTCGATTGTTCCTTTGTCTCTGGTGTATAGTGATAGATCCATGTTTCGTCCACGGTTACGTAACGACGCAAAAACTCAACAGGATCACGCTTATAGATCGCCAAACACGCCTTTGAATCAGCTACACGTTCTCTTTTATGGTCGACAGTGAGCAAACGCGGCACCCATCTTGCGGATAACTTTTTCATACCCAACTGATCACTCAGGATTGAAATCACTGAGCCATATGATATGCCTGTGGCCTCAGCAATCTCACGCACTTTTAGTCTCCGATCATTTAACACCATATCGTGGACTTTTTCAATTGTTTCTGGTATGATGACCTCATTTGGACGACCTGGATGTTCATCGTCAACAATGCTCGTATGACCGCGTTTATATTCAGCTGTCCAATATTTAATGGTTGATAACGAAGGTGCAAGGTCCATATAAACTTCGTCTAGCTCCGCTTTGAGTTCATTGTTCGTTTTCTTTTTCAAAAACAAAAATCGAATCACTGTACGATACTCAATTTTTTCCATTTTTGTAAAAACACAAAAGTTGTTTGTCTTTCGATGGCTGTGAAACGCAAACTAAACATTGCAGCGAGCTGAAACTTTCACAACAGTCATGTGAAGGACGGCACTACTAAACGTCGCTATTGATTTCTTTCCTCGACCACCAGATGGCGCAAGGCCGACTATTTATTGATCGACCCTCGTATATTTGATTGAATTCTCGAAATCATCACACCGTTAAATAAACCTTCATTGCCTCACCAAAGTTTTTTCGAACGAACGTATTCAAGAATAATATGAGAACGAAGTATCAGACTTA
Source organism: Cylloceria caligata (assembly GCA_963942595.1). NCBI lineage: Eukaryota > Metazoa > Arthropoda > Insecta > Hymenoptera > Ichneumonidae > Cylloceria > Cylloceria caligata. Next base: position 56,886,227 of record OZ012706.1, on the reverse strand, counting down.
CGTATTTTGCATCGAATGCAGACGATGGCGAGAGCCGAATAACTAGATGAACGTATTATACGCAAATCTATCTGACCTACTCTTGTTTACACCGAGCGAAGTGCTTCATGAAAACACATAAACACATAGACAGACACACACCTCAATATACACTCATACTATTTCGCTCTAGGACTCATCTACATGATAGATTCTCGTCCGAAACGCGAAATCGTCAATATTCCTCTGTACAGCGAATAATCAACACCTCAACGAAATAAGCGAAAATTATATTCTCGACCGTTATCGCAAACTAAAATCGTGTTCTCGATTCTTTCCTCCCTCGAGCTGATCTCCCATACTTATCGCAGGAATTTCACTTACACCTCTTAACATGCACTGAACAACTGTTTATTAAAATATTGTCTTTGTTTGTACGTATTAAGTGATATCTTTTTAACAATTGCAAGATCTATATTGTAACGAGATCCTATTCCGTCCTGTAGTTTTCTATTACTCACTACCTGTGGCTAGCTCGTCTCCACTATACGCTTATCGCTTCCTACCTTTAGACCTGAGAAGAACTCTGTGCACCATGTCCACTGACGTTCTCAAAGTGCAGCTGTAGTCGCGCGCATTCAAATCTATTCCCACGCATCCTAAACTTGTCTATTTTCCAATTCCCTTCTCTACTGCTTTCCCACAGATACCTTCTTAAATCCATAACGTCACAACAGCTGCCTTTCCTGGAACCCGGAGTCACACGTGTATTTCATTTCCTTACGAGTTTCCGGACTATTCCCCAAAATGCCTCTCCACTACCACCTATTTCCCACGATTAAACCTTTATAAACACCTCTCGCGTTCTCTCGCCAGTTAAAAGTATCCAGAACTCGATGAAATTCTGTTACTCTGCCGATCAGAATAAACGTCTTTTGAAGAACAAATGAAGTGTCAGCCATGTGTTTTGCTACCTAAAACCGCGTTTCGAAGCCGAGTTGGCTTTTCCCCAATAACAATCCAGTCAATCCCGAATTCCCGACATTACAATATGTACGAGGTCTGTTCAAAAAGTATCGCGAATTTTGAATTTCCGCGGGCTACGTATATTCGATTTTCGATTTTTTTGTGGCGTTAGGTTGGTACTCATGTCCCTCACTTATGCTGACAAAGTCGGCCATTTTGAATGTTTAGTTAATTGTTGACAGCTATTTTGGTTGGACGTGTTTTGGCTTGTCTTCGATTTTTGCCTATGCCAAAAAATGGATTAAAGAATCTGTATCAAATTTTGTGTGAAAAACAATATTAAGTGCGCGGACGCATTCCGAATGTTAATTGGCATATGGTGAAGCTACCTTGGACCAAACCAACGTTTATCAGTGGTACAAAATGTTCTCAGAGGGCCGAGAAGATGCAAACTATGAAAAGCGTGCCGGACGCCCGAGCACATCAACAACAGATGAAAACATTGATGAAGTGAAGAAAATAATATTGGCCAATCGTCGAATCACCGTTAGAAAAGTTGCTGAGGACCTAAACATATCGATTGGCTCGTGCTATTCGATTTTTACCAATGATTTGGGCATGAGATGGGTCGCGGCGAAATTCGTGCCAAAATTGCTCAATTTCGAACAAAAACAGTGTCGCGTTAACATTGCTAAAGAGCTGTTGGACTCGGTCCGCGACGACCCAAATTTACTCCAGAGGGTCATAACTAGTGACGAATCATGGGTTTATGGTTATGACGTGGAAAGCAAAACTCAATCATTGCAATGGAAGCTGCCGCATGAGCCAAGACCGAAAAAAGCGCGCCAAGTTCGGTCGAATGTGAAGGTTTTACTCACAGTTTTATTCGATTGCAGGGGCGTGGTGCATCATGAGTTCTTGCCACAGGGTCGTACCGTCAATAAGGAATATTACCTGCAAGTTATGCGCAATTTGCGCGAAGCAATCCGCTAGAAACGCCCAGATTTGTGGGAGAACAAAAATTGGCTTTTGCACCATGATAACGCCCCTGCTCACACATCGTTGCTTGTGCGCGAATTTTTGGCCAAAAAAAACACTCTAATGATGCTGCAGCCACCGTATTCCCCAGACCTGGCCTTCTGTGACTTTTTCCTGTTCCCAAAACTGAAGAGGCCCATGAAAGGACGGCGCTACGCCACGATTGAAGCGATAAAGACGGCATCGAAGGAGGAGCTGAACAAGATCACAAAAAATGATTTTTTTAAGTGCTTCGAGGATTGGGAAAACGTTGGCATAAATGTATTATATCCGAAGAGAATTACTTTGAAGGGGACAAAATAGATATTAATGAATAAATAAATACTTTTTGAAAAAACACAAAATTCGTGATACTTTTTGAACAGACCTCGTACTATTATAAGCCAATTCTATTTTTATTATCATATTCGACGGCTCAGCTCCTAATGAAATAAAGTGATTACTTGGACATCATTTCGTAAATCAATTAACCTGAGTAAACAGATTTGTTGAAATTTCGTAAGAACAATTAAGAAGTAAAAATAACTTAAAAACTATGTCTTCCTTATACATTTTTTTCAAATAGAATAAAATCCAGCAATTGGTTTACATATTGCTTCTTCTTTATATTTCGTATTTCGTAGACCCTCTCTCTCTCTCACTTACTCACTCACACACGCGCTCACTCACTCAAAAACCACAGCTACGCGCCCGGGTAATGCGAATTACCCGCACCCATGGAGCGCGGGCACCGTCAGGGGTACGCATGCATATCCCGATCAGCGTATCATTACCGCGCGTTTCATCGATCCGATCTAGCTTTCCGTCCTCGTCAATTAAATGATCGAGGCCGAATACCGTACATCTCATGAGCAACACAGGTAGTGCGCTAATCGGTGGCCCAGGGTGAAATAGCTGCTGCCAATCGACGTATATCGATTCATCGATATCGACAAGCAGCACCTCGCAGCACCCGTCATCATCCATGTCGATGATCTCCCCGCGCATAGCCCTTTGATGCCGCACAACGACACACGAGGCTCCCGCACATAACTCCTCAAATTTACAAGCACTCCTGTCAGCAAATACATCAATATATAAGCTCTCCAAATCGTCCTCTAGTCTTAGCCACGCAACACACATTAATTCCGTGCGCAGGAATATCGCGTTATCCCCCGCACCGCAAACCACCCGACACACAAAAGCCACGGCTAGCGCGAAGTTGTCGTACCGCGGATACATTTTTCTCGATTTAAACTTTCGTCGTGCACTGCTAAAGACAGACTGAATGCTCAAGATGAGGCCGGCGGTGATCACAGCGTTTGAAGATAACAAACGCCCTTCTGAATCATAACTAGGTGTGCAGCGCTTTGAATGCAATGTCAGCGGTTTTGCACGTGCGTACCGCTTTGCGCTGTGCTTCTCGTGAAGCGAATGCTCTGCAGTAAAAGACGCAGAATATGATACCGTGCCGCGAGAGACCTCGATTATAATTTATATATAATTATAAAATAAGAGACACAGTAAACCGATGTATTTGTTTTTAATTAATCAATATTTTATTTAAATCACTTTATAGATATTTACCGTCGTATGCAACATCCCTGCAAACACGGTAATCTTCGCTCGGAGACTCCTCCGCCGTTAAATTAATTTTTATCACTGTTTGATCGTCGAGAGGCAAAATCATTGTAATATATAACAACAGACAGTATCCATCGCGATAATTATCGCGATCGATCGAATTACCGTCGTTCAAGAAATGTATTCCAGTTCCCGAAAACAACGTTTGAAAAGCATCCACATATAGATGATTTTTCGTGAAATCAGGTTGTAACGGTTTTGAAGGTATTTGAGCACCATCTACATACAACGAGAGATAATTTATCTTGTAATTTTGGAAATTGAATGGATTCATACTGAAGTCACCGTTAAACGCCTTGTTATCGACAAAACCGATAATTATACGCTTCGGCAATTGACCTAACACGATATTATCGATAATCTCCCCATGAACACCAGAGTGTATTGAAACGGCTTTTACTTCGACTCTCGTAAGAGGATATTTAGCCGCAGATTTTGCAAGAGTTCTAGCATGCGAGAGCAGCACACCAGGAGCTATTTTTGTTCTACGAACGAAAAGCGATGCCTCGAGAATCTTTAAGCCGCATTGACGATTCTTTGTATCCCCCACAAGACAAAATGAATCTCTAGATCGCACCAACCGTAGTCGCATGTCGACGCCATTTAATAGGAACCGCTCCTGATTGGATATATCGCAATGCAGATGACCGAGCAAGTCTACAGTTTTTCGACATTTAAAAATTGTTTTGTCTTCACAAGACCCGTATTTTCCGATGTTATATCATCCATTTTTCCAGGTGTATCGTCGTACCAGAGAACGCTCGTGAGATGCGAATTTTTTGCTGCTGGACCGTAATTCAAAAGTGTTTCTATGTACGCTCGATAAGCGTAGGCATTATTTGGAGGTGAAACTAATTTTTGATTCAGGTATACATCCACCTGATTAAACATAGAATGCAAGAGATTGTTTACAGCGCCGGCGCTTACTTTCGACGATGTGCCCGCGGCAATTTCCGTAGTGGTAGGAGATGTTATTTTCACTCTCAGACTAAGCATAGTATGGGCGAGATCGATATACTCATAACCCTGTCAAGGAATAACAAATTCAATCGGTGAATCATCTGTTAGCGAAGATATTGGTTTGTAATACACCCAATTGGAGCCTTCGATAGTAGTTTGCGTCGGCGGGAGTGAAAATAATTCAAGTTCCGATTTAAGACACTCGCACGAGTGCGCCTGTAGAAAAGCCATCTTGTTTCAGCTATCCAAAAATATCTGCAACTGTTCGTTGACGAGTATCCTTCTTCTTATTGTTCTTATTATTCTTCTTCTTCTTTATTACTTTTCTCTTTATTACACTTTTATTTTTATGGGAGATATGTCGTGGTTTACGTTCGTTCGATGAATGAGGAGTTCGTGAAATTTTGAGCTTTTTATAACCAGAACCCCGCCTGAGAGTGTCAATTTTTTCAGAGGCTTTGCGTTTGAGATTACTGCCTGATTCTCGCGCTCTTTCGCGAATAGCATCTTTCACAGCTATATATCTATCGAGGATATCACCGGCTACGTTTACACCAGCGCGCAACGCCTCTTTTCCAACTGCTTTAGCACTCTTCTTTAAAAGTGGTAACACTCGACGAAACAGGCCCCCGAGAAAGCTCCCGATACCGTGTCCTCGTTGATTATGTGTTCCGATATAAACATGGATAATGCCACCGTACCCGCGACGACCCCATCCGTGCTGCACACTGTCAATATCATCCATGGTGGTGTAATCTATCGTGGGACCTTTTGAAATGTAGTGTCACAGTCAACGTTCCCTGCTCGAATGGTATAGGATCCCCAAATTCGTCTCTTATATCGATCTCGATAGTGTGTCAATTATTGCGCAAGAGAGGTATATATCAGGGCGTTGAAAACGATTAAATTTTTATCGAACCATACGGACAGTCATCAGTATCAATGGGAACAACTCGTAAGAGGGGTGTTTGTACATCGCCTGTAATATAGCTCTCGCAGATATCTGTGTATAAAAATATGCTGCCCGGTATAGCACCGGTGAGAGATGCAGGCCTCGACCCTGTGTATTCGCAATGCGGTTCTATCATTACTGACCTACAGGCCTCTTCCGAGAATCCTAGTAGCCTTGCGATAGCGGGCGATACGCGAAAGTCGTGGTAGCGTAGATCGTCGCATACGCGTGCCACTTCGACCTGCCCGCTCGGGAGCGATTTAAAGCGCAAATGATCGGCCACGTGAGGTAACTGATTTATACTCTCGAAAAGAGCGTCTATAGAGCGATATACACCAGGTGCTACTTGGCCTCTATCAGCGCGTCTTCGTGTTAAATATTTAAACCCGATAAATCATAATCACCATCCTCAAAAGTTAGGAAATTTCCTACAGTAGGAACATGTAAAAGAGTCATCGGATAAGCAATTTCCACAAGAGAAACAGACCATTCTCCATGCAAGCGTATCTGACGCGGTAATTTTGTAATAAATTTCGTCGTCGTATTATCCGGAAAATACTGCATACTACTGTTGCTCGGTAGTACGACAAAGAAAGAGCTATCCTTGGAGCTCATATTTATCACGGACGATGATCCCGAGCGTTTTTCTTCTTCTTTGTCCTCTTCTTCTCTTTGGTCTTCTCAGATGACGGAGGCACTCGTACTCGTGATAATTCTGCCTCGTAGTAAATACCGTCGATAGTCTCGTTATTCAGATCGTGTAAAATATACACGAATGGTTCTCGATTCACCGATTTTCGTTGAATCTTGAATAATTCGTTACTCCAACCACGCTCATATCCTTTCACGAAAGCTGCTTTAGCTGTACTGATACGTACCGAGTCACCGACGCTGTATTTAGGCTTTTTAATTTTTTTCGCGTTACGCTCGTAACGCCGTGCTAAATCGTCTGGAGCTATAGAGGCATTTTCGAGGGTTACTTCGCTCGGAGCAATACGCGTTCCGCTGTGTCTAGTGTGATTATAAGCATATAAAAATTTTTGTAAAACATCGATGGAACGCTTATTTCGCGTGTATGTAAAGTAGCGCCACATTCGCTCTTTTATTGTTCGATTAAAGCGTTCGGCAATCGAGGCTTTTATATCAGGGTTACGAGCAGCGCGAAAATCGATATTCTTTTTCTTGAGAATTTGCTGAAACGGAGCGCCGATAAATTCTTTGCCTCGATCAGTTTTCAACTGCTGCGAGCGACGATTGTTACTGCGCGCGAGTATGCGTGTGAGACCAGGGGCCACGTTTGCGCTCGTTTTGTCACGCAAAGCCTCGACCCACTCGTATTTGCTCAACACATCGATAACAACAAGCAGATACGCGTACCCATCGTTGTACGTGGCTATCGAGCGAAGATCAGCTAAATCAGACTCCCATACATCGTCTATATTACTCACGCTGTACGTCCGACGGGGAAATCGTCGTCGCACGAGGCGATGCATGTTATACGAATCCTGTGTCTCGAGCCATGGTAAAACATTTTTTCGCGCTACTCTTCGATCCACCCGGGCCAAATTTTTCGCTCGGGAATAGGAAGCAGGTAGAGCGGTATCATAATAGATTTTTTGAAGAATTTTCATAATTTTAGCGATGACCAGTTAAATGGATTCTTTTTCTTTTCTAACTGTGTGGGGGGTCGATATTCTGCTTGTGCGATATTTTGCAATTGTTCGTCCTCGTCTTCATCTTTCTCCTCCCCCTCGATGATGCCGTTTTCAGCCGTAAGCATTAAATCTCTGTTTGAGTGTGCGGTCCCGGCCTCGTCGTTGTTGTTGCTACCGTTGCTGCTGTTGCTGCTGCTACTATCGTTATCGCGCGGTAAAATAAGACGCCGCTGTGTTGTCGAGGATGATGTAGGTGTAGGCTCGTGTAGTAACTCGGGATTGCCGATAAATTCGCATGGCATCTGTATCGCTCGCAGGAGTTTGGCAAAGTGAGATCGTCCGATGGGTTTCTCGCGTTTTCTAGCTCGCATAGCATCGTTAACAAGATCAACGATATTGGAATTTAAAATTCTTTTTTTGTCTATGGAAACAACACCGTTACGATCCCATGTCATTTTTTTACCAACGGCGCTGCGATGCAAATTGCGAAGCAACGATATTGCTTAAAATAAAAATTTTTTTGGTACGCTATCGATAATAAGTGTGTCATTGAGTCGAGATTTAACTTTGTTCATTAAAACGTCGTCGGATTTATTCTCGTGGCTATCGATTTGCTACTTTTCGTTTTGATGAAATATTCGGTTCTGCATTATCGTACTCGACCATGTGAAGATAACGCTGTAAAACCTGTTGGTACGCTGTCCACTTCTCTCTCTCGCTCTTGTACGAGTGAGAGTTTAGAATTTCACTCAGCTCAGAGCCGAGACGCGATGATGGCGTACCGGTAGTCTGTACGGAAGGCAACGGGTCTGCACTAGTAGTAGTAGTAGTAGTAGTAGCAGCAGCAGTAGTGGCGAGTCCAGCGAGACGATGTATGTTATCATGAGGAATAAGTACCATCTTTTTGGCATATTCCATGTCTCGCGTAGGCCAAGACAGGCACAAGAAGCAACTTGAGAAATCCGACACAGTGCTCGACGATGATCTTCCTCTTACCGCTCCAATTTCCCCTTTGGGCGGCTAGTCGTCGAAGAATGGTCGCGTGCCTCCGAAGATGATTCTTTTGCACGTTGTTCAGACTCACGTTTCCCTGTAAAACGTTTAGAGCACACTCGCATATACAGCGTACGAGCGTTACATCTGCTTTGCGCAAAATTGCACGTCGTTGCTCTTGCTTCAGATAACACAACGCTTGCAATATAATTATCCGCTTTTTATCGAGAGGTCGGCGCAACGCCATTACAAGCGCATTACTGGTACATCGCGCGACGCATCGCGAAATTTTATTGCTTTCTGAGGCACATAAACGTAATGGTATTGGTCATCGGAAAATATACAGGCGCGAAATCGACAATTATCAGGCGTCGATTGTTTCAAGTCGAATAATAGATAGCCGTGCGGTGAGGCTGTTGCATCGAAATATACTTCCTGCAAAAATCGCGGATTCTCGGGACATACCTGGCGGGCTAGGTGCTAAATTTGCGCGCGACCTCGCGGATTTTTGAAGACAACGATATAATTAGCGTTTAAGAAGATATCGCGCTGCCCGTGACCCTGATGCTCTTCCATCGTGATGAAAATGACACTAAGATTTTTATGATGGCTACCCTTGGTGAAAAGATCGACCACAGTATTGTTGGATGCCTCGCGCATTAGATCGTCAATGACCACAAGTTTAGGTCTTGCATCATTCGAGTAGTCTACTGCTTGCGGTAAACCGTCGTGAATCTCGATTTTATCACCGTTCTCTGAATACCCGGACTGCCACTGTGAGTAATAAAAAAGTATACGCTCGAACGGGACATCCGTCATTTCGCGCATGTATTTAAAGAATTTTTTTACAAAATATGTTTTATCACAACCCGTAGGATCGCTTATCACAGCTGTCCACGGATGTTTCCAACGATGAGTGTCTATCAAAATCAATCAGCAGACTCTTAAATAAGCTTATAAGGCGGCGGCGGCGGCGGCGGCGACCCCGCGGCATCAGCTATTTTCGCGGCCTTAAAGAGCTGATAAGGCGCGGCGCGCCTGCACTAGCTGATGAGGCGTGGGCCCGCGGTATAAGCTGGTGTTTACGCTGTATGTAAGTTAATTAACGATAGTTTTTATATTTCTCACAAATAAAGCAATATTTTTATTTCACTATGCATTAATCTCTATGTGCAAATTTTACGAATCATCAAATTCTAAACAGCAATATCATATCCACGGATGTAGCACGAAAAAGTCAGAACAAAAGGAAACACTCGATAAGAAAGACGGGACAAAAGGAATCAACGATGAGAAAGTCAGAACAAAAAGGAACGGTAGAGAGATAGCAGCTACTGCTACGAATAGCAGCACAAAAAGAACGAGCCGACAACGGTTTTATACATAATAAATCAATTTTTTTTCAATGTATTGTGCACAGTAAATATGATACATGAAATTAGACAAAAAGATTATTTTTAAATATCGCGAATTCAACTGTAAAACTATATACTTTTTGGCGTTATACTAATTAGCGTATTTCACAATAGCCGTACGGTACAGTAGAGTACATCCCGTGCCGTTTTCGCTTCGTGTTAACAGGTTCGCATGATTTCGTTTCTTAACGCGTTACTACATGATGAAATTCCGTACGTCGAATAGCGTCGAATTTTAAAATAATGGGTACGCTCCTTGCTCTTGTCACGAAAGATCGTAGGGCGTTATAATTTACGTGACGGCTATTCGCAAAGTTTAGCGTGATACCCTTTACTTTACATTTTTCAATAATCGTACCGTCGGGTTTACGAACAAGGTATGCGTAAAATTTTGGTCCACCCGAAACGAACGAAGTTATATAACTACCAGGCCCGTATTCGCTTAATTCATCCGTAAGATCTCCTAGAAATTGACCGATTGGTGGCTCATACTCGTTACCACCGGGGCGGTTTACGTAAATACAGGAGTCCGTATCGCAGTACAATATTCGTCGCCCGAGCCCCTCAAGATAACTGTATAATTTTAGGCGTGCCTGTGCCGTCGTGTATGCTGCAATCACGGCATTTGATGTTGGGGATGGTTCAATAGCATCGCGGCTGCTCACATAGTTTACATACATAATCTTGTGATTAACCGGTAGCATCCCCGTCACCTCAATCTCCTGACTCGTTAGTAATTTCATTAGCTCCGTGCGCGTGAAAACGATAACGGTTTTCGTGAGATTCTCTCGTTGACCAAACTTTCCCCAGAATGAATTAAGAGCCAATTTCGCTAGTGAACGTAAACCCGGATTTGGCTGCAAAGGACTTCGCTCGAGATATACCAGGTGTATGCATAAGTTTTTTCCGGTTTTTTGGTAAAAAAAAAACACGTAATTTTCAAGGGAAATTAATTTTTGTTTTATTCAAATATTGGCCATCGGCTTCTACACATTTCGCTCATCTTTCAGGTAACTTATGAATACCATGCTAGAAAAACTGCTTGTCTTTTGCGGCAAACCATTCGTCGAGCCATTTTCCAGCTTCCTCGAAATTGCTGAAGTGCTGCTCTGGGAGCGCGTGCCCCATTGATGCGAAGAGGTGATAGTCAGATGGCGCCAGGTCTGGCGAATACGGCGGGTGCAGAAGGATGTCCCATCCAAGCGATTTCAAGGTGTCTTTCACTGCTTTTGCTGTGTGAGACGGCGCATTGTCGTGTAACAAAATCACTTTGCTATGTCTTCTGGCCCATTCCGGTCGTCTTTCGATTAATGCGTGGTTTAAATTAATAATTTGTTGGCGATAGCGTTGTGTATTAACGGTTTCGCCGGGCTTCAAGAGTTCATAATACACAATACCGCTCTGGTCCCACCAGACACAGAGCATAGTCTTCTTGCCGAAGCGATTTGGCCTTGGTGTTGAAGGACCGGCTTCGCCAGGTGAAAGCCACGATTTTTTCCGCTTCGGGTTTTCAAAATAAATCCATTTTTCGTCACCCGTCACAATTCGATGCAAAAATGATTTCCTTTCGTGGCGTTGAAGCAGCACTTCACAAGTGACTTTGCGATTTTCTATTTGACGTTCATTCAAAACGTGTGGGACCCATTTACCGAGTTTATTGATCTTCCCCATTCCTCGTAAACGTCTGCTGACTGTTTCTTGTGACACATGTAATGCTTCTGCTAATTGTCGTTGAGTTTGAGTTGGGTCATCATCCAATAACTCCTGCAATTGCTCGTCTTCGCATTTTTGTGGTCTACCAGAGCGCTCACTGTCTTTCACATTGAAATCACCACTTTTAAATTGTCGAAACCATGTCTCACATGTTCTAATCGATGGAGCGTGTTCACCATATGTTTCTACCAGCAAACGTTGACTTTCAGCAGCTTTTTTCTTTTGATTAAATAAGAAAAGCAATGCGTGCCGCAAATTTTCTTTTTCAGGCACAAAACTTGACATGATCACTGAACGATAAATCGTTCAGTGATCATGTCTTTGTTTTAACAAAGACGCTAGTTTTTGGCGGACTCAACTTGTGTGTGTTTGTAGGTTAATGTCAGACGAACAAAATGACGTATGTGTCAAATTAATACGCTGCGTACTATTCGCTGGCGCCATCTCTTAGTTAAACCGGAAAAAACTTATGCATGCACCTGGTACACCCTCAGACTCCTTGTACAATGCTATAAAACGCTCTATTGCTTCCTTGTCATCGTTACACTCTGTTGGCGGTCCACTCACCTGCTGTTTTATTTTTAGGAATGTATCCATGTACTCGGCAAAATGACCGCCTCGTCGCGTTGTCGAGTCATACTGCGTAAAAACTTATTGCCAAATTTCATAGATACACGTCACTTTATATCCGAGCGACACAGCTGTTCTCAGTTCGTTCACGACCCATGTGCCGTCAAACGCCCGCTCAGTCGTGTCATCGTCTGTACAAACCTCGGATGTGTCTATATCTGTACAGCACGTTCTACACAGGGGGAACAGTAGTTTCCCATGCATGCGAACAGGCAGTACGGGTATACCAGGTGTATGCATAAGTTTTTTCCGGTTTAACTAAGAGATGGCGCCAGCGAAAAGTACGCAGGGTATTAATTTGACACATACGTCATTTTGTTCGTCTCACATTAACCTACAAACACACACAAGTTGAGTCCGCCAAAAACTAGCGTCTTTGTTTTATCGTTCAGTGATCATGTCGAGTTTTGTGCCTGAAAAAGAACATTTGCGGCACGCATTGCTTTTCTTATTTAATCAAAAGAAAAAGGCTGCTGAAAGTCAACGTTTGCTGGTAGAAACATATGGTGAACACGCTCCATCGATTAGAACATGTAAGACATGGTTTCGACAATTTAAAAGTGGTGATTTCAATGTGAAAGACAGTGAGCGCTCTGGTAGACCACAAAAATGCGAAGACGAGCAATTGTAGAGGTTATTGGATGATGACCCAACTCAAACTCAACGGCAATTAGCAGAAGCATTACATGTGTCACAATAAACAATCAGCAGACGTTTACGAGTAATGGGGAAGATCAATAAACTCGGTAAATGGGTCCCACACGATTTGAATGAACGTCAAATAGAAAATCGCAAAGTCACTTGTGAAGTGCTGCTTCAACGCCACGAAAGGAAATGATTTTCGCATCGAATTGTGACGGGTGACGAAAAATGGATTTATTTTGAAAACCCGAAGCGGAAAAAATCGTGGATTTCACCTGGCGAAGCCGGTCCTTCAACACCGAGGCCAAATCGCTTCGGCAAGAAGACCATGCTCTGTGTCTGGTGGGACCAGAGCGGTATTGTGTATTATGAACTCTTGAAGCCCGGCGAAACCGTTAATACACAACGCTATCGCCAACAAATTATTAATTTAAACCACGCATTAATCGAAAGACGACCGGAATGGGCCAGAAGACATGGCAAAGTGATTTTGTTAGACGACAATGCGCCGTCTCACACAGCAAAAGCAGTCAAAGACACCTTGAAATCGCTTGAATGGGACATCCTTCCGCACCCGCTGTATTCGCCAGACCTGGCGCCATCTGACTATCACCTCTTCGCATCAATGGGGCACGCGCTCCCAGAGCAGCACTTCAGCAATTTCGAGGAAATTGGAAAATGGCTCGACGAATGGTTTGCCACAAAAGACAAGCAGTTTTTCTGGCATGGTATTCATAAGTTACCTGAAAGATGGGCGAAATGTGTAGAAGCCGATGGCCAATGTTTTGAATAAAACAAAAATTAATTTCCCTTGAAAATTACGTGTTTTTTTTTACCAAAAAACCGGAAAAAACTTATGCATATACCTGGTATCTATACCGCCTCTGTTATTATTCCTCGGTGTTCGGAGGTAGCCTATTCTATACCTATAGCGCGTGGACTGTAGTGGGGACGGAGCTCTCACTCGAGCTCCTCTGGCTGAGCGATCTACTTGCTGGTCCCGCCGCTGTTCCGGTGGAGGCGTCAGCGCGGTGCAGCCATGGTGCATCGGCGCATCGGAAATGCGACAAAAGCGGCTCTAGCCAGTTTCTATGGTGTTTTTTAGTCCCTATGGATTTTAATATATTTTTGATCCATACCACTTGTTATAATTTCGATGGAAGATCTTGTAGGCTGGGATGCTGGACTACTTGGATGACTGATGGCTCTGTAGTAGGCCTTGGAGGTGTTCGTTTTTCCTTGGGCGAGAAGTTGCAGGCCTGATCCTTGGACTGGTGCAGTTGAAGATCCTTCTCCTTGGGTTGACTAGGTGGTCCTTCTTTTAGCTGGATGGCTGGTCCTCCTTTAGTCGATTAGCTGGTCTTCCTTTGGTTGATTAGGTGGTCCTTCTTTTAGCTGGATGGCTGGTCCTCCTTTGGTCGATTAGCTGGTCTTCCTTTGGTTGATTAGGTGGTCCTCCTTTGGTAGATTCCGGATGTTGGCGAAAGTCTGTGAACAGAATGTTCCCCGACTGTACTTTGCCGTGCCCTTTTATACCGGCTTCCCCGCTCTTCTTTCCTTTCCATCGGTATAGCAGGGTATTACTATATCTTCTAGTCGTCCTGTAGTCCATCTCCTGTAGCCCATTTGTCCCGTTAATATCTTCTTCTTGGTTATACTAATTTAGCGTGTTCCTTATAGATGCTTCTTCATACGTTACTTGAGACTAGTCTTACTGCTTGTCAGTATAACTATATTTTGAGTAACGGTAGTCAGTTTATAGGTGTGCGTGCTGTGTGGTATGAATCTCTATGTTGGTGTGTGTGGATCTAGTTCAAGCTCGTCATTTCGGCGGTATATTTAATATAAGACGAGTATGTCGTCTTAATATATTCTTTTTATAGTCTACGCTGATCACTATCCTGTGTCAGTATTAATATGCTATACATTTTTTAAGGTGCTTTTCTGGCACGGTCACAGTATTCCGTCCCATCTGGTTTGGGCAATGAAAGTGCAATTTCTTTTCAATTGTTTCGTTCAATATATTTTTTCTATATATATATTTATCTCTGAATGCCTGTTGATAAAATTAGGTCTCCTAAGACCTCTTCTACTTTATTAGAGCTCCCTACCCTGCGTTCTGAGGGGCTCCTTCCCACATTTATTTTCTAGCTAATATTTAGTTTTAACTAGCTATAAGTATTCGAATTTCCTGAGCTATTAGTGCTCGATAAAGAGCTTCAGGCGGTTTGCATGCACCACCTGAGTTTTTCGTCCCTTTCGGACGACGTAATTGCCCCCCCCCCCCCCCTCTTCTCTACTATTTCGTGAGGGCCCGTCCACTTCGGGGTCAGCTTGGCTGACCGCCCCCTGCGCACCGTCTCATCTCGGAGGAGTACTCGTGCGCCGACGCGGTACTCCTGTTCCTGCGCATTGTAGTCATAAGCTTTCTTTGACTGTTTTTTCGCGCCTTCTAGGTTGTCGCGCGCTACAGTCCATGTGGCGCGTAGTCTCTCTCGTAGTTCTTGGACGTAATCATCATAAGCATAGGTGCCACGGGGCTCCTGTTTCACGACGGTCGGCAATTCAGCCTCGCGTCTGTACACAAACACGTGTGGTGATAGTCCGGCCTCCGTAGGCGGAGTGGTGTTGTACGTAAACATTGCCTACGGCAGCCACTCGTCCCAGTCTCCTTGATCCTCTCGTATGTAATTTTTAAGGTATTCCGCGAGAGTACGATGCGACCTTTCCAAGGCGCCATTCGATTCTGGATGGTAGGTCGTTGTCTGGGTTTTCTTTATTCTCAGCAGTCGACACATTTCTTTGAAGGTCGCACTGAGGAAATTGGTGCCCTGGTCCGACAGTATTATTTCCGGCGTTCCGTGCCGGCAAATTAATTCTTCTACGAGTGCTCTAGCGACTGTCGAAGCTTCTTGGTTCGGCAGAGATATCGCTGCACTCTATTTGGTAAGCGCGTCCTGGAACGTAAGTATGTATTTTTTCCCGGAAGCGCTTGCCGGTAGCGATCCTACGATGTCGACCGCGACTTTTTCAAATGACCTCGATGGGGTGTCCGTTACCCCCATCGGCACTCGTTCCTTTTTCCTGATTTTATTCTTTCGGCAGGAGTGGCTACGCCACTGCGGCAGTTGCTATACTTTTTTATAACGCTGTCTTCGTCCGCGCTGTAGGAAGTTCGTGGGCTACGGGCCCCGCCGTGCCTCGCTTCCTCAGCGGGCCTTTGCGGTGCTCTGTCCGCAGTTTCTTCGCTCGGTGTGCCCACCAGTAGCTCCGCCGTTGGGTCGCTCTCTGTCTCGATCGGCCTTGCAACGTTTGCTTTTTGCGGCCTTCCGCGCTTTGCGGGTCCGCCATGCTGTGCTGGGACCGCTCCGTCATTGTCAGCGGTGCTCGCAGTCTTACCAGTGGCTTGCGTATGTAGCTTGCGTGGTCTGCCCCTTCCCCGACCGCACGGCTTTTCGGCGGGGCTGTGGCGTTCTATAGAGCGATCTGCATGCACGCTGCGGATCTCTCTATCCTTGTCTGTAGAATTGGCAAGCGCTTTCTCTCGCTCTGCCTCGTTGCTGGGCTGGCCCGCTGTATTCTCGGCTCTCCGCTTTGAGCGGCTGTCCGTACTCGGGCGCATGCTGTCCTTTTCTTTTTCGTGGGCGAGCTCGATCTCTCGCTCCGACAAGCTACCACGGCTGTACGGGGTATCTTCGGCCTTCCGCTTTGTGCGGTCATTCGCTGTACCGAGTTGCCCCGTCGTGCTGTCCTCTTCCGACTTACGGACTTCGTTCTTTGCTCTCGCTTGGGCCCTCGTAGTAAAGAATATATGGCTTAGCGCATCTGCATTTGTATTACGCTTTCCTGCCTTATATTCGATGTTAAACTCATGTTCCGCCAGTTTTTATTTTCCAACGCATTAATCTCGAACCTGGGCTCTTACCTCCGAACAGCCAGGTGAGCGGTTGGTGGTCTGTCACTATTGTGAAACGAGTACCATAAATATATGGCCGGAATTGAGCAAGAGCCCAAACTATCGCGAGTAGCTCCTACTCCGTGTTTTACTATGTCGTCGAGGTACACATAGCATTTGACGCCCTGTAGTCCTGCTAACGCGGAGTTCATTAGCCGCTGGAAAGTCGTCGGCGCGTTCTTCAATCTGAATGGACTCAAAATGACCCCGCGGAGTGGGAAATGCCGTTTTTCTATGTTTTCCTGCGCCATCGGGATTTGGTGAAATCCAGAGGCGAGATCCAAAGTCGTATAATATCGGGCCCGTCCCAACTGGTCCAATATTTCGGTGATATTGGGCAGTGGGTACGAGTCTCCGATGGTGGCTTCGTTCGACCTCCGAAAGTCCACCACTACGCGCATTTTCTTCACTCCGGCGGCATCGGGTTTCTTAGCCACGACCATCAGCGGCGCGTTACATTGACTCCTGCTGGACTGGACTATTCCTTCCGCTAGCATTTTGTATGTCGGCATCTCCACTTCTCTTCTCGTGGGCGAGTTTAGCCTCTCGATTCGACGAGTTATAGTGGTTGCCTTGGGTATCTTCAACTCTCCGATTTGTGCGGCTTTTCGTATACCCGATTGCGCTATCTTTCTCTTTCTTATGGGACTTTCTTTCCTGTCCCACTTGGGCTCGTGTGGTCGCTTATGTGCGACTCAGAGCGTCTGCATCAGTATTTCTTTTTCCGGCTTTCTTCATTTTACCGGACCCATGCCCCGATTTTACGTTCTTCCCAGGCAAGGGTTGCGATCTCAGGTCCTTCGATCCGACCTTAAAGGGTGCGCGATACTGTAACTCGTGCGTGTGCTGTCGCTTGTTTCCTCGTAGATGGAATACACCCTTGTATTCGCACATTATTCCTGCGTGAGCTGCTTGCTTTTCACTGCTGGGGGGCACCAAGTCGGGCTTCCGTTGGCGCTGCGCAAACCGTTTGGCCTTCTTCCCCGTGCTCTTTGAGCTTACGCGCAGTGCCTTGACCTGGCGGCTAGGTACGGTCTTCGCTATCTCCGACGGCTCGCATGTCACCGTCGCCTGTTGCACTTCCCCGTCGCATTTAGAAACTTCTAAACTCACTCTTTCGGTTCTTCACGGTGTGACACGGGGTCTCGCTATGATGCTTCGGCCAAGCCCGCTCCTCGTAGGTAGTCCGATAAATTTATTCTCCTTGGCGGCATCCATGTCAGACCCGCTTCCGGAAGGATGATTTATCTTTGTAAGCAGGTCTATGTATTTGCACGTGGCGGCAGTTCTACTGCGTGGTGACGAATATATCCTCGTCGCGCCGTCCCATAGCGGCATGCAGTGCCCATACAACTTGAGCATCTCGCTACGCAGGATGTCCGCTTTATGCTGTTTGATAAAGTCCATGCCAAGTAATCCGTTGACCTTCAACGGCACATTGTTCGGAACGATATAGAACCAATGCTCTATATTTAAAGCCGGTGTCTCGAGTACTATTTTAGCTGTCCCGAGGGGAGTGAATTTTTCGCCCGCTACCCCCTGCAGTTCTACGACGCAGTCGCTCACCATGGTCTCTGGTTTGAGACAGCCTTCCTTGATTATGCTGCAGTGCGCTCCGGTGTCCGCTTTGAGGGTGAGTACCCCGGTCGTGGCCAACGGTGCATCGATATCGAAGTCGCTGGCGGTGGCACTCGACGCCGGCAGCGTTACTTGTAGGAGCTGCAGCGTTGTTTTCTTCTGCTTGCACGCAGGTCTCTGCTGGACAGTTAGCGTATTCAGTCTCAGTGCGCCCAGCGTGTTCACGCCTGCCGTGGCTGGATCTGACCACGCGGTTACTGTATTTCTTGCATCTTCGTAGCTTGCGTTTCTTGGCTGTCGGGGCGGCTGCGTTGGCTCGCTTTTATTCTGCGACAGTCTCTTCCGGCAGTCCTTCCACATGTGGCCTTTCTTCTGGCAGTAATTGCAGGTTATTTCCACGTTGTGGATTGACTTGTTTTCACTGGGTACTGGTGGGCTTACTCGTCCCGTATCCCGGGTGCAGTCTCGAGCCATGTGTCCAGTTTTTCCGCAGGTGAAAGAATTTTCTCCCTGCCGACGTGATGCGCCTTGGGACCTTCTGGGGTGGCTTAGTGCTCCACCTACCCCTCCCTTTGGCTGCACCATGTTGGTGATCTCTATGGCCCCTGCCACAGAGTCATGCAGCGTTTGGAAATTTCTCGCACGCACCAGCACTTGCACCTGACCGTGCAGGCCGTTTTTGAAGTTGGCCTGTGCGCTTCGTCGAGTGACACTCTCGACGGTGATCTTCTCGTCCTCTGTCGTCAATGGTTCGCAGAGTATTTCGGCGATGTCTACCGTAATCCTCTCTGTTCTTGCCGCGTAGGCGGCGATGTCCGCGTTCTGTCCCTGCTGGAGGGAGCTGAACTCCATTTGCAACGCCGCCAGGGACTTCCGTTGTCCGTACAACGCTTCCAACTCGCTCCTGAGTTGCGCCATGGTACTGATGGTTTTGTGCTGCAGTTTTCTTGCTGCCGCACCTTCTAATTTGCTCATGACGATTAATTCAAGGAGGGTGTCATGCTCCTCCTCGGCTACCGTGCGAAAAATCGTCACGCAGGACTTTAAGAAGAGCGTCAATGCCTTTACGTCTTTGCCGTCGAACGTTTTCACCATTTTTATTCCGAGGCTGAGGCTGAGCACATTTGAAGGCCTCTGCGTCTCCTCGAACCGCGTGCGTCTCGGGGGCTGTACGGGGGGCGGATGGTCTATCATCCCTGCTCCTCCTAACCGTTGCTGGAACTCAGCTATTTGCTCTCTTAGGGAGCGGGTGAGCTCGTATTCGTCCGCACCTACCTCGTTTAACGTATCCGCCAAGTTTCGTCTTGCTGACGGTGTTTCAGCCCCCTGGAGTTCGCGATCGAGTTCGCGTTGACTTTGCTCATGCTCGCGCTGCAGCCTTTCGCACTCCCGTCGAGCTCTTACCAAATCACGGTGGCTCCGGTCGATCGCCTCTAACCGATCTTGTACTCTTGAAGTCACCGACCGTACTGTCGTACCGGTAGCTGTCGGGAAACCTACGCGATCTATCGTTTGCATGCTTTCGAGTTCCCGTTCGTCCATGTCCTCGTCTAGGCGTTCCGGTGTTCATCCGCCAGTAGTCATATTGAACACGTCGTCGCTATCTATACTACTATTATCGCGAAACGCCACACCCCTGAGTGGGTTTACGCCGAACTCAGCGTCCAGTCGGCCTGCGACGGCCTCTTGCCTGTCGGCGGGGATTCGACCCGGCGGCGAGAGCTCTGTTAACGCCCTACGCGCTTCGTACACGACTTCCCCTACGGCAGCAGCTAATCCGGTTGTGGAATCTACCCCTTCGCCGGGTATCGCAGTTTCTAACGAATTGACTCTACGTTTCGGTTTCGCTCCCCTAAATATCGGCATTTTGCTAATTTTGCGGCGAACAAAACTTTAAAATATACCCACAAAATCTCGACAGAAATATCTCTAGTAAAATATATATATATTTTTTGAATTTTCAAATATCTGTCCTGACTGACTTTGGTTTATATCGGCAATATGTATTAGTATAACGTAACCGCCACTTACAGAAGGATGATCTGGTAGATGTTCCTCTGCATGGCGATGTTCTCGGGTGCTGTCGACTTGGTGTCCTGCAGCTCCTTTCTGTTGATGGTCCTTGACGTCATATTAAAAAGTTATTATTTTTTGGATCGTTTGCCGATAAGGAGATGGATTTCGAGTTATCGACGAAAACGCGAATTTATATAGATGGAAGTATTTATGATAGGCAACGGTAACCGTTGCCTATCTAAAAGTTAATAAATGACTGTACAATAATTCGTTGTTTCAAGTACTTGACGAGGAACCAACCGTTCTCAGTTGAGTCTAATTTAATTCTATCTTTAGTAAAGCAGTTAGCAACTGCGTTTGCTAAAATCCCTTAGTTGGCAGCTTTAGCTTTAGCCAATCGTAGATCGCCTAGCGAGTCGCCTCATGCTGCGTCGGCGTCTACCTCGCATCCTGTCTTGTATGACAGCTATCTTTTAGCATTTCATATCTAGGTATGTCAGCTAAGAAATATTCCTGAGAATACGTGAAGTGGAATATTTCGCGACATAACATATGGCTGAATTTCGTTGATACAGTGGTCAATTTCCTCCTTCAAGTCGTGGGCACCGTCTCGTTGGAACCACATGTCGTCAACATCCATGACTTGCAATTTAGGCCCAAAAAATTGGATTATCATGCTGCGATAGCGAGCACCATTAATTTTTATTGCCTGATCAGCCGCATTTTCCAAGAATAATGATTTTTTTTTCGAATGAGGTCCGATGATGCATCCAACCCAAAATCCGCACCAAACAGTGACACGATGTGGATGCATTTGTTTCTCATTAATCACTCGTGGATTTTCTGAACCCCAAATGCAACAATTTTGACGATTAATGAAGCCATCAAGATGATAAAGACCCTCATCGCTGAAAATGATTTTGTTCGAAAAATCTACTTGTTGTTGTTCCATAATCCATTCAACGAACTCTCTTCGCTGTGCGTGGTCAGTAGGGTTCAGTTCTTGAGTCAAATGACCTTCTTAAGCATGAAGATGCAAATATTTATGAATACGCTGTAGAGAGCTTCTCGAAATGTCCAATTCTTCACCACAGTACCGAATTGATGTTCCTGGACTCTCAGCAACACTCTCACGAACTGCTTCGATATTTTGTGCTGAACGACATTTTCAAGGACGGCCAGAGTAGCTAAAAACACTAATTAATCTAGTCTCCCTGAATTTTCTAATTAATCTCTTCACAGTTAATAAAGTTAAATCACTATTCCGACCATATTTTGTACGAATATTGCGACCTATGTTTTCGTCGGCAACACTTTATCGCGCAAATGGCGCACAATTTAAATCTTGCGTG
This sequence comes from Cylloceria caligata, assembly GCA_963942595.1. Taxonomy (NCBI): domain Eukaryota; kingdom Metazoa; phylum Arthropoda; class Insecta; order Hymenoptera; family Ichneumonidae; genus Cylloceria; species Cylloceria caligata. The sequence goes on along the minus strand of OZ012706.1, from coordinate 56,864,760 downwards.
AATTTTGGGACACCCTTTATTATAAAGAATCAATTTGTCATTCATATTTTACTATTCACTTTTATTATTTATAATTCTTCTCTCCTAATCTCGATCGGAACAAGCCTGTATAGGACGTTGGCTATAGAATCCCTAAAACAATATAAAAATTGAGAGTCCGTGCTCTCTGCACGTGAGAGCGTTACCTACATTATTCGCAGTACCGGCTTAGGTGCGACCGTACCTTCTGAACTTTCAGACCTTGATTGCGTGGTAAGTATATTCAGCTGCGTTGCACCCAGCATTCGTTTTCCCGAGTTGCCACTGCCTGAAGCTGTACTAGCAGTATTCCTCGTGGCGCCGTTGCTGCTATCCTTCGCTTAGTGGTCCGACGTAGAAGGTTGTGTCGGCTCATCCTCCTTGCTTTGCTGAAATTTTTTTTTCCGGCAATCTTACTACAGATGCCCTTTTCGTTTGCAAAAATTGCAAACAACGAGCACCTCGTTGACGGCCTTACGGTTGGCTTGGTTTGAGATTGAGTCCCCCAAGGACTCAATCGCTCTGATTTTCGCGACTCTATATATAAAGGTGTCCAGCTTGTGCGCATCACCTCCGTCGAACTGCTTAATGTTCTTCAGAGCCAGGTCGAGGTCAAATGTCTGTCCACGTGGATTCTGTGACCACTTCCGACTTCCTTGAGGCGCATAATTTGCCGAAGGATAATCCTGCTCCTCAAACCGATTCCGTTTCGGTGGCCAATCCAACTTCGCGATGCGCTATCCGAGTGATCGGATAAGCTCGTACTGATTCAAACCCACCTCATTCAGCGTATCGGCCAGATTCCTCCGGACTTACAGCTCAGATTTCTCCGGTCTTCCTCGTCCTGGAGCCTGAGGTCTAGCTCGAGATCATACTGCCTCCGCTTATGTTCACGCTGGATCCTCTGAAGTTCGCGATGACTCCTTCCAACCGTCTCATACCGTTCCCGTACCCGATTCGGCATCGAGGGAGTTGCAGTACCTGCAGTCGCTGGGTAACCCATGTCATTGGTCCAATTACCCTCCTACTCACTAAATGACGTACCCCTAATTCGATTAACACCGAATTGATCGTCTAATCATCCAGCGATTACCGCCTGTCTATCGACGGGATTTCTTTCCGTCGGTGAGAGCCCGTGCAAAGCCCTACTCGTTCGGTACGAGATATCGCCTACGGCTGCCTCCAGGCTAGTCGTGATGCTAACCTCTTTACTGGGCAAGGTCAACTCGAGCGAATTATTTCGGCGTACCCGTCAGGAATCTCTACTTCCAGACATATGGTAACTAGCTCGAATTGCGTTAAACCGATTTTAGCGAAAAAAAAAGTACCAATGTTACTTCAACGAAAGGAATTTCGGCAAGGAATTTCCCCCTTTTGTACTAGCTTGACCTACAGGCTTCGAAGTACAGGTTGTGTATTATAGTATTAAAATAACCGCCACTTACAGGTAGATGATCTCGTAGACGGTCCTTGCCATGGTCTTTCCGACCCTGGGGTGAAGTTCGCTTGTTGCCGTGTTGCCCTCCGCTGTTGGTCGTCGACGTCCTTCTCCGCCGTAGACCCTCTGAACTGGTTGTCCCTGGTTCCCGTGTCTCTGCGTCGCCAACTCCTACGCGACGGCTTCAGCAATTGCACTTCCGGAAATTGCTTGAACACTTGTGCGTTACTGTCCGACTACTACGTCGAACCGAACTTTTAACAATTCGGTTTCTGCTGGCCAAATTGCGCCGGCTGTATACCTTGATGACTATGTCAGGTTTTAACCGGGCTACCACACTACACTGGTGACTTCCGCACGAGTGCTAGTAGCCACTTTATCGTCAATGTCCGTAAAACTTTACGTCGTCCAATAGTACTTGTTCGCACTAAACCTCACTCGGCGTGTCACGTTCACTTAGGCATATACCACCGCTACCGCCAAAATGTTATGCCGTTAAACGCGTATTACCAGATAATACGGTCGCAGGTGTAATATTTGATAAAAACGTTAATAATTGGGATTGATTTCCGTTAATGAGTTAGCACTTGCATGAACGACAGTAAAACGCAGAGATAAACAAATTAATTGAACACTATTATAATTTACGGGCATAAGCCGTAAAATTATCATAAGCGTAAATGTGATACAATAACGGTTTGATAATTAATAACAATATCCCGAGTCTCTGACGAGGAACCAACCATTCAGTTTCGAGCAACAATTTCAGATTGATTTCGTGAATATAGTTACTCACTGCATTCGCCGAAATTCATGAGTTGCATTTTATCGCGGGCCGTTGAACGTGTCAGCATATTCTATCTACTCGCGCGGGAGTGGTTTCGCGATCGAGCGATGGAGACATGATGTCGCCATTAACAATTGTTTATAAATTAACTCATGATAGTCTCCTAAATATACTAAGCATATTTACAAAATTACAGTTGGGTACGTCGAGATGTGTTGCGCATTTAATTATGGTTGAAGCTACGCTAACCAAAAATCAATATAACGTCGGTAGAACGTCAATGAATAAAAATAACTGTGGATTATATCTGAACTACGAATCGAGTGCGTTAGAAAAAAATTATGCCACCCACCTCACTCAAGTACCTCTATCACAGAAACAAGTGGGGAAATCAAATCGTAGGATCTACTAGTTCACATCTTCAAACGCCTTCAATAGAAGTAAATAGAAGTTAGATAAATGTTATTACGCAAACCTCGATAGTGATTGACGTGATTTGTAAATGGAGGTGTGGTAGGAATTTTGGGCAAAAAGAATAAAACCAAAAGTTCAGTGACAACAATAATTCAGATATCAACATATTTTTAACATCCCATGTGTCTTTTTTAACTCATATCACTCCGAAATGAATCCCATAAAGAGAGCACTCATGTCATTTGGCAAGATTCGACACCTTCATCTCCTCGTTTCTGTTGACTGATCAGGCTACAATTTGTCCACAAAGACACAGAATCCACTGTGAATTAAATGCAACATATTGAGGAGCAAATTACTCCGCTGTACCTCTGTCAAAATTAGTGATCGGCAGAGAAATTACGGTAAATTATGGCCTATGGTTCACCGCTCTGCCAGTCAGACAATTGTCTGAGGAAACTTAGGAAACCTGGAATAAAAATATAAAAAATACCGAGAGGGTTTCTCACGAAAATACTCTTGTAATAAGACGACGGAATACGTTTTCGACTGGTTATTGGTATCATCAGACCCATACAGATCAAGTTTAAGAAAACTGCTTAGAAAAAAGTTTACACAGTTTTCTCCCGAAGCTGTCCAACCGTTTACGAGTCCGTATGCACTCTAAAATAGCAACGATTCTGATTATACCGGGAGTCCGATTCTAATCTTACACCTGATTTATCTCGAAAAATATTGCTCCCATCGAGCATTGAGTATGGTGAAACTTTTAAGGATCAAAGAAGGACGTTCAAAAAAATTTGTTTGGTCCAAAAAATTCGAAATGGCAACGTTAAGATGGCCGACGTGGTTTTTACAAAATAAAATTATGACTTTTCTCACAAAAAAAATTGTCACGTTAAAACTAACAACTTTTGTATGACATTTTTTTATAATGTCCATAATTAAGTTTTTAACATTTTAGTTTAAGTGTAACGTTAAATTAAGTTTTTAACATCCCAAGTCTAAGTGTGCATGTGTGCGTGCTAGTATGTGTACATAAGAGCAGGGGGGGGGGAGCAAAAAGAATCTCAAAACTGTTACCAAATTTGCGTTCGAAAACTTACAACGATTCGAAGAAATCGTTCCATGTCTCGAAGCAAACTTGAAACTCCCAAAATTTCTTTCCTTGAACGAAATTTAAAAAGTTACATACCTCCAAATTTGATATGGGGGACCATGAAAATTCGTAATGTCCCATCTGGATCCAGCTTACCGAAATATCTGTCAGTTCTTTACATGTCACTTTTAAGCGCAATGTGTCAGATAGTTTGTGCGTAATAGCTTTGTAAACAAGTCATTGTTTGCTGTACTCTGCGAATTTCGCTATGTCGAATTTAGTTGAGTAAAGATTGTGCCTGAAATTTCGTGTTTCTAACAAAATATAATGTGCGGAAGCGTTGAAAATGTTAGTAAAACGTAGGTAGAGTACGGGGCTACCGTTAACATTTACGGCTACCGTTAAACAAAACACAAGCATACGAGTGGTACAAAGAGTTTAAAGCGGACCGTACTGTGGTTGATGATTTGCCTCGTTCCCGTCGTCCATCCACCTCTGTGACTGACGAAAACATCTAAAAAATTAAGAAAATCCGATCTTGGTGTCTGGTTCGGATCAGTGCAGAGTGTTATCCACGATGTTTTGGGCATGAGACGAGTTCAACCGCGAGAAACAACTCATGGTTTCTTCACCACGACAATGCACCGGCTCACACATCTCGTCATGTACGTGACTATTTGACCAAAAACAACGTTAATACCGTTCTGTAAGCTCCGTATTCATCTGACATGACCTCGTGTGACTTTTTCCTGTTCACACGACTGAAGTTACTACTTCGCGGAAAGCGTTTTAAGACGATTGAGGCGATAAAGGAGAATTCGCAGAAGGAGCTAAAGGCGATTCTAAAATCGGCCCATGAAAAGTGTTTCAAAAACTGGAAGAAGCGTTGGAATATGTGTATTGCTTACGATGGAGATTACTTTGAAGGGAATAAAATAAATATCGATGAATAATTGAACCGTTTTCGTTTTATTGATAAATTCCGGGTACTTTTTGATTGTAAGGTATGCTTCTGATTTTTCGAAGATATAGGAGCAATTCTTTACGAGCTGAAAATTTGCATCGACGTGAATATCCTCATCGTCATCACCCATCATAGCAGACAATCCGAACCATCGAACCGAGAGCGAGGGCAGGTCGGATAATCCGCCATCACCAACGTCGCCAAAACGTCGTCAATGATTTGGTCCGCATGAGGCTCAAAACGTAGCTATTTTAGCCATGATAGCAATTGATCCTCATTTGAATGTTCGAGTGATCTCAGAATGACTGGGGTTTCCCTGATCTACAGTGCACCGATTGTTGAGAGGTGAGAATCCCCACTCATACTGGCTACAATTCCACCAAGACACGTCTAATCCCGATCTGTTGCGAATGATGGCATTTTGTTGGAGGGCATTGAGACGAATCGGTCGATCCAGAAACTTTTTTAGGTTCGTTATATTCATTGACATATCCACATTCTACAACCGAGATCAGGTAAATCGATGGAACTTCCGGTATTGGTCTGATCAGAATCCACATTGGATCACCAGCATCACAGCATACATTGGGTGAGACAGTGATCACTTTACCGCCTCGTGGTACATTCTGGATAGCGCATTGTCAAAATTGGTGTTCTAACTTAAAAATTATGGACTTTAAAAAATTGTCCTTCAAAAGTTGTTAGTTTTGACCTAACAAATTTTTGGTGAAAAAAAGTTATGTTTCCATTTTTTTAAGCATGTCGGCCATCTTATCTTCACCGTTTTGAATTCTCGACGAAATTTTTTTTTTCTAACGTACCATTTTCAATTCTAAACGTTTCCCTATATTCAATCCTTGATCGGAGCAGTCATTTTCGAGATAAATTAGGTGTAAGATAAAAATGGGACACCCGGTATATTATGCATATATCGAAATAAAGTATTTTCTGCTATATATCATATATGCCCATCTTATTCATAAGTGTCATATCATATTCAGCCTAGAAATCCCCTTGATACCTACTTTCAGCTAGATCGACTGACTTTTTAGAAATTTGATCCGTTGAATTTGGAGCGCCATTTTGTTTTTTAAATTTTTGTAAACAGATTCGTTCTCAGCAATTTCGAAACCTTTCGTAATCTATCGGTTTCCTGACCGTGTCACTATGAAGGGAAAAACACTAGAGCACACTTCGAGATACAAGAATCGTCGTGTTAGCCTGAAACGCACAGGTGTGTCGAAACTATTGGTTTTGGCAATTTATTTTCAAATTTCCATAACCGAAATTATAAAAATTGATGTTTTTTCTCATACAACATCCACAACATCGTGTGAATAGTCTTTGTCGGCTAGTACGCAATGGCTGAGAAATGAAGACACTGTTCCTAGTTTCAAAGAGTCCTGCAGCTTTTGCGACACTATGCGCATGACACACACGCAACCAGTATGGGTTCCCTAAATTAATAATTATATCAGGGGTACAAATTGAAAATGCGGGTTTGATAACAGATGGCGTTACTAACGCTATACGCATCAGGCAGTACTGTGACTATGTTCATGTCAAAGCTACGTCTTATAGCTTTAATTTTCAGTATGTGTCAATTTGTCGCAGTGTCAAATTCATAGTTTTTTTGAGCTCTCAATATGTCGAGTTTCGTGCCAACAAAACAGCATTTGCGGGAAGTTTTAATTTACTTCTTTAATTTGAAGAAAAGTGCTGCTGAAGCACATCGATTGGTATCCGAGGCTTATCCGAGTCATGTTCCATCGGTTTCAACGTGCGAGAGATGGTTTGTGCGGTTTAGAAGTGGTGATTTTGACGTTGAGGACAAAGAGCGGCCGGGCCAAGTGAAAAAGTTTGAGAATGCTGAATTGGAGGCAATATTCAATGAAGACTCGTGTCAAACTCAACAAGAGCTCGCAGATTCATTGGGAGTGACACAACAAGCCATTTCCCATCGTATAAAAGCCCTCGGAATGATCCAAAAGCAAGGACATTGGGTGCCGTATGAGCTGAAGCCGAGAGACGTCGAGCGCCGTTTTTTTGCATGCGAACTGCTGCTCGAACGGCAAAAACGGAAGGGTTTTTTGCATCGCATTGTCACTGGTGATGAAAAGTGGATCCATTACGATAACCCGAAGCGCAAAAAATCATATGGTTACCCCGGCCATGCATCATCATCGACGGCCAAACCAAATATTCACGGCGCCAAGCTCATGCTCTGTATTTGGTGGGACCAGCTGGGTGTGGTGTATTATGAGCTATTGAAATCGAACGAAACCATCACAGGAGCACTATACCGAACTCAATTGATGCGTTTGAGCCGCGCACTCAAAGAAAAACGGCCACAATACGAGCAAAGACACGACAAAGTAATTTTGCAACATGACAACGCTCGGCCACATGTTGCAGCGCCGGTCAAAACATACCTACAAACGCTGAAATGGGAAGTCTTACCCCACCCGCCGTATAGCCCAGATATTGCTCCTTCCGATTACCACCTTTTCCGATCGATGACACATGGCCTAGCTGACCAGCGCTTCCATTCTTACGAAGAAGCCCAAAAATGGGTCGATGACTGGATAGCAGCCAAGCCGGCCGAATTTTTTCGCGACGGTATCCGTAAATTGCCAGAAAGATGGGAAAAAGTTGTGGCTAGCGATGGACAATACTTTGAATAATTCATTTGTTACCATTTTTTCAGAATAAACGTTCAAAAATAGAAAAAAATCCCGCATTTTCAATTTGTACTCCTGATAGAAGTGCTACTCTGCCGGTATAACGCTCCAGTACGAGGTTGTCGAATATCACGATGTAAAAACGAAACGTCTCGTTCGGCTGTCGCTTATAAACGCGTTCGGTCGAGGTTAACGACGGGGTATGGCATAACGTCACATGATGTGTGCGCACTCCTACTTCTGGTCAACCGAGGTGCTTCCTCTTTTCGACTCGCTGGTATTTATCCAAGAACTTTCTTCACACAATACGAGTAGGTTGTGTTGGAATTTTCAATGCATCGTCGTGTGTTTTTGTGATTTTCAGCGGCTCACCGCTTTTTTTTTGTGAGTAAGCTGATTTTCTTTCCCTTTTTAGCTCGTTTACGCTTCTAAGCCAGATATTTACAAATGACGACTACAGGTATCTGTAGCGCTGTGACTGGGTTCTCAGCCAGTCACAGCGTTTTGCATTCGTGTTAGTAGTAGCTAGCAGTAACCGGACGTAGTGGTGTGTAGGTAGGGACAGGTTTCAGTAGCCGTGGTCTACTGCGGTATCTGTGCCCCATTATTAACCTGCTTTCTGTGTTCCTACTTCATGGAGCAAGGTTCTCGTTATGGCCTTTCTTTTCTGAAGCTCTAATCTACTCGTGAAATTGGTGCCGTATTGATTTCTTTCGTTTGGCTAGCTGGTTAGCTGAATGTTGTAATATTGGGTCTGGGAAAAAGTTCGTGGCGTTTTTTTAGTAAAATTCAACTGGTTTTCTTATCAGGAGTACAAATTGAAAATGCGGGATTTTTTTCTATTTTTGAACGTTTATTCTGAAAAAATGGTAACAAATGAATTATTCAAAGTATTGTCCATCGCTAGCCACAACTTTTTCCCATCTTTCTGGCAATTTACGGATACCGTCGCGAAAAAATTCGGCCGGCTTGGCTGCTATCCAGTCATCGACCCATTTTTGGGCTTCTTCGTAAGAATGGAAGCGCTGGTCAGCTAGGCCATGTGTCATCGATCGGAAAAGGTGGTAATCGGAAGGAGCAATATCTGGGCTATACGGCGGGTGGGGTAAGACTTCCCATTTCAGCGTTTGTAGGTATGTTTTGACCGGCGCTGCAACATGTGGCCGAGCGTTGTCATGTTGCAAAATTACTTTGTCGTGTCTTTGCTCGTATTGTGGCCGTTTTTCTTTGAGTGCGCGGCTCAAACGCATCAATTGAGTTCGGTATAGTGCTCCTGTGATGGTTTCGTTCGATTTCAATAGCTCATAATACACCACACCCAGCTGGTCCCACCAAATACAGAGCATGAGCTTGGCGCCGTGAATATTTGGTTTGGCCGTCGATGATGATGCATGGCCGGGGTAACCATATGATTTTTTGCGCTTCGGGTTATCGTAATGGATCCACTTTTCATCACCAGTGACAATGCGATGCAAAAAACCCTTCCGTTTTTGCCGTTCGAGCAGCAGTTCGCATGCAAAAAAACGGCGCTCGACGTCTCTCGGCTTCAGCTCATACGGCACCCAATGTCCTTGCTTTTGGATCATTCCGAGGGCTTTTATACGATGGGAAATGGCTTGTTGTGTCACTCCCAATGAATCTGCGAGCTCTTGTTGAGTTTGACACGAGTCTTCATTGAGTATTGCCTCCAATTCAGCATTCTCAAACTTTTTCACTTGGCCCGGCCGCTCTTTGTCCTCAACGTCAAAATCACCACTTCTAAACCGCACAAACCATCTCTCGCACGTTGAAACCGATGGAACATGACTCGGATAAGCCTCGGAGACCAATCGATGTGCTTCAGCAGCACTTTTCTTCAAATTAAAGAAGTAAATTAAAACTTCCCGCAAATGCTGTTTTGTTGGCACGAAACTCGACATATTGAGAGCTCAAAAAAACTATGAATTTGACACTGCGACAAATTGACACATACTGAAAATTAAAGCTATAAGACGTAGCTTTGACATGAACATAGTCACAGTACTGCCTGATGCGTATAGCGTTAGTAACGCCATCTGTTATCAAACCCGCATTTTCAATTTGTACCCCTGATATATTGTGAAAATGAATTCATTTAAACCAAATATGCTCCATTATTATCGACAATGTTTCGCCATTTTTCGGGTAGAGCCATGATCATCGGTGAAGAACTTCTGTGGTTTCTGGTTGAAAAACTGAATCAAGTGGTTTTCATAGGCTTCTTTTGAACGCAGCTTTATTCCATTGAGAGAGTTCTGCAGAGATCGGAATAAGTCATAGTCAGAGGGTGCTATGCCTGGACTATACGGTGGATGCATCAAAACTTCCCAACCAAGCTATCGCAATTTTTGACGGGTCATCAAAGAAGTGTGTGGTCGGGCGTTGTCATGATGGAAGACAACACCTTTCCTATTAATCAATTCGGGCCGTTTTCTTTCAATGGCTTGGCGTAATCTCTCTAGTTGTCCACAGTAGAGTTGAGAATCAATCATCTAACCAACTGGAAGTAGCACATGGTGGACGATTCCTTTCCAGTCCCACCACACACACAGCATCACCTTTTTCGCCGTCAATCCTGGCTTCGCGAACGCTTGTGACGGCTCACCATCCTTTGTCCATGATCTTTGACGCTTCCGATTGTCGTACGTGATCCATTTTTCATCACCGGTAATGACATGTTTCAGAAATGACCCGATTTCATTGCGTTTCAGCAGCGCATCGCAGATGTTAATTCGGTCTATCATGTTTTTCGCGCTCAACTCATAAGTAACCCATACATCGAGCTTCTTTTTGTAGCCAGCTTTGAGTAAATGGTTCAAAACAGTTTTGTGGTCAATGCCTAGCTCCATACCAATATCGACACTGCTGATATGCTTATCTTGCAGGACTTTTTCAAGAATTTTATCAGCTTTTTCAGTGATTGAATGACTAGAGCGTGACTCATCTTTCACATAAAAATGACCAGAACGAAAGTGAGCGAACCATTTCCGCGCAGCAAATTTTGATAAAGTACCTTCACCTTACACAGCACAAATTTTTATACAAGCCTGCGCAGCGTTCTTCCCTTTGTCGTAATAATATTGCAAAATATAGCGCAATTTTTCATTACTTTTCTCCATTTTCAAACGCAAACTTTCCAACCACTGCACCAATTTCGATGTTTATACATTCAAAGTAACGCTCAAAGTGTCACCTTTCCAACGAGCGTTTAGTGGTGTCGCTGCGATCTATGTTTTCTGACTTATTTGCAATTGATGCCATTTATCGGGAAAACGCCACGAACTTTTTCCCAGACCCAATATTAGTCGTAGCTCATTATATGTTTCTCTCTAGCAATAAATTGAGTCCTGTTCAATTTCTCATTATAGGGAAAGGAATTTTTATCGTTAGAATTGTAAGAAATTAAAAAAGTATATCATTTTTTATCTCAGTTTGTGAAGCAGTACCTTTGGGGTGGCATTTCGTTACAGTATACGGAGTTAATTCTCTTCAACGGAATGGTGTAGCAATTATAGGTCCACACGGAAATGTCGAGCTGTTAAATCAAGATGGATTTCAAGTTCATTTACAATGTTATAGCTTTAGTGTACGTCGAATGACGTAGACATAGGTATAGGGGATGCATACCTCGGTAAGGATCTCGCAATTCGATCAAACTTAGTCCGATTCGAGAGCCTGTAAGTAGCCCTCAAATAATGTAGAAGTAAAATTTGTTCTATACCTGTTGTTAACATTATTTTGGGCTGCGGTCATCTTAACTTCAACGGCACTTAGAAAATCCACACATCGCTACTATTTGGGGTAGACCGAGAGAATTATTTTTGGAACAGTGGAACAGCATTCAGTTAGACGTTAAATATCGTAAGCTTTATGCAAAAATACCACTGTGATCATTCTATCTTTCAAATGGGACCAGGCCTAGTTCGGATAATAAAAACTTAAAGTCGTGGGTAGCGATGTCACGCAATGCATATGGGAAAAAGAACATAATTACATAGATTCTTAGCGATCATGGGTTATGCATGTATATTCCTAATAGGTATTCGAAAATCAACGTACATATACTTTTATAAAAATTCATCGTCATATCATAAACACCTCAATTGTTGGTTGCCGTATTAATGCTACCTATATTTTAGTGGTCAAATCCCGCACGCTTGAGCAGGAAAAGCTACATAGGTCAGCATTCTTTCCATATTTTATATCACTCGAGACCTGTCTCGAAGGCCGCATCCATCGCAGAATGCGAAATTTTCTTACACGAACCTGCCGCTTTATCGGTACTGCTATCGTCGTTAACATTATCTTCGTCCGGATTACTTAATAAAGATATAATTCATCATCAAGATCGTTTGCGTCCTTCTTTAACTACTGCATTGTAACGGTAATTTTTATCGTTATCAATAAATTTTATTTATCGTGGGAATTCGGGCTCAAACACAGGACTAATTAATATTAGACTTCGAGGTGAGTGAGAATAGGGTTTATTAATAAAAGAAATTATTCTATAACGAGTTATTTTACCGTTCCCGGCCTCTACTATCTAGGATGGTACATTCGAATTTTGGAATTCCGACGATTATTTTAATATTATTTCGTCTTATTCGCGTTCAAATTCTCGGTATTTCCGGGCTCGAATATCTGTTACGTGTAGGTGAGTTGGTATTACCCAGTAGCTGCTGACATGCACTCACACAGCCACTCGCGTCAGACTTACTCCTTAACAGAGTGTATAAACTCTGTTTATAATGCTTTCTCTTTCACACTTGTTTCACTTTCTCTCCTTCTCTCTTCCACTCATCCAACCGGGCGATTTCCGTTTATATTTCCGATTTTAAATTCACACTACCTAATTCTATTTCCTTATACACTACTAACCTATACGTATCAATTAATCCTATGCACCTAATTTCATCTAGATCTTTTCGCACATAAAATTATTCACCTATATTTTAACTTAAATATTGTTACACATGAATTATTTGATTATTACAAAAATAATTATTACGGAATTGATTAGATTTCTTTATATTGTCTATTCCGCTCGCCTGTCACGTTGTTCCCCTGTCTTTAATTCACACTTCTTCGATGTTCTGTTGTGCATCGAAAATCGGAAATTCCGGCGATTATTTTTACGTCATTTCTTCTTATTCGAGCACAAATTCTCAGTATTCTCGGGCTCGAGTTTCGGTTCCGTGTCAATGCTTTAGTATTGACTCGTTAGCTTCGATCACGCACACACACAGCTACCCGCATCAGACTTACTCCTTGACAGAGTGTATTAACTCTGTTTATAAGGCTTTCTCTTTTACTCTTGTTCCACTCTCTCTGTCCCTCTTCCACACACCCAATCGGGCACTTCTGTCTATACTGCCGGTTTTATATCCATACCATTTAATTTTATTTTCTTACCTACTACGCGCTTATTTCTATGCACTTATTTTCCTATAACTGATTCATCCTCTTAATCCTAATCTTTTACAAACTACTCGCTTAATCGTATAAATTTATCTTACGCGTCCACCAATTCAACCTATAGACTAATTTGATTTTTATGATTGGACACTTTCTACTCTATGCAACCGGTTATTTCTTATTATATATCAGGGGTACAAATTGAAAATGCGGGTTTGATAACAGATGGCGTTACTAACGCTATACGCATCAGGCAGTACTGTGACTATGTTCATGTCAAAGCTACGTCTTATAGCTTTAATTTTCAGTATGTGTCAATTTGTCGCAGTGTCAAATTCATAGTTTTTTTGAGCTCTCAATATGTCGAGTTTCGTGCCAACAAAACAGCATTTGCGGGAAGTTTTAATTTACTTCTTTAATTTGAAGAAAAGTGCTGCTGAAGCACATCGATTGGTCTCCGAGGCTTATCCGAGTCATGTTCCATCGGTTTCAACGTGCGAGAGATGGTTTGTGCGGTTTAGAAGTGGTGATTTTGACGTTGAGGACAAAGAGCGGCCGGGCCAAGTGAAAAAGTTTGAGAATGCTGAATTGGAGGCAATATTCAATGAAGACTCGTGTCAAACTCAACAAGAGCTCGCAGATTCATTGGGAGTGACACAACAAGCCATTTCCCATCGTATAAAAGCCCTCGGAATGATCCAAAAGCAAGGACATTGGGTGCCGTATGAGCTGAAGCCGAGAGACGTCGAGCGCCGTTTTTTTGCATGCGAACTGCTGCTCGAACGGCAAAAACGGAAGGGTTTTTTGCATCGCATTGTCACTGGTGATGAAAAGTGGATCCATTACGATAACCCGAAGCGCAAAAAATCATATGGTTACCCCGGCCATGCATCATCATCGACGGCCAAACCAAATATTCACGGCGCCAAGCTCATGCTCTGTATTTGGTGGGACCAGCTGGGTGTGGTGTATTATGAGCTATTGAAATCGAACGAAACCATCACAGGAGCACTATACCGAACTCAATTGATGCGTTTGAGCCGCGCACTCAAAGAAAAACGGCCACAATACGAGCAAAGACACGACAAAGTAATTTTGCAACATGACAACGCTCGGCCACATGTTGCAGCGCCGGTCAAAACATACCTACAAACGCTGAAATGGGAAGTCTTACCCCACCCGCCGTATAGCCCAGATATTGCTCCTTCCGATTACCACCTTTTCCGATCGATGACACATGGCCTAGCTGACCAGCGCTTCCATTCTTACGAAGAAGCCCAAAAATGGGTCGATGACTGGATAGCAGCCAAGCCGGCCGAATTTTTTCGCGACGGTATCCGTAAATTGCCAGAAAGATGGGAAAAAGTTGTGGCTAGCGATGGACAATACTTTGAATAATTCATTTGTTACCATTTTTTCAGAATAAACGTTCAAAAATAGAAAAAAATCCCGCATTTTCAATTTGTACTCCTGATAGTTATTTCTCGCCTGTTCTCTTTCTTCTTCACTGGCCTTTGTGTATCACCCACTTGTTCTGCTCTCTGGAGTGGACACAGACTCTACGGTATGTGATATTGGAAATGACTCTTGAATTTCCACTTTTTGATTAGACTTTTTCGTAACAAATTTCTGTCCTCCACTATCGGTGCAATAACGCCAAGAGACCTCCTCTCTCCCCGCACCGACCTTTTATAGGCTTCCCCTCGCCTCAGTCCCCTCTGCCTATTTTTCCATTGTAATCTTAAATGTAACGCATCTTTAGACTTTTGCGGTTCGCCGCTGCCGCGCTCACCACCTTCCCCTCGCCGCCGAGCAAGGCCAGCTGGTCGCTGACCCGCTGTTTACGTCAGTGAGGGAATTCCGATGGTGTGAAGTCGCTCGTTTTTCTCACGAGTTCGACGGCCTAGTGCCCGCAGAATTTCGGCACGCTCGTACCGAGTCTATTTCTTAGATGTTTTCAAATATACCTTCGTCTCTTATAGCCGTTCGAAAATCATGAAACACGCTAGCTCATGTAACTATGTTACTTCATAGCGTCATCGTTGCAATTTTTAAATGCCGGGATATACTAGAATAATACAACAAAGTCAGTGTGTTTATTCTCACCAGTGTTATGCCGGTACCGCGTTATTGGATAACTCGGTAATCGGTATAATATTAAAAAGTTATTATTTTGGGATCGTTTGCCGATTAGGAGTAGAAACTCGAGTAATTCGTGTAGACATGAATTTATGTAAAAATGGAAATGTTTATTATAGGCAACGGCTACTTCCCGTTGTCTATTTGAAAGTAAAAAGAATTTAATACAATAAAACTGTGGTTACGAGACCGTACGAGGAACCAACCTCTCGCGTGTGAATCTACCGTTCGAATTTATCATTCGCGAGCAACCCTTCAGGTTGATGTCCAACTGTAGACTGATTTCGGCAAAGCAGTTAATTTGCTCCATTGACCGAAATCGAGTGTCGAATGGATTCGTAATAACTTCATAATAATCTTAGCCTGCAAATTCCAAGCTCGAGCTCATTGCAGTCATTGCGGGCAGCTCGATGCTTACGTTTGCACATTGTTCTACTTTGGTGAGCGGTCCTCACGAAAGGAGGACAATGGCGAAATAATGTGCAAAGAATTAGTTCGCGGTACAACACCAGCATCGGAATTCCTTTTCTCCCCTTCTGGACTTGTGTCTTCTGAAAGAGGTCACAATTTCTTCTAGGAGTTTCTGAAATTGCTTAAAGATACTCCGGCCTCACCCTTATCGAGCCTCGAAACAATTTCCAATTTTTTTTCCGATGTGAGAATATTATTATTAGACGTTGAACTCTTAACGCACTTTACTATAACTACTATTAACACGAATAAATGGCTATATGCGTGTATATATTCTACGCACACCTCATCGCGACGCCAGGAACTAATAAATACTGTTGTTTTGGCCACGTGCAAGCAGGTGGTTATGGCTCGGCAGGCGATACGAGCTTCAGCGTACTTGACAACAGCGCGTGTTGCTTGCAATAAAATAGATTCTGACAATGCAATCACAACAAAATTTCACGTCATTTTTTCGGATAGGACGTTCGGTTAATATAGGTTGTAGTTCAGATAATCGAGGCTCTACTGCATTATGCAGGAAAGTATTTCACTTAGAAAAAATGAGTTTCAAGTGTTTGTAAAGGGTGGTTAAATTTTAAGGGCCGATGTTGAATGTGAACCACACCTAAACGTCAAGTTTTTTTCTGCATTTCATTTGACATTTCTCAATTTCAGACTAACTCAATTTGAACCATGGAAAGATACACAATCGAGCAACGCGTTAAAGTTATTCAGGCTTATTATGAAATGGGCATTCAAATCAAAATGCATATCGTGCACTTCGTGATTTTTTCGGTCAATTTAATCGTCCAAATGTGCGTACAATCGGAAAAATCGTGCAAGAATTTGAGCAAACCGGGTCTGTAGGAGATATTAAAACACCAGTGCATGCTCGTACAGCTCGTACTGCGGAAAATATTGCTGCTGTTCGCGATAGTGTGGCTGAAGAGCCGTCCACCTCAACTCGTCGTCGTGCCCAACAATTGCACCTCTCACGCTCGTCGTTGATGAACATTATGCATAAAGACTTGCATTTACACGCTTATAAGGTGCAATTGACTCAAGAACTAAAGCCTCTTGACCATTCCAAACGTCGTCAATGGTCAGAATGGTGGCAAGAAATGGCAACAGTGGATGATCAATTTTCGAAGAAAATCATCTTCAGTGATGAGGCACATTTTCACCTCAGTGGATTCGTCAATAAGCAGAATTGCCGCATTTGGGCGAATCATAATCCAAGAGTGATTGTCGAAAAACCAATGCACCCACAAAGAGTGACTGTTTGGTGCGGTTTATGGGCTGGCGGCATCATCGGGTCGTATTTTTTCCAAAATGAGGCCGGTCAGGCAGTTACTGTGAATGGTGTTCGCTATCGTGAGATGATAACGAACTTTTTATGGCCCGAATTGGAAGATATGGATGTGGGCGATATGTGGTTTCAACAGGACGGTGCCACTTGCCACACAGCTAACGAAACAATGGCTCTTTTGCGCGACAAATTCAATGGCCGTGTTATCTCACGTGGTGGCGATGTCAATTGGCCATCAAGATCATGTGATTTGACACCGTTGGACTTCTTTCTTTGGGGTTATTTGAAAGAAAAGGTGTACGTCGATAAGTCAGCAACAATTCAAGAGCTAAAGGATGAGATAATTCGGCACATTAACGGCATAGAACCTCAATTATGCCTAAGCGTCATCGAAAATTTGGACCATCGGATGGAGGTGTGCCGCCGAGGTCGCGGCGGCCATTTGGCCGATATTTTGTTCCATACATAATTGAACCATACCATATTATCATAATAAAAAGAATTGACAATAATTTCCTAAATAATTTGTGTTTCATTCGAAATCAACATCGGCCCTTGAAATTTAACCACCCTTTATTATTCGTTCTAGATGAGCAACATGGAAAGTAGTGCAGCGACGACACCGGCTCAGAGTGAAGGTTCTTTGCAAGAAGTGAGCCAACAATCCGGAGTGAACATAGGCCAGAGTTCCGTCTCTTCACAGCCTCCAGCCCATCATCAAGGTAAGCACCCTTAGTTCTTAGGTCATTCCTATACGCATCTAATTTTCTTGAGCGATTATTTATGGTATTAGTATTATTACGATAGTGACGTAATTAATAACATGGAGTTTACCTTGGCCTGGCTCCACTAGAATACACACTTTGGGATGCATATTGACATATGCATGAGGTTCAAAATCGTTTTTTATACTTCCGAAATTATATTAACTTGCATATATGAATCCTTAACCCTTCAAAAATAGGCACTGTATATCCAAGAAGACGTTATTTGCTAATAATAAAATTTTCTAATCGTCAACATTTATTAAAAACATCTTCAAATTCATTGTTTTTCAAATATTATAATGTTGATAACTCCAACTTTCAAAATAAAACCTTTCACAAAAAAATTTCATGACAAAATGGGCAAAGTTAACAATGTGGATGTACTCCCAATATAACACTGTGACTAATAGGTATAATTTTTTGAATGCATACAAGGTTTTCATTGCCCATGACTGTATTACCGTTTCAAATAAAAAATAGACAGTGTCGTTGATTATTGGTAAAAAAATGCGTCATGATTGTGCGATCGACATTCAATTGTTCACAAATTGAACGACCAATTTAAAGCGTACTTCATTTGCTTGAAAAACTATTTGTACCTATTATTTTTTTTGTAAGGCGAGTCAAAAGACATCCCCGCTCCCGCCTCATGTGCGATATGACATCTGGTGTGCTTTCTCGGATACTAACGCGATCCCTATGATGCTGTCTCTCTCACATACCGATAGCGTGGTGTGAGTCTTTCGCCGCGCGTTAAAGACGTTGGAGGACTCGATACTAGCCAAATCAATATTTATTTTTTAAAACCACTTCTACATTTTGGTGGTTCAATAGCCTGTTCTATAGTGTAACTTGAACAACAGCATGTGTTTTAAAGGTATTACCTATACAGAATCACTGATTTAAGGATTCCTCAGAATTTAGCGTACATATAATTGAATATATTTTCTGAACGACTGTGCAAATTAAACAAGATTTACTGTTTTCAAGTCGAAATAATTACATTTCGAGCAATCAATCAGTTCTTTCTTACTATCGATTCAGCGAGATTTAAGAATTGAACAAAAAACGAGAGTATTTTAGAAGCATAAAAGGATATGCTAATGAAAATTATTCAACTTGAAAATGGTAGGATATAGAAATGTGTTAGCGCATAACGGGCGTACTTACGTACGCCCCCCCCCCCTTCCCCCGGCGGACACTACGCACTACCGTATTTTTCCTCACCGATGCGGTACGGAGGTGATACCTTAATATAGAGAAACGTTAGTAGTCATGTAAATGAAAAAAAAATCATGAAGTGATGATGATTTCCGGATAGGTGTTTTTTTCGTCAATTTTCATTAAAGAATAAACCATTATATTGTTCTAATTTTGATAAATAAGAGCTCATTTTGTTTATTGAAAAATGCTTATCAATTCACCGCTTAGATTTCTGACAGTCTGAGATGTTTAAATACGTAAGTCTTAAGTAATTGATACTATTGAACATCTTCCAATGAATCTAATGAGCCTTCACTCGTCATAATTGCATCACTATTATGATTTATTATTTTGATAAAACTAAACAAAAATAATCAATAATCTTATCGGGCATCAGAGTCAGTTGATTTTATTTTCAAAACATGGCAATGGAAGTATTTATAGAAGAAAACATAGTGCCTAAACCAGTCTTTAAAACAGCCTATTATACCACGAACAATCGTATAAATGGTATTAGAGAATTTAGCTTTGATCTAACTGGTACGAAGTTCTCCATTCTTCTTAACAGGACAAAGTCGGGTTTTATTTAAAGCTGTCATCTAATTCGAAAAAAAATATTTAAAAATGTATAATTAGTTGTAATTACAGTTTTTCTTGGATTTTGAAACGTGTTTTGGGCGACATTAATCGATTATCTTACTTAGAAGTGACTGAATTTAATGGAATTAATATTTCCAGACGCGTATCACTAAAGTCAAATTATAAAAATGCAAATTTCATGACACTGTCCTTTCGAGCTGGTCTAATTGTCCGTTAATCGCATTTTATAAACGTGCTACAGATTAAAATTGCATATTTTCTTGTTATTCCTGACTTGATTCACTTACTTTTACGACGTTTAGTGTACGTTCCTTTGCTCCAAATGATTTTTTCCCGCATGATAAAAGTAATGTAAAAAATTGTCTCATACCCATAAGACTACGCATTCGTTTCACTATCTTCAGTAAGCTTAAGAGTGGCTTACTACTTTAAACAGATATATAAACGTTTCGTCAGTCCCGATCAATTGTTTTTCTAAGCTGGTGTTTTTGTTGCGTGTCGCATCTCGGGGTCTGAGCCAGCGTCGCCTAGATTCCACCGTTATCGATATTTTGCAAGAAACATCTCTAACAATCGAATCATTAATTTTTTCTCAGCTCTGATTGCTTCACTCATTCATTAAGAATAAATGAGGCAACCAGACCGGACGATTTTTAATTTCTAAAAATGAGAAAGTAGTTTTTTATTTCTAAAAAAGACTACGCTGCGCTGTTGCAATGGCTCGAAACTTTTAGCTGTTGAACGATGTTCCTAGCACAATAGGTCTTGAGTTTACCAACGGACCTTGTCTCGCGACGATAACCTTTTTGCGCGTGGACAACGATAGCTAAAAGTATTGGGTTTGGGAAAAAGTTCGTGGCGTTTTTCCCGATACATGGCATCAATTGCAAATAAGTCAGGAAACACAGATCGCAGCGACACCACTAAACGCTCGTTGGAAAGGTGACACTTCGAGCGTTACTTTGAGTGTATAAACATCGAAATTGGTGCAGTGGTTGGAAAGTTGTTTGCGTTTGATAATGGAAAAAAGTAATGAAAAATTTCGCTATATTTTGCAATTATATTACGACAAAGGAAAGAAGGCTGCGCAGGCTTGTGAACAAATTTGTGCTGTGTACGGTGAAAGTACTTTATCAAAATCTGCTGCCCGGAAATGGTTCACTTGCTTTCGTTCTGGTAATTTTTATGTGAAAGATGAGTCACGCTCTGGTCATCCAATCACTGAAAAAGCTCATGAAATTCTTGAAAAAGTCCTGCAAGATAAGCATATCAGCAGTGTCGATATTGGTATGGAGCTAGGCATTGACCACAAAACTGTTTTGAACCATTTACACAAAGCTAGCTACAAAAAGAAGCTCGATGTATGGGTTACTCATGAGTTGAGCGCGAAAAACATGATAGACCGAATTAACGTCTGCGATGCGCTGCTGAAACGTAATGAAATCGAGTCATTTCTGAAACGTGTCATAACCGGTGATGAAAAATGGATCACGTACGACAATCGGAAGCATCAAAGATCGTGGACAAGGGACGGTGAGCCGTCACAAGCGTTCGCGAAGCCAGGATTGACGGCGAAAAAGGTGATGCTGTGTGTGTGTTGAGACTGGAAGGGAATCGTCCACCACGAGCTACTTCCAGTTGGTTAGATGATTGATTCACAACTCTACTGTGGACAACTAGAGAGATTACGCCAAGCCATTGAAAGAAAACGGCCCGAATTGATTAGTAGGAAAGGTGTTGTCTTCCATCATGACAACGCCCGACCACACACTTCTTTGATGATCCGTCAAAAATTGCGAGAGCTTGGTTGGGAAGTTTTGATGCATCCACCGTATAGTCCAGACATAGCACCCTCTGACTATCAGTTATTCCGATCTCTGCAGAACTCTCTCAATGGAATTAAGCTGCTTTCAAAAGAAGCCTGTGAAAACCACTTGATTCAGTTTTTCGACCAGAAACAACAGAAGTTCTTCACCGATGGCATTATGGCTCTACCCGAAAAATGGCGAAACATTGTCGATAATAATGCAGCATATTTGATTTAAATAAATTCATTTTCACACTATAAGAAAACCAGTTGATTTTTAGTAAAAAAACGCCACGAACTTTTTCCCAGACCCAATATGACCAAGCTCTGACGATATCCAATCTCACTCGGGTTAATGAAAAAAAAGAACAACCAAAGATGTGGCACAGTCATTGCTCATCACTTTACTTCCCTCGTGCGAAGATCCCTGGACCTTAGTAATAATATTCGGAATGTAGAACGGTTATCTGTTCACTGCTATGACCTCCTTACGGAACGTCGTCTGGAAAAAAGCGAACGGTGTCTCGCGCGCTCGCAGATTTTGATCCCTTTCTCTAGTAGTTGAACAAGGGAGTTTCTAAGCCAAGGGATCTGCATCGACATTTACCGACCCGTTTTAGCTCAGATTCGAACCTTCCTGGGTTGTAGAGTGGAAATGGTGGTGGCAGTGTGTGATAGCTGGGTGGTAGTATAGTCGGACTCCTTTCAAGTACTCTGATATAGGACAATGAATGCTTTATTGGCATTGCTATGTATTGAGAGAACGAGTTCGTCCCATCTACACAATACAAGGACACGACACGACACGACACGACACGACACACACACACACACACACACAAAATATGTATAAAAAGAAATTAACAAGGGATACGTTAAATACAATAATCGGAAATATGGAATTAACGAGAAATGGCCTACAGGAGATGGGCTACAAGACGACTATAAAATATAGTTATACCCGGAACGTGGAAGAAGAGTGGGAAAAGCCAGTATAAAAGAACACGAAATGCGACGATCGAGAAGCATTTTGTTTACAGTTTCCAATCAAACGTCAAGGACGAGCCAGCGAATCGAAGAAAGACCAGCTAACCGGCCAAAGAAGGACCACGTAGCCAACAAAAGGAGGAGCATAGAAACAGCACCATTCCAAGGGCCAGGCCCCGATACTTCTGAGCCTACGAGCACGAACATCTTCGGAGTCCAACCACTGAGTCCTCTAAGAAACACATCTTCAAGCCGTCCAGCATCCAAGTCACCAAGATCTCACAAATAGAAGAGAACAATATGGTATAAATGAAAATATATCAAATCAATGGGACCCCCCTTGAAATTTAGATAGAGACGCTCCTGTCATCGTTTCAATGCACTGTAACGTAAATTTTTGTCTCAACGCACCACGTTACCTATGACTGGTCCAAGTTATTTTTTCCTTCCTTTTTATTTTCTCTTTCGAGATGGGCGCAAGGCGCTTTCGCGCCGGAAGGAAAAAATACCGAGTTGGATGACCAGCCTCAACCCAGGCCAGCTACAGCTGTTCGAGGCAGAGTGGGTGGTTCGGACTGTCAAGTCACTAATAAGTCAAAAATAAAATACGAATAAAATCAATTAATGAAAATGAGTCATTAGAATTAATGAACGAAATCAAATAATAAAATATGGTCCATAAATAAGCCAAACGAGAACCATGAATGAAGTCAGCTAAATAAATAAGAAATAAATAAATTAATTAATTAAATAATAACAGTAAATAATTTAAACAACAACAGCAGGTACGGGACTTACAAACTTCTTTATTTCTGGCGAACAGATATTAATTTCCAATAAACATCAAGTTAGAATTCAAATAAAATGTCCCGTAAAATTAGTCTCTCCTTTTTAAAAATTTTCCAAATCTAGTTAGATATCTTAATTTTAATCTTTAATTCAGCGGTAGCAGTTATCCCGTTCTTTCTCTCTCACTCTCATACCCGGTAGATGTTGTATAGCCTGTCTCGCTCGCTTCCAATTTCGAATAATATTCCTGGACCAATTTTAATACTCGGTGGTCTCCGTTCTCGGTTCGCGACACGGCCTATCCCGAGCTAATCCTACATACATCCCAAAACCATAACAACGGGACGTCGGGAGGTCACGTACGCGAAGCCTTTACCGATTTGAATCTCCCAACTTTCACATTGCAGGCAGCAAAATCGAGAAAGTATCGTGAACCAAAATAACGATAAATGAACCACGGTTATATCCAATAAAATAGTAATGAAATTACATCCAAATAAAGGATCACAAAAGTTAAAGCGAGATACGTCTCGAGCCGTACCAATTCCTCGCGATCAAGCTCCAAATACGGGACGATGGCCGAGCACGCACTGCATAAGCTCACAAAATAAAATTAATTAATGTCCGACATAAGAAAAATAAATAAAGTTATCCAAGTCAATATAAAATCAATTGTCTAGTAAAATCCGCGACGCGGTCTATCCTGTTCAAATCCCTCACACATTCAAGCAAACACGGGATAACGGCCTAACGCACGCACGGCTTTACAGCACACGACTACAGAACAGTAACAACGAAAACAACGAACGAACTATTTATCATAGCAAGATACGCTTCGAACCGTACTAATCCCTCGATCAAGTACAAACACGGGACGACGGCCGAGCACGCACTGCATGCATTCGCAGAAATAAAATAATGTCCAATATAATAAGAGAGATAAATAAAATAAAATAAGACGAATACAATATTATAAATCTATAAGTGCCAATTATTCCTGAAAGTCCGCGACACGGCCTATAACATTCAAATTCCTCATATACAATCCGACCACGGGATGATGTACCAACACGCGCGCGGCCTTACAGCAAAATGACTACAGAACAGTAACCAAAAAAAAAAGAATAACGAACGAAGTGATTTCTTCCCGGCTCTAACCGCCAAACGATCTCGATATTACACTCTACTCGACGCAGCCTGTCCCGATACGAATAGTACTCTGTGCGTGGTATATCAGAATCGCAGGTACGACCAGGCTCTAATTATCATTCATATAGATCGGCAATAGCAATTACGAAAGACCGTAGAGAGTAAGAAAGCTCACTGGGGCGATGCTGCAGTGATGCTCCTCGTAAATCCGGGAAAACTCAAAATAGGGCCGCAAGATTTTCACCTCGATTTATTCCTCGTTGTTTCGGAAGATATGCCCTGGTACCCACGATAGGTGGTGATAGATTTTGACGAGATCAACGGTAGAGCGGGACAATATAATACTCGCTGCTACGTCCTATTCGCTCGACGGTAACCGGGAAAAAGCCCTGAGGTCCTCCCGGCATGCGTGCCCGTGAACTATGATCCCCACCTATCGGTCTGAACTCGGTTAATTGGGGGAATCGGTGTCACCGGAGCGCCTCAACTGGACAACGCATAAAATTAACAACCGATCCTTGGGATGTATAACTCTGCCCGGCCGGTGAACCCCAAACGACTGATGGATCGTTGCTAGTAGGTGCTGATCGGCCACAGATAGCGTCGTATCGTTAATCGATAAACATCCAGCGGGACAATGATATTTCCCAATGGATAAAGATGGAAAGAGCCGGTCGGTATAACAAGTCGCATCCAGAAGCCAGCCATCAGCAGACGCGGTGCTCCCCTCCGTCCGGTCGTACAAATTAATACAAGAAATACAAAAAAAACGGAAATAATTAAATAGAGTACGGCGATTATTCCTTACAGCCTTGCGAGATCGTGTTGGCAGCCGTCGTGCGAGGAGGACGTAGCGCTTGAAGATTTTGCCACTTTACAGCACCGATGCACCAAAGATGCATCTCGCTGACGCCTTCACCGTAGCAGCGACGGGGTCAGCGAGTAGATAGCGTAGCCAAGAGAGCTAAAGCAAGAGCTCCGTCCCCACCACGGTCCACTAGATATAGATATAGGATAGGCTCGCTATAAAGGCAAGGAATAATAACAGAGCCAACATAGATGGCAAGCCCGGTAGACCAACACTCTCTGATGCCTTGCGTAGAAAATACAGAAACTACCATACCATTAGGGAAAATATTTCAATAATTTCATATAAAAACTCCTATTTTTGCGGACACGATTATATAGGCCTGCGTGAGCCCGGGTCGAGTTTTTGTACAGTGCATAATCCTCAGGAGTAGCAAAGAAAAGGAGTCAAATTAAGTAATATTAATAATAATCAATATTCTCATCTGTATAAATTATAATAATCGTCAAATAAACCCTACTTTTACCCGATATTGAAGCCTGAATTAATATCCTCCCTGCTCGAGTCCGAACTAAAACCCTTCAAGGGGAATGATAACGTGAAATACCGTTACAACATATATCCAGTTAATATTGAGGCTGTAATATTTTGATGTCACGATGCTTGAAGCATATTTCTTAAGATAAGTCGAAAGAATCATTCTACGATGTAGCACGTGACACTTGGTGCATTCTCCGTCGCACTCACGTGATTCCTATTCTGCCATCTCTCCTGCATCCAATTACATGGTATATGTCGCGTGATTGAGTTTTACCTCACCTTATCGTAAAGGCAAGGTGAATGTAATCGTTGGTATATTCAAAGCTCCTAATATTAAATATTCTTGAAAATTAATGGATACAAAGCTGAGAAATATTGCAACGATGGTCTAGCATCGCCTCACTGAGAATGTGATAAGTATTGCTGGAAATACCCTACACCTCTCAACTAACGATAGACGTCAACCTGTAATGAAATATTTACTATGTGTATCAGTCGATGCTTCAGTATCTCGCCCTAGAGGTTTCAAATATCGTGCAGAAAATATGTCATAGTCGATTTTAAATAAACAAATCCCACGAGGCTGTATAAAGAGTGACTCTCACAGTGTTGATGGAGAAGAAAAATAAAGCTTGCTGAATAAGGCTTATTGATAAACTTCTGTAAATCACGATGTTCAGTTTTCACGCCTACCAAGTACACACTCAACTCATGCACACGCTACAGTCACAATCATCTGACGCCTCGCGTCATATGGTATAGCTCGCAGGTATGCTATATCGATTTATCGACCGCGCACTCATGCATATTGTCCATCTGCTCACATCCTCGATCGAAGCTCACTCAAGCGGCCAACGCTGTTAGCGTGGCCCCATCGGCAAGACCACTCACAAGGCTCGCCTTCCATCGCTGACAGCGAATCACAAGCAAGCTGTGACGCACGTCCGTCTTCTTGATACTCTGCCGCGTGGTCGACGGATGTGGCCATTGTTCTCACTCGAGTCGCTCGCTGTACACGTTCCCGCGTAAACTCACAGAGATATTCACTCGTTCTAATCACTTTAGTGCGCATTCATTACTATAGTGTAGTACATTCTTGGTCAAATCACCCGTGTTTCAACTCAGTGTTAGTGAAAATCACAGCAGATCACCAGAACTATAGAACCATTCACATAAAAGTCAACGGCGTGGTTCGCTCGTTGGCTGCATAGACGCCATCCTGCCTAGCACCGATCATCGGCGTCCGGACTCTCATCAGCCTGCCGTGTGGCATTACTCGAGCTCTACAACCAGACCTTATCACCAGGATCAACCACACGGAATCAACAAGGCAACTCAGAGGCCTGAGAACCCACTCACCAACAGTACATCAACACGCAGGCCAGACCAATCACAGTATATATTTGTTATAATCAACAGGTATTTTTCATGCAACCAATGTTATATAATTTAAATAAACATTGAATTTATTATTGTTAATTACTGAGTGCATTTAATTATTTATACTTGTCACCAGGATCCTTAATCTTACTATTCGCATCTGTCACTCGACATGCTACGTGTGAATGTATCGACTTGCTACCTGTCGACAGATTAAAAATAATTTCAAACTCAAACTCAGTCTCACACTCTTTATCATACACACGACGATGATAGACGTTAGCCTGTAATCAAATACTATGTGTAACAGTCGATGCTTTAGTATCTCGCCTTAGAAGTTTCTAATATCGCGAAGAAAATCAGTCACAGTCGAGTATACATCGAACTGTTAGGTATAGCACTTGAATAGAGGATCCTACGAGGTCCTCTCTCTCTCTCTCTCTCTCTCTCCCTCTCTCTCCCTCTCTCTATTGCGTGCCCCCTCCCCCTAACTCGTGAATAGATTTTCGTTCGATGAAGATTTTTTTATAGTCCTAAGACGTTGTCGTAGGACCTGTTACGATTTTGAGTTCACTGCTGAGCTTAATTAATACACTCAAGGCTTTCACAAATAGTGAATGCTTCACATTTGTCTCGGAATACTCGCATGTGAACAATCAAAATGGATCGACATAAGTGTAATAAACTTATTGATGTTATGGACATTCTCTTCTGTTAACGAAAAATCTCTATCTGCTAAGATACAGCAGTGTATAAAGTTCAGTGAAGATAATGTGAAACTTTTGAGCAAGCTTTTACGTTGCTCTATCTCACTTACAATCCACGAAAAAATTCGAATCCAGACAACGATAATGCTATTAACGTCGTTAGCACGAACATTTTTAAAGTGTGGTTCAGATGTTGGTGGTGGTGACTCGAACAAAGTGAAATGGATGGATATGGAGACGGCTTTCAAGAGCCGTATAGGAACAGGAGTGGTGACAAATCTTCGCCATAAAGATGTTGATAATTTTCTGGACGATGCGAGACAGTGAATTCTCCCGCGATTAAAAAGAATATAAGGGGAAAATGGGAATTTTTATGTGAACGTGATACTTGCATGCAAGTTTAACTTGATAAAAAGTGGTGCAATTGTGAAGGAGAACAAACTCTTCAACACAAAAAATTAACCTATTTTTTCAAACATCAACATTAACGAGTGGAACAACGAGCATGTGAAGGATCAGTTAAAACCATCGGGCGAACATCACAAGTCATCCAGAAAGACTACCTTCCACTATACGACTTAAAGCTTACGGAAATAGAGGCCCATGCACCTCCGACATAGACCGAGGAGAAAGTTCCACTATTGAGCATGCTGCGAGATCCAGAGGAGCGACGAAAGCTTGGAGCTCGAGCAGACCAAATATTGGAAACCCTCGATACCACCGGAGGCGGGATACAGATCATCATGAGTCTCTACACGCTGGGTGCAATAGCACCAATAGCCTTGGTCGGCTTCGTTCTGATAAAATATTACAGGTATCAACGGAAAAGGACACCGACAAGGACAAACGAGGCAACGACCCCGGCAACAGCCGAGGTAAACATCAACCTCGAGTCACTCAAACGACAACAGGCACAGGAGCGACTGCGATCCGAGCGGGCCAGGGCATGCGAAACTCGCCCCCACAACTGAGTGCGATTCACATATCCGGAACAACGATGAAGAAAAAGGTGCGTCGTTGTCATAAAACTTGAAATGTTCGAAAAACTTGGAAAATCAAAAATACCGAAATGCACGATTGTAAAATAACGTATACATCGAAAAATATAATCGTCAAAATTGTACACGGGAAACAAACTGAAGAAAACATTTTTTTTAGTTAATATTTTTCCTTTTAAGGGGGCACGGATGCTGTGCTGCGAATTATTCGAGTATAATTATTTCGCTATTATTCCTCCTTCGCGTGAGGCCACTCACCCGAAGTAGAAAGAATGCACAAACGTAGGCAACGAGCTGCGACCAATGACCGCTCGAGCCTCGACTTGCAGCAACTTGCAACATTTTTGCAAATTCATCGATATCGCCAAAGGTAGTGTCAACGACTTTGTCGAGTCAGTCTGAATAATAGATTCACATCGAATGGTTGGTTCCTCGTCGACAACTCGAGAACAACGAAACTCTGTACAATTCTTTTCTTGCCATATAATTGTTTGCGGAAGTAATCGTTAACTATAATAAACGACCAACTATTACCGTAAATTCACGTGTTCGTTATTTACGCGAGATCTATCTCCTTATCGGTAAACGATCCCAAAAATAATAATAATGTAATCCCGATTACCGTAATAATCCAATTACACAATACCGACATAACATCGGGATCATAATGTAAACCCAATCGCCCAGGATCAATTAGCGCTAAGTTGGAGCGATGATAAAAGGATGTTACGTCCTGGCTGTACACATCCTTCCATGGGGTTATAGATTGTAGGAATGATATTCCAAAATGTGGAAAACCTTAACTACAGAGTATAAGACGAATGGAAGAATGAATGAATGAATTTTTAAATATATATTTTTTTTATTTTGATATACATATATATTTATATATTGTAAATAAAATTATTGTTCTATCAGGGGTACAAATTGAAAATGCGGGTTTGATAACAGATGGCGTTACTAACGCTATACGCATCAGGCAGTACTGTGACTATGTTCATGTCAAAGCTACGTCTTATAGCTTTAATTTTCAGTATGTGTCAATTTGTCGCAGTGTCAAATTCATAGTTTTTTTGAGCTCTCAATATGTCGAGTTTCGTGCCAACAAAACAGCATTTGCGGGAAGTTTTAATTTACTTCTTTAATTTGAAGAAAAGTGCTGCTGAAGCACATCGATTGGTCTCCGAGGCTTATCCGAGTCATGTTCCATCGGTTTCAACGTGCGAGAGATGGTTTGTGCGGTTTAGAAGTGGTGATTTTGACGTTGAGGACAAAGAGCGGCCGGGCCAAGTGAAAAAGTTTGAGAATGCTGAATTGGAGGCAATACTCAATGAAGACTCGTGTCAAACTCAACAAGAGCTCGCAGATTCATTGGGAGTGACACAACAAGCCATTTCCCATCGTATAAAAGCCCTCGGAATGATCCAAAAGCAAGGACATTGGGTGCCGTATGAGCTGAAGCCGAGAGACGTCGAGCGCCGTTTTTTTGCATGCGAACTGCTGCTCGAACGGCAAAAACGGAAGGGTTTTTTGCATCGCATTGTCACTGGTGATGAAAAGTGGATCCATTACGATAACCCGAAGCGCAAAAAATCATATGGTTACCCCGGCCATGCATCATCATCGACGGCCAAACCAAATATTCACGGCGCCAAGCTCATGCTCTGTATTTGGTGGGACCAGCTGGGTGTGGTGTATTATGAGCTATTGAAATCGAACGAAACCATCACAGGAGCACTATACCGAACTCAATTGATGCGTTTGAGCCGCGCACTCAAAGAAAAACGGCCACAATACGAGCAAAGACACGACAAAGTAATTTTGCAACATGACAACGCTCGGCCACATGTTGCAGCGCCGGTCAAAACATACCTACAAACGCTGAAATGGGAAGTCTTACCCCACCCGCCGTATAGCCCAGATATTGCTCCTTCCGATTACCACCTTTTCCGATCGATGACACATGGCCTAGCTGACCAGCGCTTCCATTCTTACGAAGAAGCCCAAAAATGGGTCGATGACTGGATAGCAGCCAAGCCGGCCGAATTTTTTCGCGACGGTATCCGTAAATTGCCAGAAAGATGGGAAAAAGTTGTGGCTAGCGATGGACAATACTTTGAATAATTCATTTGTTACCATTTTTTCAGAATAAACCTTCAAAAATAGAAAAAAATCCCGCATTTTCAATTTGTACTCCTGATATATCATATATCTAGAGTACGTATAGTTTCATCCCCTTCCCGCTCCTCCCCCTCCTCCTCTCACTCTCTTTCAAGAAAACAGCTCAAAGAACTGACATTAGTAGAACTCTAAAGGGATGGTACTAGTACTTGAGAGGTGACGAAGTTCAGCTCTTTCTTCGAACATTCAAGAAAAAATAAATGTGTTTTAATCATTGGAGTGTTTACGTTCTTTTAGTGTTTGTGTTAAAACGCAACACGTCTCATAATTGGCGGTGGTCAAGATCGAAAGTTGATATGATGCGGTTTATGTCCCGCTCAGTCATTTTGTGGAAATTGCGTGGTGTGCTATGCGCAGTGACGAGAGAGGATATTCTGGATGCACACCTCGAAGGTCTATTTTGGAATCGTGATTTACTGGATTTGGCGATGCGAATAATTCGACTGAGCAAATGTAACACATCGCCGGGGTTCGCAGGAATCTTCAGAAGACGAAGTAAATTTCATTGTAATTACACAACTACACAACTACACAATTTTACTTGTTGGTCAGTACGTGTCATCATATATGTGCATATTGTATATATATATTCACTTTTTCCCAACGTAATGCTATAAAAAGTTGGCAGAACGTGGGCAGTGGGCTAGAAGATTTGCGGGAAGACCCTACTCTGACCGAAATCACAAAGACGATAGCGAGGCTGAGGAAGATAAAAAAATTCCGAATAATGCACCGTTTCCACACCCAGATGATTTTATTCAAATCAGTAATGACTTAGCCAGACCATCGCGAAGTTGGATGGCTGATTATTTCGAAGGTGACAGTAACAGCGATCAATTGCTCCGGACCGTCAGGTATCCATAATGAAACTGAGCCTCAGTCTCAGCTTGCTACGAGTTCTGAAGATAATTCGGATTTGGATGCATCTGGACATTTCTCCTCAGTCTGGATTGATACACGCACAAATGAAATACGGTATTCAATGCCCGTAACACCACAGTCTCTGAGGGAAAACGATGAATCGAACATGATTGAAAATGCCAATGATGGTGATGATGATGATGAGGAGGAGGAGGAGGAAATGCAACAGGCGAATGGACAAGCACGTCTCAGACTTTTCGCTGATTTTGAAGAAGAAGAAGATGGTGAAGGAAAGGAAGAAGAAGAAGATAAAATTGAAGCTGAATCAGCTGATTACCATGATGAGTTTGCAGCGAGATTTGACGATGAAGACGAGGACATGACTGATTTCAGCTCATTGGATGCAGGTGAATCAATTTCCAACAAATATTTTTCAGATAAAAGTTTATTAATCAATTAATTGAATTAACAGGATTTGACTCAGCATGCAGCGATGATTTAGTGACAAGGGAAAAAAATAGCAGCCATGGAATACAACGAATCTCTCGAATATTACATAATAATAGAACAATCTATTTTCTTATAATAAGATAATATTATGGAATTGAATCTATTTTCTCTTCGAATAAAAAAATTATAATTAATACATAATGTATTTCCTTCTTGAATACATAATTTTATGAACATGATCATAAGTCGGACTTCTTAATCCAACTGTTGTGAGACTTTCAAATCCTAGCTACTTTACCTGAACCTTGCCAGATCGTTTTTTCAGTATTTTCTCAATTATTAGGTGCGCAACTAAGTTCCCGCTGTTTTTTTTTTTATGAAAATGCAACTTGATTGTGAAAAAATGTTTACAAATGAATCATTCAAAATAATCCATCGCTAGCGACAACTTTTTCCCATCTTTCTGGCAGAGCTCGAATGCTGTCACAGTAGAAGTGTTCGTTTTTTGAGGCTATCCACGAATCAAGCCATTTTGAGATGTCTTCACATGAGCTGAACTGCTGATTAGCCAGACTATGTGCCATCGAACGGAACAAGTAATAATCGGATGGCGCAATATCTGGGGAATATGGCGGCTGGGGTAGGACTTCCCACTTGAGCGTTTCTAAGTAGATTTTAACGGGTTTGGCAACGTGAGGCCGAGCGTTGTCATGCTGTAGAATCACTTTTTCGTGCCTCTGCTCGTATTGTGGCCGCTTTTCGCGCAGTGCTCGGCTCAATCGCATCAATTGAGTTCGATACTGTTCCCCAGTGATGGTTTCGTTCGGTTTCAACAGCTAATAATAAATAACACCGCCCTGGCTCCACCAAATACACAGCAAAATCTTCGCAGCGTGAATATTCGGCCGAGCCGACGACGTAGATGACGATGATTTTGTTCTCTTTCGGTTGCTGTAATAAATCCATTTTTCATCACCCGTAACGATGCGATGAAGAAAACCCTTCTTTTTTTGCCGCTGGAGCAGTTGTTCACAGGCGAAAAAACGACGCTCAACGTCTCTTGGCTTCAAATCATAAGGAACCCAAGTTCCTTGTTTTTGAATCATTCCCAACACATGCAATCGCTTGGAAATGACTTGGCGGGTAACTCCTAATGCTGAAGCAAGCTCTTTTTGCGTTTGGCACGGATCCTCATCGAGCAATGCCTCCAATTCAGCGTTTTCGAAGGTTTTTGGCCTTCCTTCACGCGAACGGTCGTCAACATCAAAATCACCGTCTTTGAAGCGACGGAACCAATCACGGCATGTTGTTTCACTTAGAGCAGCATCTCCGTAAACTTTTTGGAGTTCTCGATGCGCTTCAGCCGCCGTTTCCTTCGAATGAAAGAAGAAAAGCAACCCTTCCCGAAAATGACGATTATTTGGCATAAAATCAGACATTTTCAAACAACCAAAAGTATATGACGCAAAAACAAAGTCACTAATGTGTCAAAGCGGTTTGTTTACCATATGTCTAAGCTTGGTTCATGACGTTTTGGTTATGTCCCAATCGACCAGCATTTACTACTGGAGCCATCTCTTGAAAAACAGCGGGAACTTAGTTGCGCACCTAATAGATATACTGGGTGGCCGATTTATCTGAAGACATTGAAATATTTCGAAAACTATGCATCGGATCAAAAAAAGTTCTAAATAAAATTTGTTCGCCTGGAAGGGGGTCATCCAATGATACCAAAGTCGACCCCTCACCCCTACCCCCTGGGGTGAGGTCGGGGGCAACTTTGATATCGTAAATGGGAACCCCTATTTTTTATTGCAGATTCGGATTCCCCATAAAAAAATAAGTAACTTTTATCTGAAACATTTTTTTTCGATTCGTGACAGATGGCGCTGTAATAGCAAGAAACCTGATTTTTGCGAATATCTTGAGAAATTACACATCGGATCTGTATGATAATGAGTGTGAGTGAGTTTGATGTATTGATAATGGTTCACATAAAATTAATTGTAATAAATAGCTTATTATAGCTTATTATTATAATAAGTTAACATAAATTAAAATAAATAGCCAGCTTGAGTAACACATAATAAATGGCAATGAATGTAGTGCTCTGTGCAGTGAACGTGTATCGTTTGAGTATGTTTAATCTGTCGACCGATAGCAGGTCGATGCATTCGCACGTAGCATGTCAAGTGACAGATGCGAATAGTAAGGTTAAGGATCCTGGTGACAAGTATAAATAATTAAATGCATTCAGTACGTAACAATAATAGATTCAATGTTTATTTAATTAATTAACACTGATTTCATAAAATACCTGGTGGATACACAAGAAATGTAATTTGATTTGTTCTGGCCTGTGTGTTTGATGTACTGGCGGTGAGTAGGTTCTCAGGCCTCTGAGTTGACTTGTTGATTCCGTGTGGTTGATCCTGGTGATAAGGTCTGATTGTAGAGCTCTAGTAAAGCCACACGGCAGGCTGGTGAGTGTTCTGACGCCAATGAACGGTGCGAGGCAGAATGGCGTCTCTGCTGCCAACGAACGAACTATGCCGTTGACGTTTATGTGAGTGCTGCACTAGTCCTGTTGGTTTGCTGTGATTTGTACTGACACTGATTTGACACACGGGTGATTTGACTAAGAATGTAATACACTATAAT
The DNA here is from genome assembly GCA_963942595.1 of Cylloceria caligata. Lineage (NCBI taxonomy): Eukaryota > Metazoa > Arthropoda > Insecta > Hymenoptera > Ichneumonidae > Cylloceria > Cylloceria caligata. The sequence continues at coordinate 56,830,137 of OZ012706.1, read as the reverse complement.
ACTGAATGCACACTAAAGTGAGTGGAACGACTGAATATCTCTGTGAGTTTACGCGGGAACGTGTTTTTTTTTTTTTAGCGCGAGCGACTCTAGTGAGAACAATGGCCACATCCGTCGACCACAAGGCAGAGTATCAAGAGGGCGGACGTGCATCACAGCTTGGTTGAGTTGTGATTCGCCGCCAGCGATGGAAAGTGAGCCTTGTGAGTGGTCTTGCCGCTGGGGCCACGCTAGCAGCGTTGGCCGCTTGAGTGAGCTTCGATCGAGGATGTGAGCTGATGGACAATGTGCTTGAGTGCACGGTCGATAAATCGATATAACATACCTGCGAGCTATACCATATGACGCGAGGCGTCAGATGATTGTGAGTGTAGCGTGTGCATGAGTTGAGTGTGTGCTTGGTAAGTGCGAAAACTGAACAGGATCGAAAAAAGACATGTTTCATTTTTCAAAAAGCTATTCAGCGATACGAAACTCGATCCACCCTCCCCCCAAGCCTACCCTATTGTGGTGAAAATGGAAGTTGCTTCAAAGTCGTGATTGGAAAACCCTATTTTTTCCTGGTTTTCCATGACAAAATCCATTGATTTGACTTTATTGTTGATATGAAATTTTCTCACACATGGCGCTGCAATCGAAAGCATGTATTCGTTTATCAATAAGTTAACAACTACTTATTATCAATAAGTTTATCAATAAGTTTATCAATAAGTTTATCAATAAGTTTATCAATAATGTTGGATAATCAGCTGGCGCACGGCGATCGATATTCGCCGTGCGTCGACCTGTTGCTGTGCTCAAGCACACGTCGTTCGGTTGAGCCGAAGATAGCCGAGGCGGGGCTTCGCGAAGCCGAGGATGTGCCTCGTTGGCACGCCGCGTCGAGCGAGAGGATGTCTCTCTCGCTTGACTTCGGTTTCGCTCACCGGCTATCTCGCTCAACTGACTTCAGCGCTCAACGTTAATTTCATATTCCGCAGCCATATTGAAAATTCAGTCACTTTTGCGACGACATCGAGGAACAGCGCACCATCATCTTCGACTTTTCTCGTTGGTTTTTCGCTCAGGACGCGCTCATCATGCTCACCAGGACTCAAAACTCAGGTAAGAGTACACCGTTACAATTTAACATAATTCAATGACGGTGAGGAGTGAACGACACATCGGTACATCCTCATAAAGGTCTCACACTGTGGCGTGCTCTGCAGCGCGGGCTGCACCACGTTTTCACTCAATTATTAGCATGCTCGATTAATGTAATTGTGTGTGTTTTACCAATTCACTGCACTTTCCCCCAATTAAACATGCTGGGAGAGTGTTGTGAATTCAGTCCAATCATTTGTGCATCCTCAAGCTCACACTTCAGTGCTCTGCAACGTAGACTGCATCACAGCCTGTCATACTAAAATTCCACTCAATTGTCAGAGCTGCATGTGCTCGCACTCACTCTCTTTGAATTCTATTTCTCCATCATTATTGAGTATTTGCTGACAGGCAGTAAATTTGTCTACGCACTCATACATCTCACTGCGTTGCATGCTCCGCAGCACTGGCTGCGGTGCGTACACCGCTCTCAGTACTCACAGCACACAATTAATATAATTGTGTGCTGGTTCTCAGCTCGTGCACTCAAATGCAGTTTAATTAATTAAATTCATTTTTCTTATTCTTGGAATTTTGGTGCATTTATTTATATTATTTTGTATTTTTCTAAATTTAGTATATTTTGTGTTTCTTTTCAAAATTAAAACTTATCTTTTGTAATTGACAAGCGGAAGGTGCAATAAACCACTTTCTCTAAATTCCATCTACTAGTCTGGTTTTATTTCCACCCTGTTGTGAGTGAAGTCTCATATTTTTCCAATATATTCACAGGTTCAAGATCTGTCAAACAACACCATCGGACGGATTTCTCAAACATTTGGTCCTTCGAGCCGGATCTTCGATTCAAGCATACAGGGTAGAACCAGGGTTTAACTACCTTCCGCTCGCATCTCTTGACTCATCTCGACGTGGGATTCTGCAGATATTCCTCGTAGTCTCACCTCATCAACTCATCCTGGTACTCGTCAGCCAAGCAGTTTGGTAAAGTAGCGCTTTGCGAAGTATCTTCGTTCTTTCGTATCATTCCTGTGTCACACTATCACCCTTGCGCACCATGTCTAAGCGCAATCTACCAAACAACGGGACCTTAACGATAAATGTTCATTGCAAGTGTCAGATGGAACGGCACCGGGCACCATCACCAAACGAACGAGTACCACCAGCTAACCTCGTCGGAGGACAATCCGACAGCTCAACGAGCTCTAGCACTCACAGCGGAGCCCTCCAGCCTAGCTCTGCAGTATAACCGCTACACGTTGATCGACTCGTCGCAGTACTACATTTACATCTTGGGGTATCGTACAGCTCTGCGGAGTTTTATTTTGCTTCTTTCTGTATGTTAGCATTAACAGTGCTCAAATGTGTATCGGCTATTTGCAAAGATGTAGAGTTTGCACATATTAATTAGTGCACTCTCTCGTAGTATCATAGCAGACAGAGGCAAGCGAGCTCAGGTCGGTGACGGAGTCGAGTGAGCTTCTGGTAAGAAGCTCCTGGTGTCACAGCCTACGCAATCAACTCCTCGCTCACCAGTGAATCGTCCACCAAACCTGGTGACTTCCGCTTATTGGCCTGATCGACAGTGTATTTCGCGCCTGTCGTATTCTTGGATCGTCTCCTCGTGTAACATGATTGTTACGCCACTCTAACGCAATCAACCAGCTCTACGCGGTCATCGTCAGCGAATCTTGCCCTGGCCAAGGTTGGCATTCACCAATAAAATGTGCACTATGCGACAGCAAGCTCCGACACCGTCCAATCACACAATACACAGTTGTCAACACACTAGGGTGTTGACGCAGTCGTTCTCTCATCAATTCAACTCACAAACACATGCGCAACCTTATTAGCAACTGCACTCACATATTTACACATCGGCATTGACTCACCAGGCACGACTTCACGTCGATCCTGGATCGGAATTGACAATTATTACGGAAGAACTCTTCTATAAACTCAACACCACACACAAACACTCATCAATTTCGATCACAGGGATCGGTGAAAGGCACTCGACGCAGACACATGGCTCGGTTCAACTCACACTGTGTTTACATACTCCAGGGAGAAAGTCACGGTACTGGCTCCCATTCTCAACACGGTTACTACTCACTTGCCATCTTTTGAGTCACCAGCTCGTACATGGCCCCACATAGTGAAGCTGAAGCTGGCGGACCCTGACTTTCTCACACCACAACCGATCGATATCATGGTTGGAGCAGATATTTATGGACTGGTTATCAAACCCAATATTCTCAAGGGCACATCATCTGCGCCTGTTGCACAATTATCGATATTCGGGTGGCTCATCATAGGACCATCTAACTCATGTCAATCTGACGCACTCACTGTTCTTCATGCTGCCATGCAACATGATGATCAGAAATTACAGAACGTGCTAACGAAATTTTGGATTCACGAAGAGCCACCAAAGGACACAGTTGATCAACTCACACCAGAGGTGCAGGCATGCGAGGATCAGTTTCGCAACACTTGCTAATATCTCATCATCACCGTCAAGCTCAGTTATCTCAACGGACGACTGCGAGACAAAATTCTTGGCTTGACTTGGCTTCCTCATGAAGACAAGTTCACATTCTCATCACGGTTCAACTCAACTCAGGAAATTTTCACCAAACACCTCGTTCTTTCCGAGGTGGCTCAACCCTTTGATCCACTTGGTTTCGTCTCATCAGTTGTGATAAGAGCCAGGAGACTCTTGTAAGAGCCTTGGCGTCACAAGCTCAACTGGGATGGTCCACTGCCATCCCAGGTCTCAACACGAAGAATTGCAATCAGAGAAAATCTCACTTATCCGGCCGGAATCTCAATTCCTCGGTGGTTCAACACATGGAGCAACTCAACAGTGGAATTGCATGGTTTCTCTGATGCATCTCAATTGGCCATGGCAGCAGTGATCTACATCACTGTCGACTCAATGTCCACAGGAAAGGTGGCTTCGCTTATCTGCTCAAAAACACGCGTGGCACCACTCAAGAAGCTCACCATACCACGGCTTGAACTGACAGCGGCACTGTTACTCGCAAAATTGGTTGCATACGTTCAAGCCACGCTCAAGGTCAAGGTCTCATCTACTCACCTGTGGACGGACTCATCGGTAACTCTCACCTGGATCAAAGCACACCCTGCTCGGTGGAAAGACTATGTCCGAAACCGAGTATCACAGATACAAGGACTCGCACCTACTGCTCATTGGCGTCATGTCGCAGGCACAAGCAATCGTGCAGATTGTGCATCACGAGGTATCTCAACAGCTCAACTGACCTCTCATCAGCTGTGGTGGTCGGGTCCACCGTGGATGGTGAAACCGATTGAAAACCTCAACTGATTCTGAGGATTTGCACAATATGGAAGCCCGGCCGGGGTTAGCTCTTCTCGCGGCAACTGTGACACCAGAGTATCATTGGAAGCTCATTTATCGCTGTTCCTCACTCACAAAATTGTGTCGTCTCACCTTGTTTTGCGTCAGAGTAGTGGCCAGAATGAGGAAAAGGTTAGAAACGGCAGGAAATGCTCCTCTCACAGCAGAAGAAATAGCTGCAGCAAATGTTTTTGCACACGAGCTACACAAGCCGTGTTTTTCAAACACGAGTTACAAGTACTGCAGTCTTCTCTTCCTTCCTCTCACCCCTTCAGTCGACTAACAGCATTCATTGACCAAGAGGGTGTACTCAGAGTAGGAGGTCGCCTTGCTCAATCAGCACTCACATATGAAGGAAGACATCCTGCCATTCTACCTCGTCACTTTCGATTCTCAACTCTCATCATTGATCAGGCTCACGTGCGGACTCTGCACGGAGGCACTCAGCTCACATTAGCCCAAATAAGGCTAACACATTGGATCGTCGGCGGAAGAGCTCCTGTAAAAGCTCACATTTTACATTGCGTCGTGTGTGCTCGGCAAAGGGGAGTTCGGGCTCAACAATTGATGGGTCAGCTTCCTCTAGCACGAGTCACTCCAACACGCGCATTCGCTCACACAGGAGTTGATTACGCCGGCCCTCTCACACTCAAAACTCGGAAGGGGCGAGGAAGTAAAACACACAAAGGCTGGATCTGTGTTTTTGTGTGCCTCACCACTTCAGCTTTACATCTTGAAGTCGTTAGTGACTACTCAGCTGATGGCTTCCTCTCAGTGTTCAGGCGTTTCTCAGCTCGGCGTGGCATTCCTCACACGCTATATTCTGACTGTGGCACAAATTTCATTGGTGCTCATAAATCAATACGTCAGATGTTCAGGAAGGCCTCTCAAGAACATCAAATCATTGCTTCTTTTCTCGCAAATCAGCGAATTGCGTGGAGGTTCAATCCACCTGCGGCACCACACATGGGTGGAAAATGGGAAGCAGCTGTGAAATCTGTTAAATTCTATCTGCGGCGAACGGTGGGTGATACAGCACTCACGTTCGAAGAACTCGCAACGCTGCTGACCCAGATCGAGGCCATACTCAACTCAAGACCTCTGGAACCACTCAGCGATGATCCTGATGACTCATCAGCACTCACGCCTGGACATTTTCTCATCGGTGAAGCTCTTACAACGGTCCCAGAGCCAACGCTCGAGAATTTATCACTCACACGGCTCTCAAGGTGGCAATTGTTGCAGCAAAAGGTACAACAATTTTGGCGACAATGGTCCGCTCATTATCTACAGCGGCAGCAGTCCATATCAAAGTGGCATCACCCTAATAATAACATAAAGGTTGGTTCTTTGGTTCTGCTCACGGATGAGCGCTTTCCGCCGTGCAAGTGGCCACTTGCACGAGTCACGGCGTTGCATCCGGGCAAAGACGGGCTCACCAGGGTAGTGACACTTCGAACTGCTACGTCCACGCTCACCAGGCCAATCTCAAAACTGGCTGTGCTGCCTGTTTCTTCCGACTGACAAAACCATAACTAATCATCAACCCCGTTGCTGATGGCGGGCGGAAATGTTGGATAATCAGCTGGCGCACGGCGATCGATATTCGCCGTGCGTCGACCTGTTGCTGTGGTCAAGCACACGTCGTTCGGTTGAGCCGAAGATAGCCGAGGCGGGGCTTTGCGAAGCCGAGGATGTGCCTCGTTGGTACGCCGCGTCGAGCGAGAGGATGTCTCTCTCGCTTGACTTCGGTTTCGCTCACCGGCTATCTCGCTCAACTGACTTCAGCGCTCAACGTTAATTTCATATTCCGCAGCCATATTGAAAATTCAGTCACTTTTGCGACGACATCGAGGAACAGCGCACCATCATCTTCGACTTTTCTCGTTGGTTTTTCGCTCAGGACGCGCTCATCATGCTCACCAGGACTCAAAACTCAGGTAAGAGTACACCGTTACAATTTAACATAATTCAATGACGGTGAGGAGTGAACGACACATCGGTACATCCTCATAAAGGTCTCACACTGTGGCGTGCTCTGCAGCGCGGGCTGCACCACGTTTTCACTCAATTATTAGCATGCTCGATTAATGTAATTGTGTGTGTTTTACCAATTCACTGCACTTTCCCCCAATTAAACATGCTGGGAGAGTGTTGTGAATTCAGTCCAATCATTTGTGCATCCTCAAGCTCACACTTCAGTGCTCTGCAACGTAGACTGCATCACAGCCTGTCATACTAAAATTCCACTCAATTGTCAGAGCTGCATGTGCTCGCACTCACTCTCTTTGAATTCTATTTCTCCATCATTATTGAGTATTTGCTGACAGGCAGTAAATTTGTCTACGCACTCATACATCTCACTGCGTTGCATGCTCCGCAGCACTGGCTGCGGTGCGTACACCGCTCTCAGTACTCACAGCACACAATTAATATAATTGTGTGCTGGTTCTCAGCTCGTGCACTCAAATGCAGTTTAATTAATTAAATTCATTTTTCTTATTCTTGGAATTTTGGTGCATTTATTTATATTATTTTGTATTTTTCTAAATTTAGTATATTTTGTGTTTCTTTTCAAAATTAAAACTTATCTTTTGTAATTGACAAGCGGAAGGTGCAATAAACCACTTTCTCTAAATTCCATCTACTAGTCTGGTTTTATTTCCACCCTGTTGTGAGTGAAGTCTCATATTTTTCCAATATATTCACAGGTTCAAGATCTGTCAAACAACACCATCGGACGGATTTCTCAAACAAATAAGTTTATCAATAAGTTTATCAATAAGTTTATCAATAAGTTTATCAATAAGTTTATCAATAAGTTTATCAATAAGTTTATCAATAAGTTTATCAATAAGTTTATCAATAAGTTTATCAATAAGTTTATCAATAAGTTTATCAATAAGTTTATCAATAAGTTTATCAATAAGTTTATCAATAAGTTTATCAATAAGTTTATCAATAAGTTTATCAATAAGTTTATCAATAAGTTTATTAATAAGTTTATCAATAAGTTTATCAATAAGTTTATCAATAAGTTTATCAATAAGTTTATCAATAAGTTTATCAATAAGTTTATCAATAAGTTTATCAATAAGTTTATCAATAAGTTTATCAATATGTTTATCAATAAGTTAACAACTACTTATTGATAGCACCTCACGGACACTCAACTCACGCGAGAGACTACGATCTAGCTCTCGGTTGGCAGTAGCGTCGCTTAACGACGTTTTCGAATAACTCAGTGATCTTGCGATTTTTCGGTACTGTCGTGAGAACCACCAAGTGAACAGCAACAGTTTCCTCTCAACACGGACTTTTTCACTGTGCTTCTCGGATCTTCCCAACTTCAAATGTGTTCAACAGAACTCAAATTCATCTCGTAAGATGACGCATTGATAATTTAAACAAATTAACTCAATGTGGTACGGTAAATTATCTATTTTGTGCATCTTCATCTGCCTCACCTCGTGGCGTGCTTTGCAGTGCGGGCTGTTTCACGCTCTCTCACCTATATTCATTCGGCACACAATTAATAGAATTGTACATGCAGCTCACTCTTTAAATTCAATGCTCAATCTATTAATTTTTATATTATTTTTGTATCTTTCCGAGTGAATATAGACATTTTTTCCAACTACATCAATGTATCTGATTATTTCACATCTGCCTTGAGTCAGTACTCATCCTCTCTCAATATATTTCAGATCCGAACACCAGGAGTTCTTAAACAATTTCTTTACGTAAAATCTTAACAGTACTATGCAATTCACGATGTAAAATATTTAAGGTAGCTGCGTCGTTCTGCTGTTGCAGACTAGCAACGTTGCATAACCTTTTGTTCTCCAAATCATAATGTCCATCCACACTTATTTTGAATCCGATATTCGTATTTATTCGTATTTAAATTCATTAATTTTGGCCATCAGCTACACGTTCTCTTTTATGGTCGACAGTGAGCAAACGCGGCACCCATCTTGCGGATAACTTTTTCATACCCAACTGATCACTCAGGATTGAAATCACTGAGCCATATGATATGCCTGTGGCCTCAGTAATCTCACGCACTTTTAGTCTCCGATCATTTAACACCATATCGTGGACTTTTTCAATTGTTTCTGGTATGACGTCCTCATTTGAACGACCTGGACGTTCATCGTCAACAATGCTCGTACGACCGCGTTTAAATTCAGCTGTCCAATATTTAATCATTGATAACGAAGATGCAAGGTCCATATAAACTTCGTCTAGCTCCGCTTTGATTTCATTGTTCGTTTTCTATTTCAAAAACAAACATCGAATCACTGCACGATACTCAATTTTTTCCATTTTTGTAAAAACACAAAAGTTGTTTGTCTTTCGACGCCGTCAAACGCAAACTAAACATCGCAGCGAGCTAAAACTTTGACAACAGTCATATGAAGGATGGCACTACTAAACGTCGCTATTGATTTCTTTCCTCGACCAACAGATGACGCAAAGCCGACTATTTATTGATCGACCCTCGTACCTTGATCAAAAAGTTCTAGGACCGGCCACAGTGTGGCGCTTTTAGTGTGTTTCGCCATTTTTCGGGTAGAGCCATGATGCCATCGGTGAATAACTTCGGTGGTTTCTGGTTGAAAATCTGAATCAACAGCGTGCTGTTTCCGTCGACTTTTTTTGGCCTTGCAACTGCGTATAACTCCTTAATAGATCCAAAATATTTCACACAAAATAACTTACACACTATAACAGGTAATTTCAATAGACAAGAATCTATACGATGCGCAGCACTTATATTAGGAACTCCTACTAATGAACTCAAACTACGATATCTGCTTGGTCATGGAAATAAACAAGGATGGAACGATTTTCAACTATCCAGCGTAATAATAAAAATAAATTCACAACGAAATAAAATAAAAGAGTGTTCGTGGACCTAAAGAGCAGGCTCTATGGACAGGATGTTATTGGAGGCGTTGGAGAGAAGGTGTTAAAAAAGGGCTGTGGAAGTGTACAAAAAGAGTAGGTTGTAAGTAGGGTCAGGACTGGGGTAGGAATAGGGAACGAATTCTGGATGGCGGAAAGGGTCAGACACGGATGCCAGCTAAGTCCGAACCTAGTCCACCTGTTGACGGTGAACCTGAAACAAGAGTTGGGGAAAGTAATATGAGGAGGAATTCAGATAAGAGAGAGAAGGATACATTCTTTGGCATATGCGGACGATGTGGTGGTATAAGTGAAAGAAGAAGAGGATATGGAGGTGCAGATTACGACACTATAAAGGTATTTTTCAAACAGAAAACTAGAAGTAAATGTGGAAAAGATGAAGATGATGAGATGTAGGAAATGAGAGGATAGGTTCAGAATCGAAATGGAGGGAGAGCAGGCTAGGCGTGGTAAAAAAGTTTAAATATCTGAGATGTGTACTTAAGAGGAGCGTAAAAGACTGAGTTGGAAAAGCAGGAACAATGATGAGGGATAGGGTAGAGGATCTTTTAAAGGAACTGCAGTAGAAAGATGTGGCTGTGTGATATATTGTTGTGGATGGTGTTGGAATACGTAGCGGAGATTTGGGGATGGGAGAAGAGAAAGGACATGGAAGGAATGCAGGAAACTATAGTATGTGAGGTGGATGTTAGGGATCTAGTAGTATACATCCGGGTATATGGTAAGAGAAAAACGGATAACAAGAACAGGCAAGAAGGGGTGGAAGCAGAAGTTGAAAAAGGAATGAGAGAGTGGACTGGCTAAGAAGTGTTGCGAGGAGGTAAAAGGGAGACAGAAAAGAGGAGAAGGTGAGTCAAAAAGGGGAAAGAGTAAGACTGCGTACATAGGAAGAAGAGAGGCAGAGTATGCGATGTGAGAGGATGATGATAGCATCGGCGGAAAAAGCCCTGAGTATTTGCTCTCACTAACGTTGGCGAAATCTGTCCCCGGCCCATACTTATCGAACATTATCGAAAATTAGGAAGAGCGGAGCCGCGCACTAGTGCCGGGCCTAGTGTCTAGCTCTAGCCGGTAATAGAAGTGCCCTATGCAGTACACTCACGTATTATGGTATGACGGGACCCAGACCTTGCATAACATGCGCTACTGCTACAACACGAAATTCTCGGGGCTCTAGCTAGCTGGGCGATGCTAAACGTGCGGCTAATCGCGCTAATTAGTGGCGAGCTCTCTGTCCCGTCTCGAAACTCGACGAACGGTACTGAGATGTAGAGTGTTGCGAGCCGATTTCTCCATGATAAAGATTCGAATATTGCATTCAAGGCGGCCGAAGTGACGGTAACGGGACGATGACGATATAATCGATGCTATTATTAACTTTTCTGGATGGTATCCCCCTCACCTCGATGGTGACGGCGTACATGAAATAAATAATATTCGGAAATAATTCATGTTAAATCTTATTTTTTATTCCGAGTCTTGTGAAATCATTTTGGGGTTACTGAGCAAGGAGGACTGCATTTTGGCACGTTGCAGTATATATATTATTGTTTATTTCTTACCCACGTAACAACATACCCAAATCGTACAACACATGATATAAAAAAGTTATGTCACGGCAACACAAGGAAAAGTCGCCACCGATGCTCACTTCTCGGAGTTTGACAACTTGGTTGGCGTTTCAATTCGATATTTTGAACGTAGCACGATTTGTTTTCGTTCTCGAATATAACGGGCGAGCTTTAATCTCGTCTTAATCGATGGACATACATATATATTTTAAAAAATATTATTGATGAAACTAATACCTCATCACATAGAGAAAAGCTAAAGAGGTTAGAGAAAGTTCACTTGAGTTCTAATATAATTTACATATAATAAATCTATTACATATAATTAATTTACATATAATAAATCTATTATATGTAAATTAATAATAATCGAAAGTGTGATTGCAAACTGCTCGAAATGGATACTTTCGAGGATTCAAAAAGCGTAAATGAATACAGTAATTAATATTACGAATAATCAATCAATGCATGCGCTAGGAGAAGCGCTACGCCTAATTAATTGGTCGGCTGAATCGAAAACAAACAACAGACAAAAATGAAGAAAATTCAATAGTCTTTCTTCCAGAATTTGTACGGTGACGGCATGGATAATATTGAATCAGAGGCTATAAAGAAACATGTTCATGAAATCAGTGAAATGCTGCCGTTTTTAATAATGGTACCGAAGCTTATAGACTGCTCATAAATTCTCCAAAACATGCGAAGTCACTTATTACGTACCGAGAAAGGTATTGTTTTGGGCCCAGGCCAACGTTCGGGAAATAAGCTTAATTTAAATTTAATAAATAAAGCGAACGTTTCGCTCAGGTTCGTACACTATCCGGTCCGCGATAATATAATTTTATTCAGCCAATCTCCAACGCTTAAATAAAGCGGAACTTGTCATTTTTCGTAGACGAATCTCTTAACCGTAACATTATATAATTTTTACTGACTCTCCCTTTTACTTCCTTTTTCTATGTCCCTTCCTCATTCCTTCCACATTCCTGATGGAAGAAAACCGACCATCATTACGTATTTTTCATTGCAGGATGTTATTCATACAATATGAACTTACAATTAGTAGTATGTGTACCTGTTTGCTCCATACCACTACCCCCCACCATGCGGAAACCCCCACCTTACCCCGCACCGTTGAACAAGAGTTGATAATAAAGAGTGGACACTTGAAATTAAAACTACTTGAAATTAAAAAAAAATGATTGAAAAGGTTTCAAAATAAAATGAAATACGTATTCTTACTCCTCGCAGTCGTGAACGTTGGCGATTACACACACACTCACACATATGACTGGGACACTCCAATATCATCCGCATTTAGGAGGGACGGTTCATCGTAGCCCTCGTTGTCAGTACCGTTATCATAGCCCAGATTTATAGTGTTGCCGAGGGCTTCAACTACAGCGGCTTCCACGTCCACTTGCTCTCCATTTAACAACTGTACACTAGGAGTCCGATTGTCATGGTCGCGCATAATCAAGATGACGTTCATATTTTCACCTGTACATGCTTCCTTGGAGACAGACAAAACACCGTCAATGTGTATGCGTTCTAGGCTATGTACCCGACACTCCATACGTAATGTAGCTAGCATGGCGCAGGGAGGGTAGGAATTATATAGATACTCTAAATCGAAAAGGTTGGTTTTCCGGAATCAAATAAGAGCACCTCAGAGTACCACTCCGTGTGGGAATAAATTATTTTTTTACGAAACGCCTTACTTTGACGATCTGCAAGACATTTCATTCCGCGTCGGAATAAATAATTTTTTCACGAAACACTTTAATGTGATGACCCGCAAGACATTGCAGCAGTTTTTCTAACTCTGTATAATACATAGCACTTATGTTGAACATTTTTTTCACAATTGTTAAACTATTCGGAAAGAGAGTTGAAGATTAAAGGCTAAGGATGCTGTTATCACGGACTTAGTCGTGAAGATGATGCGATCTGCGGAATCATAACCAGGTGCATTCATGCTATCTACCGCGAATACCATTGCACCCGACCTTGCGCCGTTCAGTTCAATGCTTACTCAGAAGTAAAAGCGCGGAATATTATCTCTCCTTGAGAAATATACTTCGAGTATATTTCTCTTCCTCCTAATTCACTAATTCTTACATTATAAAAGAAAAGATATAACAAGACCAGGTATTTTTAAATTAATCAATATTTTATTGAAATTATATTTACATGTTTTATCATCGCAAACAACATAATGCCAGCAATATACCCCTGCAAACACGGTATTCTTCGCTTGCAGATTTCTCTACCGTTAAATGAATTTTTATTACTATTCCCTCGTCGAGTGGGAAGCTCATTGTATTGGGTCTGGGAAAAAGTTCGTGGCGTTTTTTCTGATAGATGGCATCAATTGCAAATAAGTCAGGAAACACAGATCGTAGCGACACCACTAAACGCTCGTTGGAAAGGTGATACTCCGAGTGTTACTTTGAGTGTATAAATATCGGAATTGGTGCAATGGTTGGAAAGTTGTTTGCGTTTGAAAATGGAAAAAGTAATGAAAAATTGGGCTATATTTTGCAATATTATTACGACAAAGGGAAAAACGCTGCGCAGGCTTGTGAAAAAATTTGTGCCGTATACGGTGAAGGTACTTCATCAAAATCTGCTGAAATCGAAATTTCAGTATTCTTAGGCTCGTAATGTGATTTTGTAACGTTTCATACTAAGAAAGCCAGAAGAATATTCGTACACTTTTGTTTACAAAACATCGAACGATCTCCGATTTGCGAACGATGTTTACATCAGTTCGCAAATCAGAGTTTATCAGCTTCTTTTTTCTTCGTTTTTTCATGCTAAATATTAATCGGTTTTTCTGAAAATTGGTGTGTGAACTTTTCTCGGGGTCTTCAATGAAATTCTGAAGAAAAAACATGATGGTCCCATATAAAAAAATGAAGGTGACCTTGAAATCTTCAAAGCGCCTCCACATGGATAAAGCTCGTAGCCACCATTCGATGACCCCCTGCAAACTATGCAACTTTTGTTTCAAAAGTTTTTTTCTAAGTCCGACATCTGAGGATATATTTCTACTAATGAAAGTTGTTGCCTCACCCTGTATATAATAGTATGATGATGTCAATGGTTGTTATCATTTTGACTGTATGTTGTAATGTAAATTCGGCCTCCAACTTCCCACACGTCACTCATAATCTATCTCAGTTATTTTTCCCCCGTTTTTGTTCGCTTTGACTAGTTGGGCGCTAGGCGCTTACCCGACGGGAAAAAAAACAACGATGGTCGAGACAGCACTGAACCCAGGCTAACTGCAGCTATTAAAGGTGGAGTGCGTGGTTTCTATAAATAAGTTCAATTCATATTACAAAAAGAAACAAAAAGTAAATGTTTAATAAAACCTGAATATTCCGACAGTGAAAATCCGCGACAAATTCTCCTGCTCTCACACACCCATGCGATACACAACTATTAGTCAAACAAAGATACGTTCAATCGGTTTCATCCAAGATCTCATGAGCATCAAATGACATACAATGAAATAAAATAATATCTTTCGTAAAATGACTAGCCGGCGAAACGGCCTATGCCGTGCAAGTGCCACACATACACAAACTAACGACCATGGGATGACGGAAGGTCATGTACACGACGCTGCCATCAACCTTATAATACGTAATAACAAATTAAGAAAATACCGAGATGCAGCCCAAACGAACAAATCCCTCACGAACAAACAATCAAACAATTCGGGATGCCGGAGGGTCACGCACTCGATGAAACGTCACACGAATAATTCTGATCAAAAAATACAGATCGAACGAAAAAGACTCACAACGGGAGATACGCCTCAGACCGTACACATCCCTTTCAAACGCACAAAATACGGGACGATGGTCAAACATGCGCTCAACGATTTATCAAAAATAAAAACGTCAAACAAATAAATAATCAAATAAATAATTGCCGATCAATCAATAATGATTCGCGACGCCGTCTATACTGTATGTATCCCGCTCACGAACATACGATGGGATGACGAACTAAGACGCACGTGACTTTACAATAAACGAAAGATGTAAAATGACTTTCCCCATTTCCCGACTCCAAAGACACTGATGGTTTACAATCCTCTAAAATGGAATCTGTCCCGGGACTCTACACTAAGCGTAACGGTTACGAATCAAAATCTTTGTCGCGATGGTTAAAGAACCTAAAGAAAAATAATCAATAAAGCAACAGGTGACCGAAGAGTGGAAAGACGGCTCACCCATACGAAGCTGCAGCAATATAATTTGCAACCTTCGTGAATCCAAAATCGTCTTGGACATTTTCCGTCTTAGTTTTCCTCCGTCTGACGTATTTTGGCCGTAGATATAATAGTCGGCGGTAGCTCAGGGTGTCAACGTAACGGGACAGCTTATTGTGCAGAGCTCACGTCTTACTCACTCGACGTCAACCGGGAATAAGCCCTGAGTACCTATCGGCGTTTACGCTCGCAAACTATGATCCTCTCTCCTTGCCCAAAATTGTTCTAATTGGGGAAATCGTTGTCACTGGACGACGGAACTAGCGCCACGACAGGACGAGCTATAAATTAGAATAGACAACGGAGAAATGTAACCAGGTCCGGTAGTAAGTTGTTCCACCGACCACACACAAAGATGGTTATCGTGCCGCACTGCTCGAGATCTCCTGACGGTGTGAGTAGGATTGATGTACTCTTGACGATATACGGCGATTTGGTCTCCAGCTGCCGATGAGTGCAAATCCAGATGAAATCGCAGAATAATGATGGTATTGCGTACATGGAATGCGACTTGGCTACGGAGTGGTTATATTGGCTGTCGCCGCTTTCTCGTCCCTTCTCTCATTATCTCTCCGATCGATCATACATAAAAAATGATTATATATTAGAATATTGACGGAAAATATCTAATTATCTTTTTTATTAATTCGTTACAATATACCCAATTGTAAGTTGTATTTTTTATTTCTTGACCACCATTACTTTATTCGCATAGGCGTGGTCGTCGGCATTCTTATTTTCGTTTCCGTCAATATGTTCTTCTTCTTCGTCGATCATTATTATGACTTCTTTTTTGTCCTCATCATCGTTGTCTGTCAGTATCGATGTCACACTAACGACATCATCATTGGTATCATCATACCATACTTTACGCTATTAAATTAAAAAATTCGAGCGAAATTCCACGCGCCACACATCCTCTGTCAAGCCTCCTACGACCACCCTCATCCAATCCATTGTCAAACTTCAGATGCAACACGAAACAACGCCCACGACATATCCCAACAACCGCTCGTAGATTGTGAAACCTCAGCTGTCACTGAAGACACCGGCAAACACTCATCATAAGGAGATCTTTCGCGCGACCATTGGAACGACATTTCCAGCTAATCTGACGCCTTCAAAGATTCCCGCGCAGCAGAAGAGGATCGTTAGTACTGCAATAACGTCGCAGACTGCGACGATCGCTGTACTCCCGAAAAATTCATCTGCCACTTCAACATTTCGAACACTGCAAGAAGTCAGACAGTTACTTTGCCGAGTAAAGAGAATCATTTTACGAGCTGCGTAACTACGCGATCGAATCGCAGCGCTAATTACAACGTAAACGTATATCTGGACGAAGTGGCGAGAGAGGAAGAGAGGCTTATCAATACGCTGAAGACTGGAGCAGTTATCACGAAGGAACCTTCGACTCTGGACAGAACTAACCTGCCTACGGTTCCCATCGTCAGCAGACAGAAGCCTACTGTAAGGAAAGGAAATCCAAGGTCGATGTAGTCAAGCCGATAATTCTTGGCCACAGTCCCGCCATCAACGGCAACAGTAGTATGTGTACACCTTTGCTTCATCCCACTCTTTCCCCCACCACACGGCTACCCTCGCAACCCCACTTTTTTACCGCCACGCTACCCACTCTGCTTAACCAGTGCTGGTAACGTGGAGATGGTAAAGTAAGGTGGTGTGGGTACTCTGGTGAACAAGGAAGAGTAGAGATAAGAGCAGGTTTGAGCAGAGGTGTACACATACTTGGAAAAATGAATAAAATGATATACTCACCACCTCAGCTGTTGTCGGCATCCACCCTCCTTCCGCAACGATTTTAAACTCCTGTCTCTCGAATGTACTCTCTCTCTCTCTCTCTCTCTCTCTCTCTCTCTCTCTCTCTCTCTCTCTCTCTCTCTCTCTCTCTCTCTTCATAAACACTCTCACACGCACGCACACACACATAGAGCAACGTATCTTTAATTTCTTGCTACGTCCGCGTTCGAGAGGGTCATCTCGTCAAAGTCCTCGTCCACGGTATCGATATCGTAGCCGATGTCTATCTCATGACTGAGGGCCTCTATAATACCCGCTGCCATATCCGCGCGTTTCTCGTTCGTTAAGCGAACCCGCGAAGCGTTATCGCCGGTCAAAAGAGGCCGCATCATGACAGCGATCAAGGCATCGCTACCGCACGCTTCTTCGATGAGTTGCTCAATACCTACAACATTCACCCGTTTGAGCCCGTATATTGAGCACGCCTTGACGAGAGCCGGCATCATACTTTCTAGAGGCTCCGGATGAAATAAGTGAGACCAGTCGATGTAAATGGTCTCGCCGAAATCGACTGACAACACCTCGCAGTACCCCTCAAAGTCCGGGTAAACCACTTCGCCGCGGACAACTCTAATGAAACGAGGCACAATACAGGACATTCCAATATAGAGTTCATCAAGTCCAACGGGCCGTCCTCGACGCTCCACTAAATACACGCTGCGTAGAAGCTCATCTTGCTCGTCGTACGCATCGCACATTTCCAGAGTATGCAGGAACACACTCATCACACTTTCGACTAAAATTACCCGGCACCAAAACGCATCGCTTCAAATCTCCTTGCTGTATCGCACATATTGCTTTTTATTGTTTGCGTGTAGGATGCCAAAGTCAGACTGAATGCTCGAGATACTGCTATAGAGTAACACGAGAATAAAGATAACAACCTCCTGTGAATCATAACTAGGTGCACTAGTTCAAATCAACGCTTTGAATGCATCGAAAGCGTTTTTCGAGCATGTATTATCGTGCGCTGTGCTCCTCGTCAAACGCTTGCTCTGCAGTAAAAGACATAGAATGTGATCCCTCAGAGGGGAGAGAGAGAGAGAGAGAGAGAGAGAGAGAGAGAGAGAGAGAGAGAGAGAGAGAAAGAGAGAAAGCGAGAGAGAGAGAGACTTCAATTATAATTCTCTAATTATTACGCTATAAAAATAAGACATTTAAAAAAAATTAATCATAATTTTATGGAAAGCACTTTACACATTTATTCATTTACAGCCCTGCAAACAACGGTAATCCGCGTTCGAAGATTCCTCCACCGTTAATTTCATTTTTATCGCTATACGGAATTAATTTGTATTATCACTCATAATATTGCTTTTAATTAATTTTAATTATTTTTCGCTGTGGGCGTTGTCTTCACAGTGTACTTCTGAAAAAAAAATTAAACAAGTATTTTATTGAACGCACTGGTCAATAATAACAACGTGTACAGGACTATCGGTACTGTCTTACCTGATATGCCACGACTCATTATACAAGGTTAGCAGCATTGATGATCTGCTGCCACCAACGTCAACTGCGGATGAAGATGGAGGGTGACACTTTTCTTTCCCGAAGCTACATCTATCTGTACAGTGGATGTATCCTCCTCTCGCTCTCCATAACACGAATAACGAGCCCTCGGTGTCGGTTTATATGCAGGGGCTGCTTGCTCTGCAAGACATTATTTTTTATGTATTAAAATAAATATTACATGCTTTTAAATCACGATTTAAAAATTATTTTTTATTTTTTACTTACCAAGCTCCGATGCTTCGCTGCTAATCGATATCGATATGTATTCCATGATCTGCTGTGTTCATGAAACGAAGCCGACAGCTCCGTCTTCTTTCTGCCGCAGACCTTTGCTGTTGCTTCGGTTTTAGGACCGTGACAGCTCACATTTTCTCTCTCTCTATCTCTCTCTATGACTGTCCTTAGTGTATTCTTTATAATATTTCGAGCAAAATGTACACTATATATAGGGTTTTCCAATAAGAGGTTTCATTTTAATTAAAAAAAAAACGAGTATTTTTTAAGAGAAATGAATGAATGTTTATTTCATTGTAAAGAGGAAGGTATGCCATTAACATTTAAAAACGATATCAGCCAAATGGCCGCCATGGCTACGCTTGCAGCACCATATCCTTTTCATGAAATTTTCCATGACCAATTTGCACATTTGCGGCTGTATGTCCTCGATAACTTCACGAATTCCATCTTTAAGGTCTTGAATCGATTGTGGAGCATTGGCATTGACCTTATCTTTCACGTGGTCCCAAAGAAAAAAGCCTAAAGGTGTTAAATCACAAGATCTCGGTGGCCAATTGTGATCATCTCTTCGAGAAATAACACGATGAAAATCCGGATCATTTTGATGCATTTGAAGGACCCAATCAGCGAAGATACGACGTTTATGGTGATCGACCGGCTTGAGTTCTTGT
Organism: Cylloceria caligata; assembly: GCA_963942595.1. Classification (NCBI taxonomy): domain Eukaryota; kingdom Metazoa; phylum Arthropoda; class Insecta; order Hymenoptera; family Ichneumonidae; genus Cylloceria; species Cylloceria caligata. The sequence continues at coordinate 56,810,616 of OZ012706.1, read as the reverse complement.
GTTAACTGAACTTTAAAAGCCTTAAGACTTAAGTCTTTATGCAAAATACGGTGTAATGTCGTTTGTGGAATGTCTAATTCCAAAGATTGACGAGGAATCGACAAACCTGGGTTTTCTTCAACACTACGGGCTACAGCAGCAATATTCTCAGTTGTTCTTGAGCGACGCACACGGTTTCGATTCTTCACATCACTAACTTGTCCCAATAGCTCAAAATTTTCCACCAGTTTCACTATTGCCGGCCGAGAAGGTACTTCACGACGACCAAAAAGTGCTTTAGTTTTGCGAACTGTCACTGCAAAATTTTCACCATTTTTGTAGTGAATTTTAACAATTTCAGTGCGTTGTTGAAGCGTGTATCGTACCATTTTTAGTAGTGGCGTAATTTTTACTTGTCAAATGTCCAAAGATGACAGCTTCAAAATTGACAGCTGCCAGTAGTATGTGTACACCTTTGCTCCATCCCACTCCTATCCCCACTCCTTCCCCCACCACGCGGCTACCCCCACCACCTCACTTTTCCACCGCCGCGCTACCTGCTCTGCTTGACCAGTGCCGGTAACATGGAGATGGTAAAGTGAGGTGGTGTGGGTACCTTGGTGAACAAGGAAGAGTAGAGATAAGAGTAGGATGGAGCAAAGGTGTACACATACTTGGAAAAATGAATAAAATTATGTACTCACCACCACCGCAGCTGTTGTAGGCATCTACCCTCCTGCCAAAGCGATTTTAAACTCCTGTCTCTCGAATGTACTCTCTCACACACGCACACACACACACATACACATGCACAGCGTCTTTAATTCATTACTACGTCCTCGTCAAAGCCCTCGTCCACGGCGTCGATATCGTAGCCGATATCTATCTCATCACCGAGGGCTTCTATAATAAACGCAGCCACATCCACGCGTTCACCGTTCGATAAGCGAACCCGCGGAACGTTATCGCCGGCAAGAGGTCGCATCATGACAGCGATCAAGTCATCTCCGCCGCACGCTTCTTCGACGAGCTGCTCGATACCTGCAACATCCACGCGTTCGAGTCCGTATATGGAAAACTCCATGACAAGAACCGGCAGCATACTTGCTAGAGGATCCGGATGAAATAGGTGAGACCAGTCGATGTAAATAGTTTCGCCGAAATCGACTAGCAACACCTCGCAGTACCCATCAAAGTCCGGGTAAACCACTTCCCCGCGGACAACGTTATTGAAACGAGGCACAATACAGGACATGCCGATATGCAACTCCCCAAGTTCAATGGGTCTTCCACGACGTTCCACTAAATACACACTACGCAGGAGTTCTTCCAGCTCGTCGTATGCATCGCACATTTCCTGCGTACGCAGAAACACACTCATTACACTCTCGACAAACATTAATCGGCACCAAAACGCGTCGCTTAAAATCTCCTTGCCGTATCGTGGATACATATTGCTTTTTATTGTTTCCAAGTAGGATGCCAAAGACAGACTAAATGCTCGAGATGCTACTAGAGAGTATCACGGGCATAAAGATAACAACCTCCTATGAATCATAACTAGGTATCCATCACTTTGAATGCAACGAAAGAGGTATTCGAGCATGCATACCCCGGCGCTATGCTCCTCGCAAAGTGCTTGCTCTGCAGTAAAAGATATAGAATATGATCCCTCACAGAGAGAGAGAGAAAGACTTCAATTATTATGCTATAAAAATAAGAGACGCAGTAAGATCAGATATTTTTAAACTAACCAATATTTTATGGAAAGCACTTTATACATTTACCGTCGTATGCAACAGCCCTGCAAACACGGTCATCCACGCTCGGAGATTCCTTCACCGTTAATTTTATTTCTATCGCTATATGGAATTAATTTGTATTATCACTCGTAATATTGGTTTTAAATTATTTTACGCTGTGGACGTTGTCATCATAGTGTACTTCTGGAAAAAGAACGAAACAACTATTTAATTGAGCGCACTGATCAATAAAAAACATCGTGTACAGAATAATCGATATTGTCTTACCTGATATGCCACGCCTCATTATACAAAGTTGGCAGCGTTGATGATCTTCTGCTACCGACGACAACTGCGGATGAGGATGTCGGGTGGCCCTTTTCTTTCCCGAAGTTAGCTCTATCTGTACAGTATATGTATCTTCCTCTCGCTCTCCATGACACGAATAACGAACCCTCGGTGTCGGCTCATATGCAGGGGTTGCTCGCTCTGCAAAGCGATTTTTAATTAAAAATAAATATCACATGATTTTAAATTATTTTATATTATCTACTTACCAAGTTCTGCTGCTTTGCTGCTAATCGACATTGGCACGTATTCCATGATCTGCTGTGTTAATGAAGCAGAGACGAGCGATCCGTCTTCTTTCTAGCGCAGACCTTTGCTGATGCTTCGGTTTTACGACTGTCTCTCTCTCTCTCACTGTGACTGACATCGGCGTATACTTTATAATATTTCGAGCGAAATGTACACTATATACAATTATTTACAACAGTTTCTTTATCACAAATAGCTGCACATACGTAGAATTATTGCGTTCGCGACGCAACACCCGATGCATGATCAGCGATATGACCACGAAACAGCACAATTATTTCGGACAAAATAATTTTTATAAACTCCGTATCCTCTGGCGTTAGCAAGATCGCGATGTGTTCGAGCGCTTCTTCAAAGAAGTCCTTGGAACCGATGATCTCATACGCTACTGCACGAGGCATTTCACTGACAACTATTTTTTCACGGACATATGATACCACCTCGTGCATACACCTCTGAATCGTTTCACTTTTGCTCTCTAGAGCCTGCATATGAATATCAATTCTTCTACTTATTTCGACGAGCATATCAAATGTAGACCGCTGAAGAACAATGTTTGGAGAGTATTTTCGGAAGCGTTTCCGTTTCGATTCTCCAGATTCTTCTTGATTCTCGTATTCCTCATCAACGCTACCGCTTATTTTACCAAATGACACAGCTCTGTGCTGGTAACACGAGGTTAAAAGTGTGTAATGCGTTGTGTGCTCTATGCGGGTATTACACATTTTCTCGGCATCAGTCCCATGAGCTTCGAAATATTGTTGAACGCGAGAAAAATCACTTTTAAACACTCGCCACTCGTCCGCACCGAGTGTAATTCCGGTAAAAGTATTCGACAATATTTTCACCACCGGTGTAAGCGTACACGTAGAGTTCAACTCGAACCCGGCTACGATTATTTTACCAAATGATTTATTTAAACCGTACATAACGGGGTTCACTATATACTGCGATATCGCATGAGACTTAGCACCGTTATTTGCCATTTTTATTGCTTTCCTGTAGACTGTAACTTTTCGAATGAATCGTCGGTCGTGTTCATACTCCGTTTTATACAGATTTCCCCCACCACCTAATTGCATTGCCTCTTCTTTTGATACTGCAAATCATACGCCTGAAAATTGCTAGCCAATATCCTTTGATATTTGTCGCATTCTCCTCAACAGCCTAGTAACAGCAGCAGATATATCCCAAAACTCTTGCATACTCGCGCACACTTATGCGCACACGCACACATTGACATACAGATAATATGTACCATGAAAACTAAATAATATTCGTCGGTGAAATTTGATGATTTTCCTCATGGGCGAGTGCCTTGAAATTAGATGAAAACAATATGACTTTCAGCAGCGAAACTCGATAACTAAGTACATCATCATCGCTAAATATTTCCCTAGGTCTTGCTTTTGTAAAGCGATCGCGTGCGGCCATCTTCTTGGTTAGTCGTATTCATTACATCGTTGCAGTATATGCAGAGAGAGAGAGAGAGAGAGAGAGAGAGAGAGAGAGAGAGAGAGAGCTTGTTAAAGGAATATATATAAAAGTGAGCCGCTTTGAAAATTCTCTAGTTAATTGTCTGATTTACTGTGGTTACTACTACTACTACTACTGTGACAGCATAATCATGGTCAGAGTGGTAAAGCGCTCATTGATAAGAAAATTGATAGAGTTTATATTGAAGCGTAGACCGTCGTTGCGTTCGCGCTGGGGTAGAAGAAATTTACAGATCACCCTATGGGAACTTCCGACACAGGCGGTTGTTCGTAAAATTCGCGGTATGCTGTGCGAGTGTCATCAGCGCGATTTAGTTGACGCGTATAATATTGGATTGTTTGATAATCAAATAATTATTGATTCGGTGGTGCGTGTTATTCGTCGACGAGGTTGGCTGAATGAGACTGCTCTGCAACCCATACTCAATGAAAGACGTAAGTAATATACAGCGCTAATTACTTTTATTTTATTTCCTTTATTTCATAAGATTTTTATATAGTTCGACGGTATGAGGACGCAGAAATGGGATCCGACACCTATGATTTCGATGAGGAGGGTAGAACCGATTCAGATGATCATAGCAGGGACAACGATGGCGACAGCACCGTAGGGAATCGCTGGATAAATTTTACCCAGCCATTCTGCGGTTATAAACCTACAAACGGTCTTTTCATGGCAGGCCCCTCGAGAGAACCAGATGAATCCGTCGCAGGCCCATCGCGACAATACAGTTCAAACGATGATGCCAGCAGCAATACAGACAGCGAGGAAGAAGAAGAAGAAGAAGAAGAAGAAGAAGAAGAAGAAGAAGAAGAGGAGGAGGAGCAAGAAGAAGAAGAAGAAGAAGAGGAGGAGGAGGAGGAGGAGGAGCAAGACGTAGACGATGACGACGAGGAGGAGGAGGAAGAGGAGGAGGAGGACCCTGTAGATTCAGGTAAGCTTTTAATAATACAACTACGCTGACAAAAATAAAAAAATTACGCGGATAATAATAGTAAAATGAAAAAGCAGGGTACGAGACGGACCCAAACGTTTTTCGCTTTGCACGATTCACTGTGCCGAGACCGCCGACAATCGAGTTGGTTTACGAAATGCGTCGGCGGTTCCCGGGTGCAGTCGACGGATTCGAGGACTAGAAGCAAATATAAGTTTGTAATTCTTACGTTACACGAATTATATGCATAGTATATAGCCAGCGACAAACAAAAATTTAAAGTAAATTAAATAAAAATTCTAATAAATGGTTTAATTATGCCTGCAGGTGGACAGACCGGCGATGGAAGGACTGTTGCACGGGGTGGTGATATTTTGCCTCCTGGTGAACGTTTCGGTATCGACAACGAGCAGAGACGTTATTTTTCACGCTTTAGGATGCAGGGTCGAGAGACAGATTTTTATTTTCGTCAGCCACCGGTCGGTATCGATCATCTGACATGGTTCGAGGGAGGTGTACGAGATGTTCTCACACGTCTTACAGAATCGTGCGAAGGACATGATTATGTGGGTATGACTCTGAGCGTACCGTCTTTTGCGCAAGGACCTGTATGGTTATCATTTCGACCAGCTCGTGACATCGTTCCCGACGATATATGGCGACTAATTAATAGTGTAGCTCAGAGCGCGCGCGAATTTCGAATAGACGCTGGTACATGTAGAATGACGACGTGTATAGTACGAGGCGTCGAAGGAGCCGGTGTGGGCACTAGGCTTACACACGAGTCTATAGCAAAAAAGTCAATTTTACGCATAAGTAATCGCGATAATTTGTGTCTACAACGATCCCTTGTCACTGCCCGAGCGCATGCCGAACGCGGTCAAATACGTACGGGTGTGCTACACAGACGATGGTGTCAAATTCGGAACGGGCTTCGAGGTGCGCAATATACAGCGGCGATAGAGCTCACACGTAATGCAGGGGTAACGACACCGTCTAGGGGGTGTGGTGCGCGCGAAATTCAGCTCTTTCAGGAGTACTTGGTTCACGAGGGTATAGCGATTGTTGTTTATGAATTTCTCACCTTCGGAAAACGCGTTCCGGCTCTGTACGATGGGCGAAAATACGTACTCACTGCAACAGGTAAAATTAATCATACACTCTTTATTCTCTATTACGAGCGTTCTCATCACTATCAACCGATATTAAATCTCGCCGGTGCGCTAGGTAGTCGGGGGTTCTGCACGCAATGTAATTCCAAGTATATTCGAGTACTCGAGCATCGATGTAGCTATCAATGTGCTCGCTGTAAATCCACTTATTGCAACGGTAATAGAGACTCTCAGCCTGAGTATTGCGCAGACTGTAATCGTTCGTTCTTTGGTGCTTTTTGCCTCGCTCATCACAAGAGTGAGGGCTCCGCGGGTATCACGTCTCGTAAATATAGACGGTACAGCGTCTGTAACGCATTGAAAATCTGTAGAGGCTGCTCGCGTATGATTAAAACCACAGATAAAAAGATGCATGTATGTGGTATATCGTTTTGTACTACATGCAAACAAACGCGGCCGACTACGCATGCATGTTTTATAGCACCTCTTAAGAAATCAGATGCGCAAAAGGAGAAGAAAAAAGACAAGTCTTGCACGAGATTTTTATTTTATGATTTTGAGACGCAGCAACACGCGCAATTGCATGATGATAAATCGACACGAATTCACGAACCGAATTTATGTGTCGCACAATGCGTATGTATGGCATGTCTGGATATCACAGATATAGAGACAGATTGTGCTAACTGTGGTAAACGTGAATTCGTGTTTATCGATGATCCTGTTGGGGATCTCGTAAAATTGGCATTATCGCAAAAATTTAAAAAGACCATCTGCATCGCCCATAATGCTAGAGGTTTCGACGCACAATTTATTCTACGGTATTTAATCGAGGTGCAAAAAACACAGCTGCCCTCTCTGATTATGAACGGTACGAAGATTGTCTCGATGAAAATTGGCGATGTCGTTTTTCTCGATAGTCTAAACTATTTACCCATGGCTCTTAGTGCTTTACCTAAGGCCTTTGGTTTCGCTGATGAGATGGCAAAAGGTACATTTCCCCATTTATTCAACACACCGGAATATCAGAATTACTCAGGTCCTCTGCCGGCTTTGCATTTTTACTCACCCGATACCATGTTCTCAGCGGATCGCGAGCGCTTTTTAAAATGGTATGAGGAAGAATCGAGTCGCGTAGATTATAAATTTGATTTTGCGACGCAATTTGTGCAATATTGTCGTACAGATGTTACGGTTTTGAGACGAGCGTGTTTAGCTTTTCGAGAGTTACTTATACGTTGTGGGAGCGTGTGCCCCTTTACAGAAGCATGCACGATAGCATCAGCATGTATGAGAGTATTTCGAAAGAATTTTCTACAGAAAGATCGCATTGCGGTGTTACCACCAGGAGGATATCGCTGGGGCGATAAGCAATCGCGCAAGGCCGTCGTATGGCTCGTATGGCTCGAGCGTGAGCTCAACTGCGTTATCGCTCATGCTGGACGCACGAGAGAGTATCGCCCTCCGGCCGGCCTACCGGCCGTGGACGGTTACTACGTGGATGCGGGGGTCCATCACGTTCTTCAATTTCATGGCTGCTTTTGGCATGGTTGTCCACGATGTTATCGCGTGAATAGAGATGCTCGAACTAAATTCGGTGATACAATGGATGAGCGATACGAGCGTACCATTCTTATTTCCGGGCGAATCAGATCGAAAGGGTACACTCTAACCGAAATATGGGAATGCGATTTTGACAGATTACTCGAGAATAACGAGGAAATGTCGATATACGTGAAAAATCACGCCATGGTCAAGCAGGCGCCTCTCGAACCACGCGATGCATTCTTTGGCGGTCGAACGGAAAATTTTGTAAGCTTGTACGACGTCGCGAACGGGGAGCAGATACGCTATGTGGATGTTTGCTCGCTGTATCCGTGGGTATGTAAGAATGGAAAATATCCCGTTGGACACCCGAAATTGTTCGTAGGTGACGAGTGTCGAGAACTCGTAGGACTTGAAAACGATCTAAGTGTCGTCGAGGGTCTCGTGAAGTGTACCGTGCTGGCACCGCGCGATTTGTATATACCCGTACTGCCTGTTCGCATGCATGGGAAACTACTGTTCCCCCTGTGTAGAACGTGCTGTACAGATATGGACACATCCGAGGTTTGTACACACGATGACACGACTGAGCGAGCGTTTGACGGCACATGGGTCGTGGACGAACTGAGAAAAGCTGTGTCGCTCGGATATAAAGTGACGCGTATCTATGAAATTTGGCAATACGTTGTTACGCAGTATGACTCGACAACGCGACGAGGCGGTCATTTTGCCGAGTACATCGATACATTCCTAAAAATAAAACAGGAGGCGAGTGGTCCGCCAACAGAGTGTAACGATGACGAGGAAGCAATAGAGCGTTTTATAGCATTGTACAAGGAGTCTGAGGGTGTATATCTCGAGCGAAGTGCTTTGCAGCCAAATCCGGGTTTACGTTCACTAGCGAAATTGGCTCTTAATTCATTCTGGGGAAAGTTTGGTCAACGAGAGAATCTCACGAAAACCGTTATCGTCTTCACGCGCGCGGAGTTAATGAATTTACTAACGAGTCCGGAGATTGAGGTGACGGGGATGCTACCGGTTAATCACAAGATTATGTATGTAAACTATGTGAGCAACCGCGATGCTATCCAACCATCACCGACATCAAACGCCGTGATTGCAGCATACACGACGGCACAGGCACGCCTAAAATTATACAGTTATCTTGAGGGGCTCGGGCGGCGAATATTGTACTGCGATACGGACTCCTGTATTTACGTGAGCCATCCCGGTGGTAACGAGTATGAGCCACCAATCGGTCAATTTCTAGGAGATCTTACGGATGAATTAAGTGAATACGGGCCTGGTAGTTATATAACTTCGTTCGTTTCGGGTGGACCAAAATTTTACGCATACCTTGTCCGTAAACCCGACGGTACGATTATTGAAAAATGTAAAGTGAAGGGTATCACGCTAAACTTTGCGAATAGCCGTCACGTAAATTATAACGCATTACGATCTTTCGTGACAGGAGCAAGGAGCGTACCTATTATTTTAAAATTCGACGCTATTCGACGTACGGAATTTCATCATGTAGTAACGCGTAAAGAAACGAAATCATGCGAGCCTGTTAACACGAAGCGAAAACGGCACGGGCTGTACTCTACTGTACCGTATGGCTATTGTGAAACACGCTAATTAGTATAACGCAAAAAGTATATAGTTTTACGGGTGAATTCGCGATATTTAAAAATAATCTTTTTGTCTAATTTCATGTAACATATTTACTGTGTACAATACATTGAAAAATTGATTTATCATGTATAAAATCGTTATCGGATCGTTCTTTTTGTGCTGCTATTCGTAACAGTAGCTGCTATCTCTCTACCGTTCCCTTTTGTGCTGACTTTCTCATCGTTGATTCCTTTTGTCCCGTCTTTCTTATCGAGTGTTTCCTTTTGTTCTGGCTTTCTAGTGCTACATCCGTGGATATAATATCGTTGTTTAGAATTTGATGATTCGTAAAATTTGTATATAGAGATGTATGCATAGTGAAATAAAAATATTGCTTTATTTGTGAGAAATATAAAAATTATCGTTATTTAATATACATACAGCGTAAACGCCAGCTTATACCGCGGGCCCGCGCCTCATCAGCTAGTGCAGGCGCGCCGCGTCTTATCAGCTCTTTAAGGCCGCGAAAATAGCTGATGCCGCGGGGTCGCCCCCGCCGCCGCCGCCGCCGCAGCCGCAGCCGCGGTATAAGCTTATTTAAGAGTATGCTGATTGATTTTGATAGACACTCATCGATATGGATACACGTTGGAAACATCCATGGACAGCTGTGATAAGCGGTCCTACGGGATGTGGTAAAACATATTTTGTAAAAAAATTCTTTAAATACATGCGCGAAATGACGGATGTCCCGTTCGAGCGTATACTTTTTTATTACTCAGAGTGGCAGTCCGGGTATTCAGAGTACGGTGATAAAATCGAATTTCGCGAGGGTTTACCGCAAGCAGTAGACTACTCGAATGACGCAAGACCTAAACTTGTGGTCATTGACGATCTAATGCGCGAGGCATCCAACAATACTGTGGTCGATCTTTTCACCAAGGGTAGCCATCATAAAAATCTTAGTGTCATTTTCATCACGCAAAATCTCTTCCATCAGGGTCACGGGCAGCGCGATATCTCCTTAAACGCTAATTATATCATTGTCTTCAAAAATCCGCGAGATCGCGCGCAAATTCAGCACCTAGCCCGCCAGGTATGTCCCGAGAATCCGCGATTTTTGCAGGAAGTATATTTCGATGCAACAGCCGCACCGCACGGCTATCTATTATTCGACTTGAAACAATCGACGCCTGATAATTGTCGATTTCGCGCCTGTATATTTCCCGATGACCAATACCATTACGTTTACGTGCCTCAAAAAGCAATAAAAGTTCGCGATGCATCGCGCGATGTACCAGTAATGCGCTTGTAATGGCGTTGCGCGGACCTCTCGATAAAAAGCAGATAATTATATTGCAAGCGTTGTGTTATCTGAAGCAAGAGCAACGACGTGCAATTTTGCGCAAAGCAGATGTAGCGCTTGTACGCTGTATATGCGAGTGTGCTCTAAACGTTTTACAGGGAAACGTGAGTCTGAACAACGTGCAAAAGAATCATCTTCGGAGGCACGCGACAATTCTTCGACGACTAGCCGCCAAAAGGGGAAATTGGAGCGGTAAGAGGAAGATCATCGTCGAGCACTGTGTCGGATTTCTCAAGTTGCTTCTTGCGCCTGTCTTGGCCTACGCGAGACATGGAGTATGCCAGAAAGATGGTACTTATTCCTCATGATAACATACAACGTCTCGCTGGACTCGCCACTACTGCCGCTGCTGCTACTACTACTACTACTACTAGTGCAGACCCGCTGCCTTCCGTACAGACTACCGGTACGCCATTATCGCGCCTCGACTCTGAGCTGAGTGAAATTCTAAACTCTCACTCGTACAAGAGCGAGAGAGAGAAGTGGATAGCGTACCAACAGGTTTTACAGCGTTATCTTCACATGGTCGAATACGATAATGCCGTACCGAATATTTCATCAAAACGAAAAGTAGCAACACTCGATAGCCACGAGAATAAATCCGACGACGATTTAATGAACAAAGTTAAATCGCGGCTCAATGACACACTTATTATCGATAGCGTACCAAAAAAATTTAAATCTAAAGCAATATCATTGCTTCGCAATTTGCATCGCAGCGCCGTTGGTAAAAAAATGACATGGGATCGTAACGGCGTTGTTTCCATAGACGGCAGAAGAATTTCAAATTCCAATATCGTTGATCTTGTTAACGATGCTATGCGAGCTAGAAAACGCGAGAAACCCATCGGACGATCTCACTTTGCCAAACTCCTGCGAGCGATACAGATGCCGCGTGAATTTATCGGTAACCCCGCGTTACTACACGAGCCTACACCTACATCATCGTCGACACCACAGCGGCGTCTTATTTTACCGCGCGAAAACGATAGTAGCAGCAGCAGCAACGGTAGCAACAACAACAACAACGACGACGACGAGGCCGAGACCGCACACTCAAACAGAGATTTAATGCTCACGGCTGAAAACGACATCATCGAGGGGAAGGAGGGGAATGAAGAAGAGGACGAACAATTGCAAAACTTTGCACAAGTAGAATATCGACCACCCACACAGTTAGAAAAGAAAAAGAAAAAGCATCCATTTAACTGGTCATCGCTAAAATTATGAAAATTCTTCAAAAAATCTATTATGACACCGCTCATCCTGCTTCCTATTCTCGAGCAAAAAATTTGGCCCAGGTGGATCGTAGAGTAGCGCGAAAAAATGTTTTACCATGGCTCGAGACACAGGATTCATATAACATGCATCGCCTCGTACGACGACGATTTCCCCGTCGTACGTACAGTGTGAGTAATATAGACGATGTATGGGAGGCTGATTTAGCTGATCTTCGCTCGATAGCCACGTACAACGATGGGTACGCGTATCTGCTTGTTGTTATTGATGTGTTGAGCAAATACGCGTGGGTCGAGGCTTTGCGTGACAAAACGAGCGCAAACGTGGCCCGCGGTCTCACACGCATACTCGCGCGCAGTAACAATCGTCGCCCTCAACAATTGCAAACTGATCGAGGCAAAGAATTTATCGGCGCACCGTTTCAGCAAATTCTCAAGAAAAAGAATATCGATTTTCGCGCTGCTCGTAACCCTGATATAAAAGCCTCGATTGCCGAACGCTTTAATCGAACAATAAAAGAGCGAATGTGGCGCTACTTTACATACACGCGAAATAAGCGTTACATCGATGTTTTACAAAATTTTTTATATGCTTATAATCACACTAGACACAGCGGAACGCGTATTCCTCCGAGCGAGGTAACCCTCGAAAATGCCTCTATAGCCCGAGACAATTTAGCACGGCGTTACGAGCGTAACGCGAAAAAAATTAAAAAGCCTAAATACAGCGTCGGTGACTTGGTACGTATCAGTACAGCTAAAGCAGCTTTCGTGAAAGGATACGAGCGTGGTTGGAGTAACGAATTATTCAAGATTCAACGAATATCGGTGAATCGAGAGCCATTCGTGTATATTTTACACGATCTGAATAACGAGACTATCGACGGTATTTTCTACGAGGCAGAATTATCACGAGTACGAGCGCCTCCGTCATCCGAGAAGACGGAAGAGAAGAAGAGGACAAAGAAGAAGAAGAAGAACGCTCGGGATCATCGTCCGTGATAAATATGAGCTCCAAGGATAGCTCTTTCTTTGTCGTACTACCGAGCAACAGTAGTATGCAGTATTTTCCGGATAATACGACGACGAAATTTATTACAAAACTACCACGTCAGATACGCCTGCACGGAGAATGGGCTGTTTCTCTTGTGGAAATTGCTTATCCGATGACTCTTTTACATGTTCCTACTGTAGAAAATCTCGTAACTTTTGAGGATGGTGATTATGATTTATCGGGTTTAAATCTTTTAACACGGAGGAGCACTGATAGAGACCAAGTAGCACCTGGTGTATATCGCTCTATAGACGCTCTTTTGGAGAGTATAAATCAGTTACCTCACGTGGCCGATCATTTGCGCTTTAAATCGCTTCCGAGCGGGCAGGTCGAAGTGGCACGCGTATGCGACGATCTACGCTACCACGACTTTCGCGTATCGCCCGCTATCGCAAGGCTACTAGGATTCTCAGAAGAGGCTTGTAGCCCCGTAATGATAGAACCGCATTGCGAATACACAGGGTCGAGGCCTGCATCTCTCACCGGTGCTATACCGGGCAGCATGTTTTTATACACAGATATCTGCGAGAGCTATATTACAGGCGATGTACAAACACCCCTCTTACGAGTTGTTCCCATTGATACTGATGACTGTCCGTATGGTTCGATAAAAATTAAATCTTTTTCAACGCCACGATATATACCTCTCTTGCGCAATAATTTACACACTATCGAGATCGATATAAGAGACGAATTTGGGGATCCTATACCATTCGAGCAGGGAACGTTGACTGTGACACTACATTTCAAAAGGTCCCGCGATTGATTACACCACTATGGATGATATTGACAGTGTGCAGCACGGATGGGGTCGTCGTGGGTACGGTGGTATTAGCCATGTTTATATCGGAACACCTAATCAGCGAGGACACGGTATCGGTAGCTTTCTCGGGGGCCTGTTTCGTCGAGTGTTACCGCTTTTAAAGAAGGGCGCTAAAGCAGTTGGAAAAGAGGCGTTGCGTGCTGGTGTAAACGTGGCCGGTGATATCCTCGATAGAAATATAGCTGTGAAAGATGCTATTCGCGAGAGAGCGCGAGAATCAGGCAGTAATCTCAAACGCAAAGCCTCTGAAAAAATTGACACTCTCATGCGGGGGTCTGGTTATAAAAAGCGCAAAATTTCACGTACTCCTCATTCATCGAACGAACGTAAACCACGACGTATCTCTCGTAAAAATAAAAGTGTAATAAAGAGAAAAACAATAAAGAAGAAGAAGAATAATAAGAACAATAAGAAGAAGAAGACGCGTCAACGAACAGTTGCAGATATTTTTGGATAGCTGAAACAAGATGGCTTTTCTACATGCGCACTCGTGCGAGTGTCTTAAATCGGAACTTGAATTATTTTCACTCCCACCGACGCAAACTACTATCGAAGGCTCCAATTGGGTGTATTACAAACCAATATCTTCGCTAACAGATGATTCACCGATTGAATTTGTTATCCCCGGACAGGGTGATGAGTATATCGATCTCGCGCATACTATGCTTAGTCTGAGAGTGAAAATAACATCTCCTACCGTTACGGAAATTGCCGCGGACACATCGTCGAAAGTAAGTGCGGGCCCTGTAAACAATCTCTTGCATTCTATGTTTAATCAGGTGGATGTATACCTGAATCAAAAATTAGTTTCACCTCCAAATAATGCCTACGCTTATCGAGCGTACATAGAAACACTTTTGAATTACGGTCCAGCAGCAAAAAATTCGCATCTCACGAGCGTTCTCTGGTACGACGATACGCCTGGGAAAATGGATGATATAACATCGGAAAATACGGGGCTTGCGAAGAGAAAACAATTTTTAAATGTCGAAAAAACTGTAGACTTGCTCGGGCATCTGCATTGCGATATATTCAATCAGGAGCGGTTCCTATTAAACGGTGTCGAGATGCGTCTACGGCTGGTTCGGTCTAGAGATTCATTTTGTCTTGTGGGGAATACAAAGAATGGTCAATGCGGCTTAAAGATTCTCGAGGCATCGCTTCTCGTTCGTAGAACAAAAATAGCTCCTGGTGTGCTGCTCTCACATGCTAGAACTCTGGCAAAATCTACGGCTAAATATCCTCTTACGAGAGTCGAGGTAAAAGCCGTTTCAATACACTCGGGTGTTCATGGAGAGACTATCGATAATATCGTGTTAGGTCAGTTGCCGAAGCGTATAATTATCGGTTTTGTCGATAACAAAGCGTTTAACGGTGACTTCAGTATGAATCCGTTCAATTTCCAAAATTACAAGATAAATTATCTCTCGTTGTATGTAGATGGTGCTCAAATACCTTCGAAACCGTTACAACCTGATTTCACGAAAAATCATCTATATGTGGATGCTTTTCAAACGTTGTTTTCGGGCACTGGAATACATTTCTTGAACGACGGTAATTCGATCGATCGCGATAATTATCGCGATGGATACTGTCTGTTTGCTTTTGATTTGACACCCGATCTTTCGGCGAACAGCAATACACATTGGAATTTAATAAAGCACGGTAGTGTGAGAATAGAGGTACGATTTGAGGATGCGCTTGCTTCAACGATAAATTGTGTAGTCTACGCGGAATATGATAATGTCCTTGAAATTGATGCCTCTCGGCAGGTAATGGTGGATTTTACCGGATAAGCGAAAATGTGCTGATGTCGGCATAAAATTATTTCGTGTTAAGACACGTAGAAGCGTGTCCGCGAGTAACTAATCAGTCGAACTCGGTCATCTGTACGGATTAGACGCGAAAATGGATATCGTCGTGGATATACAGGGAATGCGTGGTAAAGACTCGGAATTTATTCCGAAAGAAATTGCCGTGGTAGCAGTGGATAGACCGTACTCTGCTCATTGGATCGTTGCACCGCCGTGTCACTTTGCCGAATTACCACAGCAATCGAGAAGCCAGAATAATTTTCTCTCGAAATATTTTCACGGTATGGAGTGGTACGAGGGCGATGTGAGCTGTAAACAGGTATACGCTAACTTGCGTGAAATTTCGCGAAAATCAAGACGCATCTATACGCGCGGTCACGAGAAGGCTATACTTCTTTGCGATATCACGAGTCGTGAAATTTCCAACCTGGAGGATGAGGAGGGCGCCCCATCGTACACATTTATGCCGAAATCTTTGCGAAAATGCTTCAGACACGCTATGATAAACGATACAGCGTCTTCGCATTGTGCAATGCGCCAGGCTTTCCAAATAAAAAATTGGCTTCGCGAACATCCATTTAAAGGAGAATCATACATGGATGTTTGGTCAGCAGACGAAGAGGAAGAGAATAAAAAAGAGGAGAAATCTTCATCGTGTGGTCGTGACACGATCGACGATGCTGTGAAATAAATTTTGCATATATACGTCTTTCAAAGCGTATCGGTCATCATTTAATCATTGACTATGTGTTCAGCATGAACACTAGACAAATCTACGAGAGTCTGCAGTATCTACCACTTTCAACCGTTGGCGTATACCCGGCTGACAGAATTCCGCGTGTATGGTCGTTACCAGCCGGACTCGTAGTTAACACGGATAACCACGACGGACCTGGGGAGCATTGGATCGCCATGTACGTTAACCATCATGGAAAAGGAATGTACTTTGATAGCTACGGGCTACCACCGGTTATACCGCAACATCTCGCCCGACTACGAAGAAACTGCAAGTTCTATCGGTACGGCCTCAAGCAGCTACAGAGTAATACGTCGGATGTGTGTGGACAATTTTGCATCGTATTCCTACACCTTATGTCGTGCGGCTTTACCATGTCGCGATTTAATAATCTCTTTAGCGATAATGTAACGAAAAACGACAGATTAGTGCGTGAATATTACAATGCTTTTGCCTCTCGACGATCAGACAGTGATAAAAATAAATTTAACGGTAGAGGAGTCCCCGAACGAAGATTACCGTGTTTGCAGGGATGTTGCATACGACGGTAAATATCTGTAAAGTGATTTAAATAAAATATTGATTAATTAAAAACAAATACATCGGTTTACTGTGTCTCTTCTTTTATAATTATATATACATTATAATCGAGGTCTCTCGCGGCACGGTATCATATTCTGCGTCTTTTACTGCAGAGCATTCGCTTCACGAGAAGCACAGCGCAAAGCGGTACGCACGTGCAAAACCGCTGACATTGCATTCAAAGCGTTGCACACCTAGTTATGACTCAGAGGGGGGTTTGTTATCTTCAAACACTATGATCACCGCCAGACTCATCCGGAGCATTCAGTCTGTCTTTAGCAGTGCACGTCGCTAGTTTAAATATAAAAAATGTATCCGCGAAATGATAACTTCGCGCTAGCCGCGGCTTTTGTGTTTCGGGTGGTTTGCGGTGCGTGGGATAACGCGTTATTCCTGCGCACTGAGTTAATGTGTGCTGCGTGGCTGAGATTAGAGGACGATTTGGAGCGACTATATATTGACAGAATTGTGGACAGGAGTGTTTTTAAATTTGAGGAGTTGTGTGCGGGAGCCTCATGCGTCGTTGTGCGGCATCAAAGGGCTCTGCGCGGTGAGATCGTAAACATGGACGATGACGGGTGCTGCGAGGTGCTGCTTGTCGATATCGATGAATCGGTATACGTCGATTGGCAGCAACTATATCACCCCGAGCCACTGATTAGCGAGTTACCCGTGTTGCTCGTGGAGTGCACGATATTCGGCCTCGATCATTTAATTGACGAGGACGGAAATCTAGATCGAATCGATGTAACGCGCGGTAACGATACGTTGATCGGGATACGTATCCCCACCCCTGCCGATGCCCACGCTCCATGGGTGCGGGTAATTCGTATTACCAGGGCGCGTAGCTGCGGCTTTTGATGCGTGGGTGAGCGTGTGCGTGCGTGACTGAGTGAGTGAGTGAGTGAGAGAGAGAGAGAGAGAGAGAGAGAGAGAGAGAGAGAGAGAGAGTGCATATGTGTGTGTCCTGGACTAAATATTGTGCCCGTCACCCTGGAGAGTCGTCGCAGATGCCGCCAACACAAGGGTGAGTTGAAAATTTTATTCCAAGTATGTGTACACCTTTGCTCTATCCTACTTTTATCTCTACTCTTCCTTGTTCACCAAGGTACCCACACCACCTCACTTTACCATCTCCATGTTACCGGCACTGGTCAAGCAGAGCGGGTAGCGCGGCTGTGGAAAAGTGAGGTGGTGGGGGTAGCCGCGTGGTGGGGGAAGGAGTGGGGATAGGAGTGGGATGGAGCAAAGGTGTACACATACTACTGCTGCCCAAATAGCAGGCTATTCAAAATGAAATCTCTTATTGGAAAACCCTTTGCAGCTATTTACAACTGTGTCTTTATCACGAATAGCTGCACATACGGAGAATTATTGTGTTCGCAACGGAACACCCGATGTGTGGATAGCGATATGACCACGCTACAGCACAATTATTTCGGACAAAATAATTGTCATAAACTCCGTATCCTTCGGTGCTAGCAAGGTCATGATGTGTTCGAGCGCTTCTTGAAAGAATTCCTTGGAACCGATGATCTCATACGCTGTTGCACTAGGCGTTTTACAGACAACTATCTTTTCACGGACATACGATACCACCTCGTTCATACACCGCTGAATTGTTTCACTTTCGCTCTCTAGAGCCTGGATATGAAAATCAATTCTTCTACTTCTTCGACGGGCATATCAAATGTCGGCCGCAGCAGAACAATGTTTGATTGATTGATTGATTGATAGTTTATTTATGCCTTGGTAACCCTTTGGCAACATGGGTATAATATCAATGAAATTATAATAAAATTAGGAAATAACCAAATAATAAATCAAACATAATTAAGAAATATGAAAGTATAAAAATTCAAATTATAATCGAAGTAACAGAATATTAAAATCTAAATTAAATAACAACAACAATATATAAAAATATATATAAATAAAATTTAAAAATATAAGAAATATGAGAAATCTTAACTTAATCGAGAAATACCAAAACATCACTAGTCAAAATATACCATTTAAATATAATAAACCAAAATTCTAGAATTCATAATGTAGCAGAAAATATCAATAATCGGCATGAAACCTGGATTGATTTGATTACTGAGAATGGCGAATTTTTATCAGGACCAAACGTAAAAGATTTAGAACTAGAGCAAGATGTAATAACGGAGTGAACTTGGTCTGTGGTAATTTCGGTAAAATGGAATACATTTTGTGGTGCCTGAACAACTGAACACAGGGTACTAAACTCACTATAAGAACATGGCGGTAGTTGACTGGACGCAGTTGAATAAAAAGCATTAAGTTCATCCGGTTCAAAGAAGTTGAGCGGAGATGGACGTGAAGACTTAGCTAGACCCAGTGTTGCCAGCGTCTTCCATAACTTATTCGGCTCAGTAATATCAGTCAATTTCTGAATATAATACTGAATTTTCGCTTGTTTTAGATCATTCTTAAGTTGGTCTCTATGCTCTCTGAAGATAGATAGATATAGAAGATTGTTTGATCTTCGTGCTCTAGTATATAATCTATTTTTTAAAGATATGCGGTCTCTCAAGTTTTATGAGAGCTAAGGTGCAGGCGGTCGACATACACGAAGAGTTTGTAACTATGCATAATTATCTAAAGATCTTAAAAATATCTCTGAAAACGTATTAACAATCATATCAATACTGTTTGGTAATGTATGTTCTCTTGAATTATCAATAAAATTTAAGTTTGGATTGCAGTCACGGAGAATGGGAATATCAAAACCATTTGACAATGAGTCGCAAAAACCTATAACATCTAGACCTTTATAAGCACGGCGAGTGATAGTGCGATTGATTATGGATTTAGTATAAAACTTGTAATGGAGTTCTAATAGGTCGTAACCCGCTATATACGGTGATTTTGACTTAACAAACAATTGTATCTTACCTTCACTATCGATAAGGAACACATCAATCCACGAGTCTGAGGTCGCAGTATGGTGACTCGGTAGCGAATCAACAATGTGAAGCGACTGTGAGAAAGCTAAATGACGTAGATATTTCGACTCATTATTATTACTAGTTAGATCACAGTTGAGATCGCCGGCAATAATAATATTGTTATAAGCATGAGAAAAAGAAGATAAAGATTGCATGAAATCGCCAAGCATTCGACATTTCGGTTGTCTATATACAGATGCGAACAACAGGTTCTCAGAATTTGACCCTGTAATTTCAATAATTAAATATTCTGGCCCAATCGAAAATTCTATCGGCGAAGATGTCAAAACTTTAGCTTTTAGGGACGGATGAACATAGCATGCGCCACCACCTTCTTCTCTACCTTCACGATCATTGCGTATAAGAAAGTAATCATTAATTCGTACTAAGTCATCTGAAACATACGAATGAAGGCACGTTTCACACACAGAAATAATGTGGAAAACGTGCTCAGCAATAATCGATTGAATGAGTTCCATATCTCCTCGCAGTGAATTAGCATTGAATTGAGCGATCTTTAAACATGGGGACGACAATAAAGGAGATGCAACCGATCGACATGTAGGCAGTCAAATTATTTTTTCTAAATCTGCAAGCGTAACAATGCTGATCGATGGTTGACCCTCACTTTTTCTAACATAAATTACTTCCGAGCGTGTCCACACAAATTTGTATTTTCTTTCTGCCGCTCGAGTTTTTGTAAGGCGTAATAGATTATAGAGCGCTGCTGGAAGATACTCATTTACATATATTGAACCACGTTGGTCCGTATCAAAAACTTCATTAAGCGGTAGGTTTTTTTTGGCTCGCTTTTTGCCGATTATATATTTCTGCTGCGATTTTAAGGTCACTAAATAACTTTTAGAAATATTGTGATTCGCATTAGTTGTCATAAGTGCTGAATTGTTCTGTCCTACAATGGTGCGATTTTGATTTTTGTCGAAACTGCGAATTTATAAGACGTCACTTAGGAGATTCGTGAGACCAAGAGACTACTGTTCCCTCTGTGTAGAACGTGCTGTACAGACAGGGACACATCCAGGGACTGCACACACGATGACACGACTGAGCGAGCGTTTGACATGGGTCGTGGACGTGCTGAGAAAAGCTGTATCGCTCGGATATACCAGGTGTATGCATAAGTTTTTTCCGGTTTAACTAAGAGATGGCGCCAGCGAAAAGTACGCAGCGTATTAATTTGACACATACGTCATTTTGTTCGTCTGACATTAACCTACAAACACACACAAGTTGAGTCCGCCAAAAACTAGCGTCTTTGTTTTATCGTTCAGTGATCATGTCGAGTTTTGTGCCTGAAAAAGAACATTTGCGGCACGCATTGCTTTTCTTATTTAATCAAAAGAAAAAGGCTGCTGAAAGTCGACGTTTGCTGGTAAAAACATATGGTGAACACGCTCTATCGATTAGAACATGTGAGACATGGTTTCGACAATTTAAAAGTGGTGATTTCAATGTGAAAGACAGTGAGCGCTCTGGTAGACCACAAAAATGCGAAGACGAGCAATTGCAGGAGTTATTGGATGATGACCCAACTCAAACTCAACGGCAATTAGCAGAAGTATTACATGTGTCACAAGAAACAATCAGCAGACGTTTACGAGTAATGGGGAAGATCAATAAACTCGGTAAATGGGACCCACACGATTTGAATGAACGTCAAATAGAAAATCGCAAAGTCACTTGTGAAGTGCTGCTTCAACGCCACGAAAGGAAATCATTTTTGCATCGAATAGTGACGGGTGACGAAAAATGGATTTATTTTAAAAACCCGAAGCGGAAAAAATCGTGGCTTTCACCTGGCGAAGCCGGTCCTTCAACACCAAGGCCAAATCGCTTCGGCAAGAAGACCATGCTCTGTGACTGGTGAGATCAGAGCGGTATTGTGTATTATGAACTCTTGAAGCCCGGCGAAACCGTTAATACACAACGCTATTGCCAACAAATTATCAATTTAAACCACGTATTAATCGAAAGACGACCGGAATGGGCCAAAAGACATGGCAAAGTGATTTTGTTACACGACAATGCGCCGTCTCACACAGCAAAAGCAGTGAAAGACACCTTGCAATCGCTTGGATGGGACATCCTTCCGCACCCGCCGTATTCGCCAGACCTGGCGCCATCTGACTATCACCTCTTCGCATCAATGGGGCACGCGCTCCCAGAGCAGCACTTCAGCAATTTCGAGGAAGTTGGAAAATGGCTCGACGGATGGTTTGCCGCAAAAGACAAGCAGTTTTTCTGGCATGGTATTCATAAGTTACCTGAAAGATGGGCGAAAAATGTAGAAGCCGATGGCCAATATTTTGAATAAATCAAAAATTAATTTCCCTTGAAAATTACGTGTTTTTTTTTACCAAAAAACCGGAAAAAACCTATGCATACACCTGGTAAGGTGACGCGTATCGATGAATTTTGGCAATACGTTGTTACGCAGTATGACTCGACAACGCGACGAAGCGGTCATTTTGCCAAGTACTTCGATACATTTCTGAAAATAAAAGAGGAGGCGAGTGAACCGCCAGCAGAGTGTAACGATGATAAGGAAGCAATAGAGCTTTCATAGCGCTGTACGAGGAGTCTGAGGGTGTATATCTGGAGGGAAGTGCTCTGCAGTCAAATCCGTGTTTAAGATCGCTCGCAAATTTGGCGCTTAATTCATTCTGGGGAAAGGTTGGTCAACGCGAGAATTTCAGGAAAACCGTTATCGTTTTCACGCGCTCGGATCTAATGAATTTACTAGCAAGACCGGAGATTGAGGTGACGGGAATGCTACCGGTTAATCACAAGATCATGTATGTGAACTATGTAAGTAACCGCAATGCTCGCCGAAAACTATACAGTTTCCTTAAGGGGCTCGGTCGGCGAATATTGTACTGCGATACGGACTCCTGTATTTACGTGAGTCGCCCCGGTAGCAATGAGTATGAAGCCGCCAAACGACAATTTCTGGGAGATTTCACGCATGAATTACGCGAATACGGGCCAGGTAGTTATATAAGTTCTAAAAGTTATATAAAGTAAAGGGTATCATGCTAAACTTTGTGAATAGCCGCCATGTAAATTATGATGCATTACGCTCCTTCGTAACAGGAGCTAGTAGTGGTACCTACTATTTTTAAATTTGACGCAATGCAACGCACGGAATTTGATCAGGTAGTAACTCGTAAAGAAACGAAATCATGCGAACCTGTTAACACGAAGCGAAAGTGACAGGGGAATTACTCTACTGTACCGTATAGTTATTGTGAAATACGCTAATTAATATAACGCAAAAAAGTATACAGTTTTATGGGTGAATTCGAAGTATTTTAAAATAATTTTTTTCTGCTTGTTCTTTTTGTGTTGCTATTCGTAGCAGTAGCTGCTAACTCTTTACCGTTTGCTTTTGTTCGGACTTTCTCATTGTTGCTTCCTTTCGTCCCGTCTTTCTTGTCGAGTGTTTTCTTTTGTTCTGACTTTCTCGTGCTACCGCCGTGGATATAATATTGCTGTTTAGAATTATATGATTCGTAAATTTTGCACATAGAGCTGTATGCATAGTGAAATTAAAATATTGCTTTATTTGTGAGAAATTAAATACTATATTGTGACGTAGTCACGACCTGAAAAGGATAAAGAAAGATAAAAAAAAAATAATAAATAAAATAAAACACAAATCACGGCAAATAGAACCATTTATTTGCACATTCAGAAAATAGTACAGATAGAGAATAAGAAAGATAAGAAGTAAGAAATAATAATAAGGCTGGCCTCGCTCGAGCAGTGAGGGGACGTAGGGGCACGGTGGTGGGGCGACCTGAAACAAAAGAAATTACATGAGATATTAGAAAAAGAAGAGTTAAAATAAGAGAGTGGGAAAGGAGAGAAAGCTATATAAAGCAGCTTCAAACTAAGAGAGGGGCTTATTCGTTTCGGACAGTCACAGAGTCAGGAGTCGCTGGTGCGCTAAGTAGAAATATTAAACATTCTAAAATTCATATTTAAACCCAAGAAGTCAATTAGAAAAGGGTGTGAGTGAGCCCATAAAATTTGTAAGGACATTAATAAACGAAAGAATACAGAACAGTCAGTGGAGGACGAATAAAAAGATTTATACCGGACAGCCGTGAACCGTGTAAAGACAGAAGATATTATAAATAACTAATTAAGAATAGGAAGTGGGTCGCATTAGGATGAATAATTAGGATTAATTTAGGAGAATTAAGAAAATAACATAAGAAGGTTTGGGTAGAATAATTAGCAATAAGTCCAGTTAGATTCTAAGAAGCATTATTAACGCAGCGCATCGATAAGTGGTAAAGACTCGGTGGTGGCACCAAGAGGTTGCCCAATGAATAGCCTATAGAAAGGAAAAAGTGAAATAACAAGGAGAAAGAAAAGAGAATAACAAATAACAGTTAGAGAAATTATAACTTAAAGACATAATACAGTAGATTTAAGATCTGCGATAGGTCCCTGCTTCAAGAGAGGAGAGACACATGGAGCAAGATTTTAAAATAGAGCTCGGAAAATTAATTAATAAAGAGGATTAGGAGGGTACTAGTGAAACCGACCAATAGCAACTTGATTCAGAATTTTTAAATAATTAGAGAAATAATTAGGAGGGAAACCATTTCAAGAGTGTTGTCAAGCGCGTCGGAGGAGAACGACACCACTCAACAGCCAGAAAGGAGGAGAGAAAGATAAATTAAAAAAGACCAACTCACCAAGAGCGAAGAATAACCGGAACATCCAGGTCCAACGCTGAAGATTTCTTGAGAAATCCGATAACTGATTGTTAAATAATTAAGAGTCACTGAAAAATTGTGAAACGGAAACCGTCACCATTCGGCACACAAAGTACATTATTCGCGAACCAGGATCACTGTCATCATTATAAAACACACTGGGAATATCACGGGGACGACACGACCATAAGGGGGCCGTAAGCAAAAGAGCACGAAAAACAAACTATTTGGACTATTTAAGAAAACGACGCGGACATAGACCCGGCGTCCATACCGGCTGACCGACGCGCCAGCAACAACGAAGCAAGCCCAGCAGACCGCACGTCAGCCGCCAGGCGGGAAAAAGATCAAGACGGCTGAGCTCGATACTGCCTAGTTGAGATATCCACCGCTCAGCGCAGAAGTCGGAGTCCGAACACCACGGGTAAAGAAGAGCGTGGAACCATCAGAGCGACTAAACATTACAAAGAAATTGTACGGCGAACGGCGCCAAAAAGCCGAACACTACTGAATTCTATGATAATTATTGAATAGATCCTACTTATACCTCCTTTAGAAGTCTCCAATTAATTATCTTAGTATTCGAGCCCGAATTCTTCCCCTCAGAAGAATAAAATTTAATGATAACGTGAAAATACCGTTACAATATATATTTAATTTACATACAGAGAAAACCTCAGCTTATACCGCGGGCACGCGCCTCATCAGCGAGTACAGGCGTGCCGCTCCTTGTCAGCTCGTCAAGGCCGCGAAAGTAGCTGATAGTATAAGCTTATTTAAGGCAGGATTCTACTTTGAGATTTTGAAAAAATCGAATTTTTCGAATGTAAATATATTCAAGAATATTCTCTTTAAATTTTAGATCGATTGAAGTAGTCTAACTGTCCTTTTCTGCCCCTCAAACGTAACTACCTGAGCGCGCTAATTCGACGCGCTGACCCAACGCTTCCCTGGCTTTGTTCGCTCGAGCAGCTGCTGTCCTTTTATAAATATCGTTTACCTGCTTACCAACTGTAGTGAAATCTTTATGGTTCTCTAACCTATATTTTTGGAAAGAAAAGACGCGTGAAAACGACACTCTACTGTTATTTCAAAGCAGCAGTCGTGTTTCGTAGCCTGAAAGTGAAACATCTCCGAGTGTGACTTTTGTGAATTTATTTTCTGTTCACGATGTATTCAAAGAAAACCCATCGTCAAGATAACCCTGTTCATAGGCGTCCAGGATCAAAATTTAAAAAAAAACGTCGCTAGTGATATATCGAATCTGAAAATTCAAAATTTTTCTGTTTCAGATTATCCATTTTTAATATTTCAACACCAGCGCAGACCCACCTTCTGATCGAGGCGTTGCGTTCAAATGATGTTTTTGTATGCTAAAAACGCATCAAATATATAATAACATTTTTTTTCATGTATTTCAAGAATGTATTTATTAAGCCTAATGAACCCTACATCAATATCTTTATTCATAATCTTATAAAAAATTCATAAAAATAGCCTTTTTGCGGGCGTCCAAAGTAGAATCCTGCCTTAAGAGTCCGCTGATTGATTTTGATAGACACTCATCGATATGGATACACGTTGGAAACATGATAAGCCGTGATAAGCGGTCCTACAGCCTGTGGTAAAACATATTTTGTTAACAAATTCTTCAAATGCATGCGCGAAAAATGAGATGGGATCGTAACGGTGTTGTTTCCATAAACAGCCGAAGAATTTCAAATTGCAATATGGTTGATCTTGTTAGCGATGCTATGCGAGCTAGATAACGCGAGAAACCCATTGGTCGATCTCACTTTGCCAAACGCCTGTGAACGATACAGATCCCATGTGAATTTATCAGCAATCCCGAGTTACTTCACGAGCCTACACCTGCATCATCCTCGACACCGCAGCGGTGTCTCATTTCACCACGCGATAGTGATGGCAGCAACAGCAGCAACAGTAGCAACAACGAGGCCGAGACCGCACACTCAAACAGAGATTCAATGCTCACGGCGGACAACGACATTGTCGAGGGGGAGGACGAGGAGGAAGAAGAAGACGAACAATTGCAAAACATCGCACAAGTAGAGAGCCAACGACACCCCAATGAATATCAGCCCCCCGCACAGTTAGAAAAGAAAAAGAAAAAGAATCCATTTAACTGGTGATCGTTAAAACTATGAAAATTCTTCAAAAAATCTATTATGACACCGCTCATCCTGCATCCTATTCTCGAGCAAAAAATGTGTCCCAGGTGGATCGGAGAGTGGCGCGAAAAAATGTTTTATATTGGCTCGAGACACAGTATTCATATAACGTGCATCGTCTCGTGCGACGGCGGGCGTTCCGCGTTTTACGTACAATGTGAGTAAAATCGACGACGTATGGGAGGCTGATTTAGCTGATCTTTGCTCGATAGCTACGTACAATGATGGGTACGCATATCTGCTTGTTGTTATCGATGTGTTGAGCAAATACGCGTGGGTCGAGGCTTTGCGTGACGAAACGAGCGCAAACGTGGCCCGTGGTCTCACGCGCATACTCGCACGTAGGACTAATCGTCGCCCGCAGCAATTGCAAACTGATCGAGGCAAAGAATTTATCGGCACTCCATTTCAGCAAATTCTCAAGAAAAAGAATATCGATTTTCGCGCTGCTCGTAACCCCGATATAAAAGCCTCGGTTGCCGAATGCTTTAATCGCACAATAAAAGAGCGAATGTGGCGTTACTTTTTATACACGCGAAACAAGCGCTACATTGATGTTTTACAACATTTTTTATATGCTTATAATCTCACTAGACACAGCGGAATGCGTATTTTTGCGAGCGTGGTGACTCTAGAAAATGCCTCCATAGTCCGAGAAAATTTAGCACAGCGTTACGAGCGAGAAAATCCAAAAAGTCTAAATACACTTACGGCGACTTGGTACGTATTAGTACAGCTAAAGCAGCATCCGTGAAAAGATATAAGCGTGGTTCGAGTAACGAGTTATTCAAGATTCAACGAGTATCAGTGACTCGAGAACCATTCGTGTATATTTTAAACGATTTGCATAGTGAGACAATCGACGGTATTTTCTACAAGGCATAATTATCCCGAGTACGAGTGCTTCCGTCACCTGAGAAGACGAAAGAGAAGAAGAGGACACAGAGGAAGAACGCTCGGAGTCACCGTCCCTGATAAATATGAGCTCCAAGGATATCTCTTTCTTTGTCGTACTACCAAGCAACAGTAGTATGCAGTATTTGCCAGATAATATCAGGGGTACAAATTGAAAATGCGGGTTTGATAACAGATGGCGTTACTAACGCTATACGCATCAGGCAGTACTGTGACTATGTTCATGTCAAAGCTACGTCTTATAGCTTTAATTTTCAGTATGTGTCAATTTGTCGCAGTGTCAAATTCATAGTTTTTTTGAGCTCTCAATATGTCGAGTTTCGTGCCAACAAAACAGCATTTGCGGGAAGTTTTAATTTACTTCTTTAATTTGAAGAAAAGTGCTGCTGAAGCACATCGATTGGTCTCCGAGGCTTATCCGAGTCATGTTCCATCGGTTTCAACGTGCGAGAGATGGTTTGTGCGGTTTAGAAGTGGTGATTTTGACGTTGAGGACAAAGAGCGGCCGGGCCAAGTGAAAAAGTTTGAGAATGCTGAATTGGAGGCAATACTCAATGAAGACTCGTGTCAAACTCAACAAGAGCTCGCAGATTCATTGGGAGTGACACAACAAGCCATTTCCCATCGTATAAAAGCCCTCGGAATGATCCAAAAGCAAGGACATTGGGTGCCGTATGAGCTGAAGCCGAGAGACGTCGAGCGCCGTTTTTTTGCATGCGAACTGCTGCTCGAACGGCAAAAACGGAAGGGTTTTTTGCATCGCATTGTCACTGGTGATGAAAAGTGGATCCATTACGATAACCCGAAGCGCAAAAAATCATATGGTTACCCCGGCCATGCATCATCATCGACGGCCAAACCAAATATTCACGGCGCCAAGCTCATGCTCTGTATTTGGTGGGACCAGCTGGGTGTGGTGTATTATGAGCTATTGAAATCGAACGAAACCATCACAGGAGCACTATACCGAACTCAATTGATGCGTTTGAGCCGCGCACTCAAAGAAAAACGGCCACAATACGAGCAAAGACACGACAAAGTAATTTTGCAACATGACAACGCTCGGCCACATGTTGCAGCGCCGGTCAAAACATACCTACAAACGCTGAAATGGGAAGTCTTACCCCACCCGCCGTATAGCCCAGATATTGCTCCTTCCGATTACCACCTTTTCCGATCGATGACACATGGCCTAGCTGACCAGCGCTTCCATTCTTACGAAGAAGCCCAAAAATGGGTCGATGACTGGATAGCAGCCAAGCCGGCCGAATTTTTTCGCGACGGTATCCGTAAATTGCCAGAAAGATGGGAAAAAGTTGTGGCTAGCGATGGACAATACTTTGAATAATTCATTTGTTACCATTTTTTCAGAATAAACGTTCAAAAATAGAAAAAAATCCCGCATTTTCAATTTGTACTCCTGATATGACGACGAAATTTATTACAAAACTACCGCGTCAGATACGTTTGCACGCATAATGGTCTGTTTCTCTTGAGGAAATTGCTTATTCGATGACTTTTTTATACTTTCCTACTGTAGGAAATCTCGTATCTTTTGAGGATGGTGATCATGATTTATAGGGTTTAAATCTTTTAACACGGAGACGCGTAGATTCAAACCACGTTACATCTGGTGTTTATCGCTCTATAGACGCTCTTTTGGAGAGTATAAATAAATTACCTCACGTGGCCGGTCATCTGCGCTTTAAATCGCTTCTGAGCGGGCATTTCGACAGTGGCGCGCGTATGTGACGATCTACGATACCACGACTTTCGCGTATCGCCCGCTATCGCAAGGCTACTCGGATTCTCGGAATAGGCCTGTAGGTCTGTCATGATAGAACCGCATTGCGAATACACGGGGTCGAGGTCTGCATCTCTCCCCGGTGCTATACCAGGTAGCATGTTTCTATACACCGACATCTGCGAGAGTTATATTACAGGCCATGTACAAACACCTCTCTTACGAGTTGTTCTCATTGATGCTGACGACTTTTAGTATGATTCGAGAAAATTTAAATCGTTTTCGGCGCCACGATATATACCTCTCTTGTGCAACAATTTACACACCATCGAACAAGGAACGTTGACTGTGACACTACATTTCAAAAGGTCCCACGATTAATTACACCACTATGGATGATATTGACAGTGTGCAGCACGGATGGTGCCGTCGCGGGATCGGTGGTATTTGCCATGTTTATATCGGAACGTCTAATCAACGAGGACACGGCATCGGCAGCTTTCTCGGGGGCCTTTTTCGTCGAGTGTTACCACTTTTACAGAAGGGTGCTAAAGCAGTTGGTAAAGAGGCATTGCGAGCTGGTGTAAACGTAGCCGGTGATATTCTCGTTAGAAATATAACTGTAAAAGATGCTATTCGCGAGAGAGCGCGAGAATTCGGCAGTATTCTCAAAAGCAAAGCCTCTGAAAAAATTGACACTCATGCGGGGGTCCGGTTATAAAAAGCGCAAAATTTCGCGAACTGCTCATTCATCGAACGAACGTAAACCATGACGTATCTACCGTAAAAAGAAAAGTATAATAAGGAGAAAAGTAATACAGAAGAAGAAGAAGAGTAATCAGAAGAATAAAAAGAAGACTCGTTAACGAACGGTTGCAGATATTTTCGGATAGCTGAAACAAGATGGCTTTTGTACATGCGCAATTCGTGCGAGTGTCTTAAATCGGAACTTGAATTATTTCCACTCCCACCGACGTAAACTACTATCGAAGGCTCCGATTGGGTGTATTATAAGCCAATTTCTTCGCTAACAGATGATTCACCCATTGAATTTCTTATTCGTGGACAGGGTGATGAGTATATCGATCTCTCGCATACTATGCTTAGTCTGAGAGTGAAAATAACATCTCCTTCTTCGAAAATTTCCACGGGTGCAGCGCCGAAAGTAAGTACCGGCCCTGTAAACAGTTCTGTGATTGCTACTCTATCCAGACCGTTTTCTTCTTTTCCTCTTGCAACGCTCTTTAATATGTTGGACATTCCCGGACATTGTACGTTTAGTTTTTAAGCGTACAGTTTATACACTTACTCTTTTATATATTGTACTCTTTTTTGCGTTATGTTTTCCTGCACATTTGTAGCAGGTTTCTTATCCGGTACTATTCTTCGCTATATGATAATAACCCCAGCATTTGAAGCATCGCTCTACGTTGACGTGATTGAAAACTGGACATTTTCTCCATCCCACGCTGAGCTTACCTTTTCTCAGTATCTCCTCGTGACTTACTTCATCTACTTCTAGTATTATTGATCCATGGTCGATTCCTCTTCTGTTTCGCTCCTGTTCCCTTCCCTTCATTAATTTTTTCACGATCTTCATCTCCCTTCCTTCGGTTCCCTCTATCCCATTCTGCTTCTTAATTGTGTCAACTAGTTCTTCATCGTTCAATGTAAATTCATCTTCTTCCACATTTAATATTTTTATCTTCGGATTCATCTGCGTTGACTCATTAACTTTAAAACCCTCACCCATTCCATCCTGCACTGCAGCCTTTAGTATTTCACTTTTTCCTCCCGATTCATAGCCCTGGATCACAGTTCCATTACTGTCTTTTTCAGTTTTGTTATTCCCACTGCCATACTCTTTATATCAACCTTCTCTTTTATCTCTCTTTTAGTTTTTTCGCTTTCCCGTTGCACTTTTGGTTTGACGATGATCACTTTTTCCTTTTCTTTCTTTCACTACATCGCTGTAGGTTACCCTCGCGGTGCTCGAACCTTCTCCCTGTATCATTATTTGGAGTTCCTCCATCTGTTGTTTCACACCTCCCATTTCTGCACCAATTATTTCTTGGATCATCTTCTTTATTTCATTCCAGCAAGCGATTTCGTCCTCCATTGCTTTCACTGTTTTTATCAGCCAGTCTATTTTTACCTCTGGTTCCTCCTATTGCTCCAGTCGATGCCAATCGATCTCTGCTACCTCCTATTGTCGGCGTCACTGTCTTCAGAAGTTCATCTTCTGCATTGAATGTATGAAATGGACCCTTGCACTGTACTAGCTCACGATTCCTATACATTATTTTATGCTTATTCACACACCCTGGGTGGTAAAAAAGTTTCGGACAAATTTTGGATCGTACTATCTGGCTTTTGATTGCTTTTTTGCAAGCGGAGCACCGTTACTCGTCGTAGTCGCCCGTATTGTCCATATTTTGCTGTAGTAGCTGATAAGTTACTGACGCGAACACCTGTACATACCAACCGATAGCTATATCATAATCACCGTGATTGCCTGATCGTTCTACGTATTACTAATCACGTGTCACCGTAGCAGCGATAATGGCCGCCCACACCACATTCATCGAGTGAGAACTTTTGGTGCACGAATATGTTGCTAACACCGTTAATACGATAGCTACCAAGCTATTCGCTAGATCAAAGTGAGTGAGTGAGTGAGTGAGTGAGTGAGTGAGTGAGTGAGTGAGTGAGTGAGTGAGTGAGTGAGTGAGTGAGTGAGTGAGTGAGTGAGTGAGTGAGTGAGTGAGTGAGTGAGTGAGTGAGTGAGTGAGTGAGTGAGTGAGTGAGTGAGTGAGTGAGTGAGTGAGTGAGTGAGTGAGTGAGTGAGTGAGTGAGTGAGTGAGTGAGTGAGTGAGTGAGTGAGTGAGTGAGTGAGTGAGTGAGTGAGTGAGTGAGTGAGTGAGTGAGTGAGTGAGTGAGTGAGTGAGTGAGTGAGTGAGTGAGTGAGTGAGTGAGTGAGTGAGTGAGTGAGTGAGTGAGTGAGTGAG
Organism: Cylloceria caligata; assembly: GCA_963942595.1. Classification (NCBI taxonomy): domain Eukaryota; kingdom Metazoa; phylum Arthropoda; class Insecta; order Hymenoptera; family Ichneumonidae; genus Cylloceria; species Cylloceria caligata. Next base: position 56,778,401 of record OZ012706.1, on the reverse strand, counting down.
TGAGTGAGTGAGTGAGTGAGTGAGTGAGTGAGTGAGTGAGTGAGTGAGTGAGTGAGTGAGTGAGTGAGTGAGTGAGTGAGTGAGTGAGTGAGTGAGTGAGTGAGTGAGTGAGTGAGTGAGTGAGTGAGTGAGTGAGTGAGTGAGTGAGTGAGTGAGTGAGTGAGTGAGTGAGTGAGTGAGTGAGTGAGTGAGTGAGTGAGTGAGTGAGTGAGTGAGTGAGTGAGTGAGTGAGTGAGTGAGTGAGTGAGTGAGTGAGTGAGTGAGTGAGTGAGTGAGTGAGTGAGTGAGTGAGTGAGTGAGTGAGTGAGTGAGTGAGTGAGTGAGTGAGTGAGTGAGTGAGTGAGTGAGTGAGTGAGTGAGTGAGTGAGTGAGTGAGTGAGTGAGTGAGTGAGTGAGTGAGTGAGTGAGTGAGTGAGTGAGTGAGTGAGTGAGTGAGTGAGTGAGTGAGTGAGTGAGTGAGTGAGTGAGTGAGTGAGTGAGTGAGTGAGTGAGTGAGTGAGTGAGTGAGTGAGTGAGTGAGTGAGTGAGTGAGTGAGTGAGTGAGTGAGTGAGTGAGTGAGTGAGTGAGTGAGTGAGTGAGTGAGTGAGTGAGTGAGTGAGTGAGTGAGTGAGTGAGTGAGTGAGTGAGTGAGTGAGTGAGTGAGTGAGTGAGTGAGTGAGTGAGTGAGTGAGTGAGTGAGTGAGTGAGTGAGTGAGTGAGTGAGTGAGTGAGTGAGTGAGTGAGTGAGTGAGTGAGTGAGTGAGTGAGTGAGTGAGTGAGTGAGTGAGTGAGTGAGTGAGTGAGTGAGTGAGTGAGTGAGTGAGTGAGTGAGTGAGTGAGTGAGTGAGTGAGTGAGTGAGTGAGTGAGTGAGTGAGTGAGTGAGTGAGTGAGTGAGTGAGTGAGTGAGTGAGTGAGTGAGTGAGTGAGTGAGTGAGTGAGTGAGTGAGTGAGTGAGTGAGTGAGTGAGTGAGTGAGTGAGTGAGTGAGTGAGTGAGTGAGTGAGTGAGTGAGTGAGTGAGTGAGTGAGTGAGTGAGTGAGTGAGTGAGTGAGTGAGTGAGTGAGTGAGTGAGTGAGTGAGTGAGTTATTGTGTCCGTCACCCAGTAGAGCCGTCGTAGATGCTGTCAGCATAAGGGTGGTTTTATTCCAAGTATGTGTACACCTGTGCTTCATCTTGCTCTTATCTGTACTCTTCCTTGTTCACCAGAGTACCCACCTCACTTCACTTTACCATCTCCACGTTGCCGACACTGGTTAAGCAGAGTGGGTAGCGCGGCGGTGGAAAAGTGGGGTGGTGGGGTAGCCGCGTGGTGGGGGAATAGGAGTGGGATGGAACAAAAGTGTACACATTCTCCTGGCAACGACATTATCGGTTACCTTATTGTGCCAACGTCTGCGATGCTTGTCAACAACGTTATGACAGCACGTATATTATACGTGTTGTAATATTTATTTTTGTTGTTATATTGTTGTTACTTTTATTTAGTATGACTCTTCTTATTTTCTGAGGATATCATTGTATACTCAAGAGCTCATCATTACTTCATCACAATGTTTTCTTTGGTGCATGGATTCGTTAATTGTATCACACAGGAATTATAGTTGAGGATAATGGCGAGGATACTTTGAACGATCACAGTATTGAAAGCGACATAGCGACACTCAAGACCAAGCGTTGCTTCTCTGGTGTCGCTAAGATAAATAAACACCACGAGTCATCAGGGATCTCGGGGAAGGTCCTTTGAGACGATAAGAGGCCCTTGTCCGCCACGAGGAGGGGCTGACGTAGTACTGGGACCTCTGGATGCCATCGATCGGGCGAGCCCCAACTATTCTAGATCCAAGCCGCGACAACGACACCTCGTCAATACTTTCTGTTCACTTGCAACTAATATTATACCAGTCATTGTATTTCTTTTATATTGTGGAGTTTCACCTATAAATATTTCTAACAGCTTCAGAAGTGGGATCTGAGCTCAGTTTTCGGATCTTTCATAGTCGATATATTTTAATCGAACTATATTACTTACGTTTTAACGTAACGTTATTGTGCTGGCGGTGATCAGATTTGAGTGAAATATTCTTAGTGGGTGAATCGAATAATATACGATAGTTACATTGTGCGCGGTATTCATTCGTTATAAATCACGATGGGACGGTCTCGACAGGACCGACGTAGATCTCGTTCAAGATCGCGCTCTCGAGGCCGATCGTACTATACACCAGAAAAACGATATCGTAACAGACATCGGCACGAAAAGGAACGATCGCCGCGAGAGTCGCGTGAACGAGTACGTGATTCTGCGCACAAAGACTTACGAGAGAGTGGTTTGTCTATACAAGTACAAACACCGAGTGCCAGTGATGCTTCGAGTTGGCAGGAGGCTTTTCATAAACTAATCGAGACAGTTAACATCGCTGTAGAGCAACCTCTTTCACGTGGACCAAGGTTCTCAGACGGGAAGAAGTCGATTCCCGAATTTGATCCCGGTGTAAAGAGGCAGACCATCGAAGTATGGATTCAAAAGGTGGAGGAATTAAAAGAAATTCATAGCTGGAACGAGACAATGGTCACCAGCTTTGCTCTGGAAAATCTCCGTGGAGACGCGAAGACGTGGTATGAAGGGCTGCCGACGATCGGTTTCACTTGGCCTGAGTGGAAGGAAAAATTGACAGCAGCGTTTACAGACTACACGGAGTTGCCAGATCGCCTTACAATAATGTTAGCGAGGACTAAAGCTAAAGACGAGGGAATGATGAAGTATTTCTTCGAGAAAGCTGCTCTTGTAAATGCATGCGGCATTACAGGCAAAGACGCAGCAGCATGCATCGCACACGGCATTCCCAATTATTTACTGCGAATGACGATTAAGCGGAATGATTTTCAGTCACCAGAGGAATTGCGAATTTTCCTGAGCAAGTCTGATGATTCTGAGACCCGATACGACAAACCTGGATTTCAAAGGAGCAACGGCAACAACAAAAGCTCCAGTCGTGCTGTACAACACCGGTCTAGTGAGAAATTTCAGGCGACGAAAAATAATGACTCGCTTGAAAAGAATAAACTTGCGAAGACCATAGAAAGCTCTGCGAATAAATTTGCAAAAGTTCGATGTTTCCGTTGCAATGACTTTGGGCACCTTGCAAGGAAGTGCACGAATATGAAGGAAGAATCGAGCAAGAAGAAGATGTTGAGCATCGGTACTTCGGCGCAATCGAGGACTGCGCGATTCCACGAAGCAACCGTCAACGGCACGCCTTTGCGTGCATACGTGGACGCGGGCAGCGAGTGCGTTACTATACGCAAGACGGAGGCAGATGCGTTGCAGTTGGACCTCCGGCAGACGAACGACGTTCTCCAAGGGTACGGCGGAAGCACTGTACGACCGTTTGGTGTTGCCAAAGCGAATGTGAAGATCGACCTGGCCGAAGGATCGGTCGACGTCCATGTGGTTCCAGATGGGCTTCAAAGCGTGCCACTGCTGGTCGGGCAGCCTTTCCTTGACCTACCAGGCGTGACGACAGTGCAGCGAGACGGCACCCTGCGGGTATTCGAGAAGTCCGTGGCAACCCTGCCGGGCCTGGACCAACTACCACCGCAGAAATTGGCGCTATGGGCAACGGAGGCAACAGTCATTCCGTCGGGCCATGCTGCAGACGTCAAGGTGGTGGTGAGAAACAATTACACAGGTGACTTATACGTAGAGCTCAGCGTACGAAGCGAGGCAGGTAAAGAGCATTGCATTCCAAGATGCGTACTTAATACAACAACGGGGTTGTTGCCGGTAATTAATTTATCAGATAGACCCTTGGTCATTACTAATAACAAGGTCATTGCCCGAGCTGTGCTGGCTAGAGAGGAGAGTCCTGAGGAAATTAAAGCGATATGCTCCTTAGAAAAAACAACTCTTAAAGAATTACCAAAAGATCAGATTAAAGTAGCCTCGAGCGTATCTCGTGTAGAAAAAGAAAAGCTGTTTGCTGTACTAGATGAGTTTCGAGATTGTTTTGCACTAGAAGTAGCTGAATTAGGAAAAACTCAAGCTGCAAAAATTCATATAGAACTCACAAGTAATTCCGTCGTGACGTATCGACCCTACCGACTGTCGTATGTGGAACGAAATAAAGTCCGGGAGATTATCGATGATCTGAAGAAAAACGAAATTATTCGTGATTCTAACTCTCCGTTTTCGAGTCCGATCCTTTTAGTGCGTAAAAAGAATGGCGAAACTAGAATGTGCGTGGATTATCGAGCCTTAAATGCTATTACGAAAAAGGATAGATATCCATTACCGTTAATCGAAGATCAACTTAATAGTCTTCAGGGAAACGCATGCTTTACAAGTTTAGATCTGGCATCCGGATATTATCAAATTCCTGTCGATGAAGACTCCATTCAGAAAACTTCGTTTGTCACGCCTGATGGACAGTATGAATTTCTCCGAATGCCCTTCGGTTTAGCGAATGCCCCCGCGGTGTTCCAACGAATGATTAATCGAATCGTTGGCCCGCTTAAAGGACAAATTTCGGTATTAGTTTACATGGATGATATTCTCATTCCATCAGAGGACGTAGATACAGGGATCCGGGCACTGAAATTAGTTTTACAAGAGCTGCGACGAGCCAATTTGACTCTCAAATTAAGTAAATGTGCATTTTTAGAGACAAATAGAGTATCTTGGGTACGAGGTTACATCACGAGGTGTCCGACCGGGTCAACATAAGATCGATGCTGTTTCGAATTTTCGAGTACCTGCTAATATTCACAGCTTGAGACAATTTGTAGGGCTAGCGAGTTATTTCCGAAGGTTCGTGCGGGACTTTGCTACAATCGCCCGGCCTCTAACACACTTGACGAAGAAGAGTGTCGCATGGCATTGGGGCGAGGAACAACAGCGAGCATTCGGTGAAATAAAGCAGAGACTAGTGTCGAGACCCGTATTAGTTTTGTATACGCAAGACGCGGACACCGAGCTGCACAGAGACGCAAGCAAGCTTGGGTTAGGCGGGATAATGTTGCAGCGGCAGGCCGATAGCTCGTTAAAACCGATAGCTTATTTTAGTCGCCAGACTTCGAAGGAAGAACAAAGGTACCATTCGTATGAACTCGAGACACTAGCAGTGGTGGCAAGTTTACAGAGATTTAGAGTTTATTTATTGGGTATCAGATTCAAGATCGTTAGTGATTGCAGTGCGTTGCGAGCGACTTTTGTCAAGCGAGATCTGTTGCCACGAGTGGCTCGATGGTGGATTCAGCTGCAAGAGTATGACTGTTCTATTGAATATCGAGCAGGAAAGAAAATGCCGCACGTTGATGCACTTAGTCGCAATCCAGAAGAATCTGATTTAAATGAAATTAATGATGTCGGACTGCTACACATCGAGTTGGGCGACTGGTTGCTCACTGCTCAGTTACAAGATTCGCGCTTAGCTTATATACACGAAGTACTCGGTAGAGAGGCAAACGATAAAGAAGAGCAAGAAATTAAACGCGATTATATATTAAAAGAGAATCGTGTTTTTAGAAAGACGACTGATGGGCTAAGATGGGCGGTACCACGGTCTGCGAGGCGTCAAATAGTTAAATTATGTCATGATGATATAGGACATTTTGGGGTGGAGAAGACTCTAAAGAAATTGCAAGGGGATTACTGGTTCGCGTCAATGAGAAGTTATACTAAGCAGTATATTTCGGCATGCTTGGATTGTTTGTACAATAAAGAACCAGCTGGGAAGAAACCGGGTCATTTGCACTCAATAGAGAAGATCACAGAGCCGATGCATACCGTGCACATCGATCATTTAGGCCCATTCGTAAAGAGCTCGACGGGTAACTCTTATCTTCACGTAATTGTAGACGGGTTCACGAAATTTGTATTCGCTAAAGCGGTTAAAAATACAAAAACGATTCTTGTTGAGAGACACTTGACTACAATTAGTGAGACTTTCGGTTTTCCAAAGCGTATTATTAGTGACCGAGGTAGTGCGTTCACTAGCAAGAGATTTAAAGAGTTTTGTCACGCCAGGGGTATTCAACATGTGTTGACGGCTGTAGCAACTCCGAGAGCGAACGGTCAAGTGGAACGTTATAATAGAACGATACTTAGTACGCTAGCGGCAAGCTTGACCGAAGAAACCAAATGGGATCAAAGTTTGGGGAACGTAGTTTGGGGTTTAAACAATACGTTTAATAAAGCGACAGGCAAAACTCCATCCGAGCTGTTGCTCGGATGTAAACCGCGCAATGCGGCCGAAGCAAAAATTGTATCTCGTATAGGGGAGACAACTTATGACTGTGATCGCGAGAAGACTCGGGAAAAGGTTAAAGAGGTAATTCAGTGTAGCCAGAAGGAGCAAGAGGCTAGATTTAATAAGAAAAGAGGACCGCAAAGGCAGCACCGTAGCAATGAAATAGTTGTGACCAAGCGCGTGATAAATAGTAATGAGGGCTCGAGTAAAAAGTTACTGCCGAAGTACGCTGGGCCGTATAAGATCGCTAAGGTGTTGAATTGTGATCGATACCTCATTGAGGACATCGAGGGTGCTCAGCGGACCCAAAAGCCATGACAAGCTGAAGCGCTGGTGCACGAGAGTCAGCGATACGGACTCTAGCAATGAGGATGAGGAACCTCATGTGTTAAAAACACCCGGTACGCATATGCGTAAAAGGTATAAGCCGTTGGGTCGTGGCTAGGTGGGGTACCGGAGGCATGCTGGGCGTTCGGCGCTGTGTCTCGGATTTCCGAATGGTCAACAGTCGTAACTTCGTTAGATACGATGGGACGGTCATTGGTTCCGGATTGACGGAGTGACCGGGGCGACTGGCGCTGTAAGCGTGTTACGTAACAATCATGTGAGAGAGACTGTGACATCGTGGATTCGATGGTGCGCTGTAAAGCGGCGGTCCAGATTGATTGTGAAGTAATCAACATTAAAATCCAGACTATAACAGTATGAGCCGGTACAGGTGATGAGACCACCAAGCCTAGCCGTCGACAACGGGCACGGTAGACCAGTGACGACTGGTAGTGCATGAGTTGCAATTGGGCCCAGCTTAATGTTTTGCTTACGTGCATGTATATGCAAATACATATTATAAAATAGCGATAGCATGCAACTAATACACGATAATCAAAGCATCATGGGTTACGAAGGAAGGGTTCTTTCAAATTTACAATGTTGCCCTTTGCTTCACAGAAAGTCACCGAAGAGTAACGCGGAGTATGATGAGTACTCACGCTCCTGACGGAGATGCAACACCTTCACGAGGACGTGAATAACATCAGGATGGACGACTGAAAGCGACATAGCGACACTCAAGACCAAGCGTTGCTTCTCTGGTGTCGCTAAGATAAATAAACACCACGAGTCATCAGGGATCTCGGGGAAGGTCCTTTGAGACGATAAGAGGCCCTTGTCCGCCACGAGGAGGGGCTGACGTAGTACTGGGACCTCTGGATGCCATCGATCGGGCGAGCCCCAACTATTCTAGATCCAAGCCGCGACAACGACACCTCGTCAATACTTTCTGTTCACTTGCAACTAATATTATACCAGTCATTGTATTCAACTAATATTATACCAGTCATTGTATTTCTTTTATATTGTGGAGTTTCACCTATAAATATTTCTAACAGTATTTGTATTTCTATCTTAATTTGATTATATGAAGATTATAATTAAACAAGTGAATACAAAACTAATTCAATAATGAAATCAATATAAGCACAACAGAAACATATACGTACTATCAGCGTAATTTGGAGGTTAATCCAAATTAGCAATATCGCAGGGATTGGGGACACGCGAGCCTCCTTTGACTTTAGTCGAAGAGACACATTCAAATATAATTTCTAATACACATTCAATAAGAATTTCATTCCTCACCGTTCAAATAGTTGTTTGTTTCCTCGTTAATCAGACGATTATGGATATTACACACACATACCTATCTCTGGTACTGAATCTCCATGTGATTATTTTTGTTATGATTGTATTTTAATGATTTTGTCATTGGCTTCTTCTTTGATTTACGAATCAAGTGATATTTATTCTGGGTATATTAATTCAGGAATGAGGTTGAAAGATACGGCTACATTATAAAAGTGTTCATTAGAATGTGCAAACTCAGAGATAAAACATTATTAAATGGACAATCACATATCCAAATCAAGAGAGGAATAGTAACCCAGTGGCATTAATACCTTTTTTATTATTATTGGTTATCGACGAAGATTACTTATTTCTTGCCTGACCGTAATCGACTAGTTTTTCAATTTAACATGAAAGATTCTCGACAGTATTTATAAAGTCACTAGAATCATGATTTGAAATGTAAATGGCAGATTCTAGATGTCGAATCTGATGCCAACAGGTTAATCTGCATGGGCACAGGGCTATCACAAGTTTCTCAGTGGATATTCAATTTAGTGCCTTCGCTTTAGGCGAATCACGTTATAGAATGAGATCATACTGAAATTAACCAGATGTTGATTTTCTGGAAAGTATAGCCTTCCGCTCTCCTTACACACGTCTACCGCAATACACATACAATTATTCAAGGAGTCGCGTTCCTCCTATTTCAATAATCTTTTATACAGTAATTTGTCAGAGATATTGTTACACAAATGCAAGAGTTACTTGGAATATCACAAACATGAGAATATGTTGTCTTTCGTAGACAATTATGTAGCGTCGAGCATATTCTATATGCTACGTTACATGAACGGGTTCTTTGACCCGTAGTACAAACATGATTTATGCTGACTTGCCGATAGAAGCATTAACCATTTCTTTTTTAATATTTAATTCACTAAGTGACACTTCATCTACACAATCATAATATTACGCCGTGGCGCTTTCGAATTACACGACAATATATCAGTACACAGGCCTATCATGACCGGGACCTTCTATACGAATACACATAGGAAGACGTTTTAAATACGCTCGTTACTTATCTTATTATTGTGACGCAATTCCTTTTGAGCCGATGGTGGCATCGAGAATGTCGGTGAAATATATTTTAGCGTTGACAATTCTTAATCCTGGATGGTTTTATATTTACCCGGAATGTTCTGGATGGGATCCACGTTATTGTGGCTCGTAAATTAAGATTATTTCGGGTGTCTTACGCCAGAAATTCAATATACGTCCGCTGAAGAAGCTCTCGGCTGACGAAGGCCCAACCGTCCTAGTGCCATGAGGCGTAAGAGGTTAGCCATATAACTTTCGGTAACGCACATTTACTTTGTTTCACATGTTAATTCTAGATTTTACAAAATATCTTACCATAATTTTCGCCCGCACTCTTTTCCCACTAAGCTTGCTTTAATTGTCTCGGATGGACATTACGATTACTGACTATAATTGGATTGCGACTTGCAAGCTTTTCTTGTCTTTTAGTAACCGCGGAACGTGGTTTTCGCTATGGCGTTGCTGGACGATTGGGGGGAGGTAGGCGTCGTTCGCTGCCTCTACACCTAAGGGGCATTGAGTACGCATAGATGGGCGAGTTCGATGCCCACTTTACCTCGATAGACCGGCACGCTCCTACCGTCGATTTAATTATATATCATACGGACAACTATTGTCGATACGGTGTCGACAATGGTTCTTACAGTGTCGTATTGCATGTATCGAATCCAATAGAACATAGGTATTTGACAAGGATACAAACGTATGAGAGACGCGATCGTGAAACCGCGACACCGAATTTCTACGCAGTTGATATTTCAATACAAACGATTTTCTCGCATTTTCCGGTACTGTTTCTCAAGATTCAAACCTAAGATCTGCGCGAACTATTGAGTTCCATAATTACATAAAGTCTTATTAGGCCACAGTTTAAGTGCTTATTTAACACACTATCTCTTATTTATACGTTCGACGCTCATGTTCGTTGCAATATATTTTTCGAATCGTTCCTCATTTTTATTTTTAAATAATCATTTTTTTTCGCTAATTGTTCCTTTTGCTTTCTCGCGGAGAAAGCATTGTTTTCGTAAAAAAAAAAATTTTCTTGAGATTTTGATGCCAGAGTACTTAAAATGTTTCATGTACCGTCGGTTAACGCGTCAATCCGTGTATCGAAATTACGTGCTTGCTCTACCGACTAGAACTCTAACCTCTTTCCTTTATTTACCACTATCTAACCCCCGAGGAACCACCGCTAAGCATCACTTCGCAGGGGTAGTCGCAGCCGTAGCACTTCAGTAGTAATGTACAGGTATAGGGAGACGAATTTTTTCCCCTCCATAATCCTGGCTGGCGCCACTCCCCCACTACTGAGTGTGACCCGTCGGGTGTGTTAATTTGCAAAATGTCATGGTCTCTGGTAGTATAATTTACCACCCTGTCAAAAAAGGTGGGCCTAATAATTCCCCGACCTCTGAATGGTCGGATAATTATCCCACCCTTGATTTCTGGCTAGTCTAAACGGTGGTCCCCACAGTGGTGGGACTGATTTGCATAACGTTTCGAGTTCTGATTAGCTTACAAATTAACCGACCTTTATGACTGTCTAGTCAAAAAAGGTGGGCCTAATAATTCCCCGACTTTTGACTGGTAACTCAGTTTTTCCACCCTTGAGTCTGTCTAGCAAACAAAATGTTTTCACAGTGGTGGGATCGACAGGTGAAATTTCCCTGAACCCTGATTGGCCAGATAATTTTCCCACTCTGATCCTTTATTTTCCGTAACAAATTCTTTCGAGCTGAGAGCTAGAGACGTTATACAGGTAGTAAGTTATTCTTATGCTATGTTTTTAAATTTTTTCGTAAATAAGAAAAAGTATTCATAAGTGAAAATTCGTTTATTTGTTATTTAGCATAAATATTTTTTTTACAATCTTTTTCTTTATTTATCCAAACATTGAACATCTGTTGAGCGAGGCGACTTCACAGCAGGCGTCAAGTCAGTGTGTATCTTCGTTACAAGTGGTGGCTCGGTAGACAATAGTGGTACGGTTGCATCTAGATCGGTAGAACCCTGCTGACAATCTGAGCATTCTCTTTTGGTGGGAGGGTATCCTATGAGTTGTGACTGTAGATCTGGTGACGGCCAATGTTCTCTGTAAAGCTGGTATGATGCGACCTCGGGGTCTAGTCGAATATGTTGAGGTAGTTTTTCCCATAGCACATAAATACTTTCACCAGTCATGCCAGATGACGGCATTTTTCCCCTATCTCGCTGACCCCACCACGCTGCCCGTACTAGGCGCGTCAGGAGAAGGCTTGCGCCGCTCGTAACAAATCTCGTCTCGATTGCGCTTTACGCTGTCTCACCTTACCCACTTCACAACAGCCACTGCGCGGGTTTTTATGAAATGAGTTATGGAAGATTTTTTTAATGAATATATATAAATATTATATAAATAAATAAATAATCAAATTAAAGAAATATATAAAACGCTCACTATTTTTGCAGCCGTCAACAAATGAATAGTTCATTACAATATCCAACACCAGATTGTCGTCCTTTACACGAAAGGTTCATTACAATTTGTTGAATAAAAGAAAATTGTAATGCTCTACGTGGAGGTCGCTGCCTCTCCATCCCTCCAACAATTAAACGTCTTATTTCTTCATTAAACTAAGAGCAACAAATAAGATATGATTTGGCAAGAACAGTATTTTTTTTTCAAATAAATAATACATAATGTTTTTAAAAAAATAAATAAATACATTTCTGTTGTTGTCTTAGGTTAGTGGAATGCGTCATGAAAAGTTCATAAAAGCCAAGTTACAAATTTGGAAAAAAATAAATTGCTACATATAATCAACGGTATTAAATTTTATCTTTCTAAATTAATAAATAATAAATAAATATATTTCTCGTTTTTGTGCCGTTACTATACTGGAAGCTCTTTCCCTGCAAAGCAGGATCTATAAAATGACAGGCTATACTGTCATAAAGCAGTTATGTGTTGATGTGCGAAAATGCACATGATTAACGATATTAACGTCAGCACGGATAAGTGATATTAACAGTGCAACATCAAATGCCAGAGAAGCTGGATAACGCAGTTGTAGAGTTCCAAACCGATAATCCGAAAATAGCAGATTTGAATCTCGACTTAGTCACTTCGAAAATTTTTTTTTCCGCGACGGTTCACTTTTCGAAAAAGAATTGTAGTTACAAAAGGACAAAATCGAAAAATATCGTTATACGACCTACTAAGTATCCATGTCATTGACACTACGAGATTTATTTTCCCGATTCTTACTGAAAAACCGCTACAACGTCATGAATTTCTTACAAATACTAATGAAAAACACATAAAAAGATCGACAATTTCAATAATTAATGAAAACAAACATTTTATTCATGGATTAAGAGTACACAGAAATAATAGTACAGCTAATAATTACATTAATTTATTTTGTACTTTGAACGTTTGAACACCGCGCGGCGTAGTGAGAGACGTCCGCGCTCCCTGATTGTTGATTGGTCGGTGAGCCGAGTCTGCGCGCTGAGTAGTTAGTGACGTCACACGCTGCCTAACTCTTGATTAGTCGGTGCGCCGGGTGCGCTCGCAGTGGGAGCTAAAGCAGACCCAGTGGAGAGGGTACCCAAAAGGGAACAAATTTCCCTCATCTGGCATCACAGACATTCACCCCAGTGTCTTAGCAGCATAGGTTTAGGAATATATTTGAGTTCATCTACGGTCATTTCCCAAGGAGGCAGCCCGTAGCTGTCGAAGAATATGCCTTGACCATTGTTCTCGACGTATATGGCCACACAATGCGTTCCAGGTTTTGTATGGTCGTCTGTATTCGCGACTATCGCAATGGGTCTAAACGAACGACTCGGGATGCGATCGACTGGAAACACTCCTTTTGTCCGAGCTGAGACATGGTGTAAACCCTTTACTATCTCCAGACTGATCATTGTAGTCACGTTCCTGTACGGAGAGGGGTCGTCGTTTCCCTTGATGACGGTAATAATGAAGATGATGATGAGCACCACCGGGGGGGGGGGTGCTGACTGAGCGCCACTATTTCACCCTTGGCGGGTACTGTTGCATCACAGGTATTTGACTTGATACTGCTGGCACTCTTTACAGATACAGGGGCTATACACTCTCTACCCGTAGAGCTGCCGTTGAATTGGTTCGGCGTTTCAATAAGTATTGTTTTTTTTTTCATGGTGTCAGCTGGCCCATCCTTTCTCGACACTGAGCCGACTGGTTCCGAATAAATATGATTCTATCCAGTAGTTGAATCTCAAGTGAGCGCTTAATTTTCCAACGTTACTTAATGCGCATTTTGCAGAATCCTCTTTTGACACACCATGATGTATACACCATGTATCGTAGGACGGCATGTTCTTAAAGCTGGGTTCGTCGTACTCTTCCAAATTGATGATATCGCGACCTAACACATCACGTAGAATTTTCATTTTTTGTATACCACGTGTGTCTATACGAAGCGTGTAACGACATATAGCTTTTAGGCTAGCGTAAATTTTTCACAAGGCTGTATCGCCGTCAACCTAATCGAGCCTATGATGAAAACACGTTGGACGATTATTGCTGACGCGCACTTCTTTAGGTAAATTGCTAAACGTGTATGGTGCCTCGATCACCCAATGGCCTAAACTATCTCCTTGCAGCATAGTTACGGCAATCTTCTTTGTTAGGAACTTGTCGTGTTCGCAGTACAGGGCCTGGATATCCACTAGAGTGTCCATGAAGGTAGCTTGAGGTAGACTGTGGTCGAATACGTGGTGAGCCTTAAATACACGTCTGCCTCGATAGCGCCCTCTTTAAACGATACACGATACTGTTATGAACTTGTCACTCGTCGTTCAGGCACTGAAATCTGGAATAACGTGACGAACAGAGTCAATCTCAATCACGTTGTCGTATCCACCATAAACAATGCTATTTATTGTACTGGTAAGAGTTTTGACGAAGCGAACTTTGATCCTCCCACTATCATTTCGTACCAGATTCCATTGAGTAAAGCAATTTGCCCATAAATCAGGTGTTAGGTCAAAGGCAAATAGACAATAACCGTTAGCGTATGCTTCACGGGAAATATCTATACCGTCATTTTGAAAGTGTATGCCTGTGCCAGAGAAGAGTTTGTGATAACTCTGAATCCACGCGTCATTGCCGCCAAACTCGGGCTGAAGTGGTTTTCGCGGTATCTGTTGACCGTCCACGTAGAGAGATAGAAAATTAATTGAATGATGTTTGAGGAAATTAAAGAGGTTCAGTGTTTTGTCACCGTTGAAAGCTCTCTTGTGCACAAAACCGAGTATTATACGTTTTGGTAATTGTCCAAGGATTACATTGTCCAATGTATCACCGATAATGCCACTATGCATCGTAAAAGATTTAACTTCTACGCGTGTTATGGAATACTTTGCAGTCGTTTTGGATAAAGTTTTAGCATGAGCTATAAGTACTCTTGGATTAATTTTTGCTCGACGTACTAGTAGAGTCACATCATTAATTTTCACTTTGTGTAAAATATTTTGTACCGGTGCCTCCTTAAGACAAAACTCGTCTTTCGAACGTACAAGTCGTAGACGCACTTCTGCGCCGTTCAACAAAAATGTGTCCTAATTGAATACTCACAGTGCAAATGTCCAATCATATCCACAGCTTTGGCGGTTTGATAAACGTTGATCTTGTCTTTTAACTTTTATTAATCGTGCTGGTTTTTGAGCTTGGCAGTGAGTCAAAAGTACCAGGATCATCTGTATACCATAAGGCGGTTGTTAAGTGTTACTGCTTTGCGACAGGTCTATAATTCAGTAATGTTTCAATGTATGCACGGTAGGCATAAGCAACATTTGGTGGTTCGAGTTTTTGGTTGATAAATACGTCCACCTGGTTAATGAGGCTATGCAGAAAGTTATTAACAGGCGCTACTTTGCATACAGAGTTGGCAGTAGCTAGTATTTTTGCGTTTACACAAATCATTGTATGTGCGAGATCCAGATATTCCTCGCCGTGTCCTGGTATGACAAATTCGTAGCGCCCTTTATCCGACAACGAGGAGACGGGTTTGTAATGAACCCATTGAAATGCTTCTACGGACGTCTGCGTTGGTGGTATGGTGAATAAGTCAAGCTCCGACTTCATACATTCACAAGAATGAGAATGTAAAAAAGACATGTATAAGCACTTCCAAAAATATCAATAGCTGTCCGTTTCGTCTTTTTTCGTTTCTTCGTCACTTTCCCCGTCTTCGTTCTCTTATGTTGTTGCTTCTTCTTCTTCTTCTTCTTCTTCGGTGCAGTAGTATTTTGCTTCTTCTTTTTCGTATTATTAATATTTTTCAATATTTTTCGATCAACGACTGCATCGCTCTAGGAGCACTCACGTTATTATAGCCAAAACCATTCATAAGTAAAGCGACTTTCTCATTGGCTTTTCGTTTCAAATCTTCTCCCGATTCTGCAGCGCGTCTTTTTAGAGACTCCTTAAATGGTACATGATTACTACTCACATCATCTATACTGCTTAAGCCTGGTCGTAGAGCCTTTTTACCTATAGCTTTAGCTTCTTTTGTGAATAATGGTAGTACGCTTCTGAAGAGACCACCGATAAATCTACCGATTCCGTGTCCCCGTTGATGAGGTGCACCCACAAAAACGTTGCCTATACGAGCGCCATCACCAATTTCGTTCTCGTAATATTTCGTATAATAGATGACCATTTCGGCTAAACGATCCTCTTAAAGTGAAGCGTGAGGGTTGACGTTCCGTATTCGAATGTGATTGGTTTACCCGAATGATCCCTTATATCTATTTCGATCGACAAAAACAATTATTGAGCAAAAATATGTAATTTTGTGGTGAAAAAATTTTATCTGTATCGTTCCATATGTGTATTGAGGAGTGTTGAGAGTAACAATGCGCAGTAGAGCGGCCTCTGTATCGCCTACGATATAGGGTACGCATACCAGTCCGTATACACAAAAAGCTGTTGAGGTAGAGCTCAAGCTATACATGAGGGTAATTGACCCTTACGCTCAAGTCCACGAACGAAACGTAGGTATGAATCCTCGGCTGCTTGCCAGTCTTCGCCTGGCGTTAAATTGAATACGAGTGTATGGCGGATCTTCGTACTCATTCACACCACATTCTCCGAAGTTTTAATATGAGGCCCGCACTTATCGTTTCGCTTTTCACTAACAATACTAGTGTAGCCACTAGCATTTTTTGCATTGACAAGTTGTATACCTGCATCGTACATACCACGAAGATAATTTATATTCACTGTCAGCTCTTTGTGACTTTTGTATATACGTACGGTATATGAGCGCTCGTGTACTCTTGCTTGTCGCACGAGTGTCACTTGATGGAGAGAAAGTGAACTGTAATATATAGAAGGTTGAATTAAAAGCAGTACACAGATGTAGTTTAATAGTGGCTTTTATTGTTCCACCTATCGAGTAACGTTGAGAAATTATAGTAGAAAAACACATAAAAATACTGTGACGTTGCAAAACAGGAGGTCATCAAACGCTACGTCCTTTTCGCTCGACAGTTTTAGACACGATCTCACAGGGCCCTAGTATAGATACGAAGGACTTTATTTAATCATATTTTTTTTGTATTTTTGGCATGAGTCGCGTCAACGTTGCTCCTACCTTAGCCTTTTCGACGACGTATTCAATGTGTCGTTTAAATTTGAGCCTTGCATCGATCATCACCCCCAAGTATTTTATACAGGACTGAGACGTAATTTTATGCTGTCCTGCTGTCAGTTTCATTGTGTCCATCACCTTCCTGGCGGTGATCAGCACAGCCTCCGTCTTATGCTCAGTCAGTTTAGGCCGGCTGAACGCATGCATTGCGGGATCTGATCGTAGATCTCCTCGAAGATCCTATTGGCGTCCTCTAAGTATTTCGTAACGATAGTGACTGCGGCATCATCTGCGAAAGCCACTATCTCTACTTTTTGTGGGAGTGTTAATTTCAGCTGGTCGTTGCACATTATATTCCAAAGAAGTGGGCCAAGCACTGAACTCTGGGGTACCTCCTGTGATTTTGTACTCTTGAGGACCATCCTGTGTATCCTACTTTAGGATCCTGTTGCCAAGGTAGCTCTTGATCATCCTCTTTGTGTAAAGTCGCACGTTGATCTTATCCAGCGCAAGGCGGATGCTGCTCCACCTGGCTGAATTGGAGGCATTTTTGACGTCCAGGGTGGCAACGAGATAATATTGGGTCTGGGAAAAAGTTCGTGGCGTTTTTCCCGATAGATGGCATCCATTGCAAATAAGTCAGGAAACACAGATCGCAGCGACACCACTAAACGGTCGTTGGAAAGGTGACGCTTCGAGCGTTACTTTGAGTCTATAAACATCGAAATTGGTGCAGTGGTTGGAAAGTTGTTTGCGTTTGAAAATGGAGAAAAGTAATGAAAAATTGCGCTATATTTTGCAATATTATTACGACAAAGGGAACAACGCTGCGCAGTTGTTCGCTCGCTTTCGTTCTGGCAATTTTTATGTGAAAGATGAGTCACGCTCTGGTCGTCCAATCACTGTAAGAGCTGATGAAATTCTTGAAAAAGTGCAGCAAGATAAGCATATCAGTAGTGTCGATATTGGTATGGAGCTAGGCATTGACCACAAAACTGTTTTCAACCATTGACACAAAGCTGGCTACAAAAAGAAGCTCGATGTATGGGTTCCTCATGAGTTGAGCGCGAAAAACATGATAGACCGAATTAACATCTGCGATGCACTGGTGAAAGGCAATGAAATCGAGCCATTTCTGAAACGTGTCATAACCGGTGATGAAAAATGGATCACGTACAACAATCGGAAGCGTCAAAGATTGTGGACAAGGGATGGTCAGCCGTCACAAGCGTTCGCGAAGCCAGGATTAACGGCGTAAAAATGATGCTGTATGTGTGGTGGGACTGGAAGGCAATCGTCCACCATGAGCTACTTCGAGTAGGTCAGACGATTGATTCTCAACTCTACTGTGGACAACTAGAAAGATTACGCCAAACAATTGAAAGAAAACGGCCCGAATTGATTAATAGGAAAGGTGTTGTCTTCTATCATGACAACGATAGGAAAGGTGTTGTCTTCTATCATGACAACACCCGACCACACACTTCTTTGATGACCCATCAAAAATTGCGAGAGCTTGGTTGGGAAGTTTTGATACATCCACCATATAGTCCAGACATAGCACCCTCTGACTATCAATTATTCTGTTCTCTGCAGAAATTTCTCAATGGAATTAAGCTGCTTTCTTAAAAGAAGCCTGTGAAAACCACTTAATTCAGTTTTTCAACCAGAAACCACAGAAGGTCTTCACCGATGGCATCATGGCTGTACCCGAAAAATGGCGAAACATTGTCGATAATAATAGAGCATAATTGGTTTAAATAAATTGATTTTTACACTATGAAAAAACCAGTTGAATTTTACTAAAAAAACGCCACGAACTTTTTCCCAGACCCATACGTCTCTTTTTTCCACCTTATGCCCGAGGTTGCTTCTTTCGCTATGTCGACCACGTGGCTTACGGCGCCTCGCGTCGATCTCGATTTCCTGAAGCCGTATTGGTTTTTTGCCATGGATTTTCCAATAGCAGCCTCTATTTAATTGTGGATCTTCCTCTACAAGATTTTCCGTGGTGTCCAACATGTATAAAGAGCCATGTGACGATGGATCATCAGGCGGCTTTTTGCCCTTTGGCAAGAGAACAAGTCTCTGCTGCTTCCATGGATCATGGAAGTTTTCCTCCCTGAGGCATGCATTACACACGTCTATAAACAGCCCGGGAGCTGCATTGCCGGCCGCGTTAATGGCAACATAGAGGATGTTGTCCTTTCTCGATGCCTTCTTGTCAGCCACTTTGCTTCATGCTTGGAGCAACACATCCTATGTAACAGGCGGGGTAACTTCACTCTCCTCAGGTTCGTTTTTCGGCTTCTCCTATTGTAGAAGAGGTTTAAAACTATTGCTTTGACAGTGCTCTGGACAGTTAGGTTGCTGTCTCGACTGCCCATTTAGGCGAGTCATGACCACCCTACAGGCCCTGCTCCAGGGATCGCCGTTGACTTTACTGAGAAGCTCGGTCGAGCTTTGCCCTTTGCTCTGCTTGATTGCCTTTATTAACTTGGCTCATGCCACCTTATATCATAGTTTATTTATTGTGTTGTTGAGGAAATTTAGTGTGCCGTTTGGGGTTTTAGTCCGTGGTACCGTGTTGTGAATTGCTGTGGTAATGTTAGTATTGATTTTGAGTATGGCTGTGTCTATTTCATCTGCTGATAGGTTTCTGTTGTCTGGTAGAGGTGAGTTGAAGTTGTCTTCAAGGTTTTTGGTGAAGCGTTTCCAGTTGGTGCTTTTGTAAATGAATCTTGGTGTAAGCGGGATCGGATTTTTTGTTGTTATTTCGTCATTTTCGATAGAAATTTTGAATGAGATCGCTGTGTGGTCACTGTCGTATGGGAGTGTGTTGGTCTTTGCGTTAGGAGCGTTAAGCAGTGTGATCCTTGCGTCTATTAGTGCTAAGTCAAGGAAGGTGTTGGCAGGTTTAAATGTCGGGTCAGTTGAAGGGAGTATTTTTAATTTGTATGTAATGCCCTGAAGGGATTCCCATCTTGCGAGACAGCGACCTCTGGTGTTGTTGGAGTGGTTGCCCCAGAGTGCGTGTCTGGCGTTGAGGCTCCCGCCAGGACGTAAAAATTGTTGTTTTTGTGAAGTTTCAGTTTGTCGAAGAGTGAGTCGAGTTCGTTTATAAAAAGGTCTCTGCAGTCGTTTGTGCTGTAGGCGCTTATTATGAATAAGTTTTTTGTTAGTTGGGTTTTTACTTTGATTATTGTGAATTCGAGTAGTGTGTTTCTTATTGAGGCGGGTTGGCTAATGGTTGTGTAGTCAATTTCTTTTTTTATGAGTATGGCGGTGCCGCCTCCTCGGATTGATGCTGGTCTGTCTGTTCTGATAATGTCGTAGTTTTGGAAATCTAGTTTATATTTGGGGTTTAGTTTTGTTTCTGATAGGAGAATGATGTCGTGTGCGTATTGTTCTGTGAAGTTCAGAAGGTCGAGTCTTCTTTGATGAGATATTAATGAATTAACGTTTATTGCTGCAATGTGCAGATGTGTTCGTGATCGTGTTGTATTATTCATAATTGTGGTGTAGTGAGGAAAGTAAAAATTCAATTTTCGCTGAATTGACTGCTACTTGGGCAGCTATTGCTTTAAATTGTTCAGATATTATATTTGATAATTCTTGTTTTAGTTCATTTAGCCAATTGAGTTGAGTGTGTGATTGTTGTGCTGGTGTTGAGTTTGTGTTGAGGGTAGGGGTGTTGAGGAAGGTGTTGTTGGTGTTATTATTGTTGTTATTGTTTTGTATGGAGGGCTGTATTTGTTGTGGTGAGTTTGAGGCCATCGGAGGGAGTTGAGTCTTGGCTGCCTGTGCATAAGAAATGTTATTAGAAGTGGGGGTCGCTACGTACCTGTTTATTTTTTTTTGAAAAAGTGTTGTCCTTTGAGAAGTTTGTTGTTTTTTTACTTTGGTGGCAAATTTTAAGTACGGGCATCCTCTATACGATGCCGGATGTCCATGTTGTCCGCAGTTGGCGCAAGTTAGCTCTTCCGGGTTTGTATTATTCGTAAATTTGCACTTCCCTGGTTCGTGGGAAGCTGCGCATTTCACGCATCTGTATGGTAGGTTGCAATTTTTGCTGGCGTGTCCTTCTCGTTGGCATTTTTTACATTGGAATATGGCTGGTCTGTGTAAGTGCTCCCATTTGATTCTTTGGTACGCGAGTGATTCAACTTTGAACAGCTCGCTGATTTTTGATTTGTTTGTAACTTGGACAAGATGGTGGTGGTATTCCGGCATGTTTTTGTCGAAGTGGAATTTTGCGATTTTTATTATTTCGACATTGGGTAGCTGTAGTTCAGTAAGTTCTTTATGCAAGTCGTCTGTGTTGAAATTCTCCCTAATTCCCTTTATTATTAGTGTTTTGGGTTTTTCTTCGCTCGGTGTGTAGGTGAAGAAAGGTATGTTTTCTTTTAGTAGTTCTTCTTTTAGTTTGTTGTATGTGATCATGTTGTTGGTGAATATCTTGTGGTTGTTAGTGTCTGTTTGTTTTAGTGTTAATTCGTTTTTCGTGATTTCGATTTTTGAGGCTATCGCTATGATGTTCGTTAGCGATACCTGTGCTGTGTAAATCGGTGGTGGTTTCCGTTGTTTATTACTCTCTATCCTAGGCTCCGTGTCGCCTGAGACCTCTGTTTCCATGTCGCTCTCGTCTGTAAGGCTTTCATAGCGATTGCGGGATGATGAGGGGGTTGGCGTCGGTGCGGGTTGACGTTGGCGGCGCTTGGTTGACTTCTTGGGGATTTCCCAGTCGTCAGCGGCGGTTGGCGGTTCGGCTGTCGGGGCCCTATGGCCATCCCCCGATGGCGTCGGCGATGGTTTGCGCTTGCGCGCTCCAGCGAGGTTTGACGATACCTTTGATTGTGATGGTTTTGAACTTTCCTTGATTAGATTTTTGAAAAGACGGTCTTATTGCACAGAGTCTAGTTTTTGTCTATAGCTTAAATTGGTTGGAGTATTTGGCTTTGTGGTATTACGGTTTGCCATGGTTATTGATGGTGTTTGGGCCAGCGGCCCCGCGGAACGGGCTCTGTTACATATAACCGTATACACTTTTAACTTTATTTTTGAAAATTCTGTTATTACTTTATGTCGACTACACTACTGAAGTTTCACTAGTGTACCCGAAGAGTACAGTTTCACCTGTATCGCTGATATATGTCTATTGCTTAGAAATATGAATTGTGCTGGCGGTCCGTACGATGTGCACCCTACGGTGGTTGCGCTGACACTGAGTGGGATCGAACCCGAGTTACCCGCGTGGTAGTCAGACGCTCTGACTGGTGAGCCACGCTGCACTAGCAATACAGATTCCTATTTAACGTTACTAGTATATAAATTGTGTCAGGTTTATTGATCCACTATTTTTTTGAGAACAATCGAGAGTTGCGATCTCTCCTTTACATGGTAGATTACTATTGGAATGTACTTTACTCTGCCAAAGGGACTTTGCAATCGGCGACCCCAAGTTTGCGCCCTCCCCTTGTTAGTACGGTGCTTCGCCTTGTCTCCACTCTTGCCATACAGCTTGTCTGTGAGGCTACGCTGGTCGTACGGTATGAATGTGCTGTTACCGTCTCCTTTTACGACGCTCCTTGTCTTCGCAGATCTTTTCTATGTGCTATGCATCGCGTTGATTGCAGGTCTTGATCGGTCGTCTCTCTCTTGCCCACTGGCGAATTTCTTCTCTGGCTTTGACGTCCTAGTAGTAGCGTAAATATAACTTAACCCATCGGCATTTGTATTCCTGCTGTCTGCGTTATGGATTTACCAAACCCATGCCCCAAAATTACATTCTTTCCTAGGAAGAGTTGAGATCTTGGGTCTTTCGACCCGACTTAAGGGGTGTGCGATGCTGCACTATGTGCGTGCGCTGTCGCTTATACCCTCGTAGGTCGAATAAGCCCTTGGATTGGTTTATTTTATCCGCACGAGCTGCTCGTTTTTTGCTGCTAAAGTGCACCAAGTCGAACTCGTATTGTCGTTATACGCGAGTGAGAAATTTATGAAGAATTTCCCCGTATCTAGCGCGATCTGACTGGTTTTAGAAATGTTCGGCTGTATATATAGTGTAACGGTAATTTTTATATCGTTAACGATTATTTTTATTTTATTTAGACCTCGAAGTACGTGAGAGTAGGGTTTATTTATAGGATGAGTGAGTTCACAGCAAGTATTTCACAGTTTCTGGCCTCTATTATATAGAATGAGGCATTTTAATTCGGAATTCCGGTGATTATTTCATTATTATTTCGTCGTATCCGTGCATCAATTCTCGGTACTCTCGAACGTTAGCCACTCCTGGTGTACAGCAGTATTATTGTATACTCGGTGCACAGATATACCACACTACTAGCTGTTCTGCCTCGCATTCGCTCTTACGATAGAGTGTATTAACTCTATTTACAATTATTTCTTTTCCACTTTTATTTCGCTCGAACACACTCTATCATTTATATTTTCCTATACGATATTTGCTTATTCATATTTATTAATCCTATGCATTTTAATTCTACCTATGTCTATCCTCTACATTTCCTAATTCTATATTCCACTCTGTATCGAAATTCGGGAATTCCGACGATTATTTCTATGCTATTTCTTAGTGTTCGAGCATAAATTCTCAGTATTCTTGGGCTCGTACTTCGATGACGTGTTGGTGTCTTGGTATTTCCTCGTTACCCGCACACACACCCCCCTACGCATACGCTCACTACTTGAACAGAGTGTATCAACTCTGTGTACAATTCTTTCTCACTCACTCTCGTTCCACTTTCTCTCTGTCTTACTTCCACGCACACGATTTTTGCGACTCTTGTTTATATCGTTGGTTTAAAAGTCCATACAATTTAATCCTATTTTCTTACCTTCTACGCTCTTATTTCGATGCACTTATTTTCCTATAACTAATTCATTCTCTTAATACAAAATACTTAAAATCTACTCGCTTAATCGTATTAATTAGACCTAGACGCGTGTTCTATTCACTTATGGTTTTGTTGAATCGCGATATTTGACAAACCTTCTCACTAATTAACTGATGATTTAGATTTATCTCGGGATTTCTCGCCTGTCTTTTCTTAATGTCCTCTAGATATTATTCACTCGTTTTTCTTTTATTTTCGAGCAACCACCGACTCTACAAATCGTATTTTAGACAGATCACCGTATTCTCGCTTCTAATTTTCGGTTATAAATTCTTACTGTTCTCTATTCACGGTGCACGATGCCAAAAAACCAAAAGAGCAAGAGAGCTCCTCTCTCCCCGCACCGGCCTTGTATAGGCCTCCCCTCGCCTCAGTCCCCTCTACCTATTTCTCCATCATAATTTTAAATATAACGCATCTTGCGACTTTTCGTTTCGCCGCTGCCGCGCTCACCGCCTTCCCCTCGCCTCCGAGCAAGGCCAGCCGGTCGTTGACCTGCTGTTTATGTCAGCGAGGGAATTCCGGAGCTGCGACAGCTCTAGTTTTTGTATTAGGGGCGATGGCCTATTGTCCGCAAACCTCGGTACGCTTGTACCGAGTCTAATTTTGTAGGTGTTTTCGCATCCTCTCGGCTCTTATAACCGTTTGACATAATAAAATAGGCTAGAGAGTGTAACTATGTTACAATAGTAATAATAGTAACCGCCACTTACAGAATGATGGTCTCGAATATGGTCCTATCCATGGCGATGACTCCGGGTTTTATTTGGATCTTGGCTGCAACGATGGTCGTTAACTCTCCAAATCGGTTGTCCTTACGGTCTTCATCCTCTGCTGCGTCGCCAACACTTACTCTACGGCTTCGTTGCAGCCATACGTCACTTATTGTATGCTGCAGTTCGCATCTCGACGTACGGTGTCGGTCCAAACTTTCCACAATTCGATGATTGCGTGCCGAATTGCACTGGCTATCTACACTAACGACTGCGACGTAACGGCTTCCGTACCGGTGGTTTATCCCTCGAAACGGGTTCGCGTTATTGTCCGTAAACACTTTGCATTTTGTGTAAAGTGACACGCCAAGTGAATGTTTTGAAATTCACTTGGCGTGTCACGTTCACTTAGGCGAGATCTAACCGCTGCCATCAATATGTTATGCCGGTAGACACGTAGTCGTAATATACGATCGTAGGTATAATATTTAATAAACTTTATATTTAGGATCTTAGCCATTTAAAAGCTGGAACTCGCGTGAACGAGAATAACACGAGTGATTGTATCAACAACAATGTATTTGGTGTTGGCCAGTTATAATACTAACGGATGAAGTCCGTTCAATTATTATAACGGGAAAAGAACAAAAATCGAGGAACCAACCGTATTTTCTTACTAGTCGTTTAACACTGATTTACTCCTTTTCGTGAATGCAGTTGCTAGCTGCATATGCCCAAAATTGTTGAGCTGCATTATTTGCATTAGTCTATCGTCGATCGCCAGGCAAGTCACCTTAACATTCCTCGGTGGCCTCGGCGGCGATCAGGCTATAGATTGGATTTCGTTTATTTCCTTAAACGAAATCATAAACGGAAAATTTCGTGACGCAACACCCATATGAGAATATATGTTGATATATCATATTTTGGCTTTCTTACAGAGGAAGTTTTATTAAAAGTGCAGAATAATAAAATAAACTAATAGTTCGCTTACTCAGAGGTTTCAAAATTAAAAGCAGACAGAACTTGGAAATATTTAATTTGTATAAAATCTAAACCCTCTTACCGATCTTCAGCATATGAAATATATAATACCTCTGAACGTTAATTTGTTTCTGTTCAAAATTTAAGTTCAACTGAGTCAATTTTATGTAAGCTAGAGCAACAACGTCAATAGTTCTAAAAATTCAAAATGTTATAAAATATGAACCTCTCTATACATTTGACTAGGTTTCAATCCCAAACGTCCTCGAACTCTTGTATCAAAATTAGCGTAAAAAGGGTTAATAAATGAGGTGAGCTAATTACCATACACGATTATATTAATCGTGTGTAATTTGATGAGATGTGTTGTCGCGATCGGGCGTCGCGGTGACGCTGAAGCCGGGTGCACGACACGATGAGCCAAAATGTTGATATACTGGGATGCCGACGTCAATATATCGATATTGATATGATGGATGAGTTTTGTAGAGACTGTAGGTCGGCAGAGTTGATCGATGAGTCTTATTTAGATGCACTGAACTATGATGAGCACGCACGAATTAGGGTGGCGATGAAAACCGTGCAAGAGCAAAACGCAAGATGGCTACGTTATACAAAGCAGCCGTTGTCTAGTCAAGCAGTCGTAGAGCGCGTGCGCGTAGTGACACGTTGCTTGGCACGCTGACCTAGTGCGAGTTTTCTGCTTCTGAGAGGTGCTGCCGCTAAGTGGCAACAGCAAGCAGTTGCCCACGCTAGCCTGCAGTGCGCAGTCCAGCAACGCGTAGCCGAATGCTGAAGCATTCTCAAAGAGTCTCAAATTTGTTAAATTGTCGTATTATTAGTTGGACGAAAGCCAATTAATTATAACCATTTAATCTTTTACTTTGTTCAATAAACTTACTATTATTCACAACGTTCACGCAAGTTTTAACTCTTCATTGACAACGATCCCAAAAACTCTAAAAACTAGCCTTTCTCTCATACTCTACCGTTTACATGTCGATAGGTATAAGAAATTCATATTTTCTACAGAAACGAACTAACTTTGAGTGGTGTTACATTTTTATTTTGTGAAGATTGGTAAAAGGGTTCCGATTTTATACTATTTGAAATTTTTCAATTTATGACAGCTTCTATTTCTGAAACATCGGACAAACCGAGCAGTGGTTTTACTTTATTAGTTTTAATCTTTGGTAAGTGTACGAGGAAGCCAAAATCGATCAACATACTCCCTCATAGAGGTTACTTTGTAAAGGGTAAACAATTATGAGAAAGGAATGTGCAAGGTACTGCTTTACAGCCATGTATTTAAAGGTAAAACTGAAAATTGTATATTTGTTTTTTCGTGTACGTATGTCCTCGTTTCCGGGAATTTCGTTAAATGAATAATGACACATAAAATCAGGAAGACAGAAAACTCTCCAACACGTTTTGATTCTCATCGTTTAATTGATAATGTGCTTGAATATGTATATGTGGCATGCCAGGAACTTTTTTACTGTAGAACATTTTTTTTTAACTTGAGGATAACTTTAAAGTATTTTTTATTACCGCTATACGCGAATGAACTGACACGACTTTTTACACGATTTCGACGATATGTTGAATGATTTGTTTGAAAAAGTTACGAGCAACCAATAAAAAGGGCTCCACGAATTGTAGTAGCGATAGTTAAACTCTTCTCACATTTCTGTGTTAATAGATTTTAGTTAAATTTTCCATTAGCCGCGAAAATGTCGGTGCATGGTTTTGGTTTGATATTGAAATTAGTAACTTCCATAAGCAACGAAATATTGGGCCTGGGGAAAAGTTCGTGGCGTTTTTCCCGATAGATGGCGTCGATTGCAAATAAGTCAGGAAACACAGATCGCAGCAGGTGAAGGTACTTTATCAAAATCTGCTGCGCGGAAATAGTTCGCTCGCTTTCGTTCTGGTAATTTTGATGTGAAAGATGAATCACGCTCTGATCATCCAATCACTGAAAAAACTGATCAAATTTTTGAACAAGTCTAGCAAGATAAGCATGTCAGCAGTGTCGATATTGGCATGGAGCTAGGCATTGACCACAAAACTGTTCTGAGCCATTTAGACAAAGCTGGCTACAAAAAGAAGCTCGATGTATGGGTTCCTCATAAGTTTAGCGCGAAAAACACGATAGACCGAATTAACATCTGCGATGCGCTGCTGAAACGCAATGAAATCGAGTCATTTCTGAAACGTGTCATAACCGGTGATGAAAAATGGATCACGTACGACAATCGGAAGCGTCAAAGATCGTGGACAAGGGATGGTGAGCCGTCACAAGCGTTCGCGAAGCCAGGATTGACGGCGAAAAAGGTGATGCTGTGTGTGTGGTGGGACTGGAAGGGAATCGTCCACCATGAGCTACTTCCAGTTGGTCAGACGATTGATTGTCAACTCTACTGTGGACTACTAGAAAGATTACGCCTAGCCATTGAAAGAAAACGGCCCGAATTGATTAATAAAAAAGGTGTTGTCTTCCATCATGACAACGCCCGATCACACACTTCTTTGATGACCCGTCAAAAATTGCGAGCGCTTGGTTGAAAAGTTTTTATGCATCCACCGTATAGTCCAGACATAGCACCCTCTGACTATCAGTTATTCCGATCCCTGCAGAACTCTCTCAATGGAATTGAGCTGCTTTCAAAAGAAGCCTGTGAAAAACACTTGATTCAGTTTTTCAATCAGAAACCACAGAAGTTCTTCACCGATAGCATCATGGCTCCACCCGAAAAATGGCGAAACATTGTCGATAATAATGGAGCATATTTGGCTTAAACAAATTCATTTTTACAGTATAAGAAAACCAGTTGAATTTTACTGAAAAACGCCACGAACTTTTTCCTAGACCCAATATAATCTCTTATTTCAATCAAACATATCTTGACCAGGGTTAAACGAAGAACATTTGAATCATATCAAATTGAATGGAAATTTCCCATTTCAAACTCAAATTGGACCTTGATTCGGATATTTGCAAATAATTCGAATAATTCAAACAACCGCAAATTATTCAGGAATATCTCACGAATATTTCACGAGTTATTCGCATGATCGTAAAGTTAACTTTCTTAACTTATTTGTATAGCTATCAGATGTTACTCGCTATATTAGTTTTAGTTTTTTGTTCTCATTATTGGAATAATGATCGTCCACTTGAAATCGGTGATGCCTAACTACCTTATTTGCCAAGAACAAAGAGCCAAGTATAGTTGTTAAAGATATAGTCCAGAGATGTTGTAATGTTTCTACAGCTATTCGCCAATATGCACCAGAATAGTATTATTTTTTTGAATTTCTGTGGCTCATAAACCTGTATAAATTTTAAAGCAGTCGACATATCATTTGCTCATAAATTCAACATAATCAAATTTGATTATGGGATTCAAACAGAATAGGAAGTGAACTGCTCATGAAGTGTGTCATATTTTGATCGACACTACCAGTCTAAACTTAAAAAATTTGTGAGTATCTATCTTACGAATAAATTAATGTGACCTAATCTAGAAAGACAAATGGCCCCAAAATGACAGTAGAAATGCCTCAGACAACGGCACGTCACACACGATACAAATGAAGTGACGTATGGCCACATGATATAGGCTTCTGTTGGCATGTCCCTTCATGCCACCACACTGGAGTAAAGTTGGCAAAATGTTAGGTCGTACGCAATGTGGTTACAGACACGGGAAATTTAAGGTACGCTGTAGAGTGCGTCGCAATCCAATTACGATAAGGTGCCGTGATAACTACTATACGGAATACTACTGCAACAAATATAAAAAAAGAAAAAGAAAAAAAGCGTGCAAATTTCAAATTTGCACATCGCTTACTCGGGATTCTCGTCTATCCACCGATTCTCTTCTACGGCTTTCTCCATTCTGGCTTCCTCATAGAGGAAGTTTTGTTATGTAAATGTGCATTTCATGGATCTCGGTTCAGAGTACAACCATTCAGTCACAAGTATTTTCAAAATTTCAAGTCAAGTATTGGCTCGATAGGTTTAAGTATCCGAAAGTTGAAGAAAACACGCCCTTTTTATACAAATTCAAAATTTTTTATATTGCAAATTTCCTAAAATTTAAACCTCTCAATCGATTTTCACCAAATTCAAGATCAAGTATCCTTGTCTCCTAGCCAATTTGTATGCCAAGTTTCGCTTTGATAGGCAGAAATTTACGAACGTTTGAGCGGAAATAAATCTTTTTCGAAAAATCCATGAAAATCATAATTCCACAAAATCTGAACGTCTAACTCGATTCTTTCCAAACTCAATTCTGAACATTCTTACCCCCAAGTCCATTTTAGTAGTAAGTTTCAGCTCGATAGCCCATAATTTATGAAAGTTAGAGAAAGCACACCTTTTTTCGAACTATTCAAACTATCATAAAGTGAGATACCCGTAAGCGATTTGGGTAGAAATTGCAGCAAACCGACAGGGGTTGCGACCTGACTCGTGTGCAAAGTTTCAGGAAGATGGATAAACCCGTTCTCGAGATATAGCCATTTCTCGACTTTCTGGAAAATTTAAAAGCATTAAAAACTCGAGAAAATGTTTTTTGCTAAAACAAAGTTTTTTCTATCAGGAACCGAAAAATATTCAGTCAGTCGTTTTAAACCATCGAACTCTGGATCAATAAATCTGAACTCTGCCACGATGCTGTCGTGCGTTCTTAATAATATAAACAATTTAATGACTGTTCTCATGGACCGCCATCAATGGCCTGCCTCAATTTTACCGCGTTTGTGACACCATATCGCGTACTACTAAAACATGATGCACATGCGACTCCGATATGGTGCCATGAGAGAACGGCACGTCGGCCGTCACATGTCAACTTAATGTAGCAATATATCACTTCGTTTTTTCCGTCACATCGTGTGGTTGCATTTTTGTTGCCATTATTCAGTCATTATCTGTAGTGACTTTACGTTTGTTCATTTGGGAAGGTACCCCATGATCCATTGTGCTCCATGCTCCACTACATAAGATACTCGTAGACGTGGTTGTACAGTTTAATAAAAATTTATTTATTTTACCTTTCGGAATGAATAACAAAATGTATATACCAAATACTGGAAAGCCGGTAATACGAAAAGTAGATGAAGTTTCAATGTACGCTCTCAAACAACTGCAGCTAAAATGTAACTCAAGGAACAACACGACATGAATGGGTTTTATTTTATTTTTCTCTTTGTATATCTCAACAAGTAACCAATGGCATGCTCTAAAATTTGCACAAGTTTCACGTTAAGGTCGAGAGATACGTACTTGCTCCACAAGACTACGTGAATCCCTTATTTTCAAAAAAAAATACTTATTCAAATTGTTTGAAACTTTGTTCCTCACCGCAGAACAAGTGCAGGCATTAAATAACGCTTCGTATTTTTTCTAATTTTGTGAATCAGATTACAGCTTTGTTATTGACCGAACCCTGTTAAGAAAAATGGTATTAAATCTGTTACATTTTTCGCAACGTTTTAAAAAAACAAGGCGTCATTGTCTCTGCGCACTTATTGTAAGGCAATGGTCATGCTATATTTATGTAGTGACCTTCACTCTTTAAACGTCCCTGCAAAAGTCTAGGTTTGAGACAAATGTGTTGCAAGTTTATAAGTTAACTGTCGGAATTGATTTTAAAATCGACGTATAAAATTGAAACATCTCTATAGTCCACTTAAGGAACTGTAGGTTCGGCATTTATTAATAGTTTCTATCAAACCATACGTAAGGAATATAAACATAACTTTCAAATAACATACAGTACCCAAACACTACATCGATAGTACGTATAAACTAGTAAAAAGTAGCTCGTAAATTTAATGGCTTCAACGTGATAATAATGATTTTCGAATTGAATAGATTATTTCCGTAGCCTATTTTGCATAGACACACATTGTTACTTTTACTTTTGACAATGACAAGTTTTGAAGGATTTTCTGATAATATTGTGATCTTAGAAGAAAAGTTCGATCGCTTCTATTTGCATAAGCTTTGTTACTTGGTCTCTTGGCAATGCCACTTTAGCAATGATTGACTGATGATTTTGTGATCGTACAAACATATTGATGCTATGTAAATTCGTCTGACCAAAGATAAATTGGTCTGTTCTACAGGATTGCAATGGACAATAATGGAGCATACGTATCCACGTTTTGCTCTGTCCTCGTGTCAAACGAATCTGTCGATCCAAGCCTCGTCGGCATTCACGACGCCTGAAATAACAGCGACATCGAGCATCAGCGAGCACCAGTACCAGTCGGCAGGTGGTTCAAGTACGACGACTGCGTCGAGTTGTGCCTTGACGAGCTACCCGAATACATCGTCGCACGGATCTCTGCAGCACGCGACAAACTCGAGTGGCGGGGGTGGCGGAGGTGGAGGCGGTGGCGGTAGTAGTGGGGGAGGTGGGAGTCACAACGGGCAGGGTGGGCCTTCGCCAGGCTCGACGCAATGTTCAAGCAACTGCCAGAGTCCGTGTGCCAGTCCCCAGACGACCATTAAGAGGAAAAGGTCGACGAACCCCCAAGCGGACGAGAATTTTATTCGGGCTCTCGAAGCTGTACGTTACGGTGGTATAGGTTTTTGTAAAGCCGCCCGAATGTTCGGAGTTAACAATCGAACTCTGTGGTTAGAATATAAGAAACGTGGCTATCCAAATAATCGTCCGAGCTTAAAGTCCCGTGTCAAACAGGAAGTTAATACCTCCCCACCACCGGCATCGTCTACTCAACCAGTTAACTCGCAGAGCCCGACCCCCATGGGCCCCCCCACAACACCCCACAGTACACATAACACTCATCCGACTCACACGATGCTCACCGCTCACACACCTCACACAATGCTATCGGGTTATATCGATAGTAGGCACACGGATTACTCACTTCCCAGCACAACCATGCCGATTAACCTTCATGGCGTCAATTACAATTCTATGTGAGCTCAACTCTCAACCACCGATTGCTAATTGTATAACAGATGGACCTAGATCCGGTCAATTCGCGTCTTATCATATACTATATGATACAAACACACACGCACATACACTCGACAGTGCAATTGACTTTTTCTGAGTGCGAATCAACGTCACGAAAAGTTTTAGGATACCATTTTAATCGACTTCTAAGTTCCGGGTTCACGATTATTTGTATGGTATTAGAGTGTCAGTAAAATTTTAGTAATGCGCCTTACGCGAAAAGTTTGTTCTTTATCAAGTACCTTCTTTGACATAAAGTAAAAAGTACAGTGGTACAGTTTCAGAGGTCGACAATAATATCAGGAATACTTCTCATCTCTCATTGAACGCATGCCTTTGCTTTGGTGTAACGTCTATGTCATTTTTGGAAAATCGGTCACTTACGTCCAATTTAAGCGATAGTTGAATACAGTCGGTTTTAAAGTGAAGGAAATTCAATATAGCGGATCCAAATAAGAAATTTTTTAATCTGCATGAAACTCGGCACTCGGAGGGTTTTAGATCACTGATTACAAACCAAAGATCAGGTATTTCAAGCACATTGTAGCAGATTCATATGGTGGAGACAACACAATTTTTTATTTTGTAACTTCAGATTTGAAATCAACTAACCAATAACCGTCGAGGATAAATTTTTATGCGAATCAACTTATTTTTTGCAATTTCGGTCTGCCATGTTAAATTTCGTATTTTTATTGTCAGAATTGATGTTGGTCATCCGAAAAATCTTGTGTTAAATTTGATAAAAATCTCCGTTATTTTGCTACTTCTGTCCTTCATTTTAAATTCAGTATTTTTGTAGTTTAATTCCAAAGTCACACAACACTTACGTACTCTCGTAATTTAAGATTAATGTTCCTCCCTTGAGATGATGTATATGTTGCCCATGTCTCTCAGATCGTCATACGGGCCAGAGAAAAACCGAATATTTCCATTGCGAGTTTCTTCGTCACGATTTATCTCTCGGATAAACCAAATCAGCCGATATTTAGTGCCTATTTTCTCAGGAACTGCTGATATTGATCAAGAGCAAATTATGTGAAAGTATTTAATGAATAGATGCAGTTGAAATTAATTTGTTTTAGCTCTAAAGATCAAGTGGCTCCGAAAAAATCGGGACCTGGAATCTTTGTGACTCAATCGTCGAATTATATAACGTTACAGACGCAATATAGTTATTTTATGTAAGATATAATAGACTATATCTCTCTCTCTCTCTCTCTCTCTCTCTCTCTCTCTCTCTCTCTCTCTCTCTCTCTCTGTCTTCCATTACACTGCGAAAGAAAGACTTCCCTCACATTGCTGGTCCGATCCTCGCATGTGCATTCTGCGCGTCTATGCGATGACAGTCGTGGATTGTAGAGTGGAAGCACTCATTGTCAGTATTATCGCGCTCTACTTAGCTAGCATTTTTCAGGCCCCCGGCAGTGATGTCAAATTGGCGAGACAATCTGGGTACGGGATTTTGTTTTCCATGCTTTACGGTACGGCGGGATTTCCCTACTTCCCGGCAATGTGGCACCCTCGAATACGCGTTTATACAGGAAATCGAATGTGTTAGACTTGAGACTCGGAATTTCATTATATATTTATGTATCTAATATATAAAATAAACTAGTACTCTGTATCGGGAGTCTATTTAATCGTAGATTTTCTAAATCTTGCAGCTCACTCATACATCTTCTGCTTTAACGTAAAAGTAAAATACCGTAGAATGTACTTACATCCTGTTTCCCTTATTGCTAATTACTGGCTACACCTCCCTTGAAGGATAATCTGTCAGTTGCTGATCAACGATCTAAGGTCAAAATTTATAAGCATAGGAGATATGTTTTTGTTAAGCAACACGGACTTATGTAAAATATAGTACTCAAGGGTTTTTGTGAATCGTCAGCTTAGAATTTGAAAGCAAAAATACCAAATTCAAGATTTTGCATCCAGTATGGCGGAGGATAATATTTTTATTATGGCTGATTTGCATGTAAGTGGGCACTTAAAAGTTCATTGGGTCGCTTACATCATATTCCAAATTTCATTTTTTAATTCAATGTCATGTCGTTTTCAGTTCGCTACACTTTACTACATTTGGTGTACGTATCAGATGAGAACAAGAGCGACCGACTTCACTTCATCTATCTTTTTTCTCTTGTTTCGGCACGATGGACATACCGAGTGGAGCGCGGTGTAGCGCACGGAAGACATCATTAGTCCACCGCACGAGTAGAGTAATTTCTTCGCTAAATTCATCTCCGTCCAATTTCGTCTCCGACAAATAATCGCTAGAGCATGTAAAATGGTCGATTTCTCAATGTCCCAATTCAACTCTCCGTAGTTTTATGCGCCGAGTGACGAAAAAACATTGATTGAAATTTTTTAAAGCTGCCTCGTCGATGTTCTCGAGGCCCAAGTCCTTAACGTCTTAACTAACATGTTTTATAAAAATGAATGAAATAAAAAAGGATTTGGAAGACCATTAATTTTTATTATCATATATCTATTATCAATGACAATTGCGTTATGTACGATTCTAATATACATTTTGTTTTCTCTATCCTACTACTATACGTAGCCTCAAATATTTTCTTATACTGTTATAAATACGACTATAATAATACGTTATAATGACTACGTGTCTTCGATATGTTTTTTTTTGTTTTTCTTTACATAGGATCTAGATAACGAAAGGTGTTGATTAAAATTCGTAGAACCTGCTCCCTTAAATTTCATGAAAAATACTTAAAACCAAACGTATCTAGAAGCTTTTTTTTATTAGTAATTAAAAGTTAGTAGTACACTTCTCATTGCATATAATCATTTGCTCGCATGATTAGGAGAGAAATTGGAGGTTTTCGGAGGGTTACGAAGCTTTCCATTATCGGTATGAGCTCTGCTCTTTTGCTGAACGCTAGAAGTACTGGAGTCGCTGGGTTTGGAATCGGTGATGGTCTTGGAATTTCCATCTCTACCGATCACATAAAGTGTGACAGCAACGTGTAGAAGCACAGCCGGGGAATCCAATCGTACACAGTGTCTTTGTCATTGATAAGCGACATATAACAATACAAATGAATTGTCTTCGGATTAATATGTACATACATACTATTTTCTTTCAATTTTTTTCATTTATTTTTATAAAATACAATATTTTTCACCATCCGATATATGAAGCTACGGTGAACTGCATCGGAACGTTGAAAAGTCTGCGTGTGGAACCCGGACACCACAAGAGCATCGATGGAATATCTGTAAAAGGCCTGGAATGCTATTTTTGTCGACTGTTATATGAAACTACGGTGTAACGTCGCCAGGACGTCTTAAAATCGTCGTTGGGGACTTAGCCATTCAGTAGGTATTTTTTATATTCATATAAAATACGCGAGGCAAACGGTAGTATTTCCGCTAAACAATTGCTAGAGCATGTACAATGCCTCGTAAGAACGGTAGGTGGCGCTGAGAGCTCGTTCTATATTATTTTATGCATGAAAGATGCCGAGCGGGCACATCGAGGTACCTGCTGAATGCCCAGTTCCCCGACGATGAATTGAAGATGTCTGGCGACGTTACATATATATATAAACAAAATTTTAGTTAACAGAAAATAATTAATTAACAAAATTCGTTCACGTTTATCAAGGCCGCTCGGGATTAACGATATTTCTATATTATAATATTAGTTCTCTCCAAATATAGGAAAACAGAAAATCAAATGAATATGCTTGGCAAACGTTTAATGAATCAATAAATTTCTTCTCGTGAGTTGCATGTATGCAAATAAACCAAAAACCTCGTTAATCCCAAGCGGCCTTGGTAAACGTACCATAATCGAATTTTGTTAACTTATTTTCGAAGTGAATCTTAGCCGATTGGTTTCATGATGGTTTCATACGTTTTACATTTGAGGTTCGAAACCCTTCTGTTTTTTTTCTTCTTAAGAATGAAATGCGACCATGTACGGCTCGGGTATAGTGGCGATAGCACTTTTTTCAGCGAAAATAGTTGTTCATTAACCACTGGCAAATATGTTCAATAGGATAATACTTGATACAAGCTTTGTTTCAAGACCTGTATATAAGACTGTGGTCCACCGTGTTAGACTCGCCATTTTTTATTAACAGAATTTGAGTTCAGATTTACCTAACTTATAACCTAACTTCAGATTTATAATAATTGATAACAGAAACATTTAAGTAGCGCACCTGGTACAATTTCATTCACCTGGTACTATTGAATAAGTTGCTGAAAAAATTCTTGAAATTTTGATTATTAACGTCTAAGAAGTATGTACAGTGAACTCTTCATTGTGAAAACGTCTCGAAGGTGGTTTGCTAAAAATTCTGTTCCGGGATATTGCTTGCACTTCCCGAGGTAGCATGCTACGTTCTATGCTTGGCACGTAATAGCGATTATAAAATCAACGTATAACGTGTGATAAGACGAGTGTTTTGTGAGATCAAAAAATTAAACAGCTTCGATCAGCATTTTTACATTTTCTGTAGAATCGACACTAACGACCTAGACTTCTGTAAAGTTAACTGTGCTGCAAAGATAGCGTTTATAAAAAAAATCTTCACTTATTTTATGGAAAAATAAAAGTTATCGAGTCGAGAAATTAAAAAATATATATATCAAAAGCTGATATGAAAATTTAATTTTTATGTCGAGACCTTTCTTTCTTTAACTTATATGTTTTGAAGATACGTTGATTTAAGAAATATAGCATTTTATAAAATAATGGATTAAAAAATGCACAGAATGTACTGTTAAATCATAGTAAAATCTGGTTAATTGTGAAGAATATCTGAGAGGGGTGAAAATGAACCGGCTGAGTTACAAAATCAGTCCAAGGCAGCTTTGAAACTTCGCCTCTCACATTCTTTCGTACTTAAGACGGAATTAAAGCGCTCTTTACTTTCTTTTGAACCATTAAAATAAATTAAAAAAGTATCTTCTATAAATTGTGAACAATTGTGTGCCACGTAAATTGTGAATTTATTGGAATCAGATATTATTTAATTTCTTTTGTATAATATTTTTTTTTACGTAACTTACAAAGCATAAGCGAACTTATATTTATTTTCTCTTGGAATTCACAAGGGTGAAGCTAAATCCAACAAAAGTAAAAACCCTGCTCACTAATTTTTTTTTACTGCACGTTAGTTCTTAATGTGTCAGTTCATTGTAACGACAGTCTTCGAGAAAATACGGATCCTAGATCTGCAGGGTCAGGTATCCTAAAAAAAGCGTGCAAAGTCGGAATTTTCACATTGCTTTCTCGTGATTCTCGGCCACAAATTCTCCTCTGCGGGTAATGGTTTTCTCAATTCTGTCTTCGTCATAGAACAAGCTTTATTTTGTGAATGTGCGTTTCATGGCTTTCGGTTCAGAGTTTAACCATTGAGTTACAAACATTAAATTTAACGTTCAAGTTTCGGCTCGATAGGCGGAAGTATCGGAAAGTCGGAGAGAACAGGCATTTTTTTTGACAAAATTGAAAATTTAGTAAAATTGCAATTTTCATAAAATTTGAACCTTTCGATCGATTCTTACCAAACTGAAAAGTATCCTTGTCCTTTAGCCCATTTGTGCGTCAAGTTTCGGTTCGATAGGTGAACATTTCCGAAAGTTAGAGCAAAAATAGATTTTTTTTCGACAAGCTAAAAAACTTATAATTCTATAAAATCTAATCAATGGATCCTTGCTAAACTCAATACCGAACATTATTGTCTCACAGCCCATTTTTATAGAAAGTTTTAGCTCGATACTCCGGAATTTACGAAAATTAGTGCGATCACACCCTTTTTCGTCAAATTCAAACTAGCATAACATGAGACACCTGTTAGCGATTTGGGTAAAAATTACAGCGCAGGGATGAGGGTTACAACCTGACTCATGTATATATATAGAGAGAGAGATTGATTGATTGATATTTATTAGCTTATTCAGCTATTTATACACAGTGTTACATATTTTTCTTGCATCTACATACATCTTACTTTACTGTTGACACAACATACTCCTTTAACATTCGTTTAAACTGTTCTACTTTTTCGCAACCTTTCAGTTCAGTTGGCAATGCATTATATATTTTCACTCCTTCATAGTACATACTCTTTTGTGCACTTCTCGTTCTTCTAAATTGTATTACTATATTTTCCGCTTGCCTTGTTTCCCTACCACTCTTCGTTCCTACTATTTGTAGCCAATTTTTTAATTCTTTTGGCTGTAGATTCTTCGCGGCTTTAAAGATAAACGTACAAACGTTATAGAACAATCTTTGCCTTATGGACATAAATTGTACCGCGCTGAGCATATCTTCTACCTTCATATAGCGGTTGCATTGTAATATAACCCTCATTGCTCTGTTCTGCGCGATCTGCAGTTTCTTCAACTCTGTTTCACCCATAGCTACTAACAGTGTTGCACAATATTCAAAATGAGGTGCTATGATTGCTTTATATATCACACATCGCGTATACGCAGATACATAATAACCCATTCTGTTTAGAAAGCTCGTTTTTCCCCTATTTTTTTTAACATATACTCACAGTGGTCGTTGAATCGTAGCTTGTCATCAATAATGATACCCAAATATTTTATTGACTCTACTCTCTCAAGTTTCGTTCCATCCAAACACTTCAGTACAATATTCCTACTCACGACTTTCCTTACACTGCTGACAATCATATATTTTGTTTTCTCTACATTCATTTTTAATTTATTTCTTTCCATCCACTTTTCTACTACACTCAATAACATATTCATCTTTCTCTCCACTTCCGCGCTGCTTTTTCCAAGTACATATATCACTGTGTCATCAGCAAACATTTTTATTGCACATTCCTCTGGACACAAATTAACTATATCATTTATATATATAATAAACAGCAACGGCCTTAGTACTGACCCCTGCGGTACCCCATATTCGTTGGGAATAACTTCAGACTATTTGTCATTGAATCGAACTTGCTGTGTTCTATTTCTTAAGTACGTTCTCAACCAATCTAATACCCTGTCTCTAATTCCATATTGGTATAATTTGTCTAATAATATATCCCTGTCGATTGTCTCAAACGCTCGTTTTAAATCCATGAATATTACTCCTACTATTTTTCCTTCACTAATGTACACTTTCCATTCATCTACAACAGTTTGAATCGCCGTTTCACACGAATATTGCTTTCTAAATCCTGACTGATGCTCCGTTATGATGTCATTGGTTTCTAAATATTTTTCAATTTGATTTTTTACTACTAATTTGAGCACTTTTTCGTATAATGGCAACATATTAATTGGTCTGTAATGACTTGCTTTTATGGCTTTGTTTATTTTTGGGATCGGTATAATTGTAGAAGTTTCCCAGCTGTCCGGGCAACATCCCTCCCGTAGGGATCCATTTATTATTTCCACAAATTCCTTTTTTATTGCACTGAACGCCATTTTTAGTATATCACTTGATATTCCTTCTTCCGTTCCCTTCTTTTTCGGGAGTCCCATCACTATCTTCTCTAGATCCTTTATTTCAATATGATTGAAGTTTTCCATTATACTTTTATTGTCCATCGTTATCCCTGTTATAATTCTTCTTCGGTTTGGACTTCCAGACGTATCCCGTTGTATTGAATTAACTATATTCTTTACACTTTGCACGTAGAACACATCAAATTTATCAGCTACACTACCTCCCTACATCATGTCATTCAATATCTTAAAATCTATATTCTCTACTTCTCTAGTACCCATTGATTCTCCTTTAATTACTTCTTTTAACGTTTTCCACATTTTTGTCGGATCCTCCTTATTATCGTCTATCATCTTTTCATAATATTCCTTCTTCTTTTCTCTTATTAATTCAACTACCGCATTCCTTTCTACTTTAAATTGCTGCCAATGCTCCTCCAAACCAGTAGTAATTGCCACTCCGTATGCCTTATCTCTTCTTCTTGCAGCTACTATTATGTCTTGTGAATACCATTTTTTTCCTTCCCATACGCTTGGAATCTTCACTATTTTTCTGGGTGCAAACCTATCTAGTGCACCCACTATGTTATCAACGAGCATCCTTGCTCTTTGGCTTACTTCTACCTCTTGAACTTGTCTTGTGGTAATGCTTAACATCCGTAAAAATTCCTTCACATCAATTTTACTATAGCTTCTTGTTTTATATTCTCTATACTCATTCTTTTCCTTCCTGTTACCTAATATGACTTTTATCCATGCATGGTCCGTTATCTTTGGCACATGTTCCACCTGCTCTTGTGCACACCTATTAGCAAATAATAAATCGATAGTAGTTCGACTATCTTGCGTTATTCTTGTTGGTTTATTAACGTATTGCTTCATTCCTAGACTCAGCATTCCTGTTATTAACCTCTTTTTGTAGAACATTTCTACCGTGACATCTATATTAAAATCACCTATTATCAAACAGTCTCCTTTTATTGTTAGTTCCTCAGTTATGTTTTCTATGTGTCTTATAAATTCAGCATCCGACTTGGCGAATGATACACAATTACTGTCACTCCTTTATAATGTTTGTCCTTGACCTCTATTCCAGCACACCAGCAGTTTGATTCTATTTTATTTATTGGTATCATATCATATTTAATATCATCTCTGATGTATAAGATTGCACCACCTGTATTCCTATTCTCCGCATCACATCTGACTGCACCATAGCCCGACATATACACTTCACTGTCACCAATTTCAGCTGTCACTCTGGTCTCTGATAACGCTATGAATGCGGGTTTCATTTTATCCACTATTTGGTATCGTATTTCATCCTTATGTGCTATCAGACTTTGTGCATTTGTATACCATAGCATTTCCTCCTTCAGTAATTGCTAATCGTCCCATCCTGCTCTCCTCTTCTCTTCTTGGATTGCTCTTTTGTACGTTGGGCGTATCGTATTTCATCCTTATGTGCTATCAGACTTTGTGCATTTGTATACCATAGCATTTCCTCCTTCAGTAATTGCTAATCGTCCTATCCTGCTCTCCTCTTCTCTTCTTGGATTGCTTTTTTGTACGTTGGGCATTCCCGATCTAATGCATCATGTTCCATGTTTATCTCTAAGTTGTATGCTTGGTTTTTAAACATGCAGTTTATGCACTTCTTTTTCGTCGCTGTACATTTATTCGTTTCGTGATTTCCCGCACATTTATGGCATGTTTCCTCTCTTGTGCAGTTCTTGGCTATATGATAGTAGCCCCAACATTTGTAGCATCGCTTCACATTGACGTGGTTGTAAACCGGACATTTTCTCCATCCCACACTGATCTTACCTTTGTTCAGTATCTCTTGGTGGGTTCCTTCATCCACTATCATTATTACTGATCCTTCGTGTCTCTCTTCTTTGTTTATTCTTTTGACAATTTTCATCTCCCTTCCTTTCTTTTCTTCCATTGCATTCTGTTTCTTTATTGTTTTAACCACCTCATCATCCGCCAGCTCTAGTTCATCCACTTCCATGTTAACGATCTTAATTTTTGGTTTTTGTTGCTTTGTTTCCATAACTTTAAATCCCTCGCCCATTTTCTCTTGTACTATGGTCTTTAGCTTTTCTATTCCTTCTGTCGTTTCACAGCCCAAAATCACAGTTCCATTACTGCCTTTCTTTATCCTTGTTACTCCGACAGCCATGTTTTTTATGTCTATCTGTTCTTTGATCTTCTTTTTCGTGGCCTCACTTTCTTGTTGTTCGTTAGGCTTAATAATTATAACCGTCTCCTTTTTCTTTTCTTTGACTGCTCCACTATAGGTTCTTGTTACTTCCCTTGTTGTACCTAGAACTCCTCCTTGTATCATCTTTTTTATTTCTTCCATTTCGATCTTCATGCCCTTCAATTTTTCTTGTACTATTTCCTCAATTAACACCCTAACTTCATTCTTGCATGCAACTTCGTCCTTCATTTCTTTCACATTTTTCACCAACCAGTCTATTTTTCCTTCGATATTTGCCGTCGTGCTACCTCTGCTTCCAGTTAATGATCCAGTTGAACCCGATCGATCTCTGCTGTTACCTGCACCAGGTGTCAACGTCTTTTGGCTTTCGTCAACTACGAATTGATCGAATGGACCATTACATTGCACTAGTTCTCTGTTTTTATCGTACACCTTATGTTTACACACACATCCCGGATGATAAAACAGTTTCGGGCACGCCTTGCATCGCACTACCTGGCTTCTTATAGCTTTTTTGCACGCTGAGCAACGATATTCATCGTACTCAGTCGTGCTATCCATTTCGTCCGTGTTCGCACTAATGCCGTGGTATGCGCTATTGTCGTGTCACCGTGGCAGCGAGAATGGTCGCCGTCACCACTTTCACACGAACTTCAATATCTAAAATTGTTCACAATACCGCGCTCTCGATAGCTATCAGAATCATCTATCGTTCTAAATGCTCATCACACAAAACCGCACATTTCATAATAGTTTTATCCTTATTATAGACTTATATTTCACTATAAAATTGGCTCGAAGACGAAGCACATTTGACACACGTCTCAACGTCTCTATAGAGAGAGAGAGAGGTAGAGAGAGAGAGAGAGAGAGAGGGCGGGAGAGGGAGGACACTTTTTCTAAATAGGATTTTTCGACTTTTTGGAACACTTCAAGTACTTTGGCATAAATATCTCGAAAACAAACTTTTTCGCGAAAACAAAGCTTCTTGTATAAAGAAGCAAAACACAAAAGTTGTCTACATAGATTAAAAAATAAATGTCACAACAATTTTAACGTTTTAATGAAGTTTTTATTCGACTAAGCTCTGTATGAGCTTCGCTACCTGAGTTGAATTTTATATATCCGTGTGTACTTTATATTTTTGAAAGGGAATGGTACAAAAATCATGGTAAGATTCGAAAAAAATCATTTTTAAATTACTATTTGGAGATATAAGCAACTCGATACATAATGCCGCTTATTCTGTATAAGCTACGTATTATAATTGTAATAGATGGGGATTCTCAAAAGTAATTACTCGTAACTAATGTTTTGTATGTATTTCTATCCGAAAGCAGATCAATGTATATAGAAGCGTATATACGAATCGTTAATGTAATTCTTTAACGCTCAGCGATTTTTTCCGTGATATTTTATAACATGAATAATAAGTATCCTTAAAAAAGCTAATTAAAAATGTTTCGTTCTTAGATAAAAATAAACAAAAACTACTAGACGACCGAATATAATCAAGTCGACAAGATTTTTGGTCAATACGAATTGTTTTTTGTTGAACGTTAGTTATTCGCAACACCGACTTTGTATATTAATGGTAGTATATAAGATACTAGATTTGGTATCGTATATACACATAGTGTGTACCAAATCCCTTATCGTTCTTATAAAAAAAAATGATCGACAACTTAACTTATAAGACCTTTTCTTTTCTTTCGATAGAAAAGAATAAAAGAAAAATATATTTTTTTAAATGTTCCCCATGTCCAGCAAAACATTTTTCGATGACAGCCTTATTAACGTAAAAATATTGCGCTTGGTCGGATACTACTGCAGATTTAAATAGCTTGCATGGTTGCCGTTTTATTACAGTATTTAATCAACGAGTGAAACGTGAAATTTAAACCATTAGCTTAGGTACCTAACCGATAGACCCATTCAACGGTAAAAGTCAGAGTCCACATTTTATATGTAAACCCCTAGCGTAGTCTGACTTTAGACTATGGCTAGAGACCATGTATCGTGCCGAGAAGCAAGCGAAACTACACCTTCTTCTAAAGGTGAATAGTTTTCCATATTCAATTTCTACTCTACGAAATGAAGTCGATTACTGAAGGTATGTGGAATATTTAACTATATTGAGAAAAAGTTTATTATTTTTAACGTGTTAAAAGATCATGTTAAATGGCGCTTTTATGA
This sequence comes from Cylloceria caligata, assembly GCA_963942595.1. Taxonomy (NCBI): domain Eukaryota; kingdom Metazoa; phylum Arthropoda; class Insecta; order Hymenoptera; family Ichneumonidae; genus Cylloceria; species Cylloceria caligata. The sequence goes on along the minus strand of OZ012706.1, from coordinate 56,734,315 downwards.
AAATTTAAACTTTTTTCGGTCTTCTGTTATCAACTGTGAGTAGAGTTATATATCATATAACGCGGTCTCGTTAATATTGATCTGCAGCTGATACTGTTATTCAACGAAGTTTCGAAATTTAGTTGCTGTTAGGTGCTATCCTGATTATATGCCTAGATATATGCCATAATATCAGATATGATTAGCAAAGAGATAAAGTATATTTGAAAGTTGGGACCGAGTTTTTTGGTGACTCCAAAGGCGGTGGGGGGGGGGGGGGTCAGTTTGCAAACTCGAATAAAGGTAGTTACGTTTTGTTTATTGCGATAACAATAATAACTAGAGTAAAACGAACGGTACAACGTCCCAATACGGACATTTTAGAATGCACATACAGGGTTGATGAGGAAAATGTACACGACACGAATGAAAGACAAATAATCAATAAGAAAACAGGAACAGAAAAATAGAAAGGAAAAGCAAAAAAAAATGACTGCCACTTAGAATATAATGAAATAAAAAAACAAAAACGTGCAAATTTGAAATTTGCACTTTGCTTCTTCGTGATTCTTGCCGACCCGCAGATTCTCCGCTGTGGGTAATGGTTATCTTAATTTTGGCTTCCTCATAGAGGAAGTGGTATTAAAATTTTCAATACAATTAAAACCTTTGTGAAATCGACTATTTTTACACATGCGCATGCGTCCAAATACATACGAAGGCGTTCTTTCTAAATATGATTTGTAGGTTTTCGATAATTTGAAGTTCTTTGACATCAAAATCTTGAGAAAATTTTCAATGCAATTAAAATCTTTGTGAAATCGACTATTTTTACACATGCGCATGCGTCCAAATACATACGAAGGCGTTTTTTCTAAATATGATTTCTAGGTTTTGGATAATTTTAAGTTCTTTGACATCAAAATCTCGAGAAATTTTTTTTTCACAGAAACTCTATTAAGAACCACAAAATGAAAAAACAATAAACAATGAAGAAAAAAACAAGTTTGTGGTCTGGCTGAACGTGATACAGAAGAGTGCAAAGGCTGGAATTGGCTGAAAAATCGACACACCGGCAATGACTCACGTTCAACTTGATACAACTAGTATTTCTCAAACGGATGTGCTCTACAGGATGTTAATCACAGCAGGAAGGTGCGTAATGATTAGTAAACTAACTTCAAAATTTGGTGATCATGAAACAGCGCACAAGACATTGAAAATCTATACTTATGCAGTACAACTAGCATCGAAGGCTGGGATTGGCCGAAAAATGAGACAGAGGTAAGGGGTTGCGTACACTGCACAGGTACGGTTTTTCGATATCTTATGCCCTAATCAATGACCATCAAATATTGCAATTAGTGTACCAATCATTAGCACAACTTCCCGTTTTGATTAAGACCTCGTAAGGAACAACCGGTTGAGATTTATAAGTTTTATCAAGAAGAAAGGAAGACGTATTTTGTTTGCGTCTATTTTTTATCCAATCCCAGCCCTCGTACTACAATTATGCGCTACCCCTCGATTAGTAATAAAAACTATAATGCAAATTTTTATGCTACAATTAATTTTTCTGAACACCTGTAGAGTTGTAAGACACAGTTTGCTATCCTTATACGTGGTGAAAGCAAACCTTAAAGAGGTGCGAGGTATTGTGGTATCGATCACCCGCGAGTTACGCAGCGGTGTCGATAGTATATTGGATGTTTAAGGAAGATAGAGGAGGAAGCGAGTAAAAGAAGGTGGGATGGACCAGGAAGGCCGCTATCCAGGGTTGGCAGTGACCCGACAGCTACCACGAAGAGGAAGATTAGGGTAGAGTAGGATGGCTGCTACCCAGGGTTGAGAGCGAGCCGACAGCTATCATGAAGAGGAAGAGTAGGTTGAAACAGAAAGGCCGCTACCCAAGGTTGGGACCGAGCCGACAGCTACCACGAAGAAACAGTTGATGAGGAGGATGAAAGATGAGGAGAGAGTTAGTTAGAGAGTTGGGATACTGGTAAAGAAAAGTAGTCGGTTATTGTGTATGCACGGATTTGGTTTAATCCTCAGAACCGACTGATTTTTAGTCGCCTCTGAGCGCTTTATATTTACAGTAGGCGACCGTGGGACTTATGAGAAACAGGTAACCATCTCGCGGTTGAATCGTAGTACTATGGGTTACATAGGTAGGCCGAGGGAAGCTCGGAGTGGGTTGGGTATGGTGAATATCGATCGCTTCACATGGGTAGGCGAGTGTGTATGTTGAGTGACGTTTGGCGTGTAAATCGGTCAATCTGGAAGTGAATATCTGTTGGTGTTGTGAGTTCTTATACAGGCGTATATCGATCGCCTTACATGGGCAGTCGAGTGTGTATATCGAGTGACGTTTGGAGTGTATACTACTGTACTATCCGATTAACAAAGTATCTTTATATTAGCGCATTAGAAAAAGTTAACGATATATTTATAAACGCACTGGATCTGCTCCAAAACTCTATCGACACAGTTGAAAAAACTCATTTGCTGGATTTGTATCAGGGGTACAAATTGAAAATGCGGGTTTGATAACAGATGGCGTTACTAACGCTATACGCATCAGGCAGTACTGTGACTATGTTCATGTCAAAGCTACGTCTTATAGCTTTAATTTTCAGTATGTGTCAATTTGTCGCAGTGTCAAATTCATAGTTTTTTTGAGCTCTCAATATGTCGAGTTTCGTGCCAACAAAACAGCATTTGCGGGAAGTTTTAATTTACTTCTTTAATTTGAAGAAAAGTGCTGCTGAAGCACATCGATTGGTCTCCGAGGCTTATCCGAGTCATGTTCCATCGGTTTCAACGTGCGAGAGATGGTTTGTGCGGTTTAGAAGTGGTGATTTTGACGTTGAGGACAAAGAGCGGCCGGGCCAAGTGAAAAAGTTTGAGAATGCTGAATTGGAGGCAATACTCAATGAAGACTCGTGTCAAACTCAACAAGAGCTCGCAGATTCATTGGGAGTGACACAACAAGCCATTTCCCATCGTATAAAAGCCCTCGGAATGATCCAAAAGCAAGGACATTGGGTGCCGTATGAGCTGAAGCCGAGAGACGTCGAGCGCCGTTTTTTTGCATGCAAACTGCTGCTCGAACGGCAAAAACGGAAGGGTTTTTTGCATCGCATTGTCACTGGTGATGAAAAGTGGATCCATTACGATAACCCGAAGCGCAAAAAATCATATGGTTACCCCGGCCATGCATCATCATCGACGGCCAAACCAAATATTCACGGCGCCAAGCTCATGCTCTGTATTTGGTGGGACCAGCTGGGTGTGGTGTATTATGAGCTATTGAAATCGAACGAAACCATCACAGGAGCACTATACCGAACTCAATTGATGCGTTTGAGCCGCGCACTCAAAGAAAAACGGCCACAATACGAGCAAAGACACGACAAAGTAATTTTGCAACATGACAACGCTCGGCCACATGTTGCAGCGCCGGTCAAAACATACCTACAAACGCTGAAATGGGAAGTCTTACCCCACCCGCCGTATAGCCCAGATATTGCTCCTTCCGATTACCACCTTTTCCGATCGATGACACATGGCCTAGCTGACCAGCGCTTCCATTCTTACGAAGAAGCCCAAAAATGGGTCGATGACTGGATAGCAGCCAAGCCGGCCGAATTTTTTCGCGACGGTATCCGTAAATTGCCAGAAAGATGGGAAAAAGTTGTGGCTAGCGATGGACAATACTTTGAATAATTCATTTGTTACCATTTTTTCAGAATAAACGTTCAAAAATAGAAAAAAATCCCGCATTTTCAATTTGTACTCCTGATACGTTGACTTGATTGATGCTTTCATTCCGGTCCATAATATTTTTAATCGGGAAACAATACATCTTCACGTTAGTAAATACTACCTTGATCAAAAAGTTTTAGGACCGGCCACGATGTGGCGGTGTCAGTCACCCGATTGGAATTTTTTTTTGTTAGGTTTTCACATCTGTCATTGACACTTCCCTCCAAATTCAGTGTCATAGTTTGACATTTGTAAAAGTTACGCTGTGTTGAGTACACCTATCTTTGTGCGTGCATTCGATTTTTTACAAGTTTGAAAATGGCATCAACGGTGCATCAACGAGTTTGCATTAAATTTTGTGCGAAAAACGAATGTAACAGTCCGCAGACCTTGGAAATATTGGAGAAGTGTTTCGGCAACCATACTCTTTCGAGATCAAACGTTTTTCGGTGGCACGAACGCTTCAGAAGTAGCCGTGACTCGAGGAAAAAGAACGCACTGGCAGGCCGTCGACGTCGAAAACCGATGAAAACATCGATAAAATCAAAGAAATGTTGGCCGAAAACCCTAAATTGACCATCAGAGAGCTGGCATAGGACTTAAACATCGCTTATGGATTCGCTCAAGACATTTTGGTTAGTGATTTGGGCCTCAAACGTGTCGATGCAAAACTCGTTCCGAAAGACCTCAATTTTATGCAATAAAAGACCGCGTTGAAATCGTGAAAAACATGATTTCCAAGGCCGAATCCGACCCAACGGTTATCAAACGGATCATCACTGGAGACGAAACGTAGACTTATGAGTATGACACGCAATCCAGACATCAAGCGAGTGAATGGCGTGCACCGAATGAGCCGAGAGCGAAAAAACCACATCGCTTTCAGTAAAAAAGAAGGCGATGCTCACGGTTTTCATGGATTACAACGGTGTTGTGCATCATGAATTCTTCCCAGAAAAGCAGACAGTCAACAAAGAGTATTATTTGGGCATTATAAGACATTTTTGTGATGCAATTCGTCAAAAAAGACCGGATTTGTGGGAAAACAGCTCGTGGATTTTGCACCACGATAACGCACCATCGCACAATGCGATCCTTATCCGTGAGTTTTTTTACCAAAAACAACACGAATACTATCCAGCAGCCTTCGAATTCACCTGATATGGCGCCCTGCGACTTTTTCCTGTTCAACTGACTTAAAAAACCGTTTCACGGAACGCGTTACGGCACCCGAGAGGATGTCATGAAAAAATCGAAGATGGCTCTGATGGACATACCGAAAATTGAGTACCAGCGGTGTTTCGAGGATTGAATCAAGCGCTGGCGTAAGTGCATTGCAGTTGATCGGGAGTACTTTGAAAGGGACCATATAAAATGAGACATCTATTAGTGATTCGAGCAAAAATTGTAGCGAACCTTTGTAACCCGACTCGTATACAAATTTGAAGAAAGATCTAGTCATCAGGTCTCGAGATATGGCTATTTCAATTTTGCAATCTCATTTCACTCTCTCTCACACACACACACACGCACGCGCGCGCGGACCCACGTACATTTTTTCTAAACACGATTACTCGACATTTTAAAACATTTAAAAGTACTGTAATATGAAAAATAAAAAAATAAAAATTTTTAAGAAAAAATAGTTTTACACACACACACACACACACACACACACACACACACACACACACACACACGCGCGCGCGCGCGGACATTTTTTCTAAACACGATTTCTCGCCATTTAAAACATTTGGAAGTACTGTAATATGAAAGATTAAAAAAAAAATTTTTTTACAATGACAATGTTCTATAAGTAAGCAAAAATGGAAGAAAAATTAAAATTTAACTGAAAACGATCATCACTGCGAGAAAGCTCAGTAACAATAATAACAATATGTATGAAATAATACGAATTGGTTCGGCTGCGATACACAGTTTCGGGGCTGGCAATTAAGTGAAGAATTTTATTCAATTTTCAACACGAATCGCAAGAATACTAATTAAATTAAACGAAATAATCGGTGGCCAAAATAGTGGACAATAATAACAATAAAATTTGAAGAATTAATCGCTAGTAACGCTCAGTAATAATAATACAATAACAGAAAATAATAGTCGGTAATGGGGAGAAGGAGGGCACTCGAAGTATACTCTAAGGAAAACCGAGTTGAATAAGGGACAAATGGGGGGGGGGGGGATCTTTGGGCCCGCGTACTCCAGATCTCGCAGGACGAGCAAAAATATAATAGCTGCTGCTAGCACGTGCTATACTGATTGTCGTCGTATTCCAAGTTGTTCCGTCATGGCCATTTCCGTCCTTCTCGATTTTGTATTTTCTCATCCGTCCACTTCCTAAGGTCGGCGCTTCGGCGCATCTTACGCGTGCGTCATCGCTGCGTTACCGCTCTTTTAGTTGCGATGATAAGTAGCTCGACTCGATGGCCTCCTGGTGTTGTGTCAAGTCGCACATCCTCCGTTTTGATCGAGGGTAGGATACCACGACCAACTACCCGACATAACGCTAAATTCTTGCTGCTATAGAGGTCTCAACATCTAGGTGCGTCGATTGAACGGTGCAGAAATTCATTTTATTTATCAGGGGTACAAATTGAAAATGCGGGTTTGATAACAGATGGCGTTACTAACGCTATACGCATCAGGCAGTACTGTGACTATGTTCATGTCAAAGCTACGTCTTATAGCTTTAATTTTCAGTATGTGTCAATTTGTCGCAGTGTCAAATTCATAGTTTTTTTGAGCTCTCAATATGTCGAGTTTCGTGCCAACAAAACAGCATTTGCGGGAAGTTTTAATTTACTTCTTTAATTTGAAGAAAAGTGCTGCTGAAGCACATCGATTGGTCTCCGAGGCTTATCCGAGTCATGTTCCATCGGTTTCAACGTGCGAGAGATGGTTTGTGCGGTTTAGAAGTGGTGATTTTGACGTTGAGGACAAAGAGCGGCCGGGCCAAGTGAAAAAGTTTGAGAATGCTGAATTGGAGGCAATACTCAATGAAGACTCGTGTCAAACTCAACAAGAGCTCGCAGATTCATTGGGAGTGACACAACAAGCCATTTCCCATCGTATAAAAGCCCTCGGAATGATCCAAAAGCAAGGACATTGGGTGCCGTATGAGCTGAAGCCGAGAGACGTCGAGCGCCGTTTTTTTGCATGCAAACTGCTGCTCGAACGGCAAAAACGGAAGGGTTTTTTGCATCGCATTGTCACTGGTGATGAAAAGTGGATCCATTACGATAACCCGAAGCGCAAAAAATCATATGGTTACCCCGGCCATGCATCATCATCGACGGCCAAACCAAATATTCACGGCGCCAAGCTCATGCTCTGTATTTGGTGGGACCAGCTGGGTGTGGTGTATTATGAGCTATTGAAATCGAACGAAACCATCACAGGAGCACTATACCGAACTCAATTGATGCGTTTGAGCCGCGCACTCAAAGAAAAACGGCCACAATACGAGCAAAGACACGACAAAGTAATTTTGCAACATGACAACGCTCGGCCACATGTTGCAGCGCCGGTCAAAACATACCTACAAACGCTGAAATGGGAAGTCTTACCCCACCCGCCGTATAGCCCAGATATTGCTCCTTCCGATTACCACCTTTTCCGATCGATGACACATGGCCTAGCTGACCAGCGCTTCCATTCTTACGAAGAAGCCCAAAAATGGGTCGATGACTGGATAGCAGCCAAGCCGGCCGAATTTTTTCGCGACGGTATCCGTAAATTGCCAGAAAGATGGGAAAAAGTTGTGGCTAGCGATGGACAATACTTTGAATAATTCATTTGTTACCATTTTTTCAGAATAAACGTTCAAAAATAGAAAAAAATCCCGCATTTTCAATTTGTACTCCTGATATTTCTTCGCCTTTCAGGTAGCCGATGTCGTCTTGAGATACTTGTCTCCGGACTCTACGCTGGGCTTCGGAATGCATGGTGATGGAAGTCAGAGGAATTTCGGAGAATATCCGTTGTGCACCTGGCGCGGGTTGTTCGCAGGTGACCACGTCACAAAGTATATATTTTAAAATGTTATGAAAATATCTCGGCGCCACCGCCGCCGGCATATAGGAGAATCGAGACTCGATCTTATCTGAACTTACCCAAATATCCCCCGCCACCAGATCTGGAGTATTCTAAATCCCCCATGAAGATACATCCCCGGCCCAAGAATCAATATATATAGGGATTTCCATGTCATGTGTTAAAAACATATAGGGCATTTGATACCAAGTGTTATATTCATAATTTTAGGATGAGCAGTGTAAAGTTGGCAATGGAATCGAAGAGCGAGTGGCATCAAGTGAGTTATGAAATCGAAGGGCAAGCGGTGTCCCTAGTATTGATCCTCTCCACGAGCTAATCATTGGGACAGGATAAGACGTCTTTGGCGTGACGTCATGGACAAGATGTGTTTGGACCGTTTGGACGTGGGGGCGTATAGCGCCCGATTGTACGAACCCCTAGAAACTGATCGGCGATAATCGAATGACGATCAGGGGGAAAATAATGGATGATCAAGATTGGAAACAAAATGCAATGAGCATGGGAAAACGAAAGGCAATCGGAAGAAGTAAAATGCGATCAACAGAGAAACAAATGAAGAACGTGGAAGATTGACACGTAAAGCGAGAAAAATAAAAGATGATTCGGGAACAACAAATGACGATCCGTTGCAAAAACAAAATACTGGCGAGAAGGGAAAGCAAGAAACCGTTGCAAGCGAAACAAGAGGCACGTGGGGAAGGAGGGCGAAAGACGATCTGGAATGCAACTAAAGACAATCCGAGAGAGAACAAAAACCGATTGGGCGAAAAGAATTATCGAACGGGAGAAGATATAAATAATAATCGGGAGCGAAAAGAGTATGTCGCAATCTTCTAAAGAGCGATTTTGTCGACTACGAAACGTTAGATATAATTAAACACGTTTTTAGGAAATCAAGGACTTCTCTATTTATTTTCAAAGATCAATCTCTCATTACGCGTCAGCTCGTTTCTTTTATTTTTCTCAGCTCCCTTGTTATTTTTTCTTTGGCACCCCCTATAACAACCACGTTGTTATCAATCTGCAAAAAAAAAATATGCTGCATTCAGTGATAAATAATTTGAAACAATTCAGCTATTCTGATGATAATCGACGTTCTCGCCGATAACCCTTTTTTCCTTTTATTTTGCATTGGGTATCGTCTTCAGACGATCTATGGGAATTATTCCATTATAAAGTCGCTGGCTCTACTTCTCACCTTTAATATCTTGGATCAGATATCGATCGTTGCCTATCTCTTTAAAACCTGAAAATACCGAGGTCCAATTCATATGGACCTCGGTATTTTTCCGATAATTTTCTGCTCTCTCGAGTTGCCGGTGCCTTGCAGTAAACCAATTGATCTTCTTTCACCTTATCGGATGGTGTATGTTTCTTGTTAAATTGTTTACAAAGAGTCTTCTTTTTTCTTGTTATAAATTCCAATACAGCTTGATCTTTTAAGGGGTAACACCACTGTACATTTTTCAAAAAATCGATTTTTTTTATTAGCTTAAAAAATATTTTGAACCCTTTAGAATGTGGGACAAACCCGTTTTACCGGAAAAAAAAATTTTTCCATCAAATTTCGCACCTTTCCCCAAGCGCGTCAGACTACTATACGGAGCAGCGTTAGTACGAGGGTCGATCAATAAATAGTCGGCTTTGCGTCATCTGTTGGTCGAGGAAAGAAATCAATAGCGACGTTTAGTAGTGCCATCCTTCACATGACTGTTGTTAAAGTTTCAGCTTGCTGCGATGTTTAGTTTGCGTTTGACAGCGTCGAAAGACAAACAACTTTTGTGTTTTTACAAAAATGGAAAAAATTGAGTATCGTGCAATGATTCGATTTTTGTTTTTGAAAAAGAAAATGAACAATGAAATCAAAGCGGAGCTAGACGAAGTTTATATGGACCTTACACCTTCGTTATCAACCATAAAATATTGGACAGCTGAATTTAAACGCGGTCGTACGAGCATTGTTGACGATGAACGTCCAGGTCGTTCAAATGAGGTCGTCATACCAGAAACAATTGAAAAAGTCTACGATATGGTGTTAAATGATCGGAGACTAAAAGTGCGTGAAATTGCTGAGGCCACAGGCATATCATATGGCTCAGTGATTTCAATCCTGAGTGATCAGTCGTATACGAAAAAGTTATCCGCAAGATGGGTGCCGCGTTTGCTCACTGTCGACTATAAAAGAGAACGTGTAGCTGATGGCCAAAATTGATAAATTTAAATACGAATTGCTTTCGCATCCACCGTATTCTCCAGATTTGGCCCCCTCCGACTACTTTCTGTTTCCAAACCTGAAAAAATGGCTTGGCGGAAAGAGATTTGGTTCCAGAGATGACCTCATTGCCGAAACAGAGACCTTTTTTGAGGACCTTCCGAAATCGTATTATTCGGAGGGCAGCAAAAAATTGAAAAATCGTTGTAACAAGTGTATCGAGATAAAAGGAGATTATGTTGAGAAATAAAAAGATTTTTGTCCAAAAAAACGCGATTTTCTTTACCAAGCCGACTATTTATTGATCGACCTTCGTACGTCGTCCCGTTGTGTGTTCGAGTGTGAGGGATTGGAACGTTATACACCGTGTCGCGGATTGTTCGGGCTAACTGACGTTTCTTGATTTCTTTTATTTCATTTATTTGATTATATGGACTGTATTTTATTGTAACTGTTTGTTTATTGTAAAGCCGTGCGCGCGTTAGTACGTCATCCCATTGTGTGTTCGAGTGTGAGGGATTGGAATGTTATAGACCGTATAAATACCAAAACAGCAACGAAAGTTTAAACGCAACGGTCTGGAGATTGGCACCAAAGTCGTATTCGAGCGGAAAAAAGTGTTGAACATAGCGACTAATATTGCAGTGTGCTGTTTTGACGATGGTCTAACAAGCATTTCACGAATTATGAAAGTTCTGCAGATGGATATAGGGGTCCATTCGTATAATTTTTGCCTTGAAGCCGACGCAAAGCGAATCGAACACGCCGAACGAACTTTGACGGATGCAGCAAAAGAGGCGCGCTGTGTCCTAAAATCGTCGCGAAAAGCAAGTGAGGAGGAACTTTCCAACGTGGAAGGACAGCTTTATGGTCCTGGGATAGCAGATTAACGGTAAACATTTTTTAGTCATCGAATTTTTTATTTCTTCATATGTCAAACACACGTCAAAACTTTAAACGCGTTTTTCTCGAAATGTCATTTTTCGAAACGGCACGCAGCATAACTCAAACAATTTTTATTCTTTTGATTTGAACTTTTGAAAATGTCTTTAAAATAACATTTGGAAGAGGACTATGCACGGGATCTTCGATAAGTTCATTTAAACATTTTTTATTAACAAATGATTGCCTTTTTTTGCCGAAAATTTGTCATTTTCTGTTTAATTGCTCGCCAATTCTACAAAAATGAATATTTTTTAAATCCCCTACGTATTTCTCTAGCTTTGACGATATAGATTACGGAGAATTTTTGTTTTTTGTTCCAGGTCCAAAATTGCACCAGTTATGCAGCGTGCCTCGGTGCGCCTCGAATTCGACATGGCTGTGGAAAATGGCTCCAACGTCGCCATTTAGAAATATTTTTTCATAAACATTTTTTGTAATATACTTTAATATACATTCAATAACTACCTTGAATTGTATTTTCCTATCACCTTTCCTTCCAAACAAAAAAAATCGTAACAAAAGCGTTTTTTTTAGGCTGTTACAGTGGTGTTACCCCAATTGTTCCCCAATTCAGTTTCCAATTGATCATTTACCTCCTTTATTTCTTGTACCAATAGATTTTCTTCAATTGATTTATATGAGGGTCGATTAATAAATAGTCGGCTTGGTAAAGAAAATTGCGTTTTTTTGGACAAAAATCTTTTTATTTCTCAACATAATCTCCTTTTAGCTCGATACACTTATTCCAACGATTTTCCAATTTTTTGATGCCCTCCGAATAATACGATTTCGGAAGGTCCTCAAAATAGGTCTCTGTTTCGGCGATGAGGTCATCTCTGGAACCAAATATCTTTCCGCCAAGCCATTTTTTCAGGTTTGGAAACAGAAAGAGGGGGCCAAATCTGGAGAATACGGTGGATGCGAAAGCAATTCGTATTTAAATTTATGAATTTTGGCCATCAGCTACACGTTCTCTTTTATGGTCGACAGTGAGCAAATGCGGCACCCATCTTGCGGATAACTTTTTCATACACAACTGATTACTGAGGATTGAAATCACTGAGCCATATGATATGCCTATGGCCTCAGCAATCTCACGCACTTTTAGTCTCCGATCATTTAACACCATATCGTGAATTTTTTCAATTGTTTCTGGCATGACGACCTCATTTGGGCGACCTGGACGTTCATCGTGAACAATGCTCTTACGACCACGTTTAAATTCAGCTGTCCAATATTTAATGGTTGATAACGAAGGTGCAAGGTCCATACAAACTTCGTCTAGCTCCGCTGTGATTTCATTGTTTGTTTTCTTTTTCAAAAACAAAAATCGAATCACTGCACGATACGCCATTCCATTTTCCATTTTTGTAAAAACACAAAAGTTGTTTGTCTTTCGACGCTGTCAAACGCAAACTAAACATCGCAGCGAGCTGAAACTTTGACAACAGTCATGTAAAGGATGGCACTACTAAACGTCGCTATTTATTTCTTTCCTCGACCAACAGATGACGCAAGGCCGACTATTTATTGATCGACCCTCGTAATTAACTATGAGTTCAGCTGGCGTTTGTTTCATAATGCGACGCATATTATTATTGATAGCCGATCGAACCTCGTAAATTTTTCAATCCCAATCGCTATAACTCCATGACGTTTGTAATTGTAAGCAAACAGTTAAAAATTACACTGTTAACTCTCTGTATTTGGCCATTTGCTTTTGGATTTCCTGCCGCAATCTTCACGTGTATTATCTCCTAGTCTAAATAAAAGCTCGTAAATTTTCCAAGCGTATATGCTGTTCTTTGATCTCTAATGATGCCCCTTGATTTTCCATAATGACTCATCAATCTTTGTAATACTCCGATAGTTTCTTTGGACCCTGTACTTTTTACCAACATCACGTATTTACTCTAAGCATATATAATTTCTAGCACGTATTTGTTTTCTCGTACTGTTTTTACGAAAGATCCCAGGTGGCCCACGTTTACCGTTTAAAAAAAAAATACTTACTTTTTCTATTAGGTGTAAATACTCGGATTTGTTTCCTGTCTGGGATTTATAATAGAGACAATTTATATACCGATTAACGTAAGTCGTGATGTAATCGCGCATTCCTGTCTATCGATAGCCGTTAAGGAGTTAGTTTTACTCTCGCTCGAACGAGAGTAAAACGCGAAGATGGTATTAAACGAATTCTTTGAATTTTATTATAATTTACGGTTAACAGTCATCAAATTATCATAAACGTAAACGTAGTACAATAATAATTTGGCAATGTGAACAATTTCTTGAGTCCTTGTCGAGGAACCAACCACTCAGTTTCGAGTTTATTCTACCTTTTGCCGAAATTGATCAATTGTATTAAGCGCGGGTCGTTAATAGCGACTCACTTCGTGCATCAGCTCATTCTTTCTAGTTGCGAGTGGGCGGATTCGCGACCGAGCGATGGAGGAATAATGTCGAAATAATTAATGGAATTTTGTTGAAAATTCCGTGGTATAACATACCTTCCCCTTTAAAAGAAAAAAATCTGAATCTCATATTATTTCAGTTTAAAGTGAAGATGCTTTACTTGTTGATAGGTCAACATTCTCTTTACAATCTGTATATATTCAATATTTTTTTCTTTCTTCATTGTTTATAGCACTCATGTCCTATACTCGTAATGTATTTCACTCATACATCGTTCTCTATTGTGTGCGCGAACTGAATAGGTCCTCGATAGCTCTGGTCATGGCTGGTTCCGTGGTGGTGTGAGTGGATCGAGGTTTATGTTTACCTCGGACGTCAGGGTTGGTGCCTCATCTCGCCTTGTCGGTGCCCAGTTACGCCTGCACCTGTACTATTTATACACCGCATTTCCGACTAATACTACGGGTGCTATTGCACTCAAAGAGTATAGGCTGAAATTATGGTAGTGCTACTTGCTACAATTAATGTTCAAGTCTAAATTATCTCCGATATTGTTCACACGAATCCCGAGTTTCTGTTACTTTTCGGGATCTCGCAACACATTTAATAATGAGCCCGTTCGACACTATGTCTTGTCGGTATCAAATTCCCTTCTATGTTTACCAACGGTATGTTGAAGAGTGGGAAATAGTCTGTGTTGGCTGTCTACGTTGTTTGACTGATGGTTTTTACGTTGAAACCTCGGGCGGTTACTAAATATATACCTAACAAGGCCAGTATGTCCGAGTTGCTAAGTATTTGGTGTTTCACTGCGTTATTCTTGCATGTTTTTCCGATCGGCTCGTCCGTGGGGGCTACGTACAGCCACTTGCCCGGCTGTTAGATGTTTATGAGCAATATGCTTATTAAATTTATTCTCCGTTTCGTGCAGTACCGACCGTTATCCGCAGCGATTTTCGCAAATATCAGGATTTTGCAGGGAGCGTCCTTGTTTAGGGCCGTTGATGGGTGCGTGGGTGAGCACATGTTCAACCCTGCGATCCTTTTGCACTGTCCTAAATCGTTGGTAGTTAAACGCAAAAAATTTTGATTTTGATTGTCGAAAATCACGTAGTACGCTGTGGTTTCGATGAAATAGTATTCTCCGTTGCTGGTCCATGTGAATGGAGGATATACCTTGTGAACGCTGTACAGCTACTGACCGTTTAGGAGCATCTCCAGCACTAGCATTATAGCATGGCCCATGTTGTAGACCTTAACGTCGGCCAGGCGCATAAGTATTGCCGCTTGGACGAGCTCTATAGCGACTGGGAAACTGCTGCTCGATGAGGTATCGTGTGCGGTGACAATACTGCTGCGCTCACTCCTCTATTTATGATATCCGCAACGAGCTACACTAACTCATTCACGTTATTGAGCAGGTCCTCCACTACTATATTTATAGCATTCAAACTTTCGTCTAAGTGTTGGTGCCTTTCCGCCCAGCGTACGTTACTCTTTAACGTCTCATTGACTCGGTATATAACTGTTAGCAGGGCCGACCTTACCACCTGGAGCTGATTCTTTAATCCTTCCTTCAGGACCTGATGTGAAGCGTGCATGGCAGAGATTTCCTCGTGCAACTCGTTTGCGTCTGCAGCGTCCATACTGCTTGTAATTGCCTTGATTATTGATCCTAGGCCGTTGATCAATTCTCTGCATCCTCGCAGGGGGCGAGTTTCTGGAAGGTCAAATATTGTCAACAACCCTCCTTCGACTTTCCTTCACATTTTTTTATTTGAACTGCCAGCTGTTTCTCTTCATTTATTTTTAGTTATACTATTTATTTATGTATTTTCCAATGAGTCCGTTTCGAGCGGACACCGAATTCGGTCATCTTGGAGAGGCTAAGCGAGCCGCATTTCTGGGGGGGGGGGGCGTGCCGCTTTCACGGATCCCGGGTTCCTCGGGATCCAGAATTTATTCAAGGACCCGGGTTCCTGGGACAGGAATTGGACGGAGGACACCCTGGGCGAAGAATGGTGCATTTTCAGTGAAATGCGCCAGATTTCGTCCCATTCCTCGTAAAATCTGTACATCTTGTTTTTAATAAAAATTTTTTTTGTAATTTCTCAGCCGATAATAATTATTTTTGCATTAATTTTTCTTCTCCTGAAACCTCATTTTCATATTGAATTTCCCAACCTCGCGCTCCGAGGAGCAACTCACCCTCTTTCATTCTTAGATAAAAGTTAGCTTAATGCTCTATAAAGAGCTTTATACGGTTATAATGTACCGCCTGCATTTTCCATCTTCTCCGAACTTTATAGTTGACGGAGGAATTCTTCTTCAAGACTTCGTGCTGTCCCGTCTGCTTAGGGGTTAGCCTTGCTGACCTCCGGCGCACCATCTGGTGGCGTATTAACACGCACTTGCCTACGCGGTACTCTCATACCTGCGCGCCGTGGTCGTACGAGATATTTGATTTATACTTCGCGCTTTGCAGGTTATTCCGTGCTACTTTTCATGCAACACGCAACCGTTCGCGCAGCTCGTGGACATAATCACCACAAGCATAGGTGCTGCGTGGCTCCAGTTTCACGGCAGTCGGCAGCTCCGCTTCGCGACCATACACCAGTACATAGGGGGACAGTCCGGTCCTCGTGTGTTTTGTGGTTTTATAAATAAACATCGCATATGGCAGCCACTCGTGCCAATTTACCTGATACTCATTTATAGTATTTTTTCAGGTATTTGGCGAAAGTACGAGCCGATCGCTCTAAGGCGCCGTCGGATTCCGGATGGTAAGCTGTTGTTTGAATCTTTTTAATCCTCAATTGTCGACACATTTCCTTGAAAGCAATAGCTCGCAGGAAATTTATACCCTGGTGCGATAGTATTGTCTCAGGTGTTTCGTGCCGGCAGATCAATTCTTCCACCAATGCCCTTGTTACTGTGGCGGCTTCCTGATTTTACAGTAGTATTGCCGCTCTATATTTAGTAAGGATGTCCTGAAATACGAGTATTATATATTTTTTTCCGGTCATGCTCTCGGGTAGCGGTCCTACGATATCGACCGCTCTTTTTTCGAATGACTTTGATGGGGTGTCCATATTGACCATCGGCACTCGTTCCTTTCTCAATTTATTCTTTTGACAGCTTTTATAGGATTTGATTAAATATTAATTTTTGAAAAAATGGTCGCCGATCGAAAGTGATGCTCCAAGTTTCAGTAAAAAAATCACTCCATTTTTCCTCGATATTAAAAAAAGTACGCATCGAAAAAAAAAATCCTTCGATCAAAGACTGCCTTTAGATATAACAAAAATGTATGCAAAATTTCAGACAAATCGGTTCACTCGTTTTTGAGATATCGTGCTCACCGATTCGGCCTTTTTTGAACAGCGGTCCGGACGGATACACGATATCATTTACATTTAGGAATTTTTTCCAATAAAAAAATTATGAAACATACTCAAAGATATTCCCCTTACTGTGAAAAAAAAAGTTCGAAACCTGCAACCATTTTCCAAAAAAAAAATCACAAAAACACGCCTTTTTTTCGGCCGCTGAGTAGATGTGATCCCTTAAAGACGGTCTCACAGGAACGAATTAATGTGTCTAGGTCGTTCGCGTTGCTTCTGTCGAAGTGTTTGATGTTCTTTAAATCCAGGCTCAGTTCCAACTTCCGTCCACGTGGAAACCATCACCTCGTCTGGTTCCCTAGATGCGCGTTGTCTGACGAATATTCTTCCTGCTCCTTGAATGAGGTTCGCCTCTGTGATCACAATAATGGCTCAAGGTCGTCTAAACCGACCTCCCTAATTGCTGATCCAACTCTGCAACACGATTCCTAAGTGTCCGGATAAGTTCGTATTCGTCCGCCCCCACCTCGGTAAGCGTATCGATTAGATTCCACCTGACCGTTGGGGTTTCCATTTCTGGAATCTGAGCTTCGGCTCGAACTCTTGCTGGCTTCTTTCTAACTCACGATGACTCCTGTCAAACTTACTCTGTGTTCTGCAGAGATCGGAATAAGTGATAGTCAGAGGATGCTATGTCTGGACTATTCGGTGGATGCATCAAA
The DNA here is from genome assembly GCA_963942595.1 of Cylloceria caligata. Lineage (NCBI taxonomy): Eukaryota > Metazoa > Arthropoda > Insecta > Hymenoptera > Ichneumonidae > Cylloceria > Cylloceria caligata. The sequence continues at coordinate 56,716,856 of OZ012706.1, read as the reverse complement.
ACTTCCCAAACAAGCTCTCGTAATTTTTGACGGGTCATCAAAGAAGTGTGTGGTCGGTCGTTGTTATCATGGAAGGCAACACCTTACCTATAAATAAATTTGGGCCGTTTTCTTTCAATTGCATGGCGTAATCTCTCTAGTTGTCCACAGTAGAGTTGAGAATCAATCGTCTGACCAACTAGAAGTAGCTCATGGTGGACGATTGCCTTCCAGTCCCATCACACATACAGCATCATTTTTTACGCCGTCAATCCTGGCTTCGCGAACGCCTGTGACGGCTCACCATCCCTTGTCCACGATCTTTGACGCTTCCGATTGTCGTACGTGATTCATTTTTCATCACCGGTTATGACACGTTTCAGAAATGGCTCGATTTCATTGCATTTTAGCAGCGCATCGCAGATGTTAATTCGGTCTATCATGTTTTTCGCGCTCAACTCATGAGGAACCCATACATCGATCTTCTTTTTGTAGCCAGCTTTGTGTAAATGGTTCAAAACAGTTTTGTGGTCAATGCCTAGCTCTATACCAATATCGACACTGCTGATATGCTTATCTTGCTGGACTTTTTCAAGAATTTCATCAGCTTTTCCAGTGATTAGACGACCAGAGCGTGACTCATCTTACACATAAAAATTACTAAAACGAAAGCGAGCGAACCATTTCCGTGCAGCAGATTTTGATAAAGTACCTTCATACACAGCATAATTTTTTTCACAAGCCTGCGCAGCGTTCTATTTTTGTTTTGCGAACCAGGAGCGATACCTCGAGAATCTTTGAGCCGCACTGACCATTCTTTGTATCTGCCACAAAGTAAAATCGGTCCCTAGACCGCACAAGCCGTAGACGCATTTCGACACTATTTAATGAGAACCGCTCCTGATTAAATATCGCAGTGCAGATGGCCGAGCAAGTCTCCAGCTTTTCTGACATTTAAAAATTGTTTTCTTTTTACAAGACCCACATTTCCCGATAGTATATCCTACATTTTCCGGGGAGTATCGTCGTACCATAGAACGCTCTTGAGATGTGAATTTCCAGCAGCTGAATCGTAATTCAAAAATGTTTCTATGGACGCTCGATAAGCATAGGTATTTTTTGGCGGTGAAACTAGTTTTTGATTCAAGTGTATATCCACCTGATTAAACATAGAATGTAAGAGATTGTTTAGAGGGCCGGTGTTTACTTTTGGCGCTGTACCTAACATAGTATGCGCGATATCGATATACTCATCACCCTGCCCAGAAATAACAAATTCATTAGGTGAGTCATCTGTTAGCGGAGAAATTGGTTTATAATACACCCAATTGGAGCCTTCGATAGTTGTTTGTGTTGGTGGGAGTGAAAATACATCAAGTTCCGATTTAAAACACTCGCACGAGTGTGCATGTAGAAAAGCCATCCTGTTTCAGCTATCCAAAAATATCCGCAGCCGTTCGTTGATGAGTCTTCTTCTTATTGTTGTTCTTCTTCTTCTTATTTATTACTTTTCTCTTGATTACGCTTTCTGTCACGGGAGATACGTCACGGTTTACGTTCGTTGAGTGAATAAACAGTTCGCGAAATTTTGCGCTTTTTATAACCGGACTCCTGCTTGAGAGTGTCAATTTTTTCAGAGGCCTTGTGTTTGAGATTATTGCCGGATTCACGGGCTCTCTCGCGAATAGCATCTTTCACCGCTATATTTCTATCGAGGATATCACCGGCTACGGTTACACCGGCACGCAATGCCTCTTTTCCAACTGCTTTAGCACCCCCTTTAAAAGAGAAAGCTACCGATACCGTATCTTCGTTGATTAGTCGTTCCGATATAAACAAGGATATTGTCGCCGTACCCGTGACGACCCCACCCTTGCTGCTTACTATCAATATCATTCATAAAGACGTGATCAATCGTGGGACTTTTGCAATGTAGTGTCACGGGCAACGTTCCCTGTTCGAATGGTATAGGATTCAGTCTCTTATATCGATCTCGATACTGTGTAAATTGTTATCGAACCGTACTGAAAGTCGTCAGCATCAATGAGGAAGACTCCTAAGAGGGGGGTTGTACATCCCCTGTAATATAGCTCTCGCATCTATCGCTGTATACAAACATACTACCTGATATCGCACTGGTGAGAAATGCAGGCCTCGACCCCGTGTATCCGCAATGCGGTTCTATCATTACAGACCTACAGGTCTCTTTCTCGAATCCGAGAAGCCTTGCGATAGCGGGCGATACGCGATAGTCCTGGTACCATAGATCGTCACATACGCGCGCTACTTCGACTTAACTGCTTGAAAGCGATTTAATGCGCAGATGACCAGCCACGTGAGGTAACTTATTTATAATCACTAAAAGAGCGTCTAGAGAGCGATATACATCAGGTGTAACTTGGTCTCTAGCTAGGCGTCTCCGTGTTAAATGATTAAAACCCGAAAAATCGTAATCACCATTCTCAAAAGATACGAGATTTTCTACAGTAGTAACATGTAAAAGAGTTATTGGAAAAGCAATTTCCACAAGAGGAACAGACCATTCTCCATGCAAACATATTTATCGCGGTAGTTTTGTAACAAATGTTATCGTCGTATTATCCGGATAATACTGCATACTACTGTTGAGCTGTAGTACAGCAAAGAAAGAGCTATCCTTAGAGCTCATATTTATCAGGGACGGTGATTCCGAACGCTTTACCTCTTCTTCTCCTTTGTTTTCTCAAATGACGGAGGCACTCGTACTTGCGATAATTCTGCATTGTATAAAATACCGTCGATAGTCTCGTTATTCAGATCGTGTAAAATATATACGAATGGTTCTCTATTCACTGATATCCGTTGAATCTGTAATAACTCGTTATTCCAACCGCACTCATATCCTTTCACGAACGTTGCTTCAGTTGTACTAAAACGCACGAAGTCACCGACACTGTATTCACGACGGCATTTTAGTTCTTTTCGCGTTACGCTCGTAACGCTGAGTTAACTTTACTCGGGCTATAGAGGCGTTTTCTAGAGTTACTTCGGTCGGAGAAATACGCGTTCCTCTGTGTCTGGGGTGATTATAAGCATATAAAAAATGTTGTAAAACATCAATGTAACGCTTATTTTGCGTGTATGTAAAGTAGCGCCACATTCGCTCCTTTATCGTGTGATTAAAGCGATCGGCAATCAAGGCTTTCATATCAGGGTTACATGCAGCCCGAAAATCGATATTCTTTTTCTTGAGAATTTGCTGAAATGGAGTGCCGATAAATTCTTTGCCTTGATCAGTTTGCAAATGCTGTGGGCGACGATTGTTACTGCGTGCGAGTATGTCTGTGTTGTACGTAGCTATCGAACGAAGATCAGCTAAATCAGCCACCCATATATCGTCTATATGACTCACGTTGTACGTACGACGGGTAAATCGCGGTCTCACGAGACGATGCAAGTTATATGAAACATGTGTGTCAAGCTATGGTAAAACATTTTTTCTCACCACTCTCCGATCCGCCTGAGCCAAATTTTTTGCTCTAGAATAGGATGCAGGATGAGCGGGGTCATAATAGATATTTTCAAGAAGTTTCATAATTTTGGCGATGACGAGTTAAATGGATTCTTTTTCCTTCTCTTAGCTAGCTGTGCGAGGGACTGATATCCGCAGGGATGACGTTGGCTCTCTACTTGTGTGTTGTCTTGTAATTGTTCGTTCTTTTTTCCTACCCCTCCACCCCTTCAGTGATGTCGTTGTTAGCCGTGATCCATCAATCTCTGTTTGAGTGTGCAGCCTCGATCTCGGTGTTGCTGCTGCTGCTGCATCGAAATATATTATTCTCCTTGCAAAAGTCTTGTGTTTGCGGTGAACCCTCGCGAAATTCGATCTTGTTACCGTACTCTGAATACTCGGACTGCCACTCTGAGTAATAAAAAAATATACTCGCGAACGGGACATCCGTCATTGCGCATGTTTTTATAGATAAGAGTTTTTTGACAAAATATGTTTTATCTCAGTCCGTAACACCGTTTATGACGGCTGTACATGGATGTTTTCAACGTGTATCCATATCGATAAGTGTATATTAAATCCAATCAGCTGACTTTTAAGTAAGCTTATACCGCGGCGGCGACGGTAGTGGTGGCGGCATTGGCGGCCCGCGGCATCACCTATTTTTGTAGTCTTGTGCCCGCGGTATAAGCTGATGTTTACATAGTTCACATACATGACTTTGTGATAAACCGGTAGCATACCTGTCACCTCAATTTCCGGACTCGTTAGTAAATTTATTAGTTCTGAGCGCGTGAAAACGATAACGGTTTTCGTGAGATTCTCGCGTTGACCCAACTTTCTCCAGAACGAAATAAGCGCCAATTTTGCGAGCGATCATAAACCGAGATTTGACTGCAGAACATTTTGCTCGAGATGTATACCCTCAGACTCCTTGTACAACGCGATGAAACGTTCTATTGTTTCTTCGTTAACGTTACACTATGCTAGCGGTCCGCTCACCTCCTATTTTATTTTTAGGAATGCGTCGATGTTCCCTGCAAAATGACCGCCTTGTCGCGTTGTGGAGTCCTACTGCGTAACAACGTATGACCAAATTTCATTGATACGCGTCACCTTATATCCGAGTGCGACGGTTTTTCTCAGCTCGTCTACGACCCTTGTGTCGTCAATTGCGCTCGCTCAGTTGCGTTATCTCGTGTGCAACTCTTGGATTTATCCATGACTGTACAGCATGCTCTACATAGGCGGATTAGTAGTTTCCCATGCATACGAACAGGCAGTACGGGCAGATACAAATCGCGCGACGCTACTACGGCACACTTTATGAGACCCTCGACGGCACTTAGATCGTTTTCAAGCGCTACGAGCTATCGACACTCGACACCTACGTACAATTTCGAATGTCCAACGGGATATTTTGCATTCTTACACATCCGTGGGTACAGTGATCATACATCCATATAGCGTATCGATGCTTCTCATCGTTGGCATCGTACAGACTCACAAAATGTTTCGTTCGATTGCCAAAAAATGCATTGCGTGGTTCGAGAGGCGTCTGCTTGACTCTGGAATGGTTTTTCACGTATAACGACTTTTTCTTGTTATTCTAGTAACCTGTCAAAATCGCATTCCCATATCTCGCTTAGAGTTTACCCTTTCGATTCGATTCGCCCGGAAATAAGAACGGTACGCTCGTATCGGTCATCCATTGTATCACCGAATTTCGTTCGCGCATCTCTATTCACGCGAAAACATCGTGCACAACCATGCGAACAGCAGTCGTGAAATTAAAGAACGTGATGCACCCTCGTCTCCACGTAGAATCCGTCGACCGCTGGTAAGCTAGTCGGAGGGCGATACTCTCTCACACGTCCAGCATAAGCGATAATGCAGTTGCGCTCGAGTCATACGAGCTATGCTACGGTCTTGCGTGTCGGCTTATCCCCGCAGCAGTACCCCCCTGGTGGTAACACCGTAATGCGACCCTTTTGAAAAAAATTCTTTCGAAATACTCTCATACCTGTTGATGCTATCGTGCAAGCTTCTGTAAAGGGGCATACACTTCCGCACTGTATAAAAAACTCGCGAAAGGCTAGACACGCTTGTCTCAAAACTGTAACATCTATACGACAATATTGCACAAATTCCGTCGCAAAATCAAATTTATAATCGACGCGATTCGATTTTTCCTCATACCATTTTAAAAATCGCTCGCGATCCTCTAAGAAAATGGTGTCGGAAGAGTAACAATGCAGAATCGGTAGAGGACCTGTGTAATTCCGATATTCCGATGTGTTGATCAAATGCGGAAATGTACCTTTTTCACCTTATCCATAAAATCGTAGGCCTTAGATAAAGCGGTAAGAGCCATGGGTAACCAGTTTAGACTATCGAGAAAAATAACATTGCCAATATCCATCGAGACAATCTTCCTCCTGTTTATATTCGGAGAGAGCAGCTGTGTTTTTTGCACTTCGATTAGATACCGTAGAATACTGCGCGTCGAGACCTATTGCATTATGAGCCATAAGATGGTCTTTTTAATTTCCTACGATAATGCTAATTTTACGAGCTCCGCAACAAGATCATCGGCAAACATGAATTCGTGTTTACCACTATCAGCATAATCGATCTCTATACCTGTGATATCGAGACATGTCATGCAAACGCATTGTGCAACACATAAATTCGGCTCGTGAATTCGTGTTGATTTGTCATCGCCTAATTGTTCGTGTTGCTGTGTTTGAAAATAACAAAACAAACATCTCGTCAAAGGCTTGTCTTTTTTCTTTTTTGTCCTCCCACCTTGCCGAGTTGAAAGCGTTCCTAACATCGAGTGTCGCCAGCAGTACGATTGGTCGCGCTGTGTGGCAATGTCTGTCTGTGTCTCGGAAGGAGTCTACCACCTTCTGGATGGCTCCAATCGTGGACCGGCTCTTCCTGAAGCTAAACTGTTGGTCGGATAGGCCTCCCCCGGTCTGTATCACGTCCGTTAGTATTGGTCTAAGTAGCTGTTCGTAAAGTTTTCCTGTCGTGTCCAGTAGGCTCAGCGGCCGATAGGCCGACGGCGTGTTGGGGTCGCCCTTACCCTTGGGGATAAGGACTAGCCTCACCGCTTTCCATCGGTCACTGAAGGTTCCCGTCGTCAATCACGTGTTGTACAGGTCGAGAAATATATCCGGCCTCAGGTTGACCATCGTCAGACAATCTCCGCTGGTACTCTGTCAGGTCCTGGCGCCTTACCCGTCTTCATCGCATTGGATGCTCTGGTGAGCTCCTCCGCAGTTAATTTGGGGGGTGTCGGTGTCCCATTGTCGTCCGTTGCGTCCGTCCGTATGGAGTGTGTCGGCAAAAGTCCGTCCACAATACGCCGAGTGGTTTTAGCATCTTTGAGTTCTGGTAAGACCCGGGCCCCTAGTTTACCGGTCACGTACTTGTAACCAGTGCCCCACGGGTCCCGATCCACCTCCTCGCAGAGCTTCCTCCAGCACTGGGTCTTGCTGTCTTTGATAGCGTTCGTCAGTCGTTTCCGTGTTGTCTTGTATTCGGCCTGAAGGGTTTCCCTTTCAGGTCTCTCACCAGCCCTCGTGGCCCGTCTTTGGTTTGCTAGACAGATCTTCCGGAGTTCGGCGATTTCGTCCGTCCCCCAGTATTGTGGTTGTCTGCATTGTCCGTAATGTCGTTTTGGCATAGTGCTATTATTGCACAGCCGTTCCGCCAGTTTGGCCGTCTCGTCTGCCAGTCTTTTCGCCCTTAGCCGACCTATCAGCTCTGGGGGGACGTTTGTTATCGGCGCCGGCGCTGCCGTCAGCTCCTCCGAAAACTTCCGTACGTCAAGTTTGTTCGTATTCCACCGTGGGGGGCGTTGAATCCTTGTCTGTGTCGTCATTGTCCGTTCTCCCACTTCGAAGATGATGTATTGGTGATCGCTGGCTGTGTAGTCCCGGCCACCCGCCATCGCCCTACCAGTGGCAGTATTCTGTCTGACGTCATCGTTACGTCTGGAATGGAGTCCCCAAATCCTGGTCGTCTGTGTGTCGGTGTGTTCCCCGTATTTGCTACCACTAGGTCTAGCCTTGCGGCCATCTCCAGTAATAGTCGTCCCCGTCTGTTCGTCACAGTCATGCCCCACTCGACCGCCCTCGCGTTGAGGTCCCCCGCGACCACAATATCTCGAGGCAGAACCCTAATTCCGTCCTCGAGGAGCTCTACCTTTCTCTCAAACTCCGCCGCGACGCAGTTTGTGGTTAGGTAGATGCTGACGTAGGTTAAAGCGCCGACCCTAGCCCATGCGAAGTCTTCGCCTGCGCCGTGGTCGGTCATCCAGGATCAGGCGGCAGCCCTCACCCAGATAACAGCTGTCTCGTTTTCGTTTGTGATCCACGTCTGTGTCGTACGTTTCCTGTATGGTTTGTATCAGTATCAGTATGTCGGCTTTGTGTTCGTCGGTTATCTGAGGTAGAAGCATGTCCGCTGTCCTGTTCCGGTTCAGATTTCCCTGAATTACGGTGTTCATTTTCCGGCCTCCCTTTTGCGCTCCTCCAGCGCAGCCCGGAACACCACACACCTCCCGGTTCCCGCGAAGTGCGCCACGTCCTCGTGCCCCACCTCAGAGCACAGAGGGCAAGCCGATCTATTTTTGCAGTCCGTCGCGTAATGTCCCGTCTCACCGCATTTCCTGCAGTTTTTTGTCCGTTCCGTGTTTGTGCAGTTCGTCTTCGTGTGTCCGTAGCCCAGTCACTTGTGGCATTTGGTAACCGTCAGTCGCTGTCGTAGTCGGCATCGCACCTATCCTATCCCGATTCGGCCCCGGCCTAACAGCACCTCGGCTTCCCGCGACTCGAGGTCGCAGACCGCCATGTACTGCTCAGCCCGGTTCGGACCGAAGATGTGGACACCAAAGTCGCCGTCTCGTCCCGTTTCTCGTCTCAGCGCCCGTATCACGTCATCCACGGTAATAACGTAGTCCAGGTCCATAATCTCCAGTTGCGCCTTGGAGGTCATGGTCCTGACGCTGCCCGTTTCTCCGACCGCGTCCTGAAGTGTGCGCTGAAACTGTTCTCGTCCGTCCGTGTCTATCTGTATCTTGATGAGACACCGTCCGTCCTTGGTCTTCCTTAGAGTCGTCACCTGCACGTGACTCTTCGTCGGGTCGACCGTCGTCCTTATTTTCCGTACAATGTCCTAGTACATGTTGTCTTTCCCAGGCTTGACCAGTACAGCCGTCCCCCTATGTATAGGGGCCGGTCTGTGCTTTTCAGCCTGGGTCGGTACGTTCGTCTCGTCCGTCCTGTTTTTCGGTTCCGTCGTTTTTTTTTTCTTTTTCTGTTTTGTAACGGTTGTCCAGGCTCCAACCGCCTCCGTTCTCGGAGGTCGCTTCTGCGGAGCCTCCGGAGGGGTCCTTGTCGCCTCCCGTTTCCGCTTCGTCGGTCGCGTTGCCAGTTCCTTTGTCTCCGTTTCTGTCTCTGTCAGGTCGTCTGCCGTCATTCGTCCCTTCGAGTCTGTCCTGTTTCGTATGCTTAGTGCAGCGTCGGCGGCCTCGAGAACCGTCTTAATGCCGGTTTTTACCGCCATATTCGTGTTTTTTTTTGTATTGCCGCGGCCTTGGACATTTTCGTCGCTGTCCTCTGTATGAGCATTAGTAGCTCCGTCAGTTCAGGTTCGTTCTGTCGTAGTGTTGTGGCGTCCGTTATTGTGTCTTTCGTCTGTCCCGTCTGTGTGCGCGTACGTCTGTTGTCACTGTCGTGAGCAGAGGCCGCAGAGGTATACCCCGCTCCCTGCGTTCGACACGCTATCCGACCTGTCTCGTCTCGGAATGTGCAGTGTTGCCCTGTCCGTATTTTTTGACAGTCGTACCCCTGACAGAGTACAACCATCGGTGTTCGTTTTTATTTGTTGTGTTTTGTCCATTTTGTCCCCACGAGAAATCAGAAATGGGCGACCACCCCCACAGAGCCTGATTATGGGGGTGAGGCTTCATACTATGAGGTTTCGCCCGGTTCCCCATAGGTATCATGCGTGACACTGTACTCCAGTGCCATCCAGCCCTCGGCACGCTGGCTCCCACCTTGGCTTCGGCAGAGCTGGTCTGCGACGCGGTTTTTGTCCACCTGAGCCGGTTTTTACGCCAGCCCAGTTTCCCCCCGATTTCTTTAGAAGTTAAAAAAATCGTCATGTCTCATTAATTCTTAATGAATGAGTGAGGCAATTAGAGCTGACAAATAATTAAAGATTCGATTGTTAGAGATCTTTCTGAGATCGATAACACAGGGATCCAGGCGGCGCTGACTCAAACCGGGTTGCGAATTGCCAAAAATATTCCATCATAGAAATTTGGTCAATAACATTGTCGCTTAGATTTATCACTCTAAAGAAACATATGACCGCATATTGATTAATTAATTAATCTGAATAAAAAATAAGTTGACAATATTTCAACATAGACACAATGTAAACACACTCTCCAACGCTATCGTTAACGAAAAACAAGAGCTAGACCGCGACGGTCAGTACACATCGGAGCTTTCAAGAAGATACAAGCTGGTGTTGTTCTCAAATACATTATCATTTAGATCTACCTTGAATTATGAATTTCTGTTTTCGAAATCTCGTCCTCGTACCGATTTCTGTCTCGCTACACATACTCTTGAAGAACTCTACATTTCGTAAACTTTTTCATTAAGTCTCGGTAACAAATATTACGCATAACATATTATAATAACTTACTTTTTACATTTATTGATTTTCTATATTTTATGGCTGGTCGGCACGTTTCATTTGAATCACTGATTCTATTGTCAATGTTTTAAAACATTGACCGAGCCGAAGAGCTATATACATATTCAAGGGGACTTCTCGAGGGTGGCAAATAGCATAAGCTTTGGTGGACCAGTCTGTTATGTTTTAGGTAGAATGATGTCGTCACTAACACATCATTGACTTTATTTCACTTGGTAATCACAGCATTATGCCCCAGAAGGGTTTATGACGAATTAAATGTACATTTTTCGACAAAAAAATTAGAATCACAGCTGTCTTTTCGCAAGATCAGCAGAGTACGCACGAGTATCCTACACAATGGGTTACATTAGGCTAATATAGCCGACATAATGATATTTATCAGTCTGAAAGTTACGGAGTTGTTCTCGACAACAGACTGATGCACAGTCTACTCTGTGAGAAGTGAATGTTTCTTACATTGGGCTAGTCTAACCGACATACTCTTTTCATTCGAATTTTACATTTTATTATACATAAAATTTTTTTATATGTAAATTGGACTTCTCCATCGGAGATCAACTATCACGTTAAGACCACACATTAGGCCGATACAGCCGACATAAATATTTTTGACTATCACGCCTCAAATAACAGAAAATAGCGGAGTGTGGGTTTTTTGACAACGAAGCACCGCGCAGTTACTTCTGTCGGGATTGAATTTTTTTGATTGAATATTGGGCTATTCTAGCCGACATACTCTTTCATTCTCCGGTAACGGATTGCTTTACTACCGACGCACCACGCGTGACAGGATGCAAATGGCTGCTAGAGCCGTTAAATCTCATACTATACACTTTATACAAATCATGAGTTATACGGATCTCGAGCAGAGGCTTTACTCTACGAACTGGTCGAGATTCGTACAATCGACAGGATAGTACAATAGTTATCTTTTCTCGCCAAGACACCAAGAACACACGGTATGATACTTATCTTAGACGACTGCCAACGCGGTGCGGAGACTCAGCTTTCACAGTTTAACCTCGACGAGCTGTTGGTTGGACGGTGCCTCTGGTTATTCGTGGGATGAACCATTACAAATATTCTGTGACACGCAGTCGTGACTGTTCCATAGATATAAATTCGGCTAGGATATGTCGGTATCCCAAAACCAGGAAAGATAACCTCCACTGGCGGTTGTGTTTGGCCGGACGACGTATAGCATCGAGATCCGATGAATGTGTAACGAAGTGATCCGAGCTCCCATCGATAAATCGGGAAGTCAATCTTGCCGTGCATGATAATTACTATGCGCGAATGAAAAAGAGACCGTAAGCCAGCCAACGGGTGAGTGTTCGCTGGTTCGATGTACCGCAAACTCGATTGTATATCGTCACGCCTAAGGTGCGTAACCGTAAAGTTTAAGCGTTGCGCACATCTCAGCCCGCGTACGAGCGAGGCCACACGGTCTATCTAATTATTAGGTGCGAAACTAAGTTCCCGCTGTTTTTTTTTTTTTTTATGAAAATGCAACTTTATTGTGAAAAAATGTTTACAAATGAATCATTCAAAATATTGCCCATCGCTAGCGACAACTTTTTCCCATCTTTCTGGCAGACCTCGAATACCGTCACGGTAGAAGTGTTCGTCTTTTGAGGCTATCCACGAATCAAGCCATTTTGAGATGTCTTCATATGAGCTGAACTGCTGATTAGCCAGACCATGTGCCATCGAACGGAACAATTAATAATCGGACGGCACAATATCTGGGGAATATGGCGGGTAGGGTAGGACTTCCCATTTGAGCGTTTCTAAGTAGGTTTTAACGGTTTTGGCAACGTGAGGCCGAGCGTTGTCATGCTGTAGAATCACTTTTTCGTGCCTCTGCTCGTATTGTGGACGCTTTTCGCGCAGTGCTCGGCTCAATCGCATCAATTGAGTTCGATACCGTTCCCTAGTGATAGTTTCGTTCAGTTTCAACAGCTCATAATAAATCACACCGCCCTGGTCTCACCAAATACACAGCAAAGTCTTCGTAGCGTGAATATTCGGCCGAGCCGACGACGTAGAAGCATGACCGGGCAGTCCCCATGATTTTGTTCTCTTTGGGTTGCTGTAATGAATTCATTTTTCATCACCCGTAACGATGCCATGAAGAAAACCCTTCTTTTTTTTGCCGCAGGAGCAGTTGTTCACAGGCGAAAAAACGACGCTCAACGTCTCTTCGCTTCAAATCATAAGGAACCCAAGTTCCTTGTTTTTGAATCATTCTCAACGCATGCGATCGCTTGGAAATGGCTTGGCGGGTAATTCCTAATGCTAAAGCAAGCTCTTTTTGCGTTTGGCACGGATCCTTATCGAGCAATGCCTCCAATTCAGCGTCTTCGAAGGTTTTTGACCTTCCTTTACGCGAACGGTCGTCAACATCAAAATCACCGACTTTGAAGCGACGGAACCAATCACGGCATGTTGTTTCACTTAGAGCAGCATCTCCGTAAACTTTTTGGGGTTCTTGATGCGCTTCAGCCGCCGTTTTCTTCGAATGAAAGAAGAAAAGCAACACTTCCCGCAAATGACGATTATTTGGCACAAAATCAGACATTTTCACACAACCAAAAGTACCAGGTGTATGCATAAGTTTTTTCCGGTTTAACTAAGAGATGGCGCCAGCGAAAAGTACGCAGCGTATTAATTTGACACATACGTCATTTTGTTCGTCTGACATTAACCTACAAACACACACAAGTTGAGTCCGCCAAAAACTAGCGTCTTTGTTTTATCGTTCAGTGATCATGTCGAGTTTTGTGCCTGAAAAAGAACATTTGCGGCACGCATTGCTTTTCTTATTTAATCAAAAGAAAAAGGCTGCTGAAAGTCAACGTTTGCCGGTAGAAACATATGGTGAACACGCTCCATCGATTAGGACATGTGAGACATGGTTTCGACAATTTAAAAGTGGTGATTTCAATGTGAAAGACAGTGAGCGCTCTGGTAGACCACAAAAATGCGAAGACAAGCAATTGCAGGAGTTATCGGATGATGACCCAACTCAAACTCAACGGCAATTAGCAGAAGCATTACATGTGTCACAAGAAACAATCAGCAGACGTTTACGAGTAATGGGGAAGATCAATAAACTCGGTAAATGGGTCCCACACGATTTGAATGAACGTCAAATAGAAAATCGCAAAGTCACTTGTGAAGTGCTGCTTCAACGCCACGAAAGGAAATCATTTTTGCATCGAATTGTGACGGGTGACGAAAAAAGGATTTATTTTGAAAACTCGAAGCGGAAAAAATCGTGGCTTTCACCTGGCGAAGCCGGTCCTTCAACACCAAGGCCAAATCGCTTCGGCAAGAAGACCATGCTCTGTGTCTGGTGGGACCAGAGCGGTATTGTGTATTATGAACTCTTGAAGCCCGGCGAAACCGTTAATACACAACGCTATCGCCAACAAATTATTAATTTAAACCACGCATTAATCGAAAGACGACCGGAATGGGCCAGAAGACATGGCAAAGTGATTTTGTTACACGACAATGCGCCGTCTCACACAGCAAAAGCAGTGAAAGACACCTTGAAATCGCTTGGATGGGACATCCTTCCGCACCCGCCGTATTCGCCAGACCTGGCGCCATCTGACTATCACATCTTCGCATCAATGGGGCACGCGCTCCCAGAGCAGCACTTCAGCAATTTCGAGGAAGTTGGAAAATGGCTCGACGAATGGTTCGCCGCAAAAGACAGCCAGTTTTTCTGGCATGGTATTCATAAGTTACCTGAAAGATGGGCGAAATGTGTAGAAGCCGATGGCCAATATTTTGAATAAAACAAAAATTAATTTCCCTTGAAAGTTACGTGTTTTTTTTACCAAAAAACCGGAAAAAACTTATGCATACACCTGGTATATGACGCAAAAACAAAATCACTAATGTGTCAAAGCGGTTTGTTTACCATATGTCTAAGCTTGGTTCATGACGTTTTGGTTATGTCCCAATCGACCAGCACTTACTACTGGAGCAATCTCTTGAAAAACAGCGGGAACTTAGTTGCGCACCTAATAAAATAAACCGCGCTGGAGAGTGAACGAGTGAATTCGGCGAAATCAGGTATTTATAAACTGTTCCGAATTTATATATTGAACGTTTCGCGATTTTGGTTTTTTTCGCGGTTTATTGCTCTATCAAAAGCAATAAACCGTCGTGTCTATGTGTGTGTGCGTTTGTCGGTTGCGGCTAAATTCGCGTCGGTTGTGTATTTTTTGAGCAAGATATTCGCCTATACCACTAGGAATGGGTTTTTAAGGAGGCTGTTCGCATTCATCCGGGGTGGACGTGCATTTTATCACCCTTTCATCATCGGTCTATCTATTTTTGAAGGGCAATTACTGAAACTGTATTGTATCCAGAGGATCTAATGGTCGACTAGACTGCACTGTATTTTATTGAATCGGATCTAGGCTGGTAAGTGGATGGTATTGTTGGTGGGAGGAGAGTTAGTGGTTCTGTTGTACGTGATCTCTTAAATTTACGTATTCGGCCTGTTTTATAATTCCTTTGTGACTTAATTTTTAATATTCGTACGGGAAGCTGATGTCACACGTACGGAGCTCAAAACTTAATTTCCGATATGAGGAGGTTGTCGCGTTTATTTTACGCGATTTCTTAATACTACGTATGCGGAATAGTTTCCGATTTTTCGGTTGTTTAACCCTTTGCACTCCAGCCTAGTAGGGCATAGAGGCTTTAATGTCGCAAATACGGCGACAACGGAGTGCAAAGGGTTAAATTTTATATTCCAACGATGGGCTGATGTCACACGTACGGGGCTCAACACTCAATTTTCGATATGAGAAAGGTTGTCGCGTTTATTTTACGCGATTTCTTAATACTACGTATGTGGAATCGCTTCCGAATTTCTCGTGATTTTAAATGTTATATTCGTACGGTGGACTGATGTCACACGTACGGAGCTCAACACTCAATTTCGATATGAGAAGGTTCTCGCGATACTTTACAATTTTTTAATTGCGAGGCCGTCTTCCTACCCGGTCTAGCCGCTTTTGCTCGTCTTCATACGTGGTGCTGTGTCGCGAACTAATTCTTTGTATATTATATCGCCATTATTCCTCCTTTGCGTGAGACCCACTCACCAAAGTAGAAAAAATGTGCAAACGTGAGCAACGAGCTGCCAGTAATGACTGCTGCGAGCTCGAGCTACGACTTGCTGGAATTCGCAAGCAAAGATTATTATGAAATCTATTTTGACACTCGATTTCGGTCAATGGGGCAAATAACTGCTTTGTCGCAATCAGTCTAAAGATTAACATCAACCTGAACGGTTGATCGCGAGTCGGACTCACCCGAAATATAAAATTCTATCAGTATATTCAGACGCGAGAGCTTGGTTCCTCGTACGGGCTCAAAACCACGATTTATTGTATTAAACTTTTATTGACTTTTAAATAGACAACGGAAAGTTGCCGTTGCCTATAATAAACACTTCCATATTACATAAATTCACGTTTACATGAATTACTCGAGTTCCATTTCCTAATCGGCAAACGATCCCAAAATAATAACTTTTTAATATTATACCGATTACCGAGTACTCCAATTACGCGGTACCGGTATAACAGTGGCTTTCCATGGTATATTCGTAAAATTTACTGGGCGGCTCGATTATAATTATTGGACGACGGCTTGCTATAGGCGCGTATATTTTTAACGCATGCTTAACGTATAGCTTGGTGGTATATTTCGCTTTGCGGGGTTCCACTTAGTTTGGGCGTTCATCGGCGAGTTTCGTGCCTCGGTCTCACTTGCATAGAGTCGTGAGTATTGTTATGTCGAGTTGGGAGTGGGCGTCTGTCTACCTAACGTGCTCGGATTTGTTATTGTTTTGGTTCTCGGGCTAGAAGCTCGCTGTTCGCGCAAGACACGGGGCTCGTAGTGTTAACCAACTGACACATCCTGTCCTCCTAGTACTGAGGCGATTATTCTAGTTATATTAAGGCACTTCATCTTTGCCCTTAAGGGGGCTACGATTCAGTTTCTTAATATTCGAGATTTGCCGAGGTATCAGTCTCGTACAGAGGGTAGTTGGCCACTGGTCCTTGCATGGTGCCACCCATGCAGGCACACCCTTCGGTCGAGCGCGCGCGGTCCAGCAAGCCGGGATGCAACTCCCTAAGGTCTTGGGACACACGTACTTTTTCACTCCCCAAGAGACGAGTAGCCACTGCGCTATGCGTGGAGACCCGTTAATGGGGAATGCCCTGACGCTGTGAGTACGGGCGGCCAAGCGCAATGCAGGGGAATCGGTTTACCAAAAGAACACTTGTCTAACAATTGCTTTCCAAAACGTTTAAATTAAAAATAAAGTAAAATATAGATTGGCTGTCGGGCAGCACTTTGTCCTGCAGAGTGTAATTTCAACAAGAGCCCTAAGGCTTGTTTTCTCGCGGTTTATATACTTCTGTCGATGAGCCCCGAAGGGGTGTTTTTGGTAGACCACGTGATGTTTGTCACACTTTAATCACTGGGTGAGAGTGATGCGGAGCGCTGTATAGGTATCCCGTAATGTCCTTGAATTTCTTCAGTTGGTCAGTTTTTGCTTCCGTGGGGTTTGATCCGATGTTTTAGCGAGGTTGAGTTCCTTGGTTTAATGTTGGTTCCTTACTTGCTGTAGGTTCAATCTTTCTTTGAGGTTTTTCTGTTGTAGTTTTATCGTTTTTTGGTTTTCGTTTGATGTTGGTTTTTTTACTTGCTTGTGGGATTCGGTTTGCCTTGTTTTTTCGATTAATTTTCTTAAAAATTTATGTTTATTTAGAGTTTTTTTTGTATATTCTTCGCTTGTTCTTTGATCCTCTTGTTATTTGTTAGGTTTTAGGTGTAGGTGGTGAGTTGGATTGCTTGTTTATTTAATTTGTTGAAGAATTGTTTTTGTTTAAGGGTTGTTTTTCCTGGTTTTAATGTTTAGTTGGTGAGTGGGGGTTGTCGGTAGAATTTTCATATGACGGTACCCTCTATCATTCGTAGAACCTCGGGGTTCCACGAGTTGCTTTTGTTTTGTCCCGCCGTGTGGCGGTCTTAGCATATTGGGTTTGTTCTTCGAGTGTGGCCTAGTAGGAAGGTGGGGCCTACTGCGATCGGTGTTCTCGTCGCGCGGTGTGTGGTCCCGCTAGCGGTCCTGCCTACGGCCTCTGCTAACCCTACTTAGGCGATGCTCCTGTGCGTTGTTCTTAGGTTGCGTGTATATTCTCATCGTGAGGGCGAGGTCTACTGCGCTCGGGATCTGTTTAGCGCGGCGTGTGGCTTCGTTGAACGCACTGCCTACCGCCTTACGCTTACCTCCTTCGGGAGGTACTCTCGCGTACTGTGCTTGCGTTTTGAGTGCGGTTTTAGCGCGAAGGTGGGGCCTGCTACGCTATGTGACTGCTTAGCGGGTGTGTGGTCCTACTGAGTGGTCCTGCCTGCTGCTATATATACTATCCTTCTTAGGGTAGACGCGAGTAGCCGTGAGTATCTATTGACTCTATTTGGTTTCCTGGTCCGGCGGGCGCCTATTCGCAACTTGTTTATTGGCTGATTTGCAATAACGTAATCACTTTAGTGATATTTCTCGGGGGCTCTATTTCTCTGTTATGTTTTAGTGTGTCTTTTTCTTTTGTTCGTGTTTGCATGATTTCGATATTTTTGGTTGATTAGTATTTTTAATTCTTTTTTGTAGGGCTGATCCCCTTTCTTTCGTAGCGGGTCGCTCTAATTGCGTTCCGTTACAATATATATATTGTTATTTAGCCATTCAATCATTTGTTCTGGCATTCGCGAACGAGTGCGATCCGTGCGTCGCAAGTAATTGATCAATTATGGGGCCACACAACTGAAGTATTGTCGTTGTAGGGGTTTCTATGGCTGGGCGTCAATAAATACCGTATATCTTCGCCATATCAGATTGAGGAATTTCAAAGAAACTAATGTCGGGGAAAATCCCTGGGAGAAGCAAAAACTGAAGACGTGTTTAACGTTATGAGAGCCATTCGCATACCAGACCATCGGTAATTCGGACAACGCGACTCCTGCGCCAGACCCGTCCCCCCGTACGTGCGGAGATCGAGCCAGTTAACATCGTTTTTATAGCTAAGTCGCTTACTTATTTCTATCTATCAATATATGTATATATCGATAACTATATAGGATAGCTGTGCCTTCATTCCAAGCGAGCTTACGTGGCGTGATACTTATCACTATTGTTATAAATAAAGGGTGGTTAAATTGTAAGGGCCGATGTTGAATGTGAACCACACCTACACGTCAAGTTTTTTTCTGCATTTCATTTGACATTTCTCAATTTCAGACTAACTCAATTTGAACCATGGAAAGATACACAATCGAGCAACGCGTTAAAGTTATTCAGGCCTATTATGAAAATGGGCGTTCAAATCAAAATGCATATCGTGCACTTCGTGATGTTTTTCGGTCAATTTAATCGTCCAAATGTGCGTACAATCGGAAAAATCGTGCAAAAATTTGAGCAAACCGGGTCTGTAGGAGATATTAAAACACCAGTGCATGCTCGTACAGCTCGTACTGCAGAAAATATTGCTGCTGTTCGCGATAGTGTGGCTGAAGAGCCGTCCACCTCAACTCGTCGTCGTGCCCAACAATTGCACCTCTCACGCTCGTCGTGGATGAACATTATGCATAAAGACTTGCATTTACACGCTTATAAGGTGCAATTGACTCAAGAACTAAAGCCTCTTGACCATTCCAAACGTCGTCAATGGTCAGAATGGTGGCAAGAAATGGCAACAGTGGATGATCAATTTTCGAAGAAAATCATCTTCAGTGACGAGGCACATTTTCACCTCAGTGGATTCGTCAATAAGCAGAATTGCCGCATTTGGGCGAATCATAATCCAAGAGTGATTGTCGAAAAACCAATGCACTTACAAAGAGTGACTGTTTGGTGCGGTTTATGGGCTGGCGGCATCATCGGGCCGTATTTTTTCCAAAATGAGGCCGGTCAGGCAGTTACTGTGAATGGTGTTCGCTATCGTGAGATGATAACGAACTTTTTATGGCCCGAATTGGAAGATATGGATGTGGGCGATATGTGGTTTCAACAGGACGGTGCCACTTGCCACACAGCTAACGAAACAATGGCTCTTTTGCGCGACAAATTCAATGGCCGTGTTATCTCACGTGGTGGCGATGTCAATTGGCCGCCAAGATCATGTGATTTGACACCGTTGGACTTCTTTCTTTGGGGTTATTTGAAAGAAAAGGTGTACGTCGATAAGCCAGCAACAATTCAAGAGCTAAAGGATGAGATAATTCGGCACATTAACGGCATAGAACCTCAATTATGCCTAAGCGTCATCGAAAATTTGGACCATCGGATGGAGGTGTGCCGCCGAGGTCGCGGCGGCCATTTGGCCGATATTTTGTTCCATACATAATTGAACCATACCATATTATCATAATAAAAAGAATTGACAATAATTTCCTAAATAATTTGTGTTTTATTCAAAATCAACATCGGCCCTTAAAATTTAACCACCCTTTATAAGGGTATAATCATCATCGTAATATAGTGTACGTTCTGTATCTCGATCGTTCGAGAGATTGATTTGTATTTCGTAAATATTGACGTCGTTCTGGATACCAAACTCGTACCACGGACCAACATGTCTGTGCAGACCAACCGAACAATACTACGCGTTCCTCGCTCGGAATATATTAATATCACGAATAGATGTATGTCGATTGTTAAAGTAATCATATTTTTTTTATACATTGTAATCATTCTTCGAAGTTCATGGGTACCAGTAATCTCAACCCAGTCGTGCCCTCGATAGAGAATGACAGCGAATACTAGGCTAGTAAAAATTGTTTATGGTTAATGAATCGGGTTATGATAAGTATCTATGTGTTAACAGGAAATACTCGATTGATCAGAAGGATTTTAAATAAACTTGTTGATAAATGAAACTCATTACAATATATACCATAGAAATATAATTGATCATCTGGGTAGAAGTCCTGTCGTCCTGACAAATTTGATTTGGTATAAGGACCGGGTGCTTTGACTCTTACGCAGATTGGCCCAGGTGGTTATTAAATTCGGAGATTATTTTTAAAACTAACATACTTGCTATGCGCCTTAAGGTAAACACGAATGTTGCGCTTCGCGATGCATCGGGTACGCCGATGGCTGTAGATTTCGTCGGATGAGCGACGACTATTTATTCAATTTGCTTTGGGAATATAATGGGATCTCATTGCTCGAGCCACTAATTACTCTCAGTACACCTAACGGAAAGAGCGCGAGTGTCTATTACCCGTAACTAGGGATGGGCGATATTTTTCGATTAAACGAAACCACCGATGTTTTTGTTCGAATAATCGATTATTTTTTGTGGATGTTTTTGCTACTTTTTTAATCGATGTTCGATTCTTTTTACGTAACATCAGAGTTTTTAAGCATTTCTGCATCCATAGAGTTTACGCTTAAGGGAAGGCAAACCATCCATGAGTGCAAAAGAGATAGAACCTAGTCACTAGTAACTCACCTTAAGGCGAGGTGAAACCTCCATACTTACGCAGATGTGCTGCTTCTCTCTCACTCCGACGTGAGTGCCAAACTATTTTTATCTTCTTCGCACACATACATGTTTTGCCTTACCGTAGGGCCTATAATATAGTAGTCGCCTGGTCGGTAATACGCGGCAACCTGCGACAATCGATACGAATCGAGTCGAAAGTATTACTATCGAGGATCGACGTATCGAAGTAAGCCGCCATCCTGTTCCTAACTTACGGTTTCACTTTCAAAAGTTTCAAGAAGGCAGTGAAGGAATAATAAATCAGTGAACTGAGTAAACAACGAAATTTTTTGGGTATAACCCATTCGCCTATGCTTTCGGCAAATTATTTTCCGTCAATTGCACGAGGAAAGATTGATTTGAAGTGAGGAAAGAGCCGAGAGCGTGCAGCGCAGACGTTCCGCTACTATGTTGCTAGCGACGCACCCATTCGAATTCAATGGAAAACGACAACGAGGTGACGCGACGCGAAGCGCGCTAATGTGCTATTATGCAATTTGCAATATTTGCATATTTCGAATACGAACTGACTCAACAGAGTACAGACCAACAGACGCACGTCTGATCTCTGATAAACTGAACAATTCACACGAGAATAAGAATAAGGGTTCATAAAAAGCTGATTTATAACATTATTATTCGTGACGTTACACGTGGCTGTCAAAATGAATAATAACGATGATAAGCATTTCTTGCAATAATTTATAATGCTAATATGTTATTCATACGGCATCCGTCTGGCGTCTTGCTCATCGCCCGAAGTGACGGTACATTTTTGGCGGATGAAATTTATCGGAGTCCTCAATGCGAAATTAAACATACCGGGCGTCGGTAAATTTGTCAGTATCACAAACACCTTTTCTAATCAAATTAATGTAAACCGTCGATGTCGAGCCTCATCTCAACATCCCCTCAAAACATTGCAAATTGTAACGTATTTTTATTAAAAACGGCCGTATTGAATAAAAAAAAAAAAATAGCGAAGTTGTCGGCGTAGTGGATAGACGCAGATGGTCGTATTGTTCATTTATTCCATGAAGTCGTAAAAAAACAACATGTAGTAACATATCAACGACTGAAGTGTATGCGGTTACAATCCGACCAACTCTCACGGAATTCAGGAGAATTAATACTCTTTTTATTACCTTTCGGTCCTATAGGCAGACCTTCTTCAGATGTAATTTTTATTCGCTATAAAACCATATAATTATGTGGTCACACAAAAAATTATATAAATTTCAAGTAGATAAATTATGAAGCCAGGTTATGTGTGGTTAGACTCAAAAACAAATTTAAAAGTATTATAACTATATGAACATCGAAATTTATCTGTACATAATGCTACATCACAATCTCCCTCTCATTCTGCATATAAAAAGTTGGAACAACAACCTTATTAACCATTAAAGAAATCGTGATATGAATCACAGTGGAACCGTAGTCAATCTGGAATAAAAATGTATGCAAGTGGTAAAGTTTAACATAAATTATGAAGTGAGTGAACTATAAAGCTACTAAACTGGGTACTATGATCAAATTAGAATAAAAAATGTGTAACCAGTACAATTAAAGCAATATTATATAATGAGTACACTAGCCAAGAGAACACTAACCTGAGTTTACTATTCAATCATTATAACCGCTATCCGAGACCATCCAGGGATACCAATCACGCGTGCAAGTCTAGCCATTCAATCCGACAACTAACTTAATCATTGTTAGGAGTGACTGTCAAAGATCAGTAGTACTATACCATTCCATTAAAATGCTGTGAATTTTCTCAATTTTCTGGTCAATCAATGTTAAACGTACTAGTGAATGTCAAATATATGTTAAAAAAACTGAAAAAGTACAACCGAAATAAAAAAATTTGAATAATTACATTTGGGGTGTACTTTTTTCAGTTTTTTAAACATATATTTGACATTCACTAGTATGTTTAACATTTATTGACCAGTAAAATTGAGAAAATTCACAGCATTTCAATGGAATGGTACAGCATCACTAATTTCTGACAGTCACTACTAACGATGATTACGTTAGTTGTCCGATTCAGTTGCTTGACTTGCACGCGTTATTGGTGTATTTCAATGGTCTCGGATAGCGGTTATAATGATTGAACAGTATACTCAGGTTAGTGTTCTCTTGATTAGTGCACTTATTATATAGTATTGCTGTTAAGAAAAGCTGAGTTCAGCGTATTTTTTTTTGTATCGAGTGTACATAATGTTCTCATTGCGACTGTACCTGAAAAAGAGTCGAACGCGACTCGAGCAACTTCGGCAGCTCTCGGGTTACGAAGCAAGCTTGCCTAGCAACCACGCCACAAAAGCAGTCTCGAGTCTCGCCTCAAATAGAACAGAGCATGCTCGCAGCAGTGCTTATTATAGTCAAGTACTGAACGCGCCATTAACTCTTCGCATAATAAAGAAATATATCGCTATTAAAATAAAAGTTTATTTCTTAACCCGCTCACCCACTCATGCTCAAACGTTGCTTCAATTGTACTGGTTGCATATATTTTATTCTAATTTGATGATGGTCCTCAGCTTAGTCGTTTTATAGTTCACTCACTTCATAGTTTATGTTACTTCACCACTTGCATACATTGTTATTCTAGATTGACTATGGTTCCACTGTGATTCGTATTATGATTTCTGTAATGGTTAATAAGATTGTTGTTCCAACTTTTTATATGCGCGATGAGAGAGAGATTGTGATGTAGCATTATGTACAGATAAATTGCGATGTTTCCATAGTTCTTGTTAAAGCAGTATGTGTGAACGGGCTGAGGAATAATTAAATCGGTGTAATATAAACGTGTTCTCTTTATTACAAGAACTGTACCATGCCTGTCCTTCTCTCGAACTACATGAGACTTAAGACTTGCCACATAGTATGCTTGCTATTCAGGCTTGCTTCGGGTCACGAGAGCTGCAGAAGTTACTCGAGTCGCGTTCGACTCGTTTTCTGTACAGTCACGTAGTGAAATATGTGTCTGTACACTCGCCATCAGAAATAAGCTGAACTCAGCTATTCTTAATACTACCGCCGTTCAAGCGTTTCTAGTGAATCACTGTCATGTTTAGTTTAAAACACAGATCTCTGAAACAGTCTCGCGGTAGCGCTTTAGTGAATATATCCGCGCGTTGATTCTCGGACGGAATGTACTCGACTTTTATTATTTTTTTTCGTTTACTTTTTCACGGATAAAGTGAAAATGGACATCTAAATGCTTTGTTCTCTTGTGAAATACTGGATTTCTGACTAGTTGAATCGCGCTCTGGTTATCAACGTACCGAGTCGTCTTTTTATCACAAGGACATCCGATGTCCAATAGTAACTTTCTTATCCGTACTACTTCTCGCGCTGCTGTCGATGCAGACACATACTCGGCTTCCGTCGTGCTTAGCGTCATCAGACGTTGCCGCTGCATCGACCACGTGACGACTCCGTTCGCGAAACAGAAGACGTACCCCGTCGTGGATCTTCGTGTTTCGATATCTCCGGCGTAGTTAGCATCCGAAAAACGTATTAATGCTGCCTCGCTGCCGCCGCTTCCATACTTGATACCGTAATTGCTCCTGCCTTGAAGATACGCGAATATGCGATTTACTGCTCGCCAGTGTGTCGCATTGTGTTTGCTCAAGTATTTGCTTACTGAGTTTACTGCAAACGCGGTATTGTGTCTAGATACGGCTGCTAAGAAAACTAACGACCCTACTGCCTGACGATAAGGCACGTTACTCAATTTTTCGCCGTCCTCCTCCGTTGCGGATAGTGCTGCATGCGGATCCGCCGGTACACTTACCGTTTTTGCGTTCGCCATTCCGAACTTTTCGATTATCTTTCGCGTGTACGCGGTCTGATGAATCGTTAACGTTTTTAGATCTCTATCGCGTTCGATTTGCAGCCCGACAAAGATATTTGAATTCTCGACCGTTATAGTAAACGTTTCATTTAGTCGTTGAATTATTATCTTAACAGTCTCTACATTGTTCGAAGCAACCAGGCCGTCGTCGACAAATACTGCCAAATACACTACATCGTCCTTGAATTTCCCGATAAACATGCACTTATTTGCTTCGCACTCTTTGAAGCTGTACTCGTTCAGAAATTTCGTGAATTTCAGGTTCCAACATCTTGGATCCTGTTTTAGCACATAGAGAGACCTCTCGAGCTTGCATGCGATGTTCCTAGGATCTTCTGTCACCTTGAGTCCTCCTGGGATTTCCATGAATATCGTCTCTTCCAGCTCTCCGTTTAGGAATGCAGTTTGTACGTCAAACTGCATTACTTCGAAAATTTTCGCTGCGATTATCGCCAGCAATATTCTCAGTGAGTCATGTCTCACCACTAGAGAAAACGTTTCCTTGAAGTCGTATCCCTCTCGTTGTTAGAAGCCCCTGGCACACAATCGTGGCTTGAATCGATGCGACTTCCCGTTTGCACCTTTCTTCACCCGAAACACCCATTTTGAGTTAATCAGTCTCATTTCCAGCGTTTTTTTCACAAGTTCCCACGTATTATTTTCCTCGTGCGGTTTGAACTCGTCTTGAATAGCACTCGCCAACTGCGCGGCTTCAGCGCTATTCGTAGCCTCTTCGTACGTCATCGGTTCGATGTACTCGGCAACGTTTGCGTTGTGCAGGTACCTGCACCGAGTCTGAATTTTTTAACGATCTCGCAGGGTTCTTAGACCTTCTCGTGCTGGCTCGTTCTCTCGTTCCTCGGCCTCGTTGTTGCCCTCCTCTTCTTGTTTTTCGTTTTCGCCATCGTCTCCTTCGGCATCGATCACATTCCTGTTCTCGTACTCGTTCTCGTTCTCGGCTTTTGGTAGTGGAAGAATTACTTCGTTTTCTTCTTCCTTCTCTTCTGCTTTCGCTGACGGCGCTCCGACTTTTTCGTTGAACACGACATTGCGAGCTATGCTGACCTTTTTCGATTCCGGATCGTACACCCGGTAATTCGTCAATTCCTCTGTGTACCCGACGAAGATCTTTTAGCTCACTCGCGCATCGAATTTTCGCGTGAATTGTTTGGGAGTGTGCACGTACGCGTCCGAACCAAAAATTCGTAGATGCTTCAGATTTGGAGCTTTTCCAGCCCAAGCTTCGTACGGCGTTACTGCACCAATCATCCACACAGTTGGGTTGAGAATATATACCGCACAACCACAAGAAATCGACTCGATTTTTTTTATCTTATCAATGGTGTATTAAAAAGCTTCTTTTTAATACGAGTCGCGCTCGACTCGTTTTCCGTACAGTCACGTAGTGAAATATGTGTCCGTACACTCGCCAACAGAAATGCGCTGAACTCAGCTATTCTTAATAGTTCTAATACTTCTAAATTTATTTTTGAGTCTAACCACACATAATATGGCTCCATAATTTCTCTACTTGTAATTTATATAACTTTTTGTTTGACTACATAATTATATGGTTTTATAGTGAATAATACATCTGAAGAAGGTCTGCATATAGGAGCGAAACGTAATAATAATAATTGTAATAATAAATAATAATAAGATTTGATACATTGGGTAGGATGGGCACATGGTATTTCTGTCCATTCTTGCATGAGTAGCGAGCTTGCAGACAAAGCATAAGGAAAAATGTATTGGTGCCAGCAAAGATTTAAATCCTAAACGACTGTGAGGTATTCCAGAACCTAATTTATTAATATCTAAAAATCTTAGATTAACTTTCCCTTCAATTGCATAATCATAGATGTCGACAATTGTCAATTGAACGTCGAAGATGACGGAGAATCACGAATACTGCATCGATTAAACGATCATGTCGAACAGTAAGTATAATGCAGTGATTTTCATGTTCACGAGCATTGAACATTATTTATTTATTGTTCCATTAACGTGTATGCGTGTCTTATAGTTCGTTGATCACTCTTCCGGTACCATCCTCCTCTGTACAGGAAGTCACCTCCGTGAATAATGTCAGGACGAATAATGTACAGTAAGTCTTTTCTATTATTACAAAATATAAATCCCACAGGATTTATAAATTTATATTATTATGAAACATAAACTTTTTATATTTCCACAATTTAAAGGTTGAAAAAGACGAGTCCCGCTTGGCAGTGCTTTGAAAAAGAGACTGAATTAACAGCCCGCTGCACCCTTTGCAGTAAAGCAATCAAACATAGTGGCAACACAACGAATTTAACCCAACATCTTCCCAGGAAACACGATTGTTTTGTTCAATTGTGATCAGCGCAAAGAGAAGGCACGATACCACATCGGAATTGGGCACCGAGTCAGCGGATGATGGCATTCTCCAATCCAAAAAAATTAAACTTCAATCGAAGGTAAACAAGCACGTAATTAATAAATAAATATTTATAACAAGGATCCAAAGTAGAACCTTTCACGTTGCTCCCTCATTAATTTTCACCTTTGGCAAAGTCAACTCTATAAGGAAGTCTGTTGATCGCTTGTGATTTCCTCATAAAAAAAAATTTTATACAAAAGAAAGAAAAATTTAAAACAAAGGACAGAAAATTTTTGTAACATTCCACATTCAATAAAATGGAAACCTCTCGATCGACTCTCACCAAATTCTAAACAATGTATCCTTGTTCCCAACGAATTTGTATACCAAGTTTCAATTTAATAAATGAAAATTTACGAAAATTACAGGAAAAATAGATTTTTATTCGAAAAATTAAAGAACTCGCGATTTTATAAAACTTGAATGCCTTGATCGATTCTTGCCAAACTCAATACCGACCACCTTTGTGCCCTAGCTTATTCTTGTAGAAAGTTTTACCTAAATAGCTCAAAATTTATGAAAGTTTAATAGATCACACCCTTTTTCCGAAAAATTCCAACAATCACATAATGAGACATCCGTTAGCAATTGGGACGAAAATTGCAGCAAACCGATGGGGGTTGTGACCAGAAGTGTGTGCACAGTTTCAGAAGATCAATCGATCCGTTCTCAAGATACTATATATAGCCATTTCAATTTGCCATGCCCATCACACATACAAGTGGACATTTTTTCTACGTATGATTTCTCGACGTTTTGGAATGTTTCAATTACTCTCACATTAAAAATAAATTTTTTTTTTTTTTTAAACAAAGCTTTTTTTATGAGGAAGCAAAATAAATTGAACTAAATAAATACAAAATACCAATAAAATCATTTTTATCACAGAGGAAATTGACTACGATTCATAAAGCATTCGAGCAAGCGAATTCTTTGCAAGGTAAAATAAAATACATATATGTTCAAATTACATTTCTAATCGGTTGAGAAAATATATATCAATATTTTTGAAAATTTGTTTCTTATAGCGGGAGGAAAGACTGCCGAAAAAATAACAAATACAATTTTGAGAGTTGAGAACGAAGGCTTTCAAGAATTGATAAAAACAATTTTACCGCTTCATAAAATACCGAGTAGAAAAACATTCACGAGGTTGGTGGACGCACGATACGTGGAATTGAAGGAGGGCTTTGTAGCCAAACTCACGAAATCCGTATTTTATACTGTCACGTGTGATAATTGGACGGATGTCAGTAATCAAGTTATCTCGGAGTGACCGTTCACTACGTCACAGACGGCATAAGAATGGAGCATGGGTGTATCGGAGTGTTGCCGTTGAATCTAAGACATACAGCTGAGTAAAGACACCTTCAATTCTGTATTGGAAGACTTTGGCTTGGATCACTCCAAAATCACGGCAGTCGTCACCGATAGTGCAGCTAATATAAAGAAAGCTATCTATGACTTATTACGACCCGGCAAACATTTGGCCTGTTTCGCACGCACGTTGTCTCATCTCGTACCGAGAGCTGGAAAATATACCTGTAGTGCGAGATATAATCGCAAAGGTGAAAAAAATAGTCACAGTGACGAAAAGAAGCGTCGTGGCTTCCAACGAATTAAAGAAGCTCCAAATACGCGATGGAAAAACGAAAGGGACCGCACTTAAATTTATTCAAGATGTCGCAACGCGCTGGAATTCGACGCTCTACATGTTGGAACGTTTTTTTCTTCTCGAACAATATATTTATCCTGTTGTATCAAAATGTCCAAACGCACCAGATATGCTAAAGCGGGAAGAAATTTAAATGTTGAAAGATTGCTTTTCTTAAGTTCGCTTGCACGAAAAGATTGGGGTTTGGCATGAAAATGGTTGCAGATCTCCTATAATTCCGAAATCTAAATTCCTTGTATTCCGTATAATGTTCCTCACGCTTTAATATACTTTGGGGATTTTAATATCTATGTGTGGTACAAAACCAAAAATAAAGCGCTTTGATGTATTGTAATAAATATTCTTGGTTAGTTGTTTTCTAACTCCCAAAAGCAAACATCGATTCATTGAGGACAATTATGGGTGCATCTTGCAGGTATGTTTTCGCGTTTCGTGTATCTATTATACCTTAATGCATGGGCATGTCAAAAAAAAAAGTTACTATACATTGTTTATACTCAATACATTTCTTGCAGATATGGCTTCCAAATACAGATCTCAAATCTCTGAGTTTAGCAAGAAAAATCAGCAACTCTTAAGGAGGGTAGAGCGCTTACCACTACTCAAATCAGTGCTAAATTCCTAAAAGCGTTTTTGCAATTGTTCATGGTTTAATGGATTGTTCTGAAAGGTTGCTTGTGCCGCAGCATGTGTTCTTAATATATAAATGCATTGACAGCCACAATTTAAAAATAAAATCGACAGATATATGCTAATGTCCGATAAGATCATTTATCGTTCTGTTTTGTAATAAAATTAATCGGAATAGTCGTCTGATTATGACGAATAATAGCTTATTTTGTTGATTGGAAGATGCGTTACTGATTGGCCGTCTAGGTTTTTCTAAATTATTAGTTGTTGTTGAAAAGTTATAACCATTTGTTTAACCTAACTTAACCTAACGTAAGGCATACGAATGGTTGTAACTTTTTAATGGTTTAACAATACTATAAACAATCTGGACGGTAATCAATAAAGCATCTTTCAATAAACAAAATTAGCTATTATTCGTCATAATGAGACTAATATTTCGTCTCATTCTTTAAGAAATCTGAACGAAAAATCATCTCATCATTTTCATTTCAAATCGTGGTTGTGAATTTATTTTTACAGTAAGAATACATGCGGCTACGCAAACAATTCTTTAGAGCAATCTATGAAAGGGATGCTGGAGTAGATTTTTTTTACAAATTTTGGTCGTTAAAAATAGGCTATTTCTTAGTATACACCCAGCATCGTCAATACGCTGCGAATATACTTCAAATTGTACAGGACTGTAGTATGAACATAAATGTATCACGGTGTGGTCGAATTTCGGCTAAAAACGTGCAAAAAATGAGTATGATTGTATATTACTGACCCTTCATAAATCAAATATGCCCGCTCGAATTGTTAACCACATCTGTCATGTACGATATAAACGTTTCTGGAACTCACATACGTCAAACAGGACCAAACCGCGATTGTTTAAGGTTTTACGAACATTTCAATATCGTCAAAAACTCGATCACACAAAAGAAGTTAACGTAGAATGTATACTGCGTTCACATAGTCTGGCTGCTTACGGCAACGAGAATTGTCTGTGTGATCGAGTGTTTGACGATATTGAAATATTCGGAAAACCTTGAAGAATCGTGGTCTGGTGCGGTTTGACGTATGTAAGTTCCAGAAAGGTTTATGTAATACAAAACTAATGTTGTTGACATTTCGAGCCGCCATATTGGATTTTTAAAGGGTCAGTAATATACGATCTTTATGATTTTTTGCACGTTTTCAACCAAAATTCAACCGGACGTCGAAACGCTTACATATATATTACAGTCCTTTACAATGTGAGGCCGTAGGCTACGAAAAAACGACCAGAGTCGGTAAAAAAATCTACTTAAGCATCCCCTTGAAACATCAAAAATTGTAAAAACGTTTTGAAAAATTTAGCACTCAACGCGGGAATCTATAAAACTTGAAAAAGTCAGAGATTATCGTATTGAAGATATAGCAGACAATGTCCGCCAGACATACAGAAGAATAAACGTCAAATAAAACTAATCGACCAGTAATTGTACAAAGGCGAAGTAATAAATGTACATAGATGTAGATTTACTAAGAAATCGGATCATAAAATAAAAAGAAAAACATTATATTCAATATTGTAAACTTTTTTTTTCATCGATTTATCGATACATCGAGGTTTTTTTTCATAGTTGTCGATTTTTTAAGGAGTGAGAAGCTGCTGGTGCCCGCCAGCTATAGCAAACCACCGACCATCGATGCACACCTACGCAATCAAGTCCTCGCTCAAGCTCACCTGCTCGACTGCCGAGCAAACTCGTCGCCAAGGCGCAATTTCAGTATAGCTGTATTAAAGCCATCAGAGAATTATCACAGATACGTACCCGACTCAAATCTTTCTGGAGCGTTTGACGCGAATGAAATATACGTAAGCACTCGCAGCCAGGCGAGCCAGCTCTGCACCACCAGCTCGATGCATCTGTCAGCTCGATGCAATCCAACATCTTCTTCATGAGGTATCGTACTGCTTTGTGGAGGGTTTATTTATTTAATTACTTTTAATTCAATTTAATTGATTCAATTCAATTGTTTAAAGAACTTGGAAATAAATCAGGTCTGAATATCAGCATTTCGGTTTGGTAGACCTCCTAATGGGTTTATTATGCAATAGTCAACCTTTTTCAGTGTCGGTGGAGTTAAATAACTGAAAACCACCAAATTCAGGTTTTCCTAGTGGTTGTTGAACGGTAAAACTCTGCTATAGTTGTTTGCGAAATTAAATGCAAACGACTCATTCTAAATATCTATCATATTTAATCTAGTTCCGAGAATGAGAATTCAATTGAAAGAAACTTATTTAAGCCGAAATACATGAATGAGAGTTGCTCATTAATTATTTTCTTATTCACAATGGACATGTGTACTTCGCCAACCTTTTGTAACAAGAGGAAGCATAGCTCACCTGGAGCACAAGGCTTGCACTTGGTCAGTTCAACCAAGGATTTTGGATAGCTCATCGACATCTAGAAATTCCACTAGAAATTGCAACTATTTTCAGCATTCGAAACATCAGCTTCTGCTTCAGCAACTTAAACCGCTTAGAGTTAATCAAGGGAATGGTCATCTGATTGAAGTATCGCTGCAATTGTCGGTGAAATTGTCAATTCATCAATCCAGCTCAGGACGATTACCATCGAGTACGTCTGCTCAATCTGCAGCTCATTGAGAGGGAGGTGCAGTCGTCCAGAATTCAGAACCGCTCAACATAGTCAGTTCAACACTTCTCGCAACAGCTTTAGAAATCGCTAAAATATCAATGTCAACTTATCAAGTTCAGCTGCTCATAGATCCAGGATCGGAACTATCTATCGTAGCAGAAAGCCTCTGCACTCAGCTCAAACTCACACGTCAGCGCGCATCCATTCCGATCTTTGGCATTGGTGGCAAGAGATCAGCTCAAACACGCGGCTTGACTCAGCTCACTCTTCATTCTCAGTATACAGCCGCTGTTGTCACCATGAATGCTCACATCCTCAAAACTTTAACAGTGATATTACCATCTGTAGAAATACCAACTCAGACGTGGCCTCACATCAACAAGCTCAACTTGGCAGACTCAGAGTTTGTACACCCTCGGTCAATCGATATTATCATCGGGGCTGATGATTATAAGCAGATCATCAAGCCTAATATCATCAGGAGCTCACCGTCAATGCTAATTGCTCAGCTGTCGGTGTTTGGATCGCTGGTGCTTGGACCAATGAATTCAGCACAACCGCTTGTCAGTTCATCTCATCATACTCACCTTCAACAGGACGAGCAAGCACTGCAAGAAGCTCTCATTAAGTTCTGGGTCTAAGAGGAATTACCAATCACAACTGACGGCTCACTCACACCTGAAGAAAAGGAGTGTGAGGATCACTTCAGGTCGACGCATAGGCGTGACTCATCAGGGAGGTACATCGTCAGGATCCCGCTCAAATAACCGGCACTGCTCTTGGGGAGCTCATTTTCGACTGCTCATCACTGCCTGTCGCGAGTTTTAAAACGACACTCGAGGGGTGACGAATGAAAATAACTTTACCATCAATTCATGGCAGAATGCGAGAAGCTCGGTCATATGGAGAAGGCGCCAGCATTACCATCGAGTGCAGCGCATTATTATCAGCCGCATCATGGAGTTCTCAGGCCAGCGAGTACCACTACAAAAGTGGTGTTCAACGGCTCAACTGCAACATCATCTAGGTTCTCCTTAAACGACATCATGCACACTGGTGCCAACCTGCTGCTCAACATCTCGGACGTGCTCATTTGGATTCGCCATCATCGCCACATCTTCGCCACTGACATCACAAGAATGTACCGACAGATCCTGGTACATGAAGAGAATTGCGATTTGCAACGAATACCGTGGATCAATGACCAGCTCGAGGAGGTGCCATACTAGCTGAAAACAGTCACCTACGGCACCAAAGCTGCACCCTTCCTGGCAGTTCGAGCACTCATCCAGCTCGTGAAAGACCAAGGTGTGAGATTTCCACTCGCGGTGCCATCCATCACGCATGACCGTTACGTGGGTGTCATTTTTGGAGGGGCAGACACAGTAGAACAGCTCAATCAGATTGCTCAACGGCTAAAGGAGTTGTGCATGGCCGGCGGATTCTCGCTTGCCAAGTGGCACGCAACAGACTCGGACATACTAGCCAGCATCGCTGCTACCGAGTCGTCTTGCTCAGTAATTATATTGGACGACTGCTCAACCAAAATACTTGGACTTACGTGGCTTCCGCACGAAGATCAGTTCGTGTTCTCAAGCCAGTTCAGTTCAGCACCTGCAAACTTCAACAAGCGTCTCATCCTATCTGAAGTGGCTCAGATATTTGATCCACTCGGATTCATTTCACCAATTGTGATACGTGCCAAAATGCTTTTGCAGGAGCTTTGGCTACACAAGCTCAAGGGGATGATCCACTGCCATCCCAGGTCTTATCAAGGTGGCTAGCATCAGGGAGGATCACATTTGCCTGGCCAGGATTTCATTCTCTCATTGGTTCAACTCTTAGAGCAGCTGAACAGTGGAAGTACATGGTTTCACAGACGCCTCTCAGCTAGCAATTTCGGCAGTGATATACATCACTGTCATCTCACCATCCGCAACAAAAGTGACGTCACTCGTGTGTTCAAAAACCAAGAGAAAAATAATACACCGCTGAAAAGGCTCACCATACTCCGGTTGGACCTCACAGCAGCTCTGCTCTTAGCCAAGCTGATCTCAAGTGTTCAAGCCACACTCAAACTGAACATTGCATCTGCTCATCTGTGGATGGATTCGTCAGTCACGCTCATGTGGATCGAAGTTCATCCGTCGTGCTAGAAATATTACGTTAGGAACCGAGTCACTTAAATACAAGATCTTACAGAGAGCGCTCAGTGGCGACATGTTCCTGGCGTTTCGTATCCGTCGGACTCTACCTCTAGAGGCATAACCATAGAACAGCTCAGAGCTCATCCGTTGCGGTGGACGGGGCCACCATGGTTCAATCAATCGCAACAATCATGGCCTGCTCAGCCTGCGTTGGCCGAGAATCTAGTTGTATTGAAGTCTCGGCCGGGGGTAGCCCTTGTGGTGGCAACATCGAAGCAGGTCTGTCATTGGGATCCGGTGCACATGTATTCCTCGCTCAACCAATTGTATCTGCTCACAACGCTCTGCTCGAGGGTGATAGCACGGCTCAAGAGGATACCTGGCTCAACACCAGTCACACTCCTCTCAGCTCGCGAGCTTGACGAAGCGAAGATTTTTTGGGTCAAGGCAACCCAGGCAACTTTCTTCTCGCACGACTTGAAAGTGCTGCAATCTGGAATGCTGCTGCCAACCTCTCATCCTTCCTGGAGGCTCACAGCCTACCTCGATCAACGAGACGTAATCAGGGTTGGAGGATAGCTCAAATAATGAGCACTCAATTTTGAAGCATGTCATCCAGCAATTTTGCCTCGTCAGTCTCGTCTCTCATCACTCATCATAGACCAAGCGCATAAGCGCACATTTCACGGCGGTACTCAGCTCACTTTGGCGCGAGTTCGCAAGCTCACTGGATCATTGGGGGTAGAGCTCTAGTCAAGGCTCATATCTTGCGCTGTGTAGCGTGTGCTCGGCAGAGGGATCCGTGCTTAACAACTAATAGGTCAACTACCTCTCTCTCGATTCACACCTGCGCAGCCGTTCACAGAGCCTGGAGTTGACTACGCATGTCCGCTCACACTCAAGGCATGGAGGGGCGAGTGGCCAAGACACACAAGGGCTGGATTTGTGTCTTTGTGTGCATGGCCACGACGGCGTTACATCTGGAGGCCGTTACTGACTGCTCAACCGATGCATTCCTCGATGTTTTTCGGCGTTTCTCGGCCCGACGAGGAATACCTCGCGCTCTCAGCTCAGATTGTGGTACGAATTTTGTCGGAGCTAGCAAAGAGCTGGGGCGACTATTCTCATCATGCTCATCTGAACATCTCATCATTGCAAATTTCTCTCACAGGGTCGTGTGCAATGGTGGATTAACCCTGCAGCGGCACCACACATAGGTGGCAAATGGGAAGCAGCAGTGAAGTCGGTGAAGCATCACCTCCGTCAGACGGTGGATGAAACGCTACACTTACAAACACTTGTGAAGTGAACTGAAATCATGTAAATTGCACAAAGAAATTAAGATGTACTACATATCATAAGCTGAGAAAGGAGTACAGTCGAATGGCGTTTCTCAATCAAATGCATGAAGTAATGTGATTTTAGTTCATAACATGTAGTGCACATAGATATAGTATAAATTATAAATCAAGTGCAATCAATACTCGACCTGTGTTCCATAATACTTTCGAAACTTTTTGCAAATACACAAGACTTATGTCAATGTTCTTGTCTCAATGTATTTGTGCACATTCTGTGTTTGGGGAATTGATAATGTCTATCGTCGTAAAGAATTTAATTTCTTATTCAGTTTAGTAACAACGTTTTAAATTCGATTGACCGGCATGTCTTTCTGAATGTCCATGCTGTCCGGTATGTGAAATAAAGGACATACTGCCGCATCTGATGAAAGACCTTAGGAACAACGAAATGCAAGCCTGAAATTCTTTATTTCCGCCTTTTCCTAATCGCAGATGTTAAGTTTCGGACGTCTACATTGGTAAATATTCATTCTTCACACTTAATATTATATGTATAAAAATCGCTCCCTATATTCATTTAATTCAATGTTAACCCAAACTTCTGGAGGCCCTGGTCTTCATACATATTACAATTTTTTCGCACCTGTAATATTTTTTTCAATGCGACAATATGTTTGAATTACGAGTACCAGTAATCATGTGTTGTGACGAAATTCAATCCATACGTGGCAATGAAGACCAATTTTTGCGATCCTTCTCTACCCAATTACCGCGAAATATGATAAATGTTAAATGTTTAATGATGCTCTCATGTACGCACTGTAACGGTAAATTTGTGCCTCAACGCACCACGTTACCTATGACTGGTCCAAGTTATTTTTTCCTTCCTTTTTATTTTCTCTTTCGAGATGGGCGCCAGGCGCTTTCGCGCCGGAAGGAAAAAATACCGAGTTGGATGACCAGTCTCGACCCAGGCCAGCTACAGCTGTTCAAGGCAGAGTGGGTGGTTCGGACTATCAAGTCACTAATTAATCAAAAATAAAATATGGTCAATAAATAAGCCCAACGAGAACCATGAACGAAGTCAGCTAAATAAATAATAAATAATTAAATAAAATAATAACAGTAAATAATTTAAACAACAATAGCAGGTACGGGACTTACAAACTTCTTTATTGCTGGCGAATAGTTATTCATTTCCAATAAACACCAATTTAGAATTCAAATAAGATGTCCCGTAAAATTAGTCTCTCCTTTATAACAATTCTCTAAATCTAGTTGGATATCTTAATTTTAATCTTTAAGTCGGAGATAGCAGTTATCCCGTTCTCTCTCTCTCACTCTCATACCCGGTAGAGGCTGTATAGCCTGTCTCGCTCGCTTCGAATTTCGAGCAATATTCATCGATAAATTTTCGACGTTCGGTAGTCTCTGTTCACAGTCCGCGATACGGCCTATCCCGAGCTAATCCCACATACATCGAAAAAAACCATAACAACGGGACGTCAGGAGGTCACGTACGCGAAGCTACCGACGGCTCGATATTTCAATCCTGAGATTTATATATCATGTAAAAGACAGAAACCCAGGGATCTTCCGCAGTTCATAAAATATAAAATAACGGATAAATGACGACTAATAATTAAATAATAACAAAAATAATAATAATAATAAAATAGTTAACATCAGAATAATAATGTCAATCGATAATTACTTTGTTGAATGAAATATAATAAAACGTAACAAACAATCGAACTACGCGAGATACGCCTCGGACCGTACGAATCCCTTGCATCCACGTCTAAAATACGGGACGACGGCCGATTACGCTCTCCGCGATTCTAGGTTAACGTTAACACAATCATAATATAATAATAAAAATAAATAATCAAATAAACATAATAAATAAATAAATAATGAATAAATAAATAAATCAGACAGAGAAACGCCGATTAATTTGACTGATACGCGACGCGGTCTACCCCGTGCCAGTCCCTTTTACATCCAAATTACAACGGGACGACGGGCGAACTCGCGCACGACCTTCTACATTCAAACGAAAGAAAACTCAAACCAACTCGTGTACCTCCAAAGCCCACAATTCGACAAAATCCGTGACGCGGTCTATTTCGTTCCAATCCCACACAAACTAATTAACCAATTCCAAAGTACTCCGGGATAACGGCTTAACGCGCGCACGGTTTACTCGTCAACAGAAACAATTAATTAATATAATGACTTTTCCCCGGCCTCTATACGTTACACGATCGCGAGGTTATTCTTATCAAACGCCGCGATTCCCAATACAAATTGACACTCTGCACGCAGGGTACTCGAATCGCAGGGGTGACCAGGCTCAGATAAATTTCAAATACCAGTTAAGTAATAAAATAATAAAATATTAGCAAAAGACCGTAGAAGGGAGAGGAGCTCACCGGGACGATGACGAAGCGATGTTCTCGTGCTCCTGGAATTCTCGAGCGGACGTGGAAATATTTATTCCTCGATTTCCTCCTTTCTCAACGATGGTGGACAGTAATAAGCTTTTACGTGTGATGCCTCAGAATAGATCGGTCTCAGAATAGAGCGGGACACAGAGATAAGTAATGTCACGTCTGCCTCGCTCAACGGTCACCGGGAAAAAGCCTTGAGGTCCTGCCGGCACGCGTGCCCGTGAACTATGATCCCCACTTAACCCGCTAGACTCGGTTAATTGGGGGAACCTGTGTCGCACGATGACCGCGACTAGCGCCTTAGCTGGACGACGCATAAATTAGCCACAGATAATACAGAGAGTAGCTTTGTCCGGCAGATGAATCCCCTGAGCTGGATGGACTGCGGCAAGTAGATGATAGCTGCAGATAGATAGCAGCGTATCGTTTGAAAATGAACGTCGAGCGGGACGACTGTATCTCCCAACAGAGAAAGACGTAAAATATCGGCTTATGTAAAATATCGAATCCTGAAGCCAGCAATCGATGGGTACGGTGTGATCCTCCTCCTCTTCTCTCCCCGATCCTCCCTCGGTCGTGTCGGTCGTATTATACGTATATATAAAAAAAATAAAGCAACAAAAAAAAAATAAAAATAAAGAATAAAGAAGCCCTGAAAATCCACCCTACAACCCTGCGTGATCGTGTAGGCTTCCGTTGAGCGAGGAGGACGCAGCTCGAATTTTCTGCCACGTTACAGCACAAAGCAGTAAAAAGTTGATATGAGAAAGGTAGTTGCTGATTCCCGTTTCATGGTTTTACGAGGGTCGATCAATAAATAGTCGGCCTTGCGTCATCTGTTGGTCGAGGAAAGAAATAAATAGCGACGTTTAGTAGTGCCATCCTTCACATGGCTGTTGTCAAAGTTTCAGCTTACTGCGATGTTTAGTTTGCGTTTGACAGCGTCGAAAGACAAACAACTTTTGTGTTTTTATAAAAATAGAAAAAATTGAGTATCGTGCAATGATCCGATTTTTGTTTATAAAAAAGAAAACGAATCAACCATCAAATATTGGACAGCTGAATTTAAACGCGGTCGTACAAGCATTGTTGACGATGAACGTCCAGGTCGTCCAAATGAGGTCGTCATACCAGAAACAATTGAAAAAGTCCACGATATGGTGTTAAATGAACGGAGCCTAAAAGTGCGTGAGATTGCTGAGGCCACAGGCATATAATATGGCTCAGTGATTTTAACCCTGAGTGATCAGTTGGGTATGAAAAAGTTATCCGCAAGATGGGTGCCGCGTTTGCTCACCGTCGACCTTAAAAAAGAACGTGTAGCTGATGGCCAAAATCCATAAATTTAAATACGAATTGCTTTCGCATCCACCGTATTCTCCAGATTTGGCCCCCTCCGACTACTTTCTGTTTCCAAAGCTGAAAAAACGGCTTGGCGGAAACAGATTTGGTTGCAGAGATGACCTCATCACCGAAACAGACCTATTTTGAGAACCTTCCGAAATCGTATTATTCGGAGGGCATCAAAAAATTGGAAAATCGTTGAAATAAGTGTATCGAGCTAAAAGGAGATTATGTTGAGAAATACAAAGATTTTTGTTAAAAAAAAACGCGATTTTCTTTACCAAGCTGACTATTTATTGATCGACCCTGGTACATATACGCGGAACCCAAAAAGTATTCCACTTACATGCCAAACAGCTGCTTTCACTTTCATTGAGGTAACACTTTCAGTTACGTACATTACTCGGCCACAAAGTAATTTCAAAATATTTTGTACGGAATTGTAAAAAAAAGGAAGGAAACGAAATGCACTACGTATCGTCCTTTTTTTTCTCTTATGAACTCGATGTTTTCTTGTACGTCATTCATTTGTTGCTGAGAATTCGTTCCTATTGAATCTACGAAAGCATAGTAATCATAACGACAAACAGTTTTTCGAAACATAAAATTTGAATTTCATGAAAGCTCACATTGTAAAGCTAACAGTACACATCTGACGTCAGACACATGTATTTATAACAACACTATAAAACGTAATGTCATCAGAAATACAACGTGACAAAGCGAAAAAAACGCTGATTACAAATTTGAACTGAAAAACTGAAATCATGCAAATCAAGCCACTGAAAGCTGAATAAAAAAAAAAAATTTCTTTACGACGATAGACAATATCAATTCCCCAAACACAGAATGTCCACAAATACATTGAGACAAGAACATTGACATAAGTCTTGTGTATTTGTAAAAAGTTTCGAAAGTATTATCGAACACAAGTCGAGTATTGATTGCACTTGATTTATAATTTATACTATGTCTATTTGCACTACATGTTATGAACTAAAATCACATTACTTCATGCATTTGATTGAGAAACGCCATTCGACTGTACTCCTTTCTCAGCTTATGACATGTAGTACATCTTAATTTCTTTGTGCAATTTTCATGATTTCAGTTTACTTCACAAGTGTTTGTAAGTGTAGCGCTTCACCCACCGTCCGACGGAGGCGATGCTTCACCGACAGCACTGATGCTTCCCATTTGCCACCTATGTGTAGTGCAGGGTTAAACCGCCATTGCACACAATCCTGTGAGAGAGCATTTGCAACGATGAGATGTTCAGATGAGCATGATGAGAATATTTGCCGCATCTCTTTGCTAGCTCCGACAAAATTCGTACCACAATCTGAGCTGAGAGCGCGAGGTATTCCTCGTCGGGCCGAGTAACGCTGAAAAGCAGCGAGGAATGCGTCGGTTGAGCAATCAGTAACGGCCTCCTGATGTAACGCCGTCGTGGCTATGCACACAAAGCCACAAATCCAGCCCTTGTGTGTCTTGGCCCCTCGCCCTCTCCATGCCTTGGGTGTGAGCGGACATGCGTAGTCAACTCCAATCTCTGTGAACGGCTGCGCAGGTGTGACTCGAGAGAGAGGTAGTTGTCCCATTAGTTGTTGAGCACGGATCCCTCTGCCGAGCACACACTACACAGCGCAAGGTGTGAGCCTTGACTGGAGATCTACCCCCAATGATCCAGTGAGCTTGCGAACTCGCGCCAAAGTGAACTGAGTACCGCCGTGAAGTCTGCGCTTATGCGTTTGGTCTATTATGAGTGATGAGAGACGAGACTGACGAGGCAAAATTGCTGGATGACATGCTTCAAAGTTGAGTGCTCATTATTTGAGCCATCCTCCTACCCTGATTACGTCTTGTTGATCGAGGTAGGCTGTGAGCCTCCAGAGAGGATAAGAGGTTGGCAGCAGCATTCCAGATTGCAGCACTTTCAAGTCGTGCGAGAAGAAAGTTGCCTGGGTTGGCTTGACCCAAAAAATCTTCGCTTCGTCAAGCTCGCGTGCGGAGATGAGTGTGACTGGTGCTGAGCCAGGTATCCTCTTGAGCCGTGCTATCACCCTCGAGCAGAGCGTTGTGAGCAGATACAATTGGTTGAGCGAGGAATACATGTGCACCAGATCCCAATGACAGACCTGCTTCGATGTTGCCACCACAAGGGCTACCCCTGGCCTAGACTTCAATACAACTAGATTCTCGGCCAACGCAGGCTGAGCAGGCCATGATTCTTGCGATTGATTGAACCATGGTGGCCCCGTCCACCACAACGGATGAGCTCTGAGCTGTTCTATGGTTATGCCTCTAGAGGCAGAGTCCGGCAGATTGGAAACGCCAGGAACATGTCGCCACTGAGCGCTCTCTGTAAGATCTTGTATTTAAATGAGTCGGTTCCTAACGTAATCTTTCCATCGCGACGGAAGAACTTTGATCCACATGAGCGTGACTGACGAATCCGTCCACAGATGAGCAGATGCAATGTTCAGTTTGAGTGTGGCTTGAACACTTGAGATGAGCTTGGCTAAGAGCAGAGCTGCTGTGAGGTCCAACCGGAGTATGGTGAGCCTTTTCAGCGGTGTATTATTTTTCTCTTGGTTTTTGAACACACGAGTGATGTCACTTTTGTTGCGGATGGTGAGATGACAGTGATGTATATCACTGCCGAATTTTCTAGCTGAGAGCGTCTGTAAAACCATGTACTTCTACTGTTAAGCTGCTCTAAGAGTTGAACCAATGAGAGATTGAATTCCTGGCCAGGCAAATGTGATCCTCCATGATTGCTGGCCACCTTGATGAGACCTGGGATGGCAGTGGATCTTTCCCTTTGAGCTTGTGTAGAGAAACCTCCTGCAAAAGCATTTGGCACGTTTCACAATTGGTGAAATGAATCCGAGTGGATCAAATATCTGAGCCACTTCAGATAGGATGAGACGCTTGTTGAAGCTTGCAGGTGCTGAGCTGAACTGGCTTGAGAACACAAACTGATCTTCGGGCGGAAGCCACGTAAGTCCAAGTATTTGGTTGAGCAGTCGTCCAATATAATTACTGAGCAAGATGACTCGGTAGCAGCGATGCTGGCTAGTATGTCCGAGTCTGTTGCGTGCCACTTGGCAAGCGAGAATCCGTCCGCCATGCACAACTCCTTTAGCCGTTGAGCATTTTGATTGAGCTGTTCTACTGTGTCTGCCCCTCCAAAAATGACACCCACGTAACGGTCATGCGTGATGGATGGCACCGCGAGTGGAGATCTCACACCTTGGTCTTCCACGAGCTGGATGGGTGCTCGAACTGCCAGGACGGGTGCAGCTTTGGTGCCGTAGGTGACTGTTTTCAGGTAGTATGGCACCTCCTCGAGCTGGTCATTGATCCACAGTATTCGTTGCAAATCGCAATCCTCTTCATGTACCAGAATCTGTCGGTACATTCTTGTGATGTCCGTGGCGAAGATGTGGCGATGATGGCGAATCCAAATGAGCACGTCCGAGATGTTGAGCAGCAGGTTGGCACCAGTGTGCATGATGTCGTTTAAGGAGAACCTAGATGATGTTGCAGTTGAGCCGTTGAACACCACTTTTAATTTTGTAGTGGTACTCGCTGGCCTGAGAACTCCATGATGCGGCTGATAATAATGCGCTGCACTCGATGGTAATGCTGGCGCCTTCTCCATATGACCGAGCTTCTCACATTCCGCCATGAATTGATGGCAAAGTTATTTTTATTCGTCACCCCTCGAGTGTCGTTTTAAAACTCGAGACACGCAGTGATGAGCAGTCGAAAATGAGCTCCCCAAGAGCGGTGCCGGTTATTTGAGCGGGATCCTGACGATGTACCTCCCTGATGAATCGCGCCTATGCTTCGACCTGAAGTGATCCTCACACTCCTTTTCTTCAGGTGTGAGTGAGCTGTCAGTTGTGATTGGTAATTCCTCTTAGACCCAGAACTTAATGAGAGCTTCTTGCAGTGCTTGCTC
The DNA here is from genome assembly GCA_963942595.1 of Cylloceria caligata. NCBI lineage: Eukaryota > Metazoa > Arthropoda > Insecta > Hymenoptera > Ichneumonidae > Cylloceria > Cylloceria caligata. Next base: position 56,673,605 of record OZ012706.1, on the reverse strand, counting down.
CTCTTGTCGAAGGTGAGTATGATGAGATGAACTGGCAAGCGGTTGTGCTGAATTCATTGGTCCAAGCACCAGCGATCCAAACACCAACAGCTGAGCAATTAGCATTGACGGTGAACTCCTGATGATATTAGGCTTGATGATCTGCCTATAATCATCAGCCCCGATGATAGTATCGATTGACCGAGGGTGTATAAACTCTGAGTCTGCCAATTTGAGCTTGTTGATGTGAGGCCACGTCTGAGTTGGTATTTCCACAGATGGTAATATCACCGTTAAAGTTTTGAGGATGTGAGCATTCATGGTGACAACAGCGGCTGTATACTGAGAATGAAGAGTGAGCTGAGTCAAGCCGCGTGTTTGAGCTGATCTCTTGCCACCAATGCCAAAGATCGGAATGGATGCGCGCTGACGTGTGAGTTTGAGCTGAGTGCAGAGGCTTTCTGCTACGATAGATAGTTCCGATCCTGGATCTATGAGCAGCTGAACTTGATAAGTTGAAATTGATATTTTAGCGATTTCTAAAGCTGTTGCGAGGAGTGTTGAACTGACTATGTTGAGCGGTTCTGAATTCTGGACGACTGCACCTCTCTCTCAATGAGCTGCAGGTTGAGCAGACGTACCCGATGGTAATCGTCCTGAGCTGGATTGATGAATTGACAATTGCACCGACAATTGCAGCGATACTTCAACCAGATGACCATTCACTTGATTAACTCTAAGCGGTTTAAGTTGCTGAAGCAGAAGCTGATGTTTCGAATGCTGAAAATAGTTGCAATTTCTAGTGCAATTTATATATGTCGATGAGCTATCCAAAATCCTTGGTTGAACTGACCAAGTGCGAGCCTTGTGCTCCAGGTGAGCTATGCTTCCTCTTGTTACAAAAGGTTGGCGACGTACACGTGTCCATTGTGAATAAGAAAATGATTGGTGAGCAACACTCATTCATGTATTTCGGCTTAAATAAGATAGATATTCAGAATGAATCTTTTGCATTTAATTTCGCAAACAATCGTAGCAGAGTTTTACCGTTTAACAACCACTAGAAAAACCTGAATTTTCTGGTTTTCAGTTATTCAACTCCACCGAGACTGAAAAACGTTGACTACTGCATAAAAAATTCAATAGGAGGTCTACCAAACCGAAATGCTGATCTTCGGACCTGATTTATTTCCAAGTACTTTAAGCAATTGAATTGAATTAATTGAATTGAATTAAAATTAATTAAATAAATAAACACTTCACAACGCAGTACGATGCCTCATAAACAAGATGTTGGACTGCATCGAGCTGAGAGATGCATAGAGCTGGTGGTGTAGAGCTGTGATGGCTCGCCTGATTGCGAGTGCTTACGTATATTTCATTCGCGCTAAACGCTCCAGAAATATTTGAGTCGGGCACGTTTCTGTGTCAATTCTCTGATGTCTTTAATACAGCTATACTGAAATTGCGCCTTGGCAACGAGCTTGCTCGGCTATCGAGCAAGTGAGCTTGAGCGAGGACTTGATTGCGTAGGTGTGCATCGATGGTCGATGGTGTTTGCTATGGCTGGCGGGCACCAGCAGCTTCTTGCCAGAAGCCTACTCGACAATGTCACCGACCTGAGCTGGCTCGGCGTGATCTGCCATGATATTACGAGAGAGTGCACTAATTAGTATGTGCAAACTCTACATATTTGCAAATAGGCGATACACTTTTGAGCACTGTCAATGCGAAAGTAAAGAGAAATAAGCAAAGTAAAACTCCGTAGAGCTGTACGATATCCCACGATGCAGATGTAGAGCTGCGACGAGCCGATCGATATGCAGAGTGGATACTGCGGAGCTAGGCTGGCAGGCTCCGCTGTGAGTGCTAGAGCTTGCGGAGCTGTTGGATCGTCCTCCGACGAGGTGAGCTGGTGGAATGTATTCCTGCTGGGTGCGCTGGCTAAGAATGCATCCACGCACTTGATGTTAGAGCGCGATGCTAGTGGTACTGCTATCCGGCTTGAAGAACCAAATGTTCGAGAATTCAGTTGTTGGAGAGAAGTAGACTGTAAAGTTGTAGCAGGTGAATTAATACGCCGTACACAGATGTGGTTTACAGTGGCATTTATTACTCTACCTGTCAAATGCTGTGGACGAAAATATACAAATAAAGCAAGTAAAAGATAGAAATTAATATATCCCAATAATTAGAGAAAAGGATAGAATAAAATGAGTCGAGCTTGTTACCACGCACGATTATATTAATCGGTTTAAGCGATGAGATGTGCTGTCGTGATCGGACCACGCGGTGAAGCTGAAGCCTGGTGCATGACACGATGAGCCAAATGTTGTTGTACTAGTAGGCCAACGTCAATATATCAATGCTGATATGCTGATGAGTTGTGTAGTGACTGTAGGCCGGTAGAGTGGAACGATGAGAATTATTAAGATGCACTGAACTATGATGTGAGCCCACGAGTCGCGGAAGCGGTCAAAGCCGTGCAAGAGCAAAACGTAAAATGGCTACGTTATACGAAGCAGCCGTTGTCTCGCCAAGCCATCGAAGAGCGCGTGCGCACAGTGACCTGTTGCTTGGCACGTTGACCCATTGCAAATTTACTGTTTTCGTGAGGTGCTGCCACTAAGCAGCAACAGCAATCAGCTGCCCACGCTGGCCTGCAGCGCGCAGTACAGCAACGCGTAGCAGATTGCTAAAGTATTTTCAAACACTTATTAATTTCAAAACAAAAATTAAGAAATGACTATTACATTTTCCTACTCTTCAATCTCGAATGATACATTTTTATATATTTATGATCGCTACTCATTTTTAATCTGACCGTCCTATGCGTCAGTCGAACTTCTTACTCAGAGTGAGCCTGACAATGGGTTATGAATAGCCATTTGTTGAGATGACCGTTCGATTGAACGAAAATAGGCTGTTATAATAATAAAGAAAATATGAAGTACGAAGGGAACGCTTACCAGTGCTTACGTTCGAAACTTGAAATCGCCGACGTGAATTGTGTGCAAGGAGCGATTTAAGGGATATCCATACATTTCCTTTTCCTCGAAACTTCTTCACAGGTGCCGCAATAAGTCCTTTATATTTCTCCGATTGGTCATCAGCGACTTTTAGTAATAAGACATACGGGTAGATTGTGACGTATGAGTGACCTTACGACGACAGGCATGATCAATTATTTATGGGTCTTTCCACGAAATAATATCGTGTTATCAAGCGCCGACGTTACAAACATAGCAAACCTGTAACTCGTAAAAATCTTAAGCGACTTATCTACAATTTGTCGCACCAGTTGTGCAATTCTATTTTTTTTCATTGTCTTATGCCGGTCGGTTTAGTTTCTGACATGCACGGAGGGATAATACTGCAAAGTTTTTTTTGTGATTGTTTACCAATGAAGATTAGGAAGTCGCGTGAACGCGATGAATAGAGAGAAAGATTTCAATACAACATATTAAATTCATATATTATAATTAATTGACGTTTGTCCAATAAATGTACGAAACAACGAAACAGGTTTCATAGGTTTCCCTTCTCGAGTCAACAGGAGATAAAACCAACCATTCCGATTTAAAAGTAGGCTGTTATCTTTCGGTCAAGTCCGACCGAAGATCAACCGTTCACGTTGATGTAAGAACTTTGACCGCTTTTAATATTGCGTGTGTTAACCGAGATTGCGGAAAATCGATCATTTTTGCACTTTTAATATTTCCTTGATTATTTCAGCTGCGCTCAATTTTAGTAGGATGCATTTTTCAATGCTGCTTCAGCGCATTAGACTTCACGTTTGAGTAGCCCTGAATCTCGATCGTCCATATAGCGATTGAAATACAAACTTGCATATAATTCTAGGCCCAACATCCCTCCCCCCCCCCCTTCAAAGGAAAAAAATAACGCTAGAAAATTTTTTACTTCGTGCTTCGGAGCGTTGAGCCGTCATACGGATAGTCGCCCGGGTGTACATTCATTTTCCTGTACTCGAGTACATTTACTCATCGTTGCGCTTAACTCTGTTTCACTATTCTTAATTTTTACATTTATGCTTCCAATATTTATATAGTTGATATCGGTGCTACAACTTCCAATAGCGAAACTACATATTATACCAATTAATGTTTTTCGCACCCATTCCGAGGGTTTCTCCATTCAGCAAAACTTTTATACCTTTAATTTTGCATTATCCCTTTGCACTCGCGAATGGACTTATCATATTATTACGGGATACGTCGGATCGTTTGTCCTGGGCGATTACCTTACATATGCCTGATAACGCTAGTATCCCAACGTTACTTTTTTTTCACTTCTTCGATTATTCGATACTCATATTGCTGATACTTCAGAGCGTTCTGTACATATGCCGGTACATTATAAACATTTTTTTTCTTTATATTAACGATTTTGCCGCCCAACCTACCACTTTCAAGGTATTGCAACAAAACCAATAAAAAGTTCACCTTCTAAAAGTAAGTTTTCAAAAATCTTTGCCATTATCACTCATTATACTTTCAAGTTGTACTAAGTAATTCTTATTGAATTATTAGTAATATCTTACGGGGTCCCGAAATGCAGAACCAACGGAAAATTCCTTTTACTCCCTACTGCGGACTTTTTTCCCATCATAGCACCATCACGAATAATCAATCGTGTGGAGTCGCGAGTCACGAGCGATCATATTGCTATGTTCACTAGCCATACCATCTTCTTGGACACTTCAGTGCAATATGTACGTGGATCGCGCTTCGTCAAAATGTATCATTGTTCGTACTCGTTATTCGAAACGTTTTTTCGAATTACTTCTAGTGTTAAAGAGACACAGATAAGTCCACAAAGTTACTACGTTTTCATTACGTATGTGCGAAGTAAGACTCATAAAATAGTCAGTGACTTTCATAAACAAAATATTAAGATTGAGAGGAACGCTTACCAATGTTGACGTTCGGAACTTGAAATGTCCAACGAAAGGACGGGGCACATGGGGATATAAGGATAGTGTTTACATTCCTTTATTTTCTAATGTTCTTCATCAGGTACGGCAGCGTATCCTTTATATTTTACTTATAGGTCAACAACGACTTTGAGTAGAATATACGCGTCGATTGCATTCGCCGCATCATCGCAAAGCTGAATAAACAATTGATCCAATGAGGACGGTGAACAAGAGCAATCCTCTAAATACCCAATATTTATAAAACGTGAAACAATTACGTTTACATAATCGTTCTACTATACTTACCAGGTGTACAAGTATGACATTTTTCTAAAAAAACATGTTAAATTCGGAAGTATGATGAAAAGTGCTTTATTCAAAGTATGCTCCATCGCTTGTTATACATTTTTCCCATCTTTCGGACAATTTGTGAGTACCACGCCAGTAAAAATCTTTCTCTTTTGCTGCGAACCATTCATCGAGCCATTTATTCACATCTTCGTGAGAACCAAAGCGCTGCTCAGCAAGTGCGTGACCCATCGATGCAAACAAGTGGTAATGGGAAGGAGCCAAGTCTGGTGAGTAAGCCGTATGGGGTAGAATTTCCCAGCTGAGTGCTTCCAACGTGTCGCGAACCGGTTTTGCCGTAAGTGATGGAGCATTGTCATGAAGAAAAATTACTTTGTGTTGCCTCTTTCGGTATTCTGGCCTTTTTCCAAGTAGCGAACGGTTCAAATCTGGTCCCACCAAACACAGAGCATCGTCTTTCTGCCAAAGCGATTCGGTCTTGGGGTCGATGTGGATGGTCCGCCTGGGTTTACCCATGATTTTTTATGCTTAGGATCCTCAAAATAAATCCACTATTCATCCCCTGTAACTGTACGATGCAAAAACGACTTCCTTTTGTACCGAGCGAACAAAATGTCACATGTGTTTTTCCGCTTTTCCATTTGCCTGCCTTTTAACTCATGTGGTACCCATCTACTGGTCTTCTGAATCTTGCCCATCTCTCGTAGCCGATGGGAAACAGCTTGTTGACTAACGTCCAATTGCTCGGCGAGTTGTTCTTGTGTTTGCGAATCATCTTCGTCTAACAATGCTTGTAATTCCACATCTTCGTATTTTTTAGCGGTTTTCCACGTTCCTTGTCCGCAACATCGAAGTCACCATCTTGCGATAGAGCATATTCACCATAAGCTTCTTGAAGTAATCGGTATGATTCAACAGCAGTTTTCTTCAAATGAAAACAAAAAAATAACGCTGTCCGCGAACGCTTTTTGTTCGGTATAAATTTCGACATATTGAACACAACAACACAATACTATGCACTTTTCCAATTTATCACTCGTGCGCGTCTCACACTTGTTGATGAAACAACAAAATGGCGCAGTGTCAAATCTTTATAGCACAAACTGCATTTGTGTTCCATCTGTTGTCTGAAATCCGCATTTCATACTCGTACACCTGGTACAACATGTTGTTTGTTCATTACACTCGATGAACATTTTTGTATTGTGATATCGGGAATTCTGGATTCAGAGGATTGTTGTTGGGAAATAGCCTACTCGGCTTCGCAGCGCGATTTTAGGTAGCGAAAGACGCGGTTGACATTGCATTTTTGTACTGCAAAAGACGTTTACTGCTACCAGTAGAGTAACCGAGTTACGTCGAGTTCTTGATACTACTGACTAAAGTGAGAACGCGGGAGGTTTTTATAAAGGTATAATCGTGGGAAATTGGTGACAGTAGGGCAGAATTTTGGGGAATAGTCTGGAAGCTCGAGAGGAAAGAAAGCACACATGTTACTCAGGATTCCAGGAAAGACAGCTGCAGTGACGATATGGGTTTAAGAAGGTATCTGTTGTGAGGAAAAAATAAAAGGGCAGCAGAGAAGGGAATTGGGAAAATTGGCACGTTTAGGATGCGTGGGAACAGATTGAAATGTGGGTGACAGCAGCTGCACTTTGGGAATGTTAGTGGACATAGTACGCGGAGTTATCCTCAGGCCTAGAGGTAGGAAGCGATAAAGTTTCGTGGAGGCGAGCTAGCCAGAGGTATTAAGTAATAGAGAGCTACAGAACGGGATAGGGGACTCGTTACAGTATGCATTTACACTGCGTATCTTAAAGTATGATCATACTATTTCATAATTTTTATTATAAACAAACATTCGGCCTTGGTACCTGCCGAGCTATTTACATGCGGTGAGTCACTTTTTTTCTGCAATTTTCATATTAGTATGTCAATTCGGCAAGTGCTCCTAGCATTAATGTCCGGTTGAAGATATGCCAAATGAAAGGGGTTTACATCTCAATCGCTGATCTAAAAGCCGTATTGAAAAAATTCTGCTCAATATTGGTACTTCTATGATGTCTCCTTTTAGGCTCATTTTACGATAACAAAAGTTATGTAATCAATTACGGTTGAGAATATTTCTTATAATTGTCTTCATCCTCATGTAAACGGTGTCCCAAAATTCACGCAAGATTCGAATTTTGCGCCATTTGTGTGGTAAAGTGTTGCCGACAAAAAAAAGACAGGGTGACCGCTGACAGTTCAGTGGTACGAAAATGAGCGCTACACGAAAGAATAACGCGTTTTCATTGTTGAGTAATATTTTTTAAATAATTAAAGTTTGGCAGCTACAGTTCGCAAGATCGCAGTTCGGTCTCGATCGCTTCGTTAATCGTCAAAATTCTCGCATTTGGGGTTCAGAGAATCCACGAGTGATTGCAAGATATGGATGTGGACGACATGTGATTTCAACAAGACGGTGCCACATGCCGTACAGCCCGAGATACAATTCAATTACTGCATGAGTCATTTCCTGACCGTATAATTTCCCGTTTTGGTGATCAGAATTGACCACCCAGATCATGCGATTGAACGCTGTTGGACTTTTTTCTTTGGGTTTTTTTTTTAAATGTAAGGCTTGTGCCAACAAGTTCACGACCACACACGCCTTTAAGGAGAAAATTTAGCGTTGTATGACCGAAACTCACCCACATTTATGCGAAACGGTCATGGGAAATTTCGACAAAAGTGTGCGTATGTGTCAGCAAAATTATTTAAGCCATTTACCGGATATGCTGTTCCATACATAACCCTATACTGTATACTTCATGAATCAATAGAAAATTCACAATTTTTAATAAAAAACCTGGCTCTTCTATCCAAATTGCTTCTCGCATGAATATTGGGACACCCTTTATATATATGTTTTTTTTTCTTTTTTTTTGTATAAGTTGGAGTGCAGAATAAAGTCCGGGATGGAGTCCAGAATGGATAATAAAATCGGATCAAATCCCATTGTCCATCCTGGATTCGATTTCAATCACGCACATCGAAGTGACTTCCCGTTCCCTCGGGTGAGAAGGCTTGGTCGCGATGAACCAAAAAGACATAATATACGTTTCATGTGGGAACAAGGCAAAGCTGTATTAGTTCGACCAAAGGGTTTGTTCACGGAAGACTAATGAATTTTTTTAGATGGTGAGGAGCGCGTCAGTCCCATTGTTCGCGCTTTTTATGGCAATGCTTTGTTATATCGCTGACCTTTTAGAAGAAGTCGAGCCTCGTACTTAATATTTATATTATAATTTCGGGTATTTAGCAATAGCATGTAGTCAGCCACTGAGCTTTGACATATCTCAACCCAGGTTAACTGCAGCTATTCCAAGCAGAGTCTGTGGTTCGGACTGTAAAGGGTTTGAGCAACAATAGCAGGTGGGCTGAAAAGTTCGTAGCCTGACACATAGATGGCGCTACTAGTATTAAATCTATATGATTTTTAGTTAGCCCTAACCTTCAAAAGACACGTGTATAAATTTAACAGCTGTCGCACTATTAGTTTGTGAGATATAGCATTTTGAGTGAAGCAACTTTTGTTAGTTTGAAAAAATGGATAAAAAGGAATTTCGTGTGTTAATTAAGCATTGCTTTTTGGCGAAGAAAAATACTGATGAAGCCAAGGCTTGGCTTTATAAACATTATTTGGACTCTGCACCAGGAAAATCAACCGTTGAGAAGTGGTTTGCTAAATTTAAACGAGGCGAAATGAGCACCGAGGACGATGCACGCAGTGGATGCCCCAAAGAGGCTGTTACCGATGAAAACATCAAAAAAGTCCACAAAATAATTTTGGATAACCGTAAAGTGAAGTTATTTGAGATAGCTGAGACCCTAAAGATATCAAAGGAACGTGTTGGACATATCGTGAAAGAATATTTGGTTATGCGAAAGCTCTGTTCAAAGTGGGTGCCGCGCGAGCTCACAATCAACCAAAAACAACAACGAATCGATGATTCTGAGCAGTGTTTGGAGCTGTTCTATCGTAATAAACCCGAATTTTTGCGTCGATATGTGACAATGGATGAAACATGGCTCCATCATTTCACACCGGAGTCCAATCGACAGTCAGCCGAGTGGACTGCATGTGATGAACCGACTCCAAAGCGTGGAAAGACGCAACAGTCGGCTGGCAAGGTTATGGCATCAGTATTTTGGGATGCGCATGGTATAATATTCATCGACTATCTTAAAAAGGGAAAAACCATCAACAGCGACTATTACGTAACGTTATTGGAGCGTTTAAAGGACGAAATCGCGGAAAAACGGCCCCATTTCAAGACGAAGAAAGTGCTGTTTCATCAAGACAATGCACCGTGTCACAAATCAATGAAAACGATGGCAAAATTGCATGAATTGGGCTTCGAATTGCTTCCGCATCCACCGTATTCTCCAGATCTGGCCCCCAGCGACTTTTTCCTGTTCTCAGACCTCAAGAGAATGCTCGCTGGAAAGAAATTTAGCGCCGATGAAGAGGTAATCGCCGAAACTGAAGCCTATTTTGAGGCTAAAGACAAATCGTACTATAAAAATGGTATCGAAAAATTGTATGACCGCTATAATCGTTGTATCGCCCTCGAAGGCAACTATATTAAATAATAAAATCAAATTTTATCAAAAAAAAAGATTTTTTCTATGTTAGCCTACGAACTTTTCAGCCAACTTGTTAATGATCAAAACAACAAATACGGGACTTACAAACATAATAAAAAAAGAGAAACGAATACTCTATAAAATTCTTCTGTTATTTCCCGAATATTTTACATAAATATTCCAGACACCACTTTGCTGGTTCTTGCATAAGTACCACACGAGACCTTCACTCGTGCTCTCACTTTCTCACTAACATAACATGACTTGAAAAAAAAATTCGTTATTATTCGTGGCGAAAGGCCTACTCATGATTTAATTCAAAAGCTCTATAGAAGCAATATACAGGGTGTCCGCCGGGAAGGTATAGTACTTTGTTTTGCCGCCATTTTGGTAAACGTTAGTCTTGACAGTTCATATTTGGCAGTCGTGAAGTAGACACGTGGCAAATTTATTATGGAAAAATATTCGATAAACCAACGTGTTTTAATCGTTAAAACATTTTATCAAAATCAATCATCGATTACTGTTACGATGAGAAAGTTACGTGAAATTTTTTGGAGAAACAAATGGATATGTGAATAAACAGCATAGTCGGTTCTGGGCAATGGAAAACCCTCAAATTATTCATCAGTCACCTTTACATCCATTAAAAGTGACAGTCTGGTGTGCAATTTGGTCAGGAGGAATCATTGGACCTTACTTCTTCGAAAATCAAAACGGCGTAACGGTAACTGTGAATGGGGAGCGATATCGTGATATGATTGAAAACTTTTTAACGCCACAACTGCATGCTTTGGGCTTGATTAGCATGTGGTATCAACAAGACGGTGCCACATCGCATACAGCCAGGATTACAATGGAATTACTGCGAGACCTCTTTCCACAACAAGTTATTTCAAAAGATGGTGATGTTGATTGGCCTCCACGGTCGCCTGATTTGACTGCTCCGGACTTCTTTTTGTGGGGATATCTAAAAAGCAAGGCTTATGCAAACAAACCAGAAACGCTTGAGCAACTCAAACAAAATATTCGTGATGAAATTAATGAAATACCGCGTGAAATGTGTGAGAATGTAATGAAAAATGTGCTCAAAAGGGCTCGCATTTGTGAGGCTAACAGAGGCGGACATTTATCTGATATTGTATTCCATACATAATTGCCGACATTAAATAAAACATTTATCAATATAAGATCCATTCTCTTTCATTTAATAAAAAATTATAAACAAACAAAGTAGTATACCTTCCCGGCGGACACCCTGTATATCTTCTTAAGGAACTTAAAAAATGAAGACGTGGGGGATCTTCTTAAGGAACCTAGCACTGTGCAGGAGATCCTAAAGAACGTAAAGACTTTGGAACATTATGGCTTATTGGTCCCTCCGATGCCAGAAACATTTCTCGATTGTCGTACACGAAAGTGGCGAGATAATATTAATATATAGAAAAATAAAATAAAATAATTATGCTTAACGCAATGTATCACACGCTCCAACTGCTTCGAAAACGTGATTTGTGGCTTCATATACACTGGACCCTCGTTATAACGCTGTTTCTCGGATCCATGGTAGGACCCGCGCTATATCCGAATCCGCGTTATAATAAAATTTTATTTTTTCATTTAAACAGAGGAAATAATTATTTTGTGTGAAGAATAAAATAAAATATTAGATTAGGTATGAAAGAGCATGTAACTGAATATTTTTTTTTGTATAGTTGTATGTTAATGAGTATGAGTACATTATATCCGGCTCGAAGTACCAAAAAATGTATGATATTGAGTATGAGACTGAGTTTGAGTTTGAAATTATTTTTAATCTGTCGACAGGTAGCAAGTCGATACATTCACACGTAGCATGTCAAGTGACAGATGCGAATAGTAAGATTAAGGATCCTGGTGACAAGTATAAATAATTAAAAGCACTCAGTAATGAACAATAATAAATTCAATGTTTATTTAAATTATATAACAGTGATTGCATAAAAAATACCTGGTGATTATAACAAATATATACTGTGATTTGTCTGGCTTGCGTGTTGATGTACTGTTGGTGAGTAGGTTCTCAGGCCTCTGAGTTGACTTGTTGATTCCGTGTGGTTGATCCTGGTGATACAGTCTGGTTGTAGAGCTCGAGTAAAGCCACACGGCAGGCTGGTGAGTGTCCGGACGCCGATGATCGGTGCGAGGCAGAATGGCGTCTCTGCTGCCAACGAGCGAACCACGCCGCTGACGGTTATGTGAGTGCTGCACTAGTCCTGTTGAGTTGCTGTGATTCGCACTGACACTGAATTTACACACGGGTGATTTGATCAAGAATGTACTACACTATAATAATGAATGCGCACAAATGTGATTGGAACGAATGAATATCTCTGTGAGTTTATGCGGGAACATGTACTGCGAGCGACTCGAGTGAGAACAATGGCCACATCCGTCGACCACGAGGCAGAGTATCAAGAAGACGGACGTGCGTCACAGCTTGCTTGTGATTCGCTGTCAGCGATGGAAGGCGAGCCTTGTGAGTGGTCTTGCCGATGGGGCCACGCTAACAGCGTTGGCCGTTTGAGTGAGCTTCGATCGAGGATGTGAGCAGATGGACAATATGCATGAGTGCGCGGTCGATAAATCGATATAGCATACCTGCGAGCTATACCATATGACGCGAGGCGTCAGATGATTGTGAGTGTAGCGTGTGCATGAGTTGAGTGTGTACTTGGTAGGCGTGAAAACTGAACAATAGTAGATAGAGTATCAGCGTGTTAACAATGAAATTGTTCATAATACATATTTTGATTTTTGTTATGGGGTCCAAGGCCCATCCCGAGTTATAACCGAATCCCCGCTTTATCGAACCGCGTTATAACGAGGGTCCAGTGTATTTCAAACTTTATTCGTCACTCAGTAGTGAAAACTAAGTTAAATCGGTCATAGACATTCGTTGATAATGGAAAATTCTAAAAATCCGAATCACTTTCTTAGTCATGGTCAAATTAGATAGTATATATACTGTTATTTTACTTTATTTCAGGAGAAAATATGTAAGAATGATTGTCACTCTGTGGTCGAATAGGGTAAGATTGAGCAGCTCGATGCCTATAAACTATAAACAGTTTTTATTTGCAGTAAGCAATAACATAACGTAAACAACAATACAAAAATACCTCGTTCCTAACCTATAAACAGGAATCGAAAGCGATACTCCTTCTCCCACGGTCTCTCTCCGACTATTTCACTACCGCCTTCCTCAGCCAAGAGTCTAGCCATGTAGTAGTCGGTATGGCAGTGTTGCCTTTTACCATAAGTAGCCGTGAAATGAAAGTTTTTCTTTTACAAATATTACACCAATACCTTAAAGTCATCTCGAGGCAAGCGGTGAAAAACAGGGATTATCAATATTTTATAAATTTCATGAAATCTAAACACTTTTATCGATTCCATTCAAATTTAATAACGAATAGTGTTTGATGATAATCTATTTGCGTGGAGATATTTAGCTCAACAGCTTGAAAATCACGAAATCTAGAGCGTTAACAAATATTTTGGAAAAAAATTGAAAACATCAAATTTGAATAAGTTGTACAATCTTTTCGCAAATTTTACCACACGAAGATATTTTCAGCCTGATAGATCAAGACATTCCAAAGACACACACACAGAGTCATATTTTTTCTTACTACGAGTATATTTTTTCGTCGTTTTGGGACACTGAACATATTATACAGGCATAAAAATCTAAAGAAAAAAAAATTCACGAACATAAAGCTTCTGTTAATAAAGTTAAATAAAATGAATAAATTAATTAAAGGTAAAAAAAAATTAATGAATAAAGGTGTATAAGGATGAAGCAAATGTTATATTTGATGAACGATATTACATCAAATTTTCTTGAATAAACTGTAACGGAACGCAATTAGAGCGAACCGCTTCCAAAAGAGACCAGCCTCCGTGATAATGGAGTAAATACCCTACGAGATAAAAATTTTACTACCAAAACGAACCAAGATAGTACACTAAAAATACAACATGTAGGAAGATTCCCACCAATAAAAACCACGAAAATGATCGACCATTACCTATAAAACCAATAAACAAAGCCGAATAGGCGCCCGTCGGACCAGAAAACCAAGTAGAGCCAGTAGGTACACCGCGAGCAACCGCGAGTACTCACCTTATGAAGGATGATACTGAAACTGCAGATAGGAACGCTCGGTAAGACCGCACACCCACTAAGCAACTACGTTGCGTAGCAGGCCCCACCCCGCGCTAAAACCTCATACACAACGCGAGTACAGCACGCTAGAACACCACCCGAAGGGACAGCGTAAGGCGGTAGGCAGAGCGTTCAACGAGGCCACACGCCGCGCTACGCGAACACCGAGCGCAGTAGGCCCTACCTTCCTACTAGGCCACACTCGATGAACAAACTCAATGCGCCAAGACCGCCACACGGCGGGTCAAGACAAAAGCAACTCGTGAAATCCCCGAGGTTCCACAAACGATGGAGGGTACCATTAAATTCTGAATTTCTGCGACAATCTCCGACCACTTGTCTTCTACTAAGATGTAAATTTGGCAAATCGCAACTCGGGGTCTGAGTCAGCGTTACCAAGATTCCCGCGTTATCGATCTTTTTTGGTCGAAAGATCTCAAACAATCGAATCTCTAATTTTTGTCAACTCTGATTGCCTCACTCATTCGTTAAGAATTAATGAAGCAACCACAATTGACGGTTTTTAATTTCTAAAGAAATCATGAAAAAATATCACTATTTAATGCCAGTAATCAAGTAATTATTAATCAATCATCGGTCGTGTATATGTTATTATTAAATTCTGAATTTCTGCGACAATCTCCGACCACTTGTCTTCTACTCAGATGTAAATTTGGCAAATCGCAACTCGGGGTCTAAGTACTGTATATTTGAGCGGGTAAAAGTCCATCCCTAGGTTTAGTTTTGAGGAAAAGCACGGCAAGGTAACATTGAACGGCGAGTAAAGCCACATTTGGCTGTTGAAGAAAACCGTTCGCTTGGTGGCGTCTCTTTTCGAATTCTCTTTAGTCCTCTGATTTTCATAGCGGTCGTTTGAGAAGTTTTGTTGTTGAAAGAGATAACTGGTGGGAGTGTGTGAATCGTGAGTAGTAATTTGCAGATTGGAGATCTATTTTATTGTTAACTGTATTTTATATGACTAATTTAATTTGACCTTATTCTCGCTTCTACACGGTAATTCGACGTCCTTCGTTTTAACCGACTGTGACTTATCTATCTTCATTATATTTTATTTATTTTCGTTTCGTTATATTTTATATTATTGTTTATACCGGGCAGATTTCGTGGTTTGAGTACATATGTGTAAGTACTTGGTGTGCTTGTTGAGCACCATATTGCGTTATCTGTCGAAATAATTGTTATAGCGAGTAAGTTATTTTGTGTGCAATATTTTGAGCTTTTGAGTCGACGAGACGGGATGGGAGTACGTTACTATCTGACGCTTCATGACCGTGCTCTCGAAGTGTTGACTATTTATTTTTGCCTTTGGTTGAGCCTTTGTTCTGGCTGAATAAATAAATTATTTTGTTCCCGTACTTAATTCTGTGTTGAAATTTAATTCGCGAAATCTCTAACTAACCCATTCTTTCTACCATTCTAACAGTTTGTCTCGTGGGTATTCATTATAAATGGGTAAATCATTCTAGTGCATACTAGAACGATTCCGATTCTGACGAATACAATATATTACGTATATATCGAAATAAAGTATTCTGCCATAGTTCATACGTGTCTATGTTTTTCGTGAGAGTCATATTTTGAGCGCCCAACTTATTACTTATTCTGCCCAAAAATCCCCTGGTACCTATTTTCGGTTAGATTGACTGAATTTTTGCAGATTTTACCCGCCAAAATTGGTTTGCCATTTTTTTTTAAATTTAGTTAACGGATTTGTATTTAGCTATCAGGAAAACATTCAGATATCAATTTTTGTGCAAATTTGATCATTCCTTCTACTTATGACCAGCTTTATATTTATTTGGTGTTAATGAGACCGCAATTTACCGCATTTGAATACTGTAACGTAAATTTGCACCTTAACGCACCACGTTACCTACAGCTGGTCCGAGCTATTTTTCCTCCCTTTTATTTTACTCTTTCGAGCTAGGCGCCAGGCGCTTACGCGCCGGAAGGAAACATAACGAGATGTTCGACCAGATTCAACCCAGGCTAGCTACAGCTGTTCAAGGCAGAATGGTGGTTCGGACTGTCAAGGTGGTTATAATTTTTTTTTAAATCCATAAATTAAAAGAAAACAATAAGATAAAATCAATAGTCAATAAATAAAATCGACCAACAAGATCGGTGGATAACATCAATGAATAAATTCAATAAGTAAAATTCAGAAATAAATTAATAAATAAAACAAAACAAAACAATAAGACTAAATCAAGGAATAAAATCAAATAAAATAAAATCAATAACCAATAAATAGAGTCAAGAAATAAAACAAATAAATAATATAACTAAAGTAGAATCCATAAATAAAATCAATAAACAAAACAGACAACACTTCAAATACGGGATTTACAAATACCACTAGGGCAGATCACTTATTTATTCAAAACGGCTACTGATTTTCCAACAAAAAGAACAAAGAAAAATATAAATAAAATATCCCGTAAAATCAATTCTGGCGCATTAACAATTCATACTCTTAATTATTCCGGCAGTACGAGGCATTTGCATCTTCTCTCTCATTCTCATACATCAATTTCAAACCTTGGCCGGGCTTGACAACACGTGATCGGTCAAAGTTAACCAATAGGTTGCCTCGAAATTCTGCCCGCGATACGGCCTATACCGGACTAGTCCCACATACCCAAAAATAACTCAACAATCACGGGACGCCGGAAGGTCATGCACGCGAAGCTTTGAATTATTCGATCCTTCCAACTTGAAAATCTTCGAACGTATAAAAGGCACAACCGAACATAAATCGTAAACGAATCAATAAATAACGAATACCAATAAAATAAAATAAAATAGATAAGTACCAGGAAAAGAAATAATAATAGAATGACTAACGTCTCACAAATAAATAATCAAATATAAATTGTTTCTCGGTAACGAAACCGTCGTATACTACCGTCAAAACGAATATAATAAAAAAAAAGGAAAAGAATGGACAATCTCGCGACGCGAGATACGCCTCCGATCGTTCTAATTCTTTACCCAAACGTACAAAACACGGGATGACGGCCGAATACGCACTGCGTAAGCTAACGAAAATAATAAAACACAGTCCAATATAATCAGATAAATAAAATAAAATAACTCACTAACCGTTAGTTAGTCTGAACAATCCGCGACACGGTCTATAACGTTCCAATCCCTCACACTCGAATACACAACGGGATGACGTAATAACGCGCGCACGGCGTTACAATAAACGAACAGTTACAATAAAATACAGTCAAATATAATCAAATAAATAAAATAAAATAAATTAATAAACGTCAGTTAGTCCGAACAATCCGCGACACGGTCTTTACGGTTCCAATTCCTCACACTCGACACACAACAGGATGACGTACTAACGCGCGCACGGTTTTACAATAAGCGAACAGGAAAAAGTGACAGAAGAATACGGAGTGACTTATTCCCGGCTCCAACCGCCAAACGATCTCGATATGACATTCTACTCGACGCAGTCTGTTCCGATACGAATAGTACTCTGTGCGGGGTACGCCAGAATCGCAGGTACGACCAAGCTCTAATTATCAGTCATATAAATCAGCAATAGAAATGACGAAAGACCATAGAGAGTAAGAAAGCTCACCGGGGCGATGTTGCAGTGATGCTCTTCGTAAGTCCGGGAAAACTCAAAATAGGGCCGCAAGATTTTCTCCTCGATTTATTCTTCGTTGTTTCAGAAGATATGCTCTAGTATCCACGATAGGTGGTGATAGATTTTTACGAAATCAACGGTAGAGCGGGACGATCTAATATTCGCTGCTACGTCCTGTTCGCTCGACGGTAACTGGGAAAAAGCCCCGAGGACCTGCCGGCACGCGTGCCCGTGAACTATGATCCCCTCCTAACGAGCCAAACTCAGTTAATGGGGGGAATCGGTGTCGCTAGGTAACCGCGACTAGCGCCTAGCGGGACAACGCACAAATCAACGGCAGATGATAGAATTGTGTAGCCCCGTCCGGCCGGTGAACCATATTAGATGAATGCGGCATACGATTGTCGAGCGGGACGGCTCTGTATCCCGACAGTGAGAGGTAGGAGTATATTCCCTTTGTATCTTCTTGCTTTAAGGAGAGTTCTTGGATCTCGAAGTCGACCAAACGCGTGGATGCGATGCGTCTATTCCTTCTCCTTCTCCCTCACTCCCTCCATTGGTTCGTCCGATCGCACAATTCAAAGAAAACTAATATACAAAAAAAAAAGAATTATTATATATCGCGCGTAATTTTACCGGGCCCTGCGAGATCGTGCTGGAAGCCGTCGTGCGAGGAGGACGTAGCGCATGAATATTCTGCCATGTTATCAGGAGTACAAATTGAAAATGCGGGATTTTTTTCTATTTTTGAACGTTTATTCTGAAAAAATGGTAACAAATGAATTATTCAAAGTATTGTCCATCGCTAGCCACAACTTTTTCCCATCTTTCTGGCAATTTACGGATACCGTCGCGAAAAAATTCGGCCGGCTTGGCTGCTATCCAGTCATCGACCCATTTTTGGGCTTCTTCGTAAGAATGGAAGCGCTGGTCAGCTAGGCCATGTGTCATCGATCGGAAAAGGTGGTAATCGGAAGGAGCAATATCTGGGCTATACGGCGGGTGGGGTAAGACTTCCCATTTCAGCGTTTGTAGGTATGTTTTGACCGGCGCTGCAACATGTGGCCGAGCGTTGTCATGTTGCAAAATTACTTTGTCGTGTCTTTGCTCGTATTGTGGCCGTTTTTCTTTGAGTGCGCGGCTCAAACGCATCAATTGAGTTCGGTATAGTGCTCCTGTGATGGTTTCGTTCGATTTCAATAGCTCATAATACACCACACCCAGCTGGTCCCACCAAATACAGAGCATGAGCTTGGCGCCGTGAATATTTGGTTTGGCCGTCGATGATGATGCATGGCCGGGGTAACCATATGATTTTTTGCGCTTCGGGTTATCGTAATGGATCCACTTTTCATCACCAGTGACAATGCGATGCAAAAAACCCTTCCGTTTTTGCCGTTCGAGCAGCAGTTCGCATGCAAAAAAACGGCGCTCGACGTCTCTCGGCTTCAGCTCATACGGCACCCAATGTCCTTGCTTTTGGATCATTCCGAGGGCTTTTATACGATGGGAAATGGCTTGTTGTGTCACTCCCAATGAATCTGCGAGCTCTTGTTGAGTTTGACACGAGTCTTCATTGAGTATTGCCTCCAATTCAGCATTCTCAAACTTTTTCACTTGGCCCGGCCGCTCTTTGTCCTCAACGTCAAAATCACCACTTCTAAACCGCACAAACCATCTCTCGCACGTTGAAACCGATGGAACATGACTCGGATAAGCCTCGGAGACCAATCGATGTGCTTCAGCAGCACTTTTCTTCAAATTAAAGAAGTAAATTAAAACTTCCCGCAAATGCTGTTTTGTTGGCACGAAACTCGACATATTGAGAGCTCAAAAAAACTATGAATTTGACACTGCGACAAATTGACACATACTGAAAATTAAAGCTATAAGACGTAGCTTTGACATGAACATAGTCACAGTACTGCCTGATGCGTATAGCGTTAGTAACGCCATCTGTTATCAAACCCGCATTTTCAATTTGTACCCCTGATAAAGGGTGATTTTTTAAGAGCTTGAGAACTTTTTTTTTAAAAAAAACGCATAAAATTTGCAAAATCTCATCGGTTCTTTATTTGAAACGTTAGATTGGTCCATGACATTTACTTTTTGAAGATAATTTCATTTAAATGTTGACCGCGGCTGCGTCTTAGGTGGTCCATTCGGAAAGTCCAATTTTGGGCAACTTTTTCGAGCATTTCGGCCGGAATAGCCCGAATTTCTTCGGAAATGTTGTCTTCCAAAACTGGAATAGTTGCTGGCTTATTTCTGTAGACTTTAGACTTGACGTAGCCCCACAAAAAATAGTCTAAAGGCGTCAAATCGCATGATCTTGGTGGCCAACTTACCGGGCCATTTCTTGAGATGAATTGTTCTCCGAAGTTTTCGCTCAAAATGGCCATAGAATCGCGAGCTGTGTGGCATGTAGCGCCATCTTGTTGAAACCACATGTCAACTAAGTTCAGTTCTTCCATTTTTGGCAACAAAAAGTTTGTTAGCATCGAACGATAGCGATCGCCATTCACCGTAACGTTGCGTCCAACAGCATCTTTGAAAAAATACGGTCCAATGATTCCACCAGCGTACAAACCACACCAAACAGTGCATTTTTCGGGATGCATGGGCAGTTCTTGAACGGCTTCTGGTTGCTCTTCACTCCAAATGCGGCAATTTTGCCTATTTACGTAGCCATTCAACCAGAAATGAGCCTCATCGCTGAACAAAATTTGTCGATAAAAAAGCGGATTTTCTGCCAACTTTTCTAGGGCCCATTCGCGGTCAACATTTAAATGAAATTATCTTCAAAAAGTAAATGTCATGGACCAATCTAACGTTTCAAATAAAGAACCGATGAGATTTTGCAAATTTTATGCGTTTTTTTTTAAAAAAAAGTTCTCAAGCTCTTAAAAAATCACCCTTTACAATACATATTTATAAAAACGGCTCGATAACGCCTCATAATTCTAAAGTTCGCTATTCAATTCTCGGCCCAAGTACTTTTTTTATTAATTATTTTTATCCCGCGATGATTCAACGTCAAGAAGTCTCAAAAGATAAAATCGACAGATGTCGTAATATGTTTTTAAACTGTGCATATCATTGACATTAAAAAATTTAAACTTTCGCGACTTTCACAGTAAACCGCCACAATGTTATGAATTTATTACCGTACAAATACTAATTGAAACGAAGTGAAATATCAAAACTCTCAAAAAGAAATTTAAGGAAAAAATGTATTAATCAATTATAGTTAACATAAATAATTGTACTTGAGGGTTGTTTGATAATGATTATGAGTAAAGTATATACTGGTCAGTCTGAATCAAGATAACTAAAGTCGACGAGTAATAATATTTTGAGCAGTTATCTAATAATAATATGATGAATGATTATCGCAATTCAGTGACCGCAGAGCAAAGTGAACAGTGCGTGAGCACGGAATACGTCGAGTTGACAGGTGAGACTGGCTGGATATTAAGGATCCTGGTGACAACTATACTAAATGATATGCACTCAATTTTTAACAATAATAAGTCAATGTTTATTGAATTATTTAACAATGATTAAAAGAATACCTGGTGAATAAACAAAAAAAATGTCATTGATTTGGTCTGGCCTGTGTGTTGATATACTGGTGTTGAATGGGTTCTCAGGCTGTTGAGTTGGCTTCTTGAGTCGTGTGGATGATCCTGGTGAGGTGGTCTGATGTAGAGCTCTGTAACGAAGCCACACGACGGGCTAGTGAGTGGGCTATAGGCGATGTGTGCTGCGAGGCTGAGTGGCGTCTATGCTGCCAACGATGCGTAAAATCGTTGACAGTGTTGTTGAGTTTGTGGTGAAGTTACGTAGTTTGCACTTACACTGAGTTGAACTATACGTGATTTGACAATGAGTTTAATACACTACAATACTGATTTGGTCGAACTGAGTAAGACTTATTGAAAATAAAATGTGAGGTGGCGCGTGCTTACTTCAGCGAACGATTCGAGAGTGAATAATGGCTACATCCGTCGACCAAGAGTCAGATCGTCAAGAGGGCGGACGTGCGTCACAGCTCGCGTGAGTTTTGATTCGCCGCCAGCGATGGAATGTGAGTCCTGTGAGTGGTATTGCCGTTGGGGCCACGCTAGTAGCGTTGGCCGCTTGAGTGAGCTTCGATCGAGGATGCGAGCTGATAGACGGCGCGCTTGAGTGTGCTGCGTCGATACATCGATAGAGTATGCCTGTTAGCCGTACTACATGACGCGAGGTGCCGTATGGTTGTAAGTGTAGCGTGTGCACGAGTTGAGTGTGTGCATGATAGGTGCGAAAACGGAACAAAGGTTTTTCTTTAGAGTTAAATTTTTCTCCAAACGAAAATCTTATTAATCAGTGTGATGGCTATGATAATTTCGATAGAGTGCATTAGCAATTGTTCGTTTATTTGATATTTTAGTGCAGCGAAGGCGTGGTTAGGCGGACTGTGAACATTGCAGGACTGTGAAATTTCGGCTGTAAGAAAATCAATCAAAATTCCCTTACGCTGTGATGGGAGTCCGAAAATGCACTTATGAAGGAAAATTCTGGATCTTGACTTATGGGAGGTCGGATCTCATGTTGAATGATCCTAGAACTTAATTATCAGAGGTCGGGCCAAGACAGTCTCAGGACTTGACGTATGGATGGAGGAACTTGATAAATTAATGAATTGATGGAGTCATAAATTAGATGATCCTTGGTAGTGGCTCGTTTTTACGAGTTGCAACTGAACACCGGTCTCAATTAGTCATTATTACGTGCTAAAAACTAGAAACACATCACTAACTACACACGGCAGTACTAACATATTATCAACTGGACACGGCAAAACTCAATACATCACCAATTCGTTACGTCAACTTAATACGTCAGCAACTGTACCCAGAAAAATTCTTTCATAGTACAACTCGACACAGCTAAATTGTTCCATTGCACAACTGAATACAGACCCAAATCAACACGCGCCATATTGCGGACGTAGGATAATGCAAAATAGTCTTACCGACTACCGCCGCTCCTCTAAAAAATGGATTCACCGTGGAGACAGCGACGTTTCGAGTTAGAGGGCGGCGTTATCAGCATTATCTTCAACCAGCTAAGTACTAAAAGTATAACTACAAGACCAATGTACTCTATCGGAATTCATGTCATGATAGCAACCACGCAAGTTCATTTAACTGTTTTTTTTCGAGGAAAATTTACCGCTTCCCAAAAAACAGGTTGTTCTTCTTACTTTTTTTACCTTTTTAGATTTTAGGTAAATTTTACACAAACTCTGTACTGTCGTGAGCGGACACCTCTTTTCCTATATAAATATAAAATATATAAAAAGGCGACATATTCAGGCTTAATTAGCTTATAAACAGTACTATCAAAACCCGTTTCATTGGTCTCAATCGACGCAAAAACATTTGGTCTCGGGATGAAAAACACAAGGGACGATCAAGTAACTACGTATTTACTGATGGACTACCTTAAGGACTTCTTTTTCGAAAGCATTAAATTCTTCATGAAAAAAACGATAAAATGAATTAGCGTGATTGCTATCATGTCATGATCCTTAATAGAGTATATTAATCTCGTTAGTATATTTTCCTCAATCATTTGTCTGACGGTAATGCGGATGATTCTGCCCGGTAATTCGAAACGTCGTTGTCTTGGCGGTGAATGAGTTTTTCAGAGTAACAGCGGTCAGTAAGACTGCGTTATCTTTCGCATCTGATATGGCACGTGTTGAATAATGCCATGGGAAAAGTTGGCCTTCTCAAGTTGCACCATAAGATATTCTTACTGTGTATAGTTGCTGACGTGTTAAGTTTAGTCGTGACGAATTGATGATGTCTCGAGTATTGCTGCGTCTGGTTGATGATGTGTTAAATTTTTCCGAGTCTATTTTCGCCACTGAATAGCTTTCCTGTATCAATTTAGCGATGTGTTGAGTTTTCCTAACCGAGTTGATGATTTTTAGTATTTTCCTGTATACCTGTTGCCTCAGTTATTTTCAGTTGCCTGTGCTGAGTTGGGTCCGTGTTCAGTTGGAACCTGTAGAAACGAGCCTCTGCCCGATTCTTACTTGACGTATGGAAGGTAGATACCTATATCATGTTACATTTTTAGATATGAACACGTTAGGTGTTACTGCGAATATATGGGTTACGATCTCTAATATTAATTCTCAACCGAATACAACAGTATTCGATGACTGTCTAACGACTTTTATACAATCACGATCAATCATGTGGACCATTGTTTATTCGTTAGTTTACAATATGTGAGGCAATATCAGTAATTTTTAACATAATCTCCAAATATGTAACCACACGTACAGTCTCGCGTCTTTTCATATGTAGTATAATATCTATTCATGCACTTATACGGCTCGGTAGGAGAATTATAAGTCTCCTGATACACACGAGTCTGCAGGAAATACATTCAATTATTAGCGGATAAACATATGTACCGATAAACTGATTTTATTCGCTCTTCTAGCTCACCAATCGAAGCACATGGAAACGAAGCGTAGTCGAGTATTAATACGCCAGCCACGAGTGAAAAAAGAATCGGAACCTGGTCAGCATGCATCACCGGAAAGCGAACCTCGATCGCCACGTATCGTTCCCTTCTTGACCTGTTCGTCTGTCACGCATCCCGTCACTCCAACGTTAAACCTTCCGCCTTCGCGTGAACAGAGCTGGGAAGATCTCGAATCATGCGCGACGACATCCAACATCAAATTGCTTGCCGTTTCCGCGTCGACGAATCTCTTAACCATCCCACAACCGTCTTACCTAGTTAAACAACACTCTCATCCACTATTACCCAGTCAGCAACCTCTAACCTCTGGAAATTACTGGATACAGAGGCAACACTCGGATCCGGAATATGCTGGACGGCCCTCCAATCCAAATATCAGCGATCCAATACCTTTAATAAAAATCGAGGAAGGTGGAAGTTGTCTGGAAAGCAAATCTTCCGCGAAAGACAATACTTTGAGTAACTGTAGTAGCAGCGGATTGAGAATTATTCCCGCGGAATTACTCAGAAGCTCATCTATACATCAGGTAAGACGAATTTTGAAAGAAAGTTGCAATTATCATTCGACCGCGATTGACATACTCAAGGGGAGACTAATTAGGAAGACATTGACAAAGAATAATAATTACCCGGCTACATTTTTATTGGACCTGGGATTTTGCATTGATTTATGAAGAGCTCATTCCATCTTATATTCACAGAGTGAGACCCACTCTTTCGACGTTTACCCAAAAATGTAGATACAACAAAAAGTGTGGGCAACGTATGAGGTGCAAAATGTCGATATCGAGCCTCCCTTGAAGGTAGTCCTGCTACGTAGTAGTCAAGTCGAGGTTATGTATAAATCACATACTCCTGTTTAAAAAATCAAATAGGATTTTATAACGAATGATGAAAAAAATTGCCGTTTTTGTTTTATTCAGATAAGGTTTCAATCTTATGTGCTCAGATTCTATCGGCTTTTTATTCTATCGTAAAGACACGATAGAAATTTATTCTGTATCTGTTTGTATTTTTACATAATCAGTACGTGTATCTATAATAATATTAAATTTTCGCTCCAGTGCCATATGTTTATGATGCTATATGACTCATATTATTATACCATAGGTATCAATATTCGAACTCATGACGAAATCAAATCGTTTTTCATCATCACATTCTTAATTTCGATAATTTCGCGCATGTCTGGCAAGTGCTCGTTGATCGATACGAGAACAAGCGGGTACTTATCGATACACATATCTCCTTGCCATTCTTATTTGAAAATGTGGGTCAATAATCGAGATACGAACCGGAGAATTTGCTCGGTAAAGTGAAAGAAGGGCTCGGTGCTCTTCAGACTCTCGGATTCGTACTGAATCGAGGGATTTCCTTATGGTATATATGGTGACGCGTAAATTCGATTCAGACTCCCTAATATACTGGGAGAAGCAAATCGGTGCCGCGAGTGATCCTGCAATCTTCGCGGAAATCTAAAAGTTCGTGTTAGGTCATATACACGCCCTTGAAGCCGCTGCGCGTGCTACCAAGATTCGGAAATCAGTGTTGGCAGTACCTGCAGTGACGAAACATAAACTCTCTGCGGAATCTCATTAAGTACCTACGACTCCAGCAAATTATAGCTTCTCGGCCGGTGCATGAACATCGTATCAGCTCGCGTGTGCGTTGTGCAGTATCTTCCGTTATCCATTGGCGTGTCCAGACTATCGTAGTAAAACTATTTTTAAAAAACAAGATCTCCACAAACAAAAAAAATTTTGATTGAAAAAATAATTTAATTACCTCAGTCCGCATCAGTTCAGGAACTGTCGAACAGCAAACTTTCGAACGTGTAGAAACCCACAGCATACGTCAATCCAAAGTTCGCGCTGACAGCTGCAACAACCGGTATTAGTTACTCCCGGCAGTCAGACAACCTTATCCACGCTTCCGCGGCGCAGGGAGTCTCGTGCGGAAACGTCAGCTCTGAATAATGTCGCTTTTGGCACAGCAGTGAAATACACCTCGGTCTTTTTCGCTACAGGACTATTCCAGATTACATCATGCTATGATGAAGAATACAAAGTTTGATTCTTCTCGATCAAGGATCAGAAATCTCATTCGTCATAAAATCAATGACATAGCATCTCTAGCCACCGCGCCAATGAGTCTCACTCCCAATTAATGGAATTGGAGGCCAACGGTCGACAGTCTCTCGTAGATTCATGAATCTTGATATCGTCTTGCGTGTGAATTCCGCGTTTTCAATCCATAGCCGCATCTGCAAGGCCTCGCATCTGCAAGCTTGCCGATCCGGAGTTCACGTCAGCAACACAAATTTATCCGATTCTCGGTGCGGCAGCTTACAGTTTAATTCTCGAGGAAGGGCTTCAAAAATGCGTTCCAAGCAGCTCAATCACGCAGATAACTAATCTCGTGTGAATTCTGTCTGGATTCGTCTCATTCCCAGTGAACTCAGGCGGTAGCGCTCATTCTGCTCAGAGACTGCAGTGCTTTAGTGACCACGATCTTCTTCACCTCGTTCAACAAGTCTGGGTACAAGAAGAGAATACAAGTTGCCTCAAACACTGTAGTCTCCAAGAAAGAATTTCAGTGTTAGCAACACTAGTAAAACGCACTCTCGAACGGCAGAATGGCGCTACGTTATACGTATATGGTATAGAGACAGGGCGTGGCGTCCTGGCGCCAGGGCGTGTCTAGACTAGCCCTGACCCCTACCCGCAACTACCCCCTCCCAATGCTGCTTTCTGAGTGGTTGTTCCTTGGGTGTGAAGGGGGCGTGTCTGCCCCCACTACCCCACCCTCATTCCTGATTGGTCCCCCCACAAACCCTACCCCCATCCCTAATTGGTCCCCAGCAGTCCCCACCCCCGACCGCCTATCCTAGTGTTCTGATTGTTGCAGCGTCGCAGCGCCATCTGACGGATTTTGACCCATACTTGATTGCCGATGCGCCATCTACTATTGGTAATCGTGTTACCGATAGTAGGTAAAAGCACATCGAATGTTGGCATTCGGTCGAGTAGAAAACTAATTACCGATGCGCTATCTACTATTGGTAATCGTGTTACGGACAGTCGGTAAAGTAGATCGGATGCTGGCAGCCGATCTAGCAGAAAATGTATCGGCGATCGGTAAAGCAGATCGGTTGTCAACCGTCGGTTAATAATATTGTGTACCCATCCACCGGTTAAATATGCCCCGTCGTCGATAACCGAGACCCCTCCGTAGCTTTGTAAACATTTTTGTTAATTAAAAAAATGTATTAATTGAAACTACTATTTATAACAACGATAAATGAAAAGGCTCGTTATTTTTTAGTTTCATAAAAAAACTGTTTTATTTTAACATTCGCGTATAACAAACATGCATTGTTCACCCGTAATTTTCAATGACATCCGGGGCATTTACGACGAGCTGGTGGTGGACAGTCAATATGTGTTTTCGTACCCGATTTGTTGTAATGTACATAGCACGGCGGGTACGAGGAGACCTCGCGGTCAACCTTCAGATGCTCCGGTAGTTTGTCATACAGAATTTCTATTTTTCTTCCCCAATGTTTCAACAGCAGCGGTTTCAGTATGTACGCGAGCTCAGCTTTAGTGAAGTCTCGGGGATCCTTGCAGCAGTCGATCATGAGTATACTGTCAATAGTATTCATTGTGGTTGGAAAGAGAGGCAAATATACTTTCACCACGACGTTTCCTTTTCAACTAACTTTTTTCACAGCTGTTACCATTAGATATATAAAGGGTGGTTAAATTTTAAGGGCCGATGTTGAATGTGAACCACACCTAAACGTCAAGTTTTTTTCTGCATTTCATTTGACATTTCTCAATTTCAGACTAACTCAATTTGAACCATGGAAAGATACACAATCGAGCAACGCGTTAGTTATTCAGGCTTATTATGAAAATGGGCATTCAAATCAAAATGCATATCGTGCACTTCGTGATTTTTTCGGTCAATTTAATCGTCCAAATGTGCGTACAATCGGAAAAATCGTGCAAAAATTTGAGCAAACCGGGTCTGTAGGAGATATTAAAACACCAGTGCATGCTCGTACAGCTCGTACTGCAGAAAATATTGCTGCTGTTCGCGATAGTGTGGCTGAAGAGCCGTCCACCTCAACTCGTCGTCGTGCCCAACAATTGCACCTCTCACGCTCGTCGTTGATGAACATTATGCATAAAGACTTGCATTTACACGCTTATAAGGTGCAATTGACTCAAGAACTAAAGCCTCTAGACCATTCCAAACGTCGTCAATGGTCAGAATGGTGGCAAGAAATGGCAACAGTGGATGATCAATTTTCGAAGAAAATCATCTTCAGTGATGAGGCACATTTTCACCTCAGTGGATTCGTCAATAAGCAGAATTGCCGCATTTGGGCGAATCATAATCCAAGAGTGATTGTCGAAAAACCAATGCACCCACAAAGAGTGACTGTTTGGTGCGGTTTATGGGCTGGCGGCATCATCGGGCCGTATTTTTTCCAAAATGAGGCTGGTCAGGCAGTTACTGTGAATGGTGTTCGCTATCGTGAGATGATAACGAACTTTTTATGACCCGAATTGGAAGATATGGATGTGGGCGATATGTGGTTTCAACAGGACGGTGCCACTTGCCACACAGCTAACGAAACAATGGCTCTTTTGCGCGACAAATTCAATGGCCGTGTTATCTCACGTGGTGGCGATGTCAATTGGCCGCCAAGATCATGTGATTTGACACCGTTGGACTTCTTTCTTTGGGGTTATTTGAAAGAAAAGGTGTACGTCGATAAGCCAACAACAATTCAAGAGCTAAAGGATGAGATAATTCGGCACATTAACGGCATAGAACCTCAATTATGCCTAAGCGTCATCGAAAATTTGGACCATCGGATGGAGGTGTGCCGCCGAGGTCGCGGCGGCCATTTGGCCGATATTTTGTTCTATACATAATTGAACCATACCATATTATCATAATAAAAAGAATTGACAATAATTTCCTAAATAATTTGTGTTTTGTTCCAAATCAACATCGGCCCTTAAAATTTAACCACCCTTTATTAGGTGCGCAACTAAGTTCCCGCTGTTTTTTTTTTTTTATGAAAATGCAACTTTATTGCGAAAAAATGTTTACAAATGAATCATTCAAAATATTGCCCATCGCTAGCGACAACTTTTTCCCATCTTTCTGGCAGAGCTCGAATACCGTCACGGTAGAAGTGTTCGTTTTTTGAGGCTATCCACGAATCAAGCCAATTTGAGATGTCTTCATATGAGCTGAACTGCTGATTAGCCAGACCATGTGCCATCGAACGGAACAAGTAATAATCGGACGGCGCAATATCTGGGGAATATGGCGGGTGGGGTAGGACTTCCCATTTGAGCGTTTCTAAGTAGGTTTTAACGGGTTTGGCAACGTGAGGCCGAGCGTTGTCATGCTGTAGAATCACTTTTTCGTGCCTCTGCTTGTATTGTGACCGCTTTTCGCGCAGTGCTCGGCTCAATCGCATCAATTGAGTTCGATACCGTTCCCCAGTGATGGTTTCGTTCGGTTTCAACAGCTTATAATAAATAACACCGCCCTGGTCCCACCAAATACACAGCAAAATCTTCGTAGCGTGAATATTCGGCCGAGCCGACGACGTAGAAGCACGACCGGGCAGTCCCCATGATTTTGTTCTCTTTGGGTTGCTGTAATGAATCCATTTTTCATCACCCGTAACGATGCGATGAAGAAAACCCTTCTTTTTTTTGCCGCTGGAGCAGTTGTTCACAGGCGAAAAAAACGACGCTCAACGTCTCTTGGCTTCAAATCATAAGGAACCCAAATTCCTTGTTTTTGAATCATTCCCAACGCATGCAATCGCTTGGAAATGGCTTGGCGAGTAACTCCTAATGCTGAAGCAAGCTCATTTTGCGTTTGGCACGCATCCTCATTCAGCAATGCCTCCAATTCAGCGTCTTCGAAGGTTTTTGGCCTTTCTTCACGCGAATGGTCGTCAACATCAAAATCACTGTCTTTGAAGCAACGGAACCAATCACGGCATGTTGTTTCACTTAGAGCAGCATCTCCGTAAACTTTTTGGAGTTCTCGATGCGCTTCGGCCGCCGTTTTCTTCGAATGAAAGAAGAAAAGCAACACTTTCCGCAAATGACGATTATTTGGCACAAAATCAGATATTTTCACACAACCAAAAGTATATGACGCAAAAACAAAATCACTAATGTGTTAAAGCAGTTTGTTTACTATGTGTCTAACAAGAGGACCTCCAGGTACGTGGAACACCGATTCGGACCAAATTTTTTTTACAGGTAGGTTGCACCTAGGGGTGCAATAGGTGCAAGTAATAGGACGCGCTTCTCAGCCGTTTTCGAGATATAAAATATTAAAAATTTCCGAGCGTCCATATACTCTCTATATACTCTCTGCGTTAAGTAATTTTCAACAGAGCGCGTAGCATAGTCGGCAACGTCTCCGCTTCGTAAGCGCTGGATTGCCGGATCGAATCCCGGCGCAGACTTTAAAAAAAAAAATTATTATTATTATTTAATCATTTCTATGGCAACTACTATGCGGTAATATTAATATTTCCGTAAAGGAATGAATAAATATTTTTAATTGTGGATCATTTTGGTGTTATAAGGAAAAACGAGCAGCTTTTTTTTATTTATTTATTTTTTGGTTGAAAGTTCGGGAAAGAATTGTGACAAATGGATACACGAGTTTAAAAGAATAACCAATCTTTTTATTAACTTTTCATTGGTTATCGCAACTACAAGAACTAGGGTGGTACTGATCATAAAAACATGGAAAACAATAATTATTTCGGCATCGGGCGCACGTAATAAATGCCGAATTTCCGCTTCCGCAAGGATTTTTCAAGTCGTCAATCGCGAAGCAAACCTCGTTAACGTTTAGAAAAGATCTCCTGTCGTCATATAATTTGGCAGCGAACCAAGCGTATCGTCACATGTCGCAAAATATTGGAGAAGACAGTTGATGGTGAACAATAGATTGAATTTTGATACAGTCTTTCCTAGAATTAATTTCCTATCCTGTTCGATAATATAAGAACAATTCTGGAGTCTCTTGATAAAATTTTTAACTTGGCGGTAGAAATATACATCGCACGGTTGCACTAATGGCGTGCACTTTGGTGGAATGATCTTTACAGTGCACGTTGGTAAACCCTCCTTATCGGTAAAAATCTCGTCATATAATAATGGATTCGTTTGGCCGCCCCAGGAATCAATGAGCAACAGGAATTTCTCCTTATTTACGTATGGCATCATAACATTAGTTAAAAAATCCCTGTACAGTGCTGTATTCAGTTTGCCGGACTTGGAAGATGTGACGACGACGTTCGTATATTTTTCCGCATATTTATCGATAGATTTTTGAACCACTAGTCCAAATTTGCCGGTGGTCTCTTGCAAGCCAACGTAGACGGTCGGAAGTAACTTACCCGATAGGCTCATAGCATACTGTGCCGTGTATGAATGGGTCACTTAAACTCGTGTATCCATTTGTCACAATTCTTTCCCTACCTTTCAAGCAAAAAATAAATAAATAAAAAAAGCTGCTCGTTTTTCCTTATAACACCAAAATGATCCACAATAAAAAATATTTTTCATTCCTTTACGGAAATATTAATATTATCGCATAGTAGTTGCCGTAGAAATGATTTAATAATAATAATAATTTTTTTAAAAGTCCACGCCGGGATTCGATCCGGCGATCCAGCGCTTACGAAGCGCTTATTATAAGCGCTATATAAATTCTTATGAAAATTATCCAGAGTATAACCACGAGCCATAAAATCAAGAAACATAATACAGTATTCACCGCATACTTTAGACTTGAGTGATTGAAGGGGCTGCGTGTTCCACTCGTAGCTTCGACAGTTTCTGCGTAGACTGTTATGGTGTTGGTTAATAAGTGGGGGCAATCCATAACTATCGAAAAAGATTCCATGCCCATTTTTATCAACGTAAGTGGCAACCTAGATCGCCCAGGTAGATTATGCTCGTCTCTGTTTAGAACCAATGCTGCGAGTCTAGACCAGCGACTCGGGATGCGATCGGCCGGAAATACTCCTTTCGTCTGAGCAGATATTTGTTGTAGAGCGTCTAATATCTGTAGGCTGTTCATGCTGTTTACACAACTGCTGGTGACGCTTAGAGTGTGATTGACGTTGCTTCTGCTGATGCTAATGATGGTTGCGCGGTGGTTGCTCTGGCTGGTGTTTGTTACGCGGGGGTGGTAGTGGTTGTTTAGCACTCGGTGAGACTACTGGTTTTTCTCTGCCACGGAAAAGTATAGTTATTTCATCGTTAGCCGGTACAGTTCCTTCATGCAGCGACGACTTATCACTGTTGCACGATGACGTAATATATACTCTACGCCTTGTGATATATCGAGCGTATTTTCCTCATTTGATGCTTCGTTGTTCGGTTGGCGTTGTTGATTTTTAATAAGTGTTGATTTATCGACAAGTTGTGAATAAATGTGACTAACCACGTCGAGCTCTTTAAACAGGAGCCACGAACGTATTTTTGCCACGTTATTTAGAGCATATTTTACATCGTCTTCTTTCGAAATACCATGGTGAATACAGTAAACGTTGTTGATGGGCATATTTTTTAACAATGGACCTCGTATTCTTCCAGATTGATGATTTCGCGCCCCAGAACGTCGCGTAAAAGCTCGGCTTTCGGCAAGCCTCTTGTGTAAATACGCAAGGCATAACGACACATTAAGCGTAGATTGGTGTAGATTTTTTTCAACGGTGTATCACCGTCAAGCCATTCCAATCCATGATGAAAATACGTTCGTTTATTGTTGCTCGTACGTACACTCTTTGGTAGTTCACCAAAGTCATATGGTGGTTCGACAAACCAATGACCATAATGTTCTTCTTGAAGAGTCGTCACAGCTATCTCCTTTGGTAGAAAATGGTTGTTTGCATCGTAGAGCGCTTGAATATCCACTATAACGTCCATTATGAGGGTTTGATGTAGACTGATACCAGGTATGGTTGCGTAGACGAGTTTAAATATTACAGCGTCGGGTGTGACGCCCTCTCACGCCCTAAAATCTGCAATGACCTGACGTGTGGAATCTATCTCTATTACATTATCATACTCGGCGTATACCCCACAATGTAATGTAGATGTCAGAGGCGCTGCAAACCGTACTTCGATTCTTACACTACCTTGTCTTACGAGATTCCAGTGACCGAAGTAACTTGCTGATAAGTCCGGTGTCAAATCAAAGACATACAGACAGTAGCCTTTGGGATAGTCGCCCCTGGTTATATCTAGGCCCTCATTCTGAAAGTGTATACCTGTACCGCTAAAGAGCGTGTGATAACTGTCTATCCACTTTTCGTTACCATCAAACACCGGTTGAAGAGGCTTGCTCGGTATTTATTGACCATCGACATACAGAGAGAGGAAATTTATCGAATGATTATTAAAGTTAAACGGATTTAACGTTGTACTGCCATTGAATGCTCGATTATTCACAAAACCAAGAATTATTCGTTTATGTAATTGGTCTAGAATAACGTTATCCAGAGTATCGCCAATGATACCGCTATGCATCGTAAAAGCTTTAACCTCAACCCTTGTTATAGGATACTTAGCGGTTGTTTTTGCAAGCATTTTGGCGTGAGCTATCAGCACGCCTGGTGCGATTTTTGCTCGACGGACGAGTAATGTAGCCTCGGTGATATGTAGTTTATGTGTCATACAGGCCGTAGGAGTCTCCATAAGACAAAAATCGTCTTTTGATCGTCCGAGCCGTAACCGTACTTCCACACCGTTCAGCAGAAATTTATCCTGATTAAAAATATCGCAATGTAAATGTCCAATCATATCTAAAGTCCGACCATTCTTTATGTACTTTTCACGATTATTCAGACCGATATTAGGGCTATTTGATGCACCTGGTAGAGTGTCAAATGTACCGGGCGTGTCAGCGTACCATAGCGCGGTCGTTAAGTGAGAATTTTTAGCAGCCGGTCCATAATTGAGTAACGTCTCAATATATGCTCTGTAGGGGTATGCATTGTTTGGCGATGCCACGAGTTTGTGGTTAAAATATACATCCACCTGATTGAAAAGGCTATGCAGAAAATTATTAACAGGTGCTACGTTGTACTGTGATTCAGCTGTTGGAATAACCCTAACATTTACAATAATCATTGTATGAGCTAGGTCCAGGTATTCTTCACCGTGGCCATGTATGACAAATTCCAGTGGTCCGTCATCCGTGAGGGACGACACAGGCTTGTAGTGTATCCATTGTGATGCTTCTATAGCCGTCTGCGTCGTTCATACATTCGGAGGAGTGTGAGTGTAAGAACGACATTGTTAAACACCTCCAAAAATATCGTTGGTCTTTGCTCGTTTGCGCCTACTCTTTTCGATACCTCTTCTCTTTCTCTTTGTTATCCTTTTCTTTTTATTCTTTGCGACACCGGGATGTTTCCTTGCTGCAATGCGTCTACGTCTCGTTGACTTTTTCTTCTTCTTCTTCTTCTTTATTCCTAACGATTTTTTCGAAATACCAGTACGCCTTTTCCTCGTCCTCGTAGGCACGCGTCCCGATAACGACTGTATCATGCGAGCGGTGCCTACAGCATTATATTCTCAACCATTCATGAGAAGAGCGATTTTTTCATGGTCTTTTCGTTGTAATTTAACTCCAGATTCGGCTGCGCGTCGACGCAATGACTCCTTGAATGGCATTTTGCCACCGCTCACATCCTCGATAACGTGTAAACCCGTGCGAATGGTTTCTTTCCCTATAGCTTTAGTACCTCTCGTCAACAGTGGTAAAACACTCCGAAATAGACCACCGAGAAAACTACCGATGCCGTGACCGCGCTGATGCGGGGAACCCGCAAACACGTTACCTATATAACCACCTCCGCCACCTATTTGATTCTCATAATACGTCGTATAATAAGCACACATATTGTCTAATTGAGTCGTTTGAAATGAAGTGTGAGCGTTAATGTTCCATACTCGAATGCAATAGGATTACCCAGATGATCTCTTATATCCACCTCGATCGTTCTAAAGCAATTGTTGAGTAAACCTATGTAATTTGACGATGAGAAACATTTTACTTGCGTTGTACTATACGTGTAGTTTTTTGTATTTAAATTTACAATCCTGAGTAGTGCTGTCTGTGTATCACCTACTGTATACGGTACACAAATATCGCTGTAGACAAAAAGCTGATCGGGCAGAGCCCTATTTATACAGGCGGGTACTCGTCCTACGCGTGGAACGCCTCGTATAAGCTGCAGGTAAAGACCCCCTGGGGTTTCTCGGTCAAGCAGCAGTTCTTCGTGTTTCTCGAAGCCCAATATACGTGCTATTTTACTACTCATTCGTAATACTCCAGGGTAGCCTAGAGGTTTAGGGCACGACTCTGTTACCTCAGACTCGAGGGCAACGTACCCTTTAGCCCTTTCAACATTTACAATTTTTATGCCTGCTTCTCGCAGCCCCGGTAAATCATTGATATTTTCTACAATTTCCTCGTGATTTTTGTACAAACCTCGAGGTATTCGGTTTGTAGTAACTTCTTTATTCTCACAGGCCATCCAACCGATTATCGTATCTGCTTCTTGTAAATGCGTCATTGTACAGGGTGTTATGCCGGTACCGAGTAATTGGATTATTCGGTAGTCAGTATAATATTAAAAGTTATCATTTTTTGGGATCGTTTGCCGATAGGGAGATGGATCTCGAGTAAAAGATGGAAACGCGAATTTATATAAAAGGAAGTATTTATTATAAGCAACGGTAACTTTCCGTTGCCTATTTATATATCAAAGTAAGAAGTACAATAATGCGTTGTTTCGAGTATTAAACGAGGAACCAACCGTTCTCTTTTCAATCTAATTTTATACTGTCTTTTCGTAAAGCAGTTGCTAACTGTCTTCACGAAAATCCCTTAATTCGCAATTTTAGCGTTAGCCTTTCGCCCGAACGCCAAGCGAGTCGCTCATGCTGCGTCAGCGTTCTTGGGGTCGTTCATACGATCGGGCATTGGACTTCGTTTCTTGTCTTGAACGAATTCCAATGTTTCGTTACTATGGAATATTCCCGAATATACTAAATACGGAGTGGAATATTCCGCGGCACAACAAGGGTATATGAATTTCCGATAAGCCCACAACCCAGCAACCCTTTAACGATATTTCACGCGGCAATTGAGTTATAAAATGTGTTGTTGTATTTTCGGGAAAATACTTCAGACTGCTGTTGCTCGGTAGAACAAGAAAAAAATTATCCTCGTCATGCATCGTTTGGACAAAATTTCGTTTATTCGAGACCGTACACGTTTGACGCTGGTATCCACGAGTTAAATTTCGCCGGATATCCCACCCAACTCACGAAAATTTGTTTTTTCGCACCGTGTCCTTTTGTCCGTAAAACTTGATCAATCTTGAATTCTTTATTCTTCTCCATACGCTTCTCTTAACACTCGTTAGTTCTTCGGGGTAAAAGAAACCATCGATAGTTTTGTCTTCGAGATCGCGCAACACATACACATACAAGCCCTGTCTATGTAAAACTTTTTTGATACGAAAAATTTCTTCACTCCAATTTTTCTCGTAACCTTTTTCGAAGGTGCCTTTAGTTCTACTGATTCGAACGTAACCGCCGGGTTTGTATTTATACGTTGTGAAACGTCTCTTTTCACGTCGCTTTATCGCGCCAATTGTCATATTGCGCACCGCTATATCGGCATTATATAGCGTTACGGCGGCCGGTTGCATTTTAATGCTCGAGTGTACAGCATGATTGTACGCATAAACCAATTGTTGTAGTATATCGATGTAACGATGAATATTACGATGCGTGAAGTAGCGCCACATCCGTTCCTTGAGAGTGCGATTAAAACGCTCGACAATCGAGGCTTTTACATCAGGATTACGAGCAACGCGAAATTGTATGTTTTCATCTTTGAGAAATTTTTGAAGTTGACCACCGAGGAATTCTTTTCCACGGTCGGTTTGTAGTGAAACAGGTGTACGACCATCGTTACGCTCGAGAATACGTTTAAATGCCTTTGTTACTTCGCGCACAGTTTTGTCCTGCAAGGGTTCGATCCAGGCGTATTTGCTGACAACGTCAATTACCATAAGCAGATAGGAGACGTTGTCGTTATAGCTATTCAATGAACGTAGATCCACGAGATCGGCCTCCCAGACATCGTCAATATTTGTAACATTGTAATACAGTCGTGGAAAGACACGGTGCACGGGTCTATGAATGGTATAACTATCCTGCTGAGTGAGCCAGTCATACACGGTGTCTGCTTTATTTTTGTTACTGATTAAACGTCGCGCACCAGCGTATCCAGCTGGATGCGAAGGATCGTAGTACACTTTTTCGAAAGTCATCTTTCACCGCTCGTTGCACAGCTCGTTCTAAATCTTTATCCACTTTTCAAATACTTTTAATACTTCTGTTTTCCGACGTTTTGAAGAAGTATTCCCAGGGTGTACTCGTATATCGCCGCCGTCGTTGTCGTCGTAGTCGTCGTTGGAATTATCGCCGACCGTATCCACATTCATAGAATGCGAGTCGTTATGTTGCATCATCTGAACATCTTTTCTTGGTTGTTTAGTACCTCTAGATACGCCTAAATCCCACAATCTACTGTTGCCTATAAATTTACGCGGAACGCTTTTGTGCGTAGACTAACGATAAACTCGTGTCTGCCTGTTGCTTTAAAGTTTTTTCTACCTTGTACTGCATCGTTTATAAGGTCGACAATATTAGAATTTGGAATGAGGATACTGTCTATTGTTACACACCCTTTTTTGTCCCATTTTATTCTTTTTGATTCATCACTCGTGGGTTTGCGTAGAAACTTTAATAACGCATTCACAGAGACAATTGATTAGAGGCTTATCAGCATTACGCAATATGGATTTTCGCTGTTTTTTATTTGAATAATAAATAGCATTAAGTAGGGCTATACAACGTTCATCGAATGGAATGTAATGTGTATTTTTCTTCTTATTTTTCTTCGCGCTGGTGCTATCCCTCATTATTATAGTTTCACAGTAGATGTATTACGGGTGAATGCCCGAGTTTTTTGGCGTGATGCGTACGCGACTCATATCCATTACCGACTGATGTGGTGTCTACTTGTGCTTCCAATTAAATACGTTGACGAGTGTTTTTCGGCATCTAGACCAGCATTCGTGGATCATCGGGATATATCATTGTACGACATCAACAATAATCGGGTGTCGTTTGTTTAAGATCCAAGGGTAGATAACCGTGTGGCTGTGCGGTAGCATCGTAATATGAATCAGTTAGAAATCGTGGATTCTCGGGGTATACTTGTCTCGCCAGATGTGTAATTTGTGCTCGATCACTTGGATTTTTAAATATCACCATATAATCGGCGTTTAATGATATATCACGTTGTCCATGTCCCTGATGGAAAATATTTTGTGTGATAAAAATCACACTAATATTTTTATGATGGCTACCTTTTGTGAAAAGGTCGACAATGGTATTATTTGAGGATTCGCGCATTAAATCATCGATAATAACCAATTTTTTCAAATTATTGTCGCTCGAATAATCGTCCTGTTGCGGTAGACCCTCGTTAAATTCAATTTTTGGGATTTTGGATTTTTTATTACTTCCGGTCTTAGTAATTAACGACGACGGTTGTTGTTCACATGTGTTATTCAGAGCAGCGATATCAGAATTGAGAGTATCTCCATAAAAGAATATAATTCAGTTAAATTCAATGTTACTCATTGAATTGAGAAACTTTAGAAATGTTCTCACGAAAACTGTTTTCCCACATCCAGTGGGGCCACAAATCAGCGACGTCCACGGATGTTTCCAGCGTACATCCATTATTTTTACTTATGAAGCGTGACAAATCCACGATACTATTGATGATGATGATGATGACGGTGAATATCGTAGAGTAACGAGATGCAAAATCGCATACACCAAGTGCACAATAAGTATATTCGATTTTCGAATTTTTTGGTGGCGTTAGGTTGGTACTCATGTCCCTCACTTATGCTGACAAAGTCGGCCATTTTGAATGTTTAGTTAATTGTTGACAGCTAGTTTGGTTGGACGTGTTTTGGCTTGTCTTCGATTTTTGCCTATTCCGCGTTTTGCCTTTTGTCGCGTTAACATTGCTAAGGAGCTGTTGGACTCGGTCCGCGACGACCCAAATTTGCTCCAGAGGGTCATAATTGGTGACGAATCATGGGTTTATGGTTATGCCGTGGAAACCAAAGCTCAATCATCGCAATGGAAGCTGCCGCATGAGCCAAGACCGAAAAAAGCGCGCCAAGTTCGGTCGAATGTGAAGGTTTTGCTTACAATTTTCTTCGATTGCAGGGCCGTGGTGCATCATGAGTTCTTGCCACAGGATTGTACAGCCAATAAGGAATATTACCTGCAAGTTATGCGCAATTTGCGCGAAGCAATCCACCAGAAACGCCCGGATTTGTGAAAGAACAAAAATTGGCTTTTGCACCATGATAACGCCCCTGCTCACATATCGTTGCTTGTGCGCGAATTTTTGGCCAAAAAAAAACACTCTAATGATGCCGCAGCCACCGTATTCCCCAGACCGGGCCCCCTGTGACTTTTTTCTGTTCCCAAAACTGAAGAGGCCCATGAAAGGACGACGCTACGCCACGATTGAAGCGATAAAGACGGCATCGAAGGAGGAGCTGAACAAGATCACAAAAAATGATTTTTTTAAGTGCTTCGAGGATTGGGAAAAACGTTGGCATAAATGTATTATATCCGAGGGGAATTACTTTGAAGGGGACAAAATAGATATTAGGAATAAATAAATAATTTTTGAAAAAACACAAAATTCGCGATACTTTTTGAACAGACCTCGTACAGATACACGCTCGCCTGGTCATAAGCTTATGAGCGAGCGTGTGTCGCCGCGGCACGTGCGCACAATTTAGCTTTTAAAGCGCATGTGTATTCAGAAGATTGTGATTTTTTTGTTTTTCACCATTTGATGTACATTTTAAATAAATTTTTCAAAACAACTATTAATGCTGATGATGCTGAGTAAAAAACACGTTTAAATAGCGTACATGTTTCTTTATTGTAGGGAGTATTATACATAAAAATATTAATAATTTCAATTTATACTGAGACGAGACATGGGGTGGGAAGGGTTATCAACGACGAGTCACGCGTGCATTTAAGAAAAGTAACGCAATAATTATCTTAACATCTACAACTGGTAAAATTAATTATTGTCATCATAATCATGTGTTATCGTGTGAATTATGAAAAATTAATTCTTGCGTAACCGAGGACAATCGTTCTTCGGTCATTCTTCAAACGGTTTAGAACCCACCAGAGAAATGTCTGTGATTAATTTTTTCACCTCCTGTGTTATGAACGGAACACAAAATATCTGCAACCCCAGGAACAATATATCGAAATGTTCAAGGAATGAGGGATCCACTCGATGACGTACAGCTTCACACAGTTTAGAGCTATTCTGTGTTAAAAGAGTTATACGCACTTGGTCCACATTCTCGACTAGTTCTTTAGCGGGAATATGTATAACTAATTCAGCACATAGAACATCGATACAGTTTTAACTATACTCGGTGAATAGATGTTTTTCTTCTTCTTCTGTGGTGGTGGTTCCAGCTGTGTATTTTCATCGTTAGGGTTGACGTCCTCGGCGACCACATCGTCCTTGGCTTGGTCGAAAACACTGGATTTTGAGCCAAATGAGGACGCGAAGTGAATCTCGCAGTCATCGATGTTGAGTGTTTTACGGATGCGTTGATCCGCTTTCCAGCCATAATTCGTACAGGCCCCGAAATATGATGCTATCTCGGTCAAAGCATCTTGTAGCTTACACCACTTTGTAGATTCAAAGGTAATACCACCCGACGAGTTATTATGCTGCAGCTTAACGACCGGTGTAACGTCACCGCTTGCACGTACCTGAAGACCCACAGTTATCCTCTTTGTTTCCGAGTAGTATAAATTGTATGTTGTAGCAAGCAACAACGGTGCTTCAAAATGTTCCGTGGTTATATAAATACAACAGAGCGACACGGAAAAATGAATAAATGATCAGGGAAACGAAGCTACGATAACTGTATTTCGTAGCTTGTCACGGGTCGGACTGCCACCCGATCCTCTCATATGTTGGAATGGTGGGAGCAAGCGTTTACCCCCATCAACGTAACCTTAGTAGAGCATATAGAGAAGTTATACTTCTGTATACTACAAATTATTGTAGTGTAGAAAATTGTTTATTTCATTACAAATAGATATTTCATGGCGTAAAATTTGAAACATTATAGCAACCCCCTGGCCTGATGTAGTTACGTTTCAGTGATGGTCGAAAGAAATTTGCATTTTAATGAGTCTACGGTAGATGGAAAACACTTGAACGTTATACGTATAAGAATAAATATACGAATTTTCATATTGTGCGTCTACCTGTACGAGAGAGTATCTATGACTCGAGGGTCAGCGCAGTCAGTACGGCCGGCTGTAAATAGGTATAAACAGGCGCCGCATTGTATTGACCATATACAAATTCAATAGCTAGCGTCTGTACTGTAACATAGTTACACTCTCTAGCCCACTTTATTATGTCGAACGGTATAAAGAGCCGAGGGATACGCAGAAACATCTGCGAAATTAGAATAGATACAGAAATACCGAGGTTTGCGGGCACTAAGCCATCGCACCCGAGTATGAAAAAGTAGCTACGTCACACCTCTGGAATTCCCTCGCTGACACAAACAGCAGGTCAGCGACCAGCTGGCCTTGCTGGGCGGCGAGGGGAAGGCGGTCAGCGGGGCGACGGTTAGCGGCGGAATCAGGAAATGCATTAAATTTTAAAACTACGAAGGAAAAATAGGCAGAGGGGACTGAGGCGAGGGGAAGCCTATAAAAGGTCGGTCCGGGGAGAGAAGAGCTCTCTTAGCGTGAAAGCTTAAACATTGGAGGACAGCAAATCGATAACGAAAAAATTCTAATTAAAAAGTGGAAATTCAGGAGTCATTTAAAAAATTACATAGTGTAGAGTCTGTGTTCACTCCAGAAAGTAAAACAAGTGAGTGACACCCAGAGGCCCGCAAAAAAGGAAAAGACAGGCGAGAAATAACTATATAATTAACAATAACCAGTTGTATAGTAGGAAAATTGTCAAATAATCAAAATTAAGCTAGTTTATAAGGTGAACAGAGTAGGTGCATATGATTAAGTAATACGATTAAGCGAGTAAGTTTTAAGAGAATAGGATTAAGGACATAAATTCAGGCATAAGAAATTAAGTGCATCGAATTAAGCAAGTAGTGTGTAAGGAAATAAAATTAAATAGTGTGGATTCTAAACCGGCAGTATAAGCAGAAATCGCCCGATTGTGTGAGTGGAAGAGAGAAAGAGAGAACGTGAAACAAGAGTGACAGAGAAAGCATTGTAAACAGAGTTGATACATTCTGTCAAGGAGTGAGTTCGATGCGAGTGGCTGTGTGTGTGCGTGTTTAAAGTTACTGGGTCAATACTAACGCATTGACACGTAACAGAGGCTCGAGCCCGAGGATACTGAGAATTTGTGCACGCATAAGACGAAATAATATAAAAATAATCGCCCGAATTCCCGAATTTCAATGCACCATCCTAGGTATTAGTGGCCGGAAACCGTAAAATGACATGTTATGAAATTATTCACGTTGTTAATTACCTTACGCTCACACACCTTGAAGTCTCATATAAATTAGTACTGTGTCTGAGCCCGAATTTCCCACGAAATATAAAAATAATTGTAAACGATAAAAATTATCGTTACAATACATTGGAACATAATTTATTACGTCGCTCGAGGGGTTTTCAGTTTTCCACCAAAGTCTGATGATTATCATTGTCGTAGCAGTGTAAGGGTTGATTGACAATGACACAGAAACGTTTGCCGGATATACCATTTTTGAATAAGTAAATATGAATATAATTATATGTAAAGAGAGTAGCAAAAACGAAAAATTACTCGTAATATATTTTTGAAAATGAATTTATTATAAGAATGTATACTGAATATAATTTTGTAAAATAAGCTAGTCCACGTCCACAAGCGTATATGTAAATGTTGTGTATTATTTTTTGTCAATACACAACACCTGATGGAAAATCTGTCGTAGAATTTGCGTTTATTGTCTTGTATACACGTGTTACAGATGTATATATAAATGGAGACTGTCTATTTTGTCAATGCAGTCTAGTATAAAAACGGCAAACGTTTCGTATTACCGTATTGTAAATAGATACCAAAAGTGCATATATAAATGTAAATTAAGAATGTCTGTTTTAGACAATACAGCTTTCTCAGAAAAACGGAAGGAGTGTAGCACTTCATGTTTACACTCTAGCCAAAGTGATAGTACGAATTAAGTCATCTTTAAGAAATAGTAGGCGCCTACGCTGGTTGACACTGAAGCAGAGTTATCGTCGTAAGAATGTCTGTTTAGATAATGCAGCTCATTAGGGAAAATGGTAGGCGTGCATGGGTTCATGTTTACAGCCTTTCCAAAGAGGTAGTACGAAATAAATTATCTTGAAGAAATAGTGCACGGCTGTGTTTCGCCAACCATTTAAAACCGTTGGTAAACCGCAATAAGGTGCAACAGCTACGGAAATCTATTTGCGAGACTTACCGTGTTTGTAAATCTTGTGATAAAGTTATGAGTAATAATCACAAGATTCACGAATGCGGTGTTTCTTTTTGTCGCTTGTGTCGTAGCTCGCATGGCTACAATGATCGTTGTTATATGCAAATTTTCAAACCACGGAAAGAATTGGAACCGGTCGCGGCATACCCTGAAAGGCTATTCATATTTTACGATTTTGAAACGCGCCAGGATAAGCCGTATATTACTCCAAATACGGGAGACGACTCGTTCGAGCACGTAGTCATTCATTGTGTAGCGCAACAGCTGTGTGAGGTTTGTTTTTCAGCGGGAGAGCATCTACCCTTGAGCCGTTGCTCGTGGTGTGGGGTGCGAGAGTTTTTATTCAAAAATAATCCAGTAGCTGAATTTGTAGATTTGGCCGTGCGACCTTCTACGAAATTTCGTAATATAGTGTGTATTGCACACAACGTCAAGGCATTTAACAGCAAATTTATATTGCGAAGTATCATAGAACGTTCCACGGATATACCCACTACCAGTATAATCTTGACCAGTAATTCAATAGTTTCAATGCGGGTGGGCTGCACGACTTTTATAGACAGCATCAATTATTTTCATATGCGACTCAGTGCACTACCCAAAGCCTTTGGGTTTAGCGAGCAACTGACCAAGGGTTATTTCCCGCACCTCTTCAACACTGAAGATGCACGAGGATATAACGGTGTTCTCCCCGCAGCTACGTATTACTCGCCCGACACTATGAGTAAACTAGACCGCGCAGAATTTTACGAATGGTACGCTGAG
Organism: Cylloceria caligata; assembly: GCA_963942595.1. Classification (NCBI taxonomy): domain Eukaryota; kingdom Metazoa; phylum Arthropoda; class Insecta; order Hymenoptera; family Ichneumonidae; genus Cylloceria; species Cylloceria caligata. The sequence goes on along the minus strand of OZ012706.1, from coordinate 56,628,850 downwards.
CAAGTCGATAAAGCCGTTACATTTGATTCTGAAAAAGAAATTTTTAAGTATTGCAAGATGGATGTTGACATACTCCGTCGAGTTTGCTTCGAATTTCAGATATTTTTATCTGTAGGTAATACATGCCCATTCACCGAGGCCACTATGATAGCATCGGCTTGCTCGGTCGTGTACCGTCGTAATTTTCTAAGACCCGATACAATTGGTCTTATACCTGCCGGTGGCTATATGCGTGCGGAAAATCACTCACAGCAGGCCGTCGACTGGCTATTATGGGTCGAGCATGAGCTCGGTCATGCGCTTATTCACGCGGCTCGCACCGTGAATATAAGCTACCCGAAAGGCCACGTGTCGACGGCTATCTAGAGGTAAACAATCGTCGTATTGTTTATCAATACCATGATTGTTATTGGCACGGATGCTGTGAGTGTTTTCCAAGCGATCGCGCGAGAAAGTCTCACGCTGGTAACGAGAGTATGGACACTCGATATGAGCGTACTGTGGCAATGAGTTTAAAAATTCGTTCGCATGGTTACGAATTGGTGGAGATGTGGGAGTGTAACTTCAATATACTCCGCAAAGTCGAGCCACGCGTAAACGAATTTTTTTTAAATCATCCACGGCGCACCACAGAGAGTTTGAACCCTCGTGCAGCGTTTGATGGTGGACGCACAGGTAATATCGTCACCTCCTACGATGTCGCACCAGGGGAGAAGATATCGTACATCGATATCTTCTCGGTGTAACGGTCAACGGTTTGGTCGAGTGTACCGTATTGCCTCCGCGCCACCTCTTTCACCCCGTGCTACCTGTTCGAATGCATGAGAGACTACTATTTGCTCTGTGCCGTAAGTGTACAGAGTCTATGGCTCAAGCCTCGTGCATTCATGAGAATCCTGACGACAGAGCTTTCACCGGTACCTGGGTGACGGATGAGGTGCGGAAGGCAATAGATATGGGCCATGAAATCTTAAAAATTTCGATGATTTGGGCGTACAAAACAACAATGTACAATCCCGTTACACGCGAGGGTGGACTGTTTACCTCTTATGTAAATACATTTTTGAAGATTAAACAGGAGGCGACCGGTTGGCCCGAGCACTGTATCGACGAAGCGTCTCGCGAGGAATATATAGATTATTACGAACGCGTGGAGGGTATCCGGCCGAACGCTAACAATTACGCGTAATTTTAATCAGGGCTTACGCTCAGTTGCTAAGCTTTGCTTAAATTCGTTCTGGGGTAAATTCGGTCAGCTGGATAACCTGACGCGCACGGAAATAAATAAAACTCGCGAGAAGCTCTTCCTGTTGTAACATTCGTTAACTGGTAATTTACCGACTGTCCTAGTAAATGTGGTGATAAATAGGATAGAGGCTTGCGAATCATTTAGACCAACAATAGAAGATGAGTATACCCATCTAACGCTAGTCACCGGTCTATGAGGCCTCGCGAGAGCGAGCTACGCGTGCCTCCCCCCAATCGTCCATTGATCGTATTCGTGATCGCATCGCAAAGTGTAAAAGTGAACCAACGTGTAATGAATATATAATCGTGGCCATCCGTGCCCTAATTGTACAAAGACATTAAAAATAATTGCGAATCGTGCGAACAGTCAAATCAGGTATGCTAGAAATGAATATATTTATACTAGATCATCTAAACTCGAACTCGTAATAACACAACCGTGCCTCGTGCAAAACAGGACGGTTGGGCCGGCGTACCATCCGATGAAAAAGGAAGTTGTAGGAAAATCGCTTGTGAAAAATCATCAAGGTTCCTAATCCACATAATATTGCCATTGAAGCCGTTTTTCTTTGGAAAAGATCCACTGTCCATATACAGATATCATGGTCATGGCAAAGCTCATCAGTATATTAACCAAAAGATGATCGTTAATGGAGTTTCCACGAAATGACACAATAATTATGGCAAGAATTGATCATCATACACCGACGGGTCGCACATCCAGGAAAACCAAAACATCACTGCGTAGGATATTTAGCCCAACAGAATAAAATAAGTGAATCGCTTAAGCCCAGTGGAATCGCTGCGATAACATCCGATGCTTTATTATTGTGAAATATAATTCGAAGGTTAGGAAGTACTATGAAAGACAATATTAAACTTTCCTAGTAATTTCAATGATCAGAGCACAGTAAATATATCCGTGTAGTCAGTGGAAAAGTGATATTGCACGTATATAAGTTAATTAACGTAAAATATTGGTTAAGACAGATAATTCAACCTCGCACTAGTTGCCAATTATTCACAATCTGCATTTTGTATGGCGCAAGTCAAACAGAAGGATTGAACTTCTTTATTCGTACATTTCAAGGCTCGCTAGCCGTCAAAGTAGCTCCGCTCTCAGCGACCACACAGTAGCTCATGGTATTTGAATAAAACGTAGATAATCATTACCAATCGTAATTCACATTGATAAAAGTGAATACCCACATTGTACCAGTCAACATGGAATATTCCAATAAAACATTCTTGAACTGCGTGTTGCCCTGATCAATGAAAAATGTATGTATGTATATGTCAATAGATAGCATATGCGGAGGAGTAAAACTTGAGGCTGCGCGCCGACCTGAGTCCATGTCAAATGATATATGCAAAGACCCATGAATGTCATAAGGCTGCGGGCCGAACTTATTACATGTCAACCCATATATGCGAAGATGCAATGAATGTTACATGGCTGTAGGCCTACTTGTTGCTTTAAATGTATACCTGTAAGATTGAATCATATGTGTGTAATATGAAATATATATATATATATATGTGTGTATATGTATAAATGATACAGCGATATATATATATAGCTACATTTGAATAGGGGTTAGGTAAGAATTACATGGTTCAGAGGAAAATAAATAAATTGAAAGTGTTCAGAGAATAATACCTGAAAAAGTTCATCTGCACTTGTGTGCCCGGTCAATTCCTTTAGATTAAATGTCGCGTGTTAAATGAAGCAAACATTATACCGGTGAAATCACGATAGTAGCAAGTATTAATAGAATTAAATGATGGTTTCACACATCAATTGTGATAATAATTATTAAATAAAGACACTGTTCTACACCATAAATTTGTTGTGCTTTAAATTAAAATAAACACGAGGCAAGACCCAACCATACCATAATATAAAAGAAATTTAAGATATCTTTTTAGAAGATATAGAAAGAAAAATTTATCACACTGTATTTGTACGACAATGAGAAAGAAATTCAACGCCTGCTACCGGTTAACGACGATTTGTTATATTTAAACTGGGTATCTCGCGAGAAGGCTATATTATTACCCCTAGCCTCTTTACTAGTGTGGTTATAGTTGCATTTACAACGGCCTTGGCCCGTCTGAAACTTTATAGCTACCTCGAGCTATTGGACAGACTGGTTTTGTATTACGACACGGACTCTGTTATTTACGCGAATACTGGTGATGATGCTTGGGAGCCCTCGGTAGGTAATCTCCTCGGTGACATGACCAACGAATTGATATCGGTGGCTCCGAACGCTTATATCAACTCGTTCGTCTCCGGGGGCCCGAAATTTTATGGTTATACGGTTACGACTACCGAGGATCCTGAAACGGTGGTGGACACTGTTTGTAACGTGAAGGGGATAAGTTTGAATTATAAAAACTCGCAAACAATCAATTTTTTATTCAATACGTGAACTGATAAAATCAAAATTACCGTCGTTTGGTAATATAGTATTTAATTAAAAATTTCATTCAATTCAAAGAACACCCCTCCACAACGTCATCACCCGTACAATGTACAAAACTTGTCGTATCGTATGTCGTAAAAGTCGCCATATTACACACCGGTTATCACTACCGTTTGGCTTTAAAGATAACGATGCTGATGATGGCTAGTAACAACTGTGTAATATAAACTTTTGTAAATATGTAAATATGTATGAATATATATATACATATGTATATATATATATATATATATATATGTTTATGGTAGGGTAGTTTTAAGTACCTTTTCATATATGCTACGGTTGTTTCGAGAACTTTTGGTACTTTTGAAGACGGTCTTCATAAAATTTATACAGGAATAGTATATTTTGAGGACAGTCTTCAAAACAACCTTAACCTAACATGTATTTATACAGTGTACGTACGGTTTGAGGACCCTATATTAGAAGTAATAAAACATTATTTATGTTTATTTTAAACATGGTCACTTATAAAAATGTTATCACATTCTCATCTGCTTCAATGTAAACGATAATTAATGCCCATTAGTGAACCCACTAATGGGCATTTATCCCAAAACCCAATAATCAACTGATTTATTTACATTTTTTCCGGGCAATTATAATCGAAGCTTAATTTGCGTTAATACTTGATAAGAACATGATACAAAAATACCAATCACTGAGAAATTGTTCACATATGATCAATATATTACGCGTCCTTAAAACCATCAATTCATGGGGAAAAAATCATATAGCGGTCAGTTTGGGACACTTTAATAAATATAAAATAATTTGGTCATCCGTCACTAATTGCTATTCTATCACGAAAGTCGTGGCCACCACCACGGCATTTTTACATCGAATCATTCCGAAATACATTCATGATAGAATACGAGAAAGTGATGGATGACTTAATTACCGTATTAGCCCGAATATAACGCGACTCCGAAATTTTCATAAAGATATTTAGAAAAAAAATAATGGTCATAAAAGAACCAAAGAAAGTAAAATTCAATCAGATAAGCATTTATTTAGGTAATTATAGCTAATAACACAGGTTACATTCATGTCAAAAAAATTAAGTAATGTAAAACAAAATTAATATTACGTAAGTAACAACAAAAAACGGAAATGTTTATTCAGAATCTGAACTGTTTTCAGAATAAGAACTCATTGATGTCACATCGGTATCATCAGTATTTTCATTCACGCTTTCAGTCTCCCACAAAATGTTATCTTCCGTCCCATTTAAATCATTGGAAATGCAGCATTTCTTGAAACCTTTAACTATCGATTCAGGTTCGATCTTCTGCCAGGCAGTCGCAATCCATTTTCCTAAAAGAAAGACTGAGGGTTTTTTATTTTTCCTGAAGGTGTCAATGGATGATTGCCCGATAATAGCCAATTGTTGTATTCTTTTCGAATGTTGTCTTTAAATGGTTTATCAACCACCACATCCAAGACTTGCAACTGAGAAGTCATACCACCCGGTATTATTACAAGATCGGAATTCAATGCCTCAATTCTTTCCTTAACACCTGTCGTAAGGTGGCCTCGAAATGCATCAAGGACTAACATGGAGCGGGAGTTTACATTCCATTACTTAAACCCCGAATTTAGCGCGAGTCGATTTTTTAACGGAAAATAAATGGTCGAAAAATATCGCGTTATATTCGGGCTAATACGGTATTATTAGTTCATTAAACGGCCTTAAAAGCACCAATACATAACTATGTTTTCAGCCAACGGTTGTTTCATTTACCTTAGTGAGACGACAATATCTAGGATTTTTATCGATATTTAAACGTTGGTTATTGTTTTCCCATCATGTGTTAATAGATATGAAGCTTAGTCGTTTTAATCATGAAAGTAATTACAGACTCACAAAAGTGGCAGTAATGTGGTTTTTCTTTCTGTATAGAATAACATAAAGTCAGGGCAACCCCTCCTAATATTTTTTATAATAAAAGCACAAGGTTGTTAAAGTTACTTTTTAAAAGTAACTAGTTACAGTTACAGTTACTTGCAGTAAAAAAGTAACTAGTTACAGTTATTAGTTACTGGTGGTGAAAAGTAACATGTTACAGTTATAGTTACTCAAAAAGTAACGAGTCGTTACTTTTCAGTTACTTTTCTACAATAATTATGTAAGACAGAGGTAAAAGAATTATATCATATATTCTCTAAATGTTGATAAATTTATATATATATACTGCTTCACAGAATAAAATTGCATTTTGTTGCCACAAATAATAAAGGGTGGTTAAATTTTAAGGACCGATGTTGATTTTGAATAAAACACAAATTATTTAGGAAATTATTGTCAATTCTTTTTATTATGATAATATGGTATGGTTCAATTATGTATGGAACAAAATATCGGCCAAATGGGCGCCGCGACCTCGGCGGCACACCTCCATCCGATGGTCCAAATTTTCGATGACGCTTAGGCATAATTGAGGTTCTATGCCGTTAATGTGCCGAATTATCTCATCCTTTAGCTCTTGAATTGTTGCTGGCTTATCGACGTACATTTTTTCTTTCAAATAACCCCAAGGAAAGAAGTCCAACGGTGTCAAATCACATGATCTTGGCGGCCAATTGACATCGCCACCACGTGAGATAACACGGCCATTGAATTTGTCGCGCAAAAGAGCCATTGTTTCGTTAGCTGTGTGGCAAGTGGCACCGTCCTGTTGAAACCACATATCGCCCACATCCATATCTTCCAATTCGGGCCATAAAAATTTCGTTATCATCTCACGATAGCGAACACCATTCACAGTAACTGCCTGACCGGCCTCATTTTGGAAAAAATACGGCCCGATGATGCCGCCAGCCCATAAACCGCACCAAACAGTCACTCTTTGTGGGTGCATTGGTTTTTCGATAATCATTCTTGGATTATGATTCGCCCAAATGCGGCAATTCTGCTTATTGACGAATCCACTGAGGTGAAAATGTGCCTCATCACTGAAGATGATTTTCTTCGAAAATTGATCATCCACTGTTGCCATTTCTTGCCACCATTCTGACCATTGACGACGTTTGGAATGGTCAAGAGGCTTTAGTTCTTGAGTCAATTGCACCTTATAAGCGTGTAAATGCAAGTCTTTATGCATAATGTTCATCAACGACGAGCGTGAGAGGTGCAATTGTTGGGCACGACGACGAGTTGAGGTGGACGGCTCTTCAGCCACACTATCGCGAACAGCAGCAATATTTTCTGCAGTACGAGCTGTACGAGCATGCACTGGTGTTTTAATATCTTCTACAGACCCGGTTTGCTCAAATTTTTGCACGATTTTTCCGATTGTACGCACATTTGGACGATTAAATTGACCGAAAAAATCACGAAGTGCACGATATGCATTTTGATTTGAATGCCCATTTTCATAATAAGCCTGAATAACTTTAACGCGTTGCTCGATTGTGTATCTTTCCATGGTTCAAATTGAGTTAGTCTGAAATTGAGAAATGTCAAATGAAATGCAGAAAAAAACTTGACGTTTAGGTGTGGTTCACATTCAACATCGGCCCTTAAAATTTAACCACCCTTTATATGCATATGATATATATTAAATATATCTATGTTTTAACCCTAGAAAACATCACTTCTTTTTGAACTGAAAACACATCACTTGGGTCTACGAATCTAGGCGAGCACTGAAGGTGATTATTATAGGAAATTATTCAAATGATAATAGAGACCTTTAGCGATTTTTCTGTCGTATGCTGAACTTTCTGTAGGATATCGGTTCCAATTATTGTCGGTGTCCTAATTACTGTCACTTGTTTTATTTGGAATATTATAATAAAGTTATTATAATATTGCAATTAAAACAATTGGCAGGAATTAGGACACTGACAGTAATTGGGACTGATATCTTATTATTCCTCCTGCTTACAGCAAGCGATCGAAAAAAATGAGTATTTTCAGACTCATGTGTGAAGATGTCCTCTTTGTGGCGTCATTACAGAGCCACCGACGCTAAACATTCGTTCCACTGATGCACTACTCGGCAGTGCCGTATTATATTTAATAAACAGTTTTTTAATTGTAGGATAGTCGTTTAACATAGCAATATTGCTATTATTTGATTTTTAAAATCGATACATTTCTTCTTGTATGGATTCCACTTTTTTTGTTTGCTTTTTGTTAAAAGCGAAAAAATCTTCTTGATTCTCGGCTATATCACTGCAATTTGGGGAACTGTCGATTGAATGGATTCCTAATGACTCCTCTAAATACTTTTTAGCGAGTTTCCTTTCTTCTACATTCATCCAGTTTAATTTAAATTTTGGATGCAAACAACTTGCGAGGATTAATTCCTTTTTATCTTCCAATGCAGAAAATCTAAAATTACACGTTCAGAATTAATGGATTTTGTTCTTTATTTAAAAATTAGTACACTATATAGCGCGCGCCATTTAACGTTTTTTATATTTACAATCAACATTACATGGTATAAAAATATAATCTCACGTTGTCAAATACAAAACATATAACCTCGCGTGATGACACGCGTATGTATGCTGTACATATGCGAAACAGACGACGTTCAAGCGACTCGAGATTCGAGATAATCAATCAGCATCGCAGAAGAGTAACAAAGATAATAACTGAATAAATTAACTTTTATCTAAACCTTGTTGAATCGATATGATTAGTGAGTCGCAATGCATAACTACATTTTTGTCAAGGTTTTTTAATTTTTCTTGTAATGTCCTGAAGACTGGTAATAAATATCCCATATACATTCCCGACTCACTTTGTAATATATCTATAGTATCCGTCACGTATACTATAGACAAATCCGGTGGATCTTGCTCTTGCTCCGTCTATCAGAAGCACCCTCTGTATATATAAAGTAACTATTAAAGTATCAGGGGTACAAATTGAAAATGCGGGTTTGATAACAGATGGCGTTACTAACGCTATACGCATCAGGCAGTACTGTGACTATGTTCATGTCAAAGCTACGTCTTATAGCTTTAATTTTCAGTATGTGTCAATTTGTCGCAGTGTCAAATTCATAGTTTTTTTGAGCTCTCAATATGTCGAGTTTCGTGCCAACAAAACAGCATTTGCGGGAAGTTTTAATTTACTTCTTTAATTTGAAGAAAAGTGCTGCTGAAGCACATCGATTGGTCTCCGAGGCTTATCCGAGTCATGTTCCATCGGTTTCAACGTGCGAGAGATGGTTTGTGCGGTTTAGAAGTGGTGATTTTGACGTTGAGGACAAAGAGCGGCCGGGCCAAGTGAAAAAGTTTGAGAATGCTGAATTGGAGGCAATACTCAATGAAGACTCGTGTCAAACTCAACAAGAGCTCGCAGATTCATTGGGAGTGACACAACAAGCCATTTCCCATCGTATAAAAGCCCTCGGAATGATCCAAAAGCAAGGACATTGGGTGCCGTATGAGCTGAAGCCGAGAGACGTCGAGCGCCGTTTTTTTGCATGCAAACTGCTGCTCGAACGGCAAAAACGGAAGGGTTTTTTGCATCGCATTGTCACTGGTGATGAAAAGTGGATCCATTACGATAACCCGAAGCGCAAAAAATCATATGGTTACCCCGGCCATGCATCATCATCGACGGCCAAACCAAATATTCACGGCGCCAAGCTCATGCTCTGTATTTGGTGGGACCAGCTGGGTGTGGTGTATTATGAGCTATTGAAATCGAACGAAACCATCACAGGAGCACTATACCGAACTCAATTGATGCGTTTGAGCCGCGCACTCAAAGAAAAACGGCCACAATACGAGCAAAGACACGACAAAGTAATTTTGCAACATGACAACGCTCGGCCACATGTTGCAGCGCCGGTCAAAACATACCTACAAACGCTGAAATGGGAAGTCTTACCCCACCCGCCGTATAGCCCAGATATTGCTCCTTCCGATTACCACCTTTTCCGATCGATGACACATGGCCTAGCTGACCAGCGCTTCCATTCTTACGAAGAAGCCCAAAAATGGGTCGATGACTGGATAGCAGCCAAGCCGGCCGAATTTTTTCGCGACGGTATCCGTAAATTGCCAGAAAGATGGGAAAAAGTTGTGGCTAGCGATGGACAATACTTTGAATAATTCATTTGTTACCATTTTTTCAGAATAAACGTTCAAAAATAGAAAAAAATCCCGCATTTTCAATTTGTACTCCTGATAACTATTAAATAAGTTACTAGTTACCTAAAAAATGTAACTAAGTTAAGTTACAGTTACAGGGGCAGAAAAAGGAACGAAGTTAAGTTAGAGTTACCGAAAAAAGTAACTGTAACTGTAACTTCGTTACAAGTAACTCGTTACTTAACAACCTTGTAAAAGCATCTATTATGACATCCTTCATGAATTACTAATCAGTGACGGAAGGTTCAATAATAAAGATTGATTTATTAAAGGGTCTCAAAAATACCAATACATGATTATTTTTTTAGACGACGGTTGTTTCAAGGGCCTCAATCCGTCCACAATATATGGGTCATTTTTCAGTGATCAGATGTTTTGTATAATTTCTATATTAAATTTCAACAGACAAACAACTTTGTCGTCATTTAAGATAAACTTCCAGATAAAAGTAATGACAGACTCACAAAAGTGGCAGCGCGGTGGTTATTCTTTACGATAACTAGGTAACTTTCCAGTGATCAGATGTCTTGCATAATTTCAATATTAAATGTTAACAGATATGCAGTGTCGTCGACATTGACGACACACATTCGCATGAAAGTAATCATTCATAATAGTAATGCTGTGATTATCCTTTTCCGTAAAGAGTGTCAAAAAGTCCCGGCTCCTTCCACCTATTCTTACAGGCATCCGTCATGACCTCAATGATAAATTATCAATCAGTTAGTCTCAGTTTAACAATCAATAGTTTTTTATTGAAAGGCATCGAAGGCACCAATATATTATTATTTATTCACACAAATTTTACTTCAAAGACCTCAATTCGTTCAAAAATATTTAGATCAATTTGCATTAATTCGATTTCATGTGTTATTTCCTCATTATATATTAACAGACATACGGCTTGGTAACTACCAATCAGTGATGCATAGTTGAGTAATAAAAATCCATTTTGAATGCCCTCAAATGCACCAATATATGACTATTTTTTCAGTAATCGGTTGTTTCGAGCACCACGGTCCGATGAAAATATCTGCGTCTTTTTTGGTGTTTAAATTCCGATTATTATTTCCCAATCAAGTGTTTATAGACACGAGGCTTAGTCGTTATAACCATGACAGTAAGCACAGACTCTCACATATAAAGTGGCAGTGCTCTGATTATTCTTTTTCGTTTGGAATAACATAAAGTCAGGGCTACCTCTACGTCTGTTTATACAATAAAAGCACCTATTATGACATCATTCATGATTTACTAATCAAGGACGGAAGGTCCAATAATAAATACTCATTTATTAAAGGATCTTAAAAACACTCAATGCGTCCACAATAAATGGGTCATTTTTCAGTGATCAGATGTTTGTATAATTTCTATATTAAATTTAACACACATACAGCTTGGTCGTCATAAAAGTGATGTAGTACTGGTGCTGTGATTATCCTTTTCGGTAAAGGGTGTCACAAAGTCCCTGCTACCTCCACCAATTTTTACAAGGATCCGTCTTGACATTAGGGATAAATTATCAATCCGTGATTTTTAGTTCATTAATTAATGTCCATTTATTGAAGGGCATCGAAAGCCCTAATATGATATATATAATTTTTTCCTATGTATTCGTTATGTGGAGGACAATCATTCGGCATCATGTGTGATGTTCCTTAGTAATTGTAATTTTCGCATAACTTTCTCATGAAATGCTTAAGAAACTAATGCAGCTTTGCCCTTAATTAGCATGGTAACCTTTATAGACAAAAATTGATACGAGTTCCTTATAACAGTTTCAGTGTAATACTTACTTTTTTCGTCAAAGGTATATACTTTAATGTTAACTAATTCGTGGAGACGCAATTAAATTTTCGAATTATTATGTCGATTATTACGAAATGAAAGGGCTTGTCGCCCATGGCTAACGATATGGGTAATGCTTTTTATTATTTGTAGTTGAAATCAATAACAAAATCAGTGATTTACAGAAATAAAAGTAATTTATTTTAATGAAACCTGTATTAGAAATAAAAGTATTTCCTTGTTTTTCTTTTCATATTATACATTTACAATCACCCTAGTAATATATACTTCATATGTGAATAAAAATATCGATGAATAATATAATCAGGATATGTGAGTTATTTCTCATTAAGTACATTATAACAGTCGTGTATTTCTTTACTGCACGTTTAAACTTCCAATACTATTTATTTATAGTCACACAATACGACAATGTATTTACCCAAAGTTGGTCTTTTGTATTATCCGTACTATCTACAGTCACTGTAGATATCTACTATCACTTTTTCATAATGCTAAGCTTGTACAGTCTGATTTAGTACATTCTATAGTTACACATTTTCTTAGCCTTCAAAACATCTCTAAAATTAGTAACAAGGTAAATTACTTTTAGCAGTAATTGGTACACTTGAGGTTCAGTCTTGAAAATAAATCTAAAAAATCGTGCGTTATCACCTCCTCGTAGTATGACAATTAGTCACGTAATTAAAATATCACGGAATCACATCATAGGATAATAATAATATAATATTTTTTTACGGTATTGGAGATTAGCAAACTGAGTCAAAATATATAAACTTATAAAGAATAAGGATTATAACATGTTGAGGGAAATAAATGTTATCGTTTGATTTGAATAGATACTGGGCACATAAAAGAAATCATGATTTCGTTTCTGTAAGGCAATTGCTCTACAATACCCGATCGCAGCCATATGTGCTGTTGCACGTAATTATATAATCACAGGATGTTCTCTATTCCTTTGCTTCTGTAGATAATTGTATTTACTTTACCATTATTCCCACGATTTGTTTTTTTTTTAATTTATCCCCTTTTTGGGTATTTTTTTTACATTTAGCCTTGTTTTGGTTATCAATCCACGTTTTTATTTGTGGAACTGTTCTATCTCCCAAAGTGCTGGAATACTTACACTTAGCTTCTTTAATCTCTGCAAACGATGGTAAGCGGCATTCTTTCAAATGTTTTGCGAAAACTGTGGTTGCAAATTGCTTTTCCTCAGTAGTCCAACGACGTTTTCTAACTTTTTTTCTGGAAATCGTTCAATTATACTTCCAACATATCGTATATTTCAAATATGATCGCATGATAAACCAAAACCTATTATACTCACGAGTGTCTAGCACAGCCATTTTTTTAATTGCTTTTGAACATTTACCCTTCTTTGAAGCAGCTTTTATTATTTTATTCTCTGGAGTCAGTTTCGTTATTTTGATTGACTTATCGGTGTCAGCACATTCAATGTGTCGTTTAGTTGTTTTCGTTTTAGGATAAGGTTCTTCTTTAGATAAGCTTTCGGAACGGCTTTGGTAAATTTCTTTTGATATTCCGCCCTCATCTTCTTCGTTTCTGACGAAGAAACTATTTAAAGCTGGTTTTCTTTGGCTGACCGCATCGCTGTCACCCTTTAGGTGATCACTACATGGATCATCGTTGTTCGAGGAGTCACCGTCATCTTCGTCCTCACCCTGAGCTGCCTCTAGTAATCGCGAGATACCTAGGATTTCTCTACTTTTAATGGGTTGCCGATAAATATCTTTGTGAATCTTTTCAGCGTGACCCATGAAGTTAGCGAGGTCTGACACTTCGTTATCATTTTAATTTAACGTAACGCACTGGGTAGCGATATGCTTATGAAGTTGAGTACCTCGCAGGGTCTCAGGTAGGGCAGCACCACAAAGTTTCGAAAATTTACGCATTGCCTCGCAAGCGTCAATAACTTTTGTTCTCTTCTTGTTCAAGCACGGAAGTCCAAATAAGTATCTATTGGATTTTGGAACATTGGCATTTGTACGATATTGCAAAATAAGATCCATAGTTTTCATTAATTCAGGGTACAATAAGACCGGTACTGTGCGGTTTTTTTTTCCTCGGATCAGTATACGCACGTATTTATTTGCAATGCATCTCGATTCTACTGATAAAGACTTGTATATATCTTTGTCCGTGTTTTCGTTAATTCTTTCTTGATTTTGATAGTCATCCAATAAAATGTTCTGAATTTCTCCTGTACGTCTACGATTAAAAACTACTATCGATGCCACTGCTAATTCTGCCAATTGAAACCAATTATCGTATGAGAACGATTCCGACTAGTTCTTAAATAATTTGTCCATTTCTCGCTTAAGATGGTAAGTCAATCTTCTGATGTCGTCTGTTGATGGAAGCACGACTTTTTTTTGACGTTGATGTTTTCTTTGTGTTTCCAGCGCAGCTTTATTAACGTCTACAGAGAAATCGACTTTTAATATCTTCAGGAACTGTTTAACTTTTCGTGCTTTGACTGGATCCTCCGATTTTACGTACTCGTTGACTAATATTTCTCCAATTTGCTTTATATATAATAAGTCCCTACATTCATTCTCACACTTGGCACGCCATAATCACCTTTGCTGTTATCATAACGTGCAACAGTTGGTGCGGCTTTAACTACATCGTCATATAACTTTGGATTGTAGAGTGATGGAAAATCCGTTATCTGTAGATGTATTTGTTTCGCTGCCAATAGTATTCTTCCCATTAATCGTAGTCTCGCTCGAATCATATTGTGCTGGTAGGGAGGCGTGTATCGCTGACACAACTTGTTTCTCCATACGATCAAGAGCCTATCGTAGCTGATCAGTCGCACGATATCGTCTTCTCTTAATGGTGGAAAAACTTCTAGTCTCAATTTATCACTTGCTTCAGCATGCAATCTCCCTTCAACAGTTCTCCCCAGAGCAATAACGGATCGTTGGGTCTTGATGCGTCCTGGACAACATTTTGCGACGTGATGACGAAATTAGTAACCGAATAGTTCTCTAAGCAGTTGGCACACGTTTTGTAGTCAAAAGCTGTTTCTTTATATTTGACATTCGGTCGTCGACTTGTTATAAGTTGCCCTATATTATATTTGGTATTCGTGTTAAATTCGAAGTTCCCGGTTTTTCTTAATATATCTATGATCAATCGTCGCTCGGCAGAACCTTAAATCCAAGGAAAACATTAACAATCATAAAACAGTAGTGTCAATGTAAACTATTAGTATTTACGAGCATATTACGTTTTGGTAAAACTGAAAACTTTTTGACATCCAAATCTTCTTTGTGCACTGTTTCTAAGTGCCGAACTATTTTGCTGAACAATTGCTTGCAGTACACACAAAAATATTTCTTTTGACTTTTTTTAATGTCGGATGTTTGTACAACCATGTCGGTATTATCTTGACCGCCACTGCAGGCTTTTGCAGAAATGTTCAGAATACCGGAATGATTAGCTGACGAATTAACAGACTTAGAAGTTTTTTTGCTGCCAGAACCTCGACTAATATTATTATTGACATCACTTTCGGAATAGTCCGAATGCTCCGAACGGTCTCATGGAAGATAATCCTTATCATCATCACTATTACCATATCTGTCATGAATATTGATTTGAAATTCTTGTTGAAAACCTACGTTTAAGAAATTCCATTAACTATCGTATATTTAAAAAAAATTGTATGAATTATTAAAGCATAATTAATACTGACTATTTTCTTTTTTGTCGGAATCAGACAAATCAGGCAGGCAGACTGCATTGGACACTTTGTGTAGATTCAGTGGTGAAACAGAAGTGTTTTGAACATTCTCAAATGCCCTTACCGTTTCCGGGTGTGGTTTTCCGCTTACGTTCTTGTTGTCATAACTCTCCTTTTCCGTGATCAATGTATCCTCAGAAAGAATTTGATTCAATACGTTCGTCATCTAAAAATGAAATTAATTGTCGCATTCAAGATAACCGAGGCACATGATTCAAGTAGAATTACCTCATATTGTACATCCCCATGATGAATCCTCGTGCCCTGCGGATATCGGTAAATGCAGGCTTGGATTTGATAAGAATGGATTCAATTCTTGACTATCATTTTTACTTGTGTTAGTAAGTGACTGATTACTCTCATCGCTCATATCAAATGGATCAGACCAAAACGGTCTTCTTTTGGATAACGGACTTTCTACCATTACTACTCCAGTTACCGCATCGTTATCAAGTGCTTCAGATTCAATCGTAATTTTAAGTGTAGCCGCGGACGATGTATTGAGTTCGGATGCTAGGAACGAAGGATGTGGTACGTTGAATTTTTGGAATCCATGTACAGATTTGACCAGCTTGTCACTTGGGTTCAGTTTTACATTCGATAAAATACGCGACCGTACACGGGCATCGGATTCATCGACGTCGACTGAAGCAACAGAGCATGGATCAAGTTTGATAGGAGTTTCTGAGGATGACTGGCGAACTGATTTCATGATTTCCAAATTCGTGCTATTACTACTGCGACTTGCGCTGTATGACGTCCGGTTTGTTGAGGTTGATTCTTTTCCTCAGATTCTGACGTTGTTTTGATTTCACGCGCGATCGTTGGAGTAATTTGCGCGGCAGAATGAGATATGCTAATTATCTGCAATTCACCTACAGTTTCGTCGGATCGGGCACATCTATCCTCTTCTTCGTTTAGTGAAGTCTGTGCTGACAAGGATAAAAATAACTTGACACCAGCTTTATCAGTATTGGATGATGGTACAGCGCTTTGATCGATATCGATGCAGGAAACAGGCCATAATGTGTTTGCTGATTTCTGAATTTCCAAATTATCGTCGTTATCAATTATCGTTGGCTTAAGTGTAGCTTGCTTCTTAGTGTTAATAGTATTGATAGTAGTTGATAGTTTCTATTGAAGACACAGACGAAGAATTCAGATGTACGTGGATTGAATTTCTCTGGTTCGTTTCGCTAATGGATTCAAATCTCTTTGTTGTTCTTGATAACTTGATACGAGGGACGCCATTGTTTAAATTTTGGCTGATATTTCGAAGAGGTTCAATGTTATCTGAAAGTCACGAAATAGAATTAATACATACTGTTAGAAATATTTATTGGTGTAACTCCCCAATATAACAGAAATACAATTCGTGGTATAATATTAGTGGCAAACAGACAGAAAGTATCGATCGAAGTGTCGTTGTCGCGGCTCAGATCTAGAATAATCGGGGCTCGCCCGATCGATGGCAACCAGAGGTCCCAGCACTACGTCAGCCCCTCCTCGTGGCGGACAAGGGCCTCTTATCGTCTCCAAGAACCTTCCCCGAGATCTCTGATGACTCGTGGTGTTTATGTTAGCGATACCAGAGAAGCAACGCTTGGTCTCGAGTGTCGCTATGTCGCTTTCAATACGCAATTTGCATTAGTCGTTACAGTAGAATCTCATGTATAAGATTGTTATGCCGGTACCGCGTTATTGGATAACTCGGTAATCGGTATAATATTAAAAAGTTATTGTTTTGGGATCGTTTGCCGATTAGGAGTAGAAACTCGAGTAATTCGTGTAGACGTGAATTTATGTAAAAAATGGAAATGTTTATTATAGGCAACGGCTACTTCCCGTTGTCTATTTAAAAGTAAAAAGAGTTTAATACAATAAAACGTGGTTACGAGCCCGTACGAGGAACCAACCTCTCGCGTCTGAAACTACTGTCAGAATTCAATATTTAGGGCGAGTCCGACCCGCGTTCAACTGTTCAGGTTGATGTTAAACTTTAGACTGATTTCGGCAAAGCAGTTAATTTGCCCCATTGACCGAAATCGAGTGTCTAATGGATTTCATAATAATCTTTGCTTGCAAATTCCAAGCTCGAGCACATTGCAGTCAGCTCGATGCTTACGTTTGCACATTGTTCTACTTTGGTGAGCGGTCCTCATGAAAAGGAGGACAATGGCGAAATAATGTACAAAGAATTAGTTCGCGGTACAACAAGATAGATACAAGCATTGTATTGTATATGTGATTGCCAAAGTAACATGTTAATGTATGAATTCTTTTTTCGAATTTATTTACGAATTATTATTTTACGTAGACGAGATTATAAGAAATTAGTACCACATGACGATAACCTGTTACATAATGCCGCAACTACGCAGCGGATGAGGTTGCTTTAATTATGACAAAAATTGAAGTGATAAGAACTTCGAATAATAGGCTGATAGATGTTTCTCTGACTTTCAAATTTATATTTATTTCTCATAAAGGGAGATTTGATTGATGGAAAATAGAAATTCAAGATGTTAGTGTCAAAAACGCCAAATGTTCCAAATAATCGAAAAATCATATTTCGGAAACTTATACAGATATCTCAAGAATGGATCGAGTTATGGATTAAAAATTTGTCACAGAAGTGAAGTAAAGACGTCCCTTTATTCGAAATGATTTTCGTGAGAGTTGATTAATGGATTGTGATCTTATGATATTTTGATTGTTTCGAAAATGTCTGTAAATGTTCTAGCTGTCGCAAATGTTTGGCCACCGAGCTAAATAGTTTCAAATGGAAGTAACGTTCAGGATGTTTAGCATTGAATTGAGAGGAAATCCATAAAAGCTGGCATTTGACAGTATTTTCAATTTTGAAAAGCATATCTGTGGACACTCAGCTCGAAAAAATTATGAGTATTGAATTGAAGCTATTGAACGAAAAATGTCTACAAATATAAATTAACGTTCACGGATGTTTGGTATTAATTTGGTAAACATTGGCAAAAGATATCGGATTTTATATAACTTTGAAAGCTTCTTCTATGAGGAAGCTAACGTACTTTCCCATGAAAGAAACGTTGTTGACTCGATAAAAAATGAGGAAACAAGGTGTAAATATGAGTTGCATCCTTTTGTTTAAATTATGCTGTATACTTTAGGTAAATTTTTTGTCGTTTTTTAAGAGTGATCTATAATACATGTCAAAACTTTGTATTATATAAAGTTTTATTTAATTATGTACGGATTTGTATGGAAAAAATCTGTTACTTCCTCAATTACATGCTATTTGTTACTTCCTATTTTCTGAAAACTTTTAATGAAATTTTGTCGGAAAGTGTTTTTTTGTTGTCAATCAAATATTGAAGGGGTTAAATCACTTCAAAACAATAAGAAAAAGCTGTGATGCAGTTATAAATACACCTGAGCTCCAACATATGGAAAGTTGGAATTTCATAGAAAAACACTACTCAATGTACATCAAAATAATGAAAGATTTTTATCACTGAAATATTTTTTTCCAGCCCAGATTACTGGTGCATATATTATTTTCGACTTGTCATAAGATTCAGATTGCACCGATGAACCAAATTGTCTTTGCAAGGTCTCATTCTCTTTATAACAAGATTCTTTTTGGTCCCTGTATAGGATTTTCCATTCGAAGATTTTTTTTTATGCAGTGACATTTTGTCATATTTAGTGTGTAACTTCTGTGTAAGAGCCAGCCAATGAAGCCAGTTTTGCAAAAATTAAGGTTATAACCCTTTGAAAAATGTCTAATAGTCTGCATGAATAAGTTACATCGATTGATGAAAGTGACTGCGCTAAATTCCTTTTGTTCTCAAGGAAACAGTCTATGGAATAAAAGTAGACAACTTGTATTAGTATGAAGGTTTATCTAGTCTATGACGTTTGAAGAATAAGTTACACCGATGCACAGAATTGACTACGGTAAATCTCGAAGACATGTCAAAAATTAAAGTTATACTCAACGTCTAAAAGTCTCCACAAATGGGTTACACTGATTGATCAAATTATCAGTATCAGCTGACAGTGTCTATTTTCTCGTA
The DNA here is from genome assembly GCA_963942595.1 of Cylloceria caligata. Taxonomy (NCBI): domain Eukaryota; kingdom Metazoa; phylum Arthropoda; class Insecta; order Hymenoptera; family Ichneumonidae; genus Cylloceria; species Cylloceria caligata. The sequence continues at coordinate 56,609,354 of OZ012706.1, read as the reverse complement.
TAGCATTGCAAGCAATAAAATATATTCATCCGACATGACACAGAGGTAAATTTTACAAATGTTCGAATTAAATATGAATCATAGGCAGAATAACATTATACACAGAAAAAAAAGTTTCTCTATGGGATGAATAAAAAATATGTCCTATTAAAAGTATTCACAGCTACAACTTCTATGGAATATTTTGTATATATTAATATATAGTCATTTGAGAAAATATCAAGATTAAGTAAATGTTATCATTAAAAATCCTTCTATTATTTTGAACGTAGAATTAGTGAAGAAAATGGCAAGTCCTCAGAAGTCTCATTTTATAGAATGTACAATCGTGTGGAGTTTTTTAGGACTTAGAAGATAACCTTATAGTTCTATATCTTCACTGCAGGTATAGCATGAGGAATCTATGCATGAGATGCCGTGGCTTTTTACAAATAGATAATACAAATGTTTGGTTGGCTAAACATACTTGAATAATTGATAAAACGAAGTGATATACTTTAGAAAAATGAAATCCTCTAAACTACAACTGTACACAGTACTCAGTGACAGCTAGACGGTTTATAAAAAGAACCAACCGTTTTAACATAAGATATATAACATAACATTAGATCATCATAAAATCTCTTATCTGATTAATTAATACCGAATTGTTATATAATTGTAATACAATTGTACATACCGCTATAAGCTATGAGGTTATCTCTTCGTCTCCTGGATGTCCCAATATTGGAATTCCGGACAATATATTTCTTGTCACTATTTCGTCGTATTAAAGCATACATATTTGTTCACTTTTTTACACCCTCTTCTAATACAGGCTAATAATGACATTGCATAGACTACTTCAAGTTTTATAGACATCACTTCAGCAAACTCTATGCCGTATACGAGTTGAAAAGTTGCGGGCAGAGTCTCGTGGCTGCCCTATACTATGCTTGCGTACACAAAGACCGTGCGTACTTATCGCTACTGTTTACGCTTCTAGCGTTGTTGGGCGGCATGTCTTAAACGAATACTTGTACTATACTTCAGAGCCCAGAGTTTTCGCAAGGAGCTGCTTAACTCGCTTAGAAGTTCAATTTTATTAATGTTGGACAAACCAAAAAACCGTATCTGTTGACGATTTTTTCGAAACTGTATTTTTTTGTAAACTCATATGTTTACAAAAACACGATTGTTTCGTAAACACATATCCCGCGTATGGCAGTCAGGAGTTTAAAAAAGGTCACAAGAGCACCAATATATGAATTTTATTTCATACAACGGTGGGTTCACGGATCTCAATCAATCGAAATTCCTGCGTCTTAATCGGTGATCAAATTTTGGGTATCATTTCATCATCAAGTGTTAATAGACATCAAGCTTGGCCGTTATAATAATAAAAACAATGACATGCTCATAGAAGTGGCTGCTATTACGTTTATCCCTTTCTGTAAAGGATATCACAAAGTCCGGGCTATCTCCACTTCTTTTTTTATTTTAAAAGCATTCCTTATGACATGAATGATGAAACATCAAGTAGTGGCAGATAGTTCAATAAATAATATCAATTTATTGAAAGGTCTCAAAAGCACCAATATGTGATTACTTATTCAGACAATGGTATTTCAAGGACCTCAAACATACCAATTTATGAGTTTTGTTAGGTGACGGTTGTTTCAAGAACGTCAATTCATCGACGATAACTAGGTAATTTCTCGGTGACCAGATGTTTTGCATAATTTCAATCTCAAATATTAACAGATATACACCGTGGTCGACATTGACGACACTCTTCCGTATGAAAGTAATCACTCGCATAAAACTAATGCTGTGCTGATGCTGTGATTATCCTTTTCCGTAAAGGGTGTCACAAAGTCCTGGCTACTTCTACCTATTTTTACAAGCGTCCGACATGACATCAATAATAAACTATCAATCAGTGATTCTTAGTTTAATGATTAATAATCATTTATTGAAGGGCATCGAAAGCACCAATATATTAGTATTTATTCATACAAATTTTACTTCAAAGACCTTAATTAGTCGACAATATTCGGATCATTTAACATTAATTGAATTTCATGTATCATTTCCTCATTATATATTAACAGACATAGGTACGGCTTGGTTATTACCAATTAGTGACGCATAGTTGAGTAATGAAGATTCATTTTGGATGCCCTCAAATGCACCAATATATGACTATTTTTTCAGTAATCGGTAGTTTCGAGCACCTCGGTCCGAGGAAAATATGTGGGTCTTTTATCGGTGGTTACATTCCGATTATTATTTCCCAATCAAATGTTAATAGACACTAAGCTTAGTCGTTCTAATCATGAATAATGAAAGTAATTACAGACTCATAGAAATTGCGGTGAGGTGATTATCCTTTTTCGTATAGATTAACATAAAGTCAGACCTACCTCTACGTCTTTTGTACAATAAATGCATCCATTATGACATCATTGATGAATTACTAGTCAGTGTCGGAAGGTTCAATAATAAATATTCATTATCTAAAGGGTCTCAAAAACACCATTATATGATTGTCTTTTCAGACGACGGCTATTTCAGACCTCAATTAATTCACAATATCTGGGTTATCTCTTAGTGATCAGATGTTATGTATAGTTTCCATGTTACATTTTAATAGACATATCGCTTGGTCGTCATTGAAGATGCCCTTCCAGATAAAAGTAATTCCAAGCTCATAAAAGTAGAAGTGTTATTTTTCTTCGTCGAGGATTATATACCCAGTAAGCGCAAAGTAACATTGATATTGACGTTGTATTACAATTTCCTACTCAGCAATGCAATGAGTAGGTGAGTAGGAAATTGTAATACTACTGCGACGTCAATGTTACTTAGTCTATAGTAAATTTTAGGTCTATGGTATATGCTACCTCTACGGCTTTGTTGCATAAAAAGCTTTTATTAAGACATCAATGATAAGTTACTAATAAGTGAAGGATTGTTTCATCATTAATATCCATTTATTGAAAGGCCTCAGACACACCAAAGATTATCATTTTTTTCAGGCAACGCTTGTTTCAAGGACTCAATTCGTCACCACTTTCTTGCAAATGACGTAAGGCTTCGTAAATTATCAATCAGTGATCGGTGGTTCAGTGATTAATATATATTTATTAAAGGTTTTTATAAGCACTAATATTGGACTATTTTGTCAGTCAACGGTTATGTAAAGAACCTCAAATAATCAAAAATATCTGCATCTTTTATCGGTAATTTAATTGTGAGTATCATTTTCTTAATAAGTATTAACGTCATCATCATTATTATTCTCGGTAATTAGATTTTTTAGTCCTTTGGAAATTATATTACAACACAAATTATCATTATTATTATTATTTGGAATTATAATACAAAATGATTAGTCATACAGAAAAGTGCGTTGATAAATTTATTTTTATTATATTTCGGTAATTACACTCCCGTTACCAGACCACTTACCGGATCACTTCTAATGATTGAGACGACTTAAATATCATTCTTATGTTTGACGCGTTCGTTGTAGAATTAATTAATGAATCCACGTACCACTCACAAAGGTTTGACGGAATTATTATTTATAAAATATAGCCGTTCGAATAAACAAGTCTCCGAAATAATGGTGTAAGCATGTTTTTAGAATATATGTCGTTGAAACCACCATTGTGATTATTGTATGCAATGGTTGTTTTGAAGACCCAACATTTATTATTACAAGTATAATCGGCTGCATATTGTTGTTACTTTTTTGTAAAGTATACATTGATATATAACGACGTTGCGCAGATTCATGTGCGCATGGAAGGTGATAAATGTCACCAGAAAGGGTTTTACATCGGTGTATATACTATGTATATACATAAATAAGTGTAGTCGTCAAATGCACCGTTACTTATACGAAATACACGTCCTCGAAAATTCCTGTTTGTATATGATTGCATGCAGTGCTTCAAGGATACGACTTTTTTGTTTTAATCAAGTATACATCTTTTTAAAATAGCTCCATGCATCTTTATATACAATAAAAGAGGAGATGACACACCTACATATATATATGTAGGTGTGTCATGTAAATATAGTGTGTGTGTGTGTGTGTGTACTGCTTTATTTATATAATTTTGTAAAATAATAATAAAAACACGTATATACAAGCGTGTACAGAACGATATTATATGCGGATTTATTTGTATAATTTTGTGTAATAATAATAAAAACACGTATATACAAATGTGTGCAGAACCATTTGAAATTAGTATGAATAAATTCGAAACTTTGAATTTCCTGTCTTATTATTATTATTATTCGAAAGTACTCCTACCGTACACATTTTCATATTTAACTATGATGACCATCGACGCCAGATGTATGTATCTAATGGTAACAGCTGTGAAAAAAGTTAGTTCAAAAGGAAACGTCGTGGTGAATGTATCTATGCCTCTCTTTCCAACCACAATGAATACTATTGACAGTATACTCGTGATCGACTGCTGCAAGGATCCCCGAGACTTCACCAAAGCTGAGGTCGCGTACATACTGAAACCGCTGCTGTTGAAACATTGGGGAGGAAAAATAGAAATTCTGTATGACAAATTACCGGAGCATCTGAAGGTTGACGGCGAGATCTCCTCGTACCTGTCGTGCTATGTACATTACAACAAATCGGGTACGAAAACACATATTGACGGTGAACTATGTAAAATATGTAGAGATTATTTCTTGTCTGAGAGCATGGTATGTTTGATAGCTCTGTCCTCGGCTACCAGAGAGAGAGACTGGTTTGTTGATGTTTGGGTCTGCGGTGCGTTGGCCTCGAACGCAGCACCGACTCAGCTGCTTCCCGTCAAATATGTGGGTCAGGTACCACAGCTGGGCTCTCCGGGTATCAGTGCGGCTGCACCTAGCGTGGGCTCGTTTGCTCTTCCTTCCTGGACTTCTGCGTTGGCGGGACCTGCGAACAAAACTGTTCCCCGAATGCCGAAATTCTGGTCTTTTTATGCCAGTCTCCCCTCTGTCTGGCCCATGCTTTTGGTATTACTATAGCTGATGGCGGTCCTGTAGCCCACTGGTAGCCTTGGTCTTTTTGAAATCGGTCGTTGATATTTAATTCTCCACTGGTGCTTTTCAAACGAGTAACGGGACTTGGTCTTCGACGTACCGGCCTATCTTGTGTGAGTGACGCTCGTTAGCGGTGCTTTGTTGTGTGCGTACCGAGCGTCATGAGTTGCCGAATATAGGCCGGTCTTACTTGATGTGTGTAACGCGCGGTAGTGATCCCTTGCTGTGTGCACTGCGCGTTATAAGATAGCCAGTACGTCGCAATACAGGCTTCTCTTTTTCTTTACCCCCATGTTGTTTCAATGTTTGCGTATGTCAAACGTTCCCACCACTGGTGTAACAACCACACTTATATGAGTCTAAATACCCATCCCGTTTTTGTCTCGTATTTTTGACACTTTAACATACATTTATGGATCGTTGGGAAATATGCTTGTTCAACATCGACACATGTCAGGTGCGGATTGCTTGAGGTCGAACCACGGATAGTCACAGATAGAAACAGAAAACATAAAAAATTCAATTACATTTCTAGACATGTTGCTAATAAAAACAAACAAAACCATACTCACAAACTGGTACAAAAAATCCACGTGGTCTGGTAGATTTATTAACTATTTTTCAGACCATCAGAAAAAACAAAAGATTGGCGTTATTTACATGTTGATAGATAGAGCAAGAAAACTATCACATAAAATATTTTGGAATGAAAACATCGTCCTAATTGAAGAAACATTGCAGTTAAATTGTTTCCCTAATTAAAAAACACATAAACAAGAGAATCTATGATTAAAATAATACTTAAATAACAAAACCAATATTTCACATCACAAGAATGATGAAGCTTCCATACATTGGACAAATTCACTATTCGCTTAGTAGATTCTTAAAAACGTTGAATATAAATATAATTAACAAAAATAAATATAATATTTACACAATTACATGCACAAATAAAGATAAAATTCGAAATCTAAAAAAATCGAAATTAATTTATTGTATACCTTGCAAAGATTGTCAGGATACATATATTGGGCAAACAAAATGGTACTTAAAAACAAGATTAGAAGAACATAAAAACAATATAATCCATCTACAGTCAAATTGCACAACATTAACTAATCATATTGTGCAAAATAACCACGTATTTTATTTTGAAAATACAAAAATATTGGCAATTAAAGAATAGTTTAACCAAAGAATAATCAATGAAATGATTCCTATAAAAATAGATCGAAATTCAGTTTACTATAGAACGGATATTTCAAAACTTACAATTTAAAGCTCTGTAATATAGAAAAGAAAAGATCTAAGTTTAATTGAATTTCCCAGATAACATATATTCAAAACATATATTCTTGCTGCTCTTAGCAAGAAGTAAGATACCTTTATGAAAATAAACGCAACTAGCGCATACACACAGCCAAGAAAATATATACACCACACCATCTCGACAAGCTGAATTACCCACTGACTTCTCCGGTCAAATTTAACGGTTAGCGTTAAATGAAAATCGAAGATAACCACAATGGGATAAACAATAAGAACACAAGGTACAATAACAATAGGAATTTTATAACATTGACAAAGCATTTTATAAGCTACTATTATTAGACAGTCATATATTATTTTTAATTAGACGTACAGTTAACCTAAAATAACAGACCAGAGAGGTCAAGTATTGATAACTATATACACCAGGGATCGCAAACGCACAACTTACCAAAGAAACAAGAACTCTACATACTATACAACATTATAGTAAGTTAGCTAGGTCTAAACTACTAAACATTAATTTACTTTAAATATTATAAACTCAATGCATTTTCCAACTTATTTTATCGATGTACCTTACGATCGAAAAGTACCCGGAATTTCTCATTTAAACGAGCCACCCTTGAGATATTGTCAAAATTATTTTTTTTTCTAGATTGGTACATCTGTCAGTTGTTTACATATCACTTTTAAGCGCAATGTGTCAGATAGTTTGTGCGTAATAGCTTTGTAAACAAGTCATTGTTTGGTATACTATGTGAATTCCGCTACGTCGAATTTAGTTGAGCAAAGAGTATGCCTGAAAGATTGTGTTTCTAACAAAATACCATGTGTGGAAGCGTTGCAAATGTTAACGGTAACCTACAGGGACTCGACAATGTCGAAAACATATGCATACGAGTGGTACAAAAAGTTTAAAGCGGGCCGTACTGTGGTTGATGGTTTACCTCATTCCGGTCATCCATACACCTCTGTGACTGACGAAAACATCGAAAAAGTTAAGAAAATTGTGCTCAAAGATCGTCGTGTGAGCATCAGGAAGATAGCAGCCGATCGGTGGATCGGTGCAGAGCGTTATGCACGATGTTTGGGGCATGAGACGAGTTCAATCGCGGCTTGTGCCGAGAGTGCTGAATTTTTTGCAGAAACAGCATCGTATTGCAGTCGCTAAAATAATGCTTTCTTTGGGCCAAAAAGTTATCGAAGGCATTATTACCGGTGACGAGACATGGGTCTATGAATATAACATTGAAACGAACCAATAATCACTGGAATGGCGCTTCTCAAACGAGCCAAAACCCAAAAAAACCTGAATTCGCAGAAGGCGATTCCAAAAGCGGCCTATGAAAAGTGTTCTAAAGATTGAAAGAAGCGTTGGAATATGTGTATTGCTTACAATGGAGATTAGGTTGAAGAGAATAAAATAAATATCGATGAATAATTAAACCGTTTTCGTTTTATTGACAAATTCCGGGTGCTTTTCGATCGTAAGGTATTTAGGTATTTATAAAAAATTAGGTATTTATAAAAATATATAAATTGAAATTAAAAAGTGGTACACAGATGTCAAATAACTTTGCATGCATTTGCCCCACCTGCCAAATGCAGTGGACGTTTACAGTACACAAAACACATAAAAATATATAAAAAATATAACGGAAATGCGCACAAATAAGTAACAAACTAAATGGTCAGCAGTACTTTACCACCACATGATTATATTAATCGGGGAGATGATTTGAGCTGAGCTGCCGCACACAGGCCACGCGTTGACGCGGATGACGAGAGCACAACACGATGAAACAAGATGCTAATATACCGATGAGCAGACTTTTCAAACTGCCACAGTGATAAGCCAGATGATTGCAATGTAACACTGTTCTTTGGCTGAGTACCACGATGAGAACTTTGATGATCACAATTGAGAAACACGCACATTTCACGAGGTGACAACTGAGCCATTCAAGCGCTTTATGCAAGATGGCTGCTTATTTTAAGGAGGTATTATCGTCTAGAAGCTTCTTTTTTAAGTAATATTTAGGAATTAATTTCGCGAAAACTATAAAACCTACACTGCCGGGGTTTTTGACGCATAATAAGACATGTTTCAACTAACAACATAAATTTTTATGAAATACTTTATTGAAATCTATACAAGTTATGCGCTATTATGCAGGTCATCGGGTGAGACGCTCGTTCAATCGGGCGCACAGGTTGTGTCGGTCCTCGTCGTTAGAAACAGAAGAACAAATTTTCTTTTAATGTATATGAATGTAGTTATCGTCTGAACTAGAACTAAGTACGAAATTTTTTCTCGGAATCGCAGCTGTTGGAAAATTGTCAACTAAAACATGAGGGCAGAGCTAAAATATTCAAGCTATCGGTATCAATAAAGTTGAGACTATAAATGAAGGTTCCCTCGAAATGTGTGTAAAACCAGAAATCAATCGGTTCAATAGTAATTACTCTTCCAAGTTTCATATCCCACTGTGTCAGACTTATTTTTCCATACATTGCACGATTGGCAAAAACTTGATTCCACTACTGTGTCAATGACTTTATTGGAATATATTCCAATGAGCGTAGCGATGCCAAATAGCGAAGAGAGCCTCTTTTTTTCCACGTTCCGTCCCCGGACACAGTCAATTCCGACGGAGGCTTACCTCGCTTAGCGTTTTCTTCGTTCTCTTCCTCGGCTGCTTTTTTCGCTACGATGTCATAGACCCCTTGATTCGCGTTATAGATATTTTCCAGTCATGCGTAATATGTACTTCGACTAAGTCCTTGACAAATATCCATTATGCCACATAATAGAGTGATTCCTTTCATACCAATGTCTAAGAGTCGCATGGCAAAAACTATTCGACTGCTTATTTCAAAAGCCTTATTAATCAGAGGACATGAGTTTATATCATTTACACCACAATTGCACTTCACTGCTATTTTGAAGCCCAATCCACGAGGACTTGCTTCACTAAAAGTTATATCTTCTTTACACGTCTTACACATGACAAGTGCACTGATAGCTGAGAAGACAGAAAAAAAGTCGAGAATACTATAACTGTGTTCTCTGTTTACACAGAAGTCGTCATCTCCAGTATCTTTCAATACTTCTGCTGACGTATTGGTATGCTCAGTATCAGCTTTGAAACTGTATCGATTTCCTTGAATTTTTCTTTTTTTAAATATCGGCTTACGTGCACGGCCACCTCGCTTGCCTTTTCGATCCATTTTTGAAATACGCACTTCTACTTCGTTTAGAGGTCAAAAGTATACTGACTATTTGTAAGGATACTTTGGGTATTGGACTGCAAGGGGGGCAAGGGACAGGGAAATTTCCCAAGCCGGTATATAATGGACACAACGGTCGAGGTACTATGGTCGAGGGGATGATTACCTGCCGCGCCCCAACGCACCGCAGCCTTTAAGCCTCTGTAACCAAGGGAGTTCTACGAATTTCAAATTAATATTTTTGTAATACCCCCTCAGCCGTTGTCGACAACGCTGTCGAAGAGCGCGTGCGCGCAACGAGCTGTAGCATGGCACGCTGACCCAGTGCGATTTTTATTCTCACGTGAGGTGCTGCGGCTAAGTAAAGACAGCGAGAATACTCGAACACTCTCAAACTGTATGCATCCACAATTTCGACGCTTTATGAATAAACTAATGTACACGATATTTATGAATTTGGTTTTCCCTGTATGTTTTCGGTCGTAGAATTCACCCACATGAAGAAACGGATGTTATCGGCTGCTGGAGGCGCCCTGTAAATTTTCAGCTAATAGATGGCATCTATAGAAAACCAGAAATTGGTCTCGGGAAAAAGCTAAACAGACTCGGAGGGTGGGACAATTAATCAACCAGTCAGAACTCAGGGATTCATACATGTCCAGTGCTGCCAGAACAAAATTTCGCTGCGGACTAAATGGAGCCACAAGAATGTACTAGAACGTAATATAATTGGGATACACATACTCGTATACATATGTGTACTATAGTAAAAACTTGGGATAAACTTCCGAAAGCCCAAAACCGAATTTTGTATTGAAATTTCGCACACACCTTTTATTCGACCATACAAGAGTCCTACCGAAAAGGTTTTTGGCGACTCGCAATAATTTTCGAGATATTAAATTATAGTGAGTGTTATTTTAGCACGCTCTGATATATCGGCAGCACTACGATGTCCCGGGCGAATTATATCCTCTTACTAATTATAGTTTTTTACAATGCCCCTGCCCCTCCCCCAAAGTACTCAAAAAAATTTGATATCTCCAAAAATATTGAGTCGCCAAAAATCCTTTTGGGAAGACGCTTGTATAGTCGAATAGAAGGTTTGTACCAAATTTCAACACAAAATTAGCTTTTGGGCTTGCAAAAGTGCATCTGTTTTTTTTGTGAGCCTGTAGAATATGAATCTAAAACGCCAATTTACGTTAGGTACAGACTTATTTATAATTTTCTCTTTCCGCTAACGCTGGCACACCTTTGGTCTAAATCCAAAGCATTTAGATAAAAAAGGTTTATTACGACTGTCTTAATTTATCATTACATAAATCAAGATCGTGGTCAAAGAGTTGGATAAATATTTTGGCTTTAATTTATTTATGAAATAAATCTTATACATACTTTTTTGGCGAGATGTGTGATAACTTTCTTCTCTTTTTTGTAGAATCACATTTTTTTGTCTTCTATTCTTTTCACGTTGCCCCTTGTCAAAAGAATGAATGAATGAACTATAAGATTCACAGTGTACTACGTGTGGCTCTTTTGTTCCCTCATGCATGCATTTTTCAGATGCATCGCTCTTCCCGACATTACAATTTTTTTTGTTCAAACTGTAAGGAATCTGTGAAGATTATAATTTAAGTATATAGGATGTAAATAACCTTTTGAAACCGAAATTGCGAATAATTATTAGTTTACATTACAATTACGGATACTGCTATTTGAATTAGCACTGGTACACTAATCAGAAAATATCACGAGAACATCATAACAACGGTAAATAGAAATTTAATTGAGATTAAATAAACTGATAAGTAAGCCTTACGATCGCGGGTACTACTATTCGAGTTAGGATTGTTGTACTAATCCAAAAATATCATAGAAACGTGTAATGGTTCTCATTAACAAAAAAGAAATTAAATTGAGGTTATGGTTTTATTTTATGGTAGAGGAAACATCAAATTTCTCATCAAACAAATGCTGCTCATTCCGATTCAAATTAATGCAGGTATACATCTTGTATCACTTTTATCACAGATCTCGTTCACATCACTTGTTGATAATGCGAATAGACTTATAATTATATAGATTTAGATTTAAGATGCTGAAAGTGAACAAAGCACAAAGCACGAACTATACGAAGTACGAGGGTGTAGAGCGTATGGTAGATAGTAGATATACTCTGTGACATGCGGGAATGGTGGCGCATGAATCATGATACCAATGGAACCTCCAAGAGACCGCTGTTGTATTGATTATCAAAGACACCTGAACCTTGGAAAAAAAATCCGGCTTATTCCCCAAAAACGTAATAGAAATAGCGAACGTCGTAATAGCGTAGTTATTGTGTAAAAGGGTAATAGATATGGTACAATTGTAATGAACTGGCAACACTGGGTAGCCACAGGTCTACAGGCGTAGCAGAAGGCGCATTTAGCGGTCCATGAAGAAACCGAACGAGACGGGAGGACTGGATATCGGTTAGTTGTGGAGTTCGCCACTGGTCCAGAAAGCGTAGTAGTGGAAGGCCCACTACTACCGAAGATAAAGAAGATCGAGAAATCATTGAATAGATTATCATATCGGAAATTTATTATACTGGCAAATGGCCCTACTAACAAGAAAGGATAGTTTGGTGTCCCCCTCCGATTTTGATGAACCCCACACATGTTGTAGAGCATCGAAAACTAAAAGACACGTATTTTTTTAAACGGCGGAAAAACATTTCTAAGGGGTGAAATCGCCCTTCTAAGTTAGGGGTGATTATGCAGTTTCACCCCTGCAAATGAATTTTTTTCTCTAACTTCACGTGGAATTTTTATTGTCTTCAATGAGGAGTATTTTGGTTTTTGTTTCATTAAAATCGGTTGATGCCTTCTGGGTGAAACTGCATAATCACCCCTCGACATGCCTAACTTTGAAGGGCGATTTCATCCCTTAGAAATGATCAAAAACGGAGAGTGACACCAAACTATCCTTGCTTGTAAGCCGAAGACCATAATATCCTTTACTGACCTTTGAATAAACTCTATTTATACCTACCTAAGAAGTCTAAACTAATTTTCTTAGTGCTCGAGTACGAATCTTTCACCCCAGAAGATAAAAAAATAATGCTAACTGGAAAATACCGTTACAGTTTATATTATTAGTATCTATTATCAATCTTATTGCCGAAAGTTTGCCAAGGCATAATAAAGTTAATCAAATAATCAATCAATCTCTCTCTCCTTTCCGTATGGCTGCGTTTATTCTCCAATGCGTCTGAATTTATTATCTTAGAAATCTGTTGCCCAAACTCCAATTTACTATTATTTACGTCTCTGTATCGGAGATCATAAAGCCTTCTTTTTTCGAACTTTTCCGCTATTTTTATTAGAGTGTCTTTTGCGTACAAAAATATAATTATTAGTGGCGATCTTAATTGTAATTTAATTAGCGAGAATTTTGAAGTGGTATCTCTTCGTGAACTCACTCTCTCCAAATCGTTACACATTGTCGATTGCGCTGCTTTTTTTTATACATCAACTTCTGATTCGTGGATTGATGTATTTATTGACCTCTACATTGATTCCATTCGTGAGGTGTTTAATTTTACTCCCAACAACCACGCGCCTAGACAAACTTACATGGTTTATAAACTGCGCCGTGGCTTACTGGTGCTTTGAAGTTGCATATTGGGAAACAAAATGCACGCTATAAGTAAGCAAAAAGATCGGGTAGTCTTCTTGGTTTAGCAGTTTTTAAACACTATAGGGATGAGCTCCGTCACGATATCAAACAAGCGAAAAGCAATGTCTATCTAGATAAGATTTCATCTATAACTGATACTCGTTTAACAGTTTGATTTTTCACCGATAACTCCAGACACTATCCTCTCAGTTATCAATTCAACTTCCCCATTCTACTCAGCAGGTCCAGATGGGATTTCCTTATTCTCTTTGCATAAAACGCTACCTTACCGGTCTCCTATTCTCGCATAATTTTTCAATCACTATCTCATTCTTTCAATATTTTCTTCAACCTGAATGCAAGCATTCATCCGTTCGCTCCTCAAGGTTAATCCTCCAAATTTACCGTTTGATGGCATACGAAATGCAAACCTTTGTGAGTTGTCCAAAATTTTTGAAAAAGTAATCCAGAAACAATTAACAATTTATCAGGTTATTCGACTCACATCAGACAGGTTTTAGACAGAGGTATAGCAATCAAACCGCCTTGCTAAGCATATGCCATGATGTTCGGTTCGCCGTCGAAGACAGACGGCTAACCGTTCTTGTGTTATTTGATTTTAGTAAAGCCTTTGACACCGTTCCACATATTAATCTCCACGTGAAACATCACAGACACGATTTTCTGCTCGGTCTTTAAATTGGATTTTTCTTATCTCTCAGACAGAAGCCAAGCCATCCTCAATAATCATGGGGTAGTATATGTACACCTTTGTTCCATCCCACTCCTAACCCCACTCCTTCCTCCAAAAAGCGGCTACCCCCACCACCTCACTTTTCCACCGCCGCGCCACCCACTCTGCTTAACCAGTGTCGGTAACGTGGAGATAGTAAAGTGAGGTGGTATGGGTACTCTGGTGAACAAGGAAGAGCAGGATGCAGCAAAGGTGTACACATACCAGGTCTATAAATATAAAACCGGATTTTTGTTTAGAAAATACACGTTTATTGTATGAAAATGATAAAAAATATTTTATTCGAAGTATTGCCCATCGCTAGCTATACATTTTTCCCACCTGTCTGACAATTTGTGGATGCCACGCCAAAAAAACTGTTGCTCTTTTGAGGCAAACCAGTCATCGAGCCATTTTCGTACATTTTCGTAAGAAGTAAAGCGATGCTCAGTAAGTGCGTGTCCCATCGATGCAAATAAGTAGTAATCGGACGGAGCCAAGTCTGGTGAGTAAGCCGCATGCGAAAGTATATCTCAACTAAACGCCTCAATCGTTTCCTTGACCAGTATTGCTGTGTGTACATTATCATGGTACATTATCATGAAGCAAAATCACTTTGTGTTGCCTTTTTTGATATTCTGGTCGTTTTTCACGGAAAGCTTGATTCAAATCGATCATTTGTTGTCGGTAGCGTTCAGTATTAACGGTTTCGCCAGGTTTTAGCAGCTCATAATAGATCACACCCTTCTGATCCCACCAAACACAGAGCATTGTCTTCCGTCCATAGCGATTTGGCCTTGCAGTCGATGTCGATGGTTCGCCTGGAGTTACCAATGATCTTTTACGTTTAGGATTCTCAAAATATATCAACTTTTCATCGCCAGTCACATTTCGATGGAGAAATGACTTTCTGTTGTACCTGACGAGCAGCATTTTGCAAGTGGTTTTTCGGTTTTCTTGCTGTCTTTCATTCAGGTCATGTGGAACCCATTTTCCCATCTTCTGGATCTTTCCCATGGCTTTCAAACGTATGGAGACGGCTTCTTGTGTCACATTTAATTGATCCGCGAGTTGTTGTTGCGTTTGAGCTTCATCCTCATCCAACAATGCTTGCAATTCGCTGTCTTCAAACTTTTTCGGTGGTCTTCCACGTTCTTCGTTTCTCACGTCAAAATCGCCACTTTTCAATTTTTTAAACCACTCAAAGCACTGTGATTTACCAAGAGCATGCTCACCGTAAGCTTCGACAAGCATTCGATGCGATTCTGCAGCAGTTTTCTTCAATTGGTAACAGAAAATCAATGCTGTCC
Source organism: Cylloceria caligata (assembly GCA_963942595.1). Lineage (NCBI taxonomy): Eukaryota > Metazoa > Arthropoda > Insecta > Hymenoptera > Ichneumonidae > Cylloceria > Cylloceria caligata. The sequence goes on along the minus strand of OZ012706.1, from coordinate 56,594,093 downwards.
GCGAATCGTAGTTTCCAGGCACAAAATTGGACATGTTCAACGCTATTAGAAACTATGGTGTTGTATGAAACTTGTATTGTTGTGAGTTGAAAATCTTTATCAGAGATGTCAACAAGGAAAAGGCGCCAATGACGCGGTTTGATGGTAACTACATTGACAGCTAGGGCCATCTATGGGCAAATTCCGGGTTCATATTTATAGACCATTGTAAAAGCCTCGATTGTCGAACGCTTGAATCGCACAATAAAAGAGCGAATGTGGCGTTGCTTTACATAAACGCGAAATAAGCGTTACGTCGATGTTTTACAAAATTTTTTATATGCATATAATCACACTAGACACAGCCGAACGAGTATTCCTCTGAGCAAGGTGACCCTCGAAAATGCCTCTATAGCCCGAGAAAATTTAGCACGGCGTTACGTGTGTAACGCGACAGAAACTAAAAAGCCTAAATACAGCGTCGGTGACTTGGTACGTATCAGTACAGCTAAAGCAGCATTCGTGAAACGATATGAGCGTGGTTGGAGTACCGAGTATTTCAAGATTCAACGAATATCAGTGAATCGAGAACCATTTGTGTATATTTTACACGGTCTGAATAACGTGACTATCGACGGTATTTTCTACGAGGCAGAATTATCGCGAGTACAAGTGCCTCCGTCATCTGAGAAGACGAAAGAGAAAAAGAGGACAAAGAGGAAGAACGCTCGGAATCACCGTCCCTGATAAATATAAGCTCCAAGGATAGCTCTTTCTTTGTCGTACTACCGAGCAACAGTAGTATGCAGTATTTTCTGGATAATACGACGACAAAATTTATTACAAAACGACCGCGTCAGATACGTTTGCACGAAGAATGGTCTGTTTCTCTTATGGAAATTGTTTATCCGATGACTCTTTTACATGTTCCTACTGTAGGAAATCTCGTAACTTTTGAGGATGGTGATTATGATTTATCGGGTTTTAATCTTTTAACACGGAGACGCGCTGATAGAGACTAAGTTCCACCTGGTGTATATCGCTCTATAGACGCTCTTTTGGAGAGTATAAATAAGTTACCTCACGTGGCCGATCATTTGCGCTTTAAATCGCTTCCGAGCGGGCAGGTCGAAGTTGCGCGCTTATGCGACGATCTACGATACCACAACTTTCGCGTGTCGCTCGCTATCGCAATGCTACCAGGATTCTCGGAAGAGGCCTGCAGATCTGTAATGATATAACCGCATTGCGAATACACAGGATTGAGGCCTGCATCTCTCATGACTGTCAGTATGATTCGATAAAAATTTAATCGTTTTCAACTCCTCGATATATACCTCTCTTGCGCAACAATTTACACACTATCGAGATCGATATAAGAGACGAGTTTGGAAATCTTATACCATTCGATCCGGGAACGTTGACTTTGACACTATATTTCAAATGGTCCCACGATTGATTACGCCGCTATGGATGATATTGACAGTATGCACCATGGATGGGGCCATCGCGGGTACGGCGGTATTACCCATATTTATATCGGAACACCTAATCAACGAGGACACGGTATCGGCAGCTTTCTCGGAGGCCTGTTTCGCCAAGTGTCACCACTTTTAAAGAAGGGCGCTAAAGGAGTTGGAAAAGAGGCATTGCGAGCTGGTGTAAACGTAGCCGGTGATATCCTTGGTAGAAATATATCTGTGAAAGATGCTATTCGCGAGAGAGCGTGAGAATCAGGCAGTAATCTCAAACGCAAAGCCTTTGAAAAAATTGACACTTTCATGCGGGGGTCTGGTTATAAAAAGCGCAAAATTTCGCGAACTCCTCATTCATCGAACGAACGTAAGCCACGACGTATCTCCCGTAAAAATAAAAGTGTAATAAAGAGAAAAGTAATAAAGAAGAATAAGAATAATAAGAACAATAACAAGAAGAAGACTCGTCAACTAACGGTTGCAGATATTTTTGGGTAGCTGAAACAAGATGACCTTTCTACATGCGCATACGTGCGAGTGTATTAAATTGGAACTTGAATTATTTTCACTCCCACCGACGCAAACTACTATCGAAGGCTTCAATTGAGTGTATTATAAGCCAATTTCTTCGCTCAGATCATTCACCTATTGAATTTGTTATTCCTGGACAGGGTGATGAGTATATCGATCTCGCGCATACTATGCTTAGTCTGAGAGTGAAAGTAACATCTGGTTTTACAGAAATTGCCGAAAGTAAGTACCGGCCCTGTAAACAATCCCTTGCATTCTATGTTTAATCAGTTCTATGTATACCTGAATTAAACATTAAAATTCGCATCTCACGAGCGTTCTCTGGTACGATGATACTCCTGGAAAAATGGATCATATACCATCGGGAAATACGGGTCTTGTAAAGAGAAAACAATTTTTAAATGTCGGAAAAACTGTAGACTTGCTCGGCCATCTGCATTGCGATATATTCAATCAGGAGCGGTTCGTATTAAACGGCGTCGAGAAGCGACTATGGCTGGTGCGGTGTAGAGATTCATTTTGTCTTATGGGCGATACAAAGAATGGTCAATGCGGCTTAAAGATTCTCGAGGTATCGCTTATCGTTCGTAGAATAAAAATAGCTCCTGGTGTGCTGCCCTCGCATGCTAGAACTCTAGCCAAATCTACGGCTAAATATCCTCTTACGAGAGTCGAGGTAAAGGCCGTTTCAATACACTCAGGTGTTCATGGAGAGACTATCAATAATATCGTGCTAGGTCAATTGCCGAAGCATATAATTATCGGTTTCGTCGATAACAAAGCGTTTACCGGCGACTTCAGTATGAATCGATTCAATTTCCAAAATGACAAGATAAATTATCTCTCGTTGTATGTAGATGGTGCTCAAATACCTTCGAAACCGTTACAACCTGATTTCACGAAAAATGATCTGTATGTGGATGCTTTTCAAATGTTGTTTTCGGGAACTGGAATACATTTCTTGAATGATGGTAATTCGATCGATCACGATAATTATTGCGATGGATACTGTCTGTTTGCTTTTGATTTGACACCCGATCTTTCGGCGAACAGCAATTCGCATTGGAATTTAATAAAGCACGGTAGAGTGAGAATAGAGGTACGATTTGAGGATGCGCTTGCTTCAACGGTAAATTGCGTAGTCTACGCAGAATATGATAATGTCCTTTAAATCGATGCCTCTCGGCAGTGTAACGATAAATTTGGTGCCTCAACGCACCACGTTACCTATGGCTGGTCCAAGCTATTTTTTCCTTCCTTTTTATTTTCTCTTTCGAGATGGGCGCCAGGCGCTTTCGCGCCGGAAGGAAAAAATACAGAGTTGGATGACCAGTCTCAACCCAGGCCAGCTACAGCTGTTCAAGGCAGAGTGGGTGATTCGGACTGTCAAGCCACTAATTAGTCAACTAAGATAAAAAAAAATAAAGATAAGATCCGACTCAAATCCATTAATTAAAATAAGTCAGTCAAATTAAGGAACGCGAACAAATAATAAAATAAGATCAATAAATACGTCAAACGAGAAACAGGAAGGTAGGCTACTAAATAAATAATCAATAAACAAATAAAATAATTGCAGTGAATAATTTAGACAACCACAGCAAGTACGGGACTTACAAACTTCTTCATTTCTGGCGACCTGATGATAATTTCCAATAAACAACAATTTCGAATTCAAATAAAATGTCCCGTAAAATCAGTCTCTTGTGTTAACAATTTTCTAACTTTAGTTAGGTATCCTAGTTTTAATCTTTACTTCAACGGCAGCAGTTATCCCACGCTCTCACTCACTCTCATACTTTGGTAGCCCCTAGATACTGTATAGCCTATCTCGCTCGCTTCCAATTTTCGCGTCGAACAATATTCATCGACAAATCTCAATGTTAGGTTCTCTCTGTTCACAGTCCGCGGTACGGCCTATCCCGAGCTAATCCCACATACATCTACAGATATCATAACAACGGGACGTCAGGAGGTCACGTACGCGAGCTTCGACTAATTCGAACCTCCTAGCTCGAAAATCACCGGCAAGCAACGGCTAATAAGTCGAGCACGAAGAATGATTAACACAACCTCCAAATTATATATAACATGAAATTAAGAAAACCCGCAATTAACTGACTGACGTCCGGAATAGTAATGAAGACAACAATAACCAATACTAACAATAATAATCGAACTAATAAAAGCAACGAACAGTTTAACAAAGTAAGATACGCTCTCGACCGTACTAGTCCCTCATGACCAAATACAACAGACGGGACGACGGCCGAACTCGCACTACTTCCGAACGCAAAACGAAAAAAATATAATAAAGTACTGTTCGCTCGAATAAAAAAAAAGAACAAATAAATGGAACAAATAAAGTATGCTGAATCACGGTACGCCAGCCTAATTAAAACCAAGGCGTTAACGCCACGCAGTCCCAAGCAATAAAATAAGTCGACAAGAAATAAATTAAATCACATGAATTTAAGTTCATTACCAGGTAATATCTGCGACGCGGTCTATTCCGTTCATATCCCACATAACCAATCAACAAATTCAAACCACTCCGGGATAACAGCCTAACGCGCGCGCGGTTTAACCGTTAACAAAATCAATTAATTAATACGGTGACTTTTCCCCGGTATCTACCGGTTACACGATCTCGCGAGTACACTCGATAAACGCCGCGGTTCCCGATACAAATTACTAAGCTGCACGCAGTGTACTAGAGTCGCAGGTGTGACCAGGCTCCAAAAAATTAATAGTTCACAAATTGAATGATAAAATAATAAAATAATAGTAAAAGACCGTAGAAGGGGAGAGAGCTCACCGGGACGATGACGAGGTGTCGTTCCTTGAAATCCGGTACGAAGATGATGATATTAATTCGAGTCCTTCCTCGATTAGCTATCGGGTGCGGCTTCTCGTTTGAATCCTCCACACGACTAAGTGTTTGATCCGGCGATAATTACGTGTACCGAAGAGCGGGACAATGATACTTTTCACGCTACGTCCTCCTTGCTCGACGATAACCGGGAAAAAGCCCTGAGGTCCTGCCGGCACGCATGCCCGTGAACTATGATCCCCACTTAACCCGTTAAACTCGGTTGATTGGGGGAACCGGTGTCGCACGATGACCGCGACTAGCGCCTCAGCTGGACAATGTATTCCTTAGCGATAGACAATTCCAACGTTGCGCGTAGCCCAGCAGATGACTCTCGGAGATACATAGATTCCCGTGAGTCGACGGCCGCTAAGGGTGGAAGGCCGCGTACTCTTTGGTGCGTCGTCGGGAACGTGGCATATTCCAACCAAGAAAAACATAAAATATCGGTCCGAAGTTCCCGAAGTTGTCACATTGCTCTCCTCTCCCTCGTACTCCCTCTCCATCCCTCGGTCGTATCGAACGCATTATATATATAAAAAAAATACAACAAAAAAAATAAAAATTAAGAATAAATTAAATACGAAAATCATCCCCTGCAGCCCTGAGCGATCGTGCTGGTAGCCGTTGAGCGAGGAGGACGTAGCTCGAATATTCTGCCACGTTACAGCAGGTAATGGTGGATTTTACCGGATAAGCGAAAAATGTGCTGATGTCGGAATAAAATTGTTTCGTGTTAAGAGAAGCATCTCTGTGCGTAACTAATCAGTCGCACTTGACCATCTGTACAGATTAGACGTGAAAATGGATACCGTCGTGGATATACAGGGAATGCGTGGTAAAGACTCGGAATTTATTCCGAAAGAAATTGCCGTGGTAGCAGTGGATAGATCGTACTCTGATCATTGGATCGTCGCACCACCGTGTCACTTTGCCGAATTACCGCAGCATTCGAGAAGCCAGAATAATTTTCTCTCGAAATATTTTCACGGTCTTGAATGTACGAGGGCGATGTGAGCTGTAAACACGCATACGCTAACTTGCGTGAAATTTCGCGAAAATCATGACGTATCTATACACGCGGTCATGAGAAGGCTATACTCCCTTGCGATATCACGAGTCGTGAAATTTCCAACCTGGAGGACGAGGAGGGCGCTCCATCGTATTAATTTATGCCGAAATTTTTACGAAAATGCTTCAGACACGCTATGATAAACGATACAGCGTCTTCGCATTGTGCAATGCGCCAGGCTTTCCAAATGAAAAATTGGCTTCGCGAGCACCCATTTAAAGGAGAATCATACATGGATGTTTGGTCGGCAGACAAAGAGCAAGAGAATAAGAAAGACGAGATATCTTCACCATGTAGTCATGACACGATCGACGATGCTGTGAAATAAATTTTGCATATATATATACGTCTTTCAAAGCGTATAGGTTATCATTTAATGATTGACTATGTATTCAGCATGAACACTAGACAAATCTACGAGAGTCTGTAGTATCTACCACTTTCAACCGTTGGCATACACCCAGCTGTCAGAATTCCTCGTGTATGGTTGTTACCGGCCAGACTCGTAGTTAACACGAATAACCACGATGGACGTGGAGAGCATTGGATCGCCACGTACGTTAACCATCATGGAAAAGTAATGTACTTTGATAGCTACGGGCTACCACTGGTTATACCGCAACATCTCGCATGACTATGAAGAATCTGCAAGTTCTATCGGTGCGGCCTCAAGCAGCTAGAGAGTAATACGGCGGATGTGTGTGGACAATTCTGTATCGTATTCCTGCATCTTATGTCGTGCGGCTTTACCATGTCGCGATTTAATAATCTCTTTAGCGATAATGTAAGAAAAAACGACCGAATAGTACGTGAATATTACAATACTTTTACCTCTCGACGACCAGACAGTGATAAAAATAAATTTAACGGCGGAGAAATCTCCGAGCGAAGATTACCGTGTTTGCAGGGATGTTGCATGCGACAGTAACAGGTGGGCTGAAAAGTTTGTAGGCTAACATAGAAAAAATCTTTTTTTTGTTATAATTTGATTTTATTATTCAATATAGTTTCCTTCGAGGGCGATACAACGATTATAGCGGTCATACAATTTTTCGATACCATTTTTATAGTACGATTTGTCTTTAGCCTCAAAATAGGCTTCAGTTTCAGCGATTACCTCTTTATCGGCGCTAAATTTCTTTCCAGCGAGCATTCTCTTGAGGTCTGAGAACAGGAAAAAGTCGCTGGGGGCCAGATATGGAGAATACGGTGGATGCAGAAGCAATTCGTAGCCCAATTCATGCAATTTTGCCATCGTTTTCATTGATTTGTGACACGGTGCATTGTCTTGATGAAACAGCACTTTCTTCTTCTTCAAATGGGGCCGTTTTTCCGCGATTTCGTCCTTCAAACGCTCTAATAACGTTACGAAATAGTCGCTGTTGATGGTTTTTCCCTTTTTAAGATAGTCGATGAATATTATACCATGCGCATCCCAAAATACTGATGCCATAACCTTGCCAGCCGACTGTTGCGTCTTTCCACGCTTTGGAGTCGGTTCATCATATGCAGTCCACTTGGCTGACTGTCGATTGGACTCCGGTGTGAAATGATGGAGCCATGTTTCATCCATTGTCACATATCGACGCAAAAATTCGGGTTTATTACGATAGAACAGCTCCAAACACTGCTCAGAATCATCAATTCGTTGTTGTTTTTGGTTGATTGTGAGCTCGCGCGGCACCCACTTTGAACAGAGCTTTCGCATACCCAAATATTCTTTCACGATATGTCCAACACGTTCCTTTGATATCTTTAGGGTCTCAGCTATCTCAAATAACTTCACTTTACGGTTATCCAAAATTATTTTGTGGACTTTTTTGATGTTTTCATCGGTAACAGCCTCTTTGGGGCGTCCACTGCGTGCATCATCCTCGGTGCTCATTTCGCCTCGTTTAAATTTAGCAAACCACTTCTCAACGGTTGATTTTCCTGGTGCAGAGTCCAAATAATGTTTATCAAGTCAAGCCTGGGCTTCAACAGTATTTTTCTTCGCCAAAAAGCAATGCTTTATTAACACAGGAAATTCCTTTTCATCCATTTTTTCAAACTAACAAAAGTTGCTTCACTCAAAATGCTATATCTCACAAAGTAATAGTGCGACAGCTGTTAAATTTATACACGTGTCTTTTGAAGGTTAGGGCTAACTAAAAATCATATCGATTTAATACTAGTAGCGCCATCTATGTGTCTGCCTACGAACTTTTTATCCCATCTGATATATCGAGGAGTGAGTTGAGAGGAACTGCTTTGTATTTGAGGACTTGTGTGTAGGGGCGTCGTGTGTGGTTGTACGGCATCAAAGGGCTTTGCGCGGGGAAATCATCGACGTGGGTGATGACGGGTGCTGCGAGGTGCTGCTGGTCGATTTAGAGGAATCGATTCACGTCGAATGGCCGCAGTAATTTCATATTTCACCCCAAGCCTCCGATTAGTACGTTACCGGTGTTGCTCGTGAAGTGCGTAGTATTCGGCCTCGAACATTTAATTGACGAAGACGGAGATCTAGATCAGATCGAGGAAACGTGCGATAACTACACACTGATCGGGATTCGCATGCGTATCCCTGATGGTGCCCACGCTCCATGGGTGCGGGTAATTCATATTACCCGGACACGTAGCTGCGGATGCTGATGTGTGGGTGAGTGAGTGCGTGAGTGAGTGAGTGAGTGAGTGAGAGAGGAGAAGAGAGAGAGACAGTGCGTGCGTGCGTGCGTGCATATATGTGTACCATGGACTAATTATTGTGTCCGTCACCCTGGAGAGCCGCCGTAGATGCCGCCACCATAAGGGTGAGTTACAAATTTTATTCCAAGTATGTGTACACCTTTGCTCCATGCTGCTCTTATCTGTAGTTTTCCTTGTTCACCAGGGTACCCACACAACCTCACTTTACCATCTCCACGTTACCGACACTGGTTAAGCAGAGTGGGTAGCGCGGCAGTGGAAAGGTGGGGTGGTGGGGGTAGCCGCGTGGTTGGGGAAGGAAAGGGGATAGGAGTGGGATGGAGCAAAGGTGTACTCATAACAGCTAATCAATCAAAGGAGGACCAGCTAACCAACCAAAGGAGGACCAGCTAATCAACCAAAGGAGGACCACCTAGCCAACCAAAGGAGAAGCATCTTAAAACCGCACCACTCCAAGGACCAGGCCTGATACCTCTGAGCCAGCTAAAACGAACGTCTTCCAAGGCCAACCACTGAGCCACCAGCCGTTCAAATATCCCACCATCCAAGTCGACGAGATCTCACATCGAATAAAAACCAAGTGATATGGATAAAAATATATTGAATCCATGGGGACTTAAAAAACACCCTAAAAATTAGCTAGGGACGCTCCTGTCGCGGTTTCGATGCGCCGATGCACCATGGATGCATCGCGCTGACGCCTTCACCACAGCGGCGGCACGGCCAGCGAGTAGATAGCGTAGCCAGCAAAGTTCGAGCGAGAGCTCCGTCCCCACTACGGCCCACTCAATATAGATATAGGATAGTCTAGCTCCGAAGGCTAGGAATAACAACAAAACCAGCATAGGTTAATTATCGACGGCAAGCCCGGTAAGATTACATTCTCTCTTGCCTGGTGTAGAAACCATACTGCCATACCATTAGAGAAATATTTCAATAATTTAATACCAAATCTCCTACTTCGTGCGGACACGATTATATAGGCATGCGTCAGCCGGGGTCAAGTTTTTTGTAAGGTGCATAATCACCAACATTTAACAAAACGAGTGCATTTGGCTATCATTCAAATATTCAACATTTATCTGTATAATTTATTACATTTATCTAATAAATCATACTTTTACCTAATACTGAAGCCTGTATTAATTTCCTCCCTGCTCGAGTCCGAACTAAAACCCTTTAAGGGTAATGATAACGTAAAATACCGTTACAATGGGGAATACTCAAGTTAGTTAGCACGATTTCTGGTGTTCCTCAAGGTCTTGTACTCGGGCCAATTTGATCTCTCTTTATTAATGATATCGACTCCCAATTAAAGCACTCCCAGTACATGATGTTTGCCGATGATACCCAGATCTACATATATGAGTTACTTACCTTCTCAACTCCATGATGGCCTAACTCGTATCAATATAGCTCAAACTCAATTTCTCGAAATCAAAAGTACTTATTCAAGGTACTAAGAGTTACATCAGTCAAATTGATCTTAACAGGCTTCCACCTATTCTGATCAACGGTTCTGCTATCCCCTATGTTAACGAAGTGGGAAATCTCGGTGTTATTACGACATCAAATCTTTCCTGGCGCAATCGTGCAATGTCGATCTCTAAGAAAATTACTTTCTCCGTTCAAACTCAAATATCACCGAAATATCTTATCTCAAGAATTAAGAACCACCTTATTAGTTTCGCTTATTTTTCCACTGCTTGACTATTCCCGTTTGGTTTATAACTATCTAACTGGAGAGCTTAATGTGAAACTAGGACGGCTTATCAATAGTAGAATTCGATTTATATTCAACCTCAGACGTGACGTCCATATTTCGCCTTACCATAGATGATTGGGTTGGCTCACTGTTAGCTCCAGAAGGCTTCATTCCCTAGGTATTTCCACTTTTAACATTCTCCATAATAATTCTCCATCTTGCATTTCCTTTCTCTTTACTCGTCCCTTTCCCCTGAGTCACCCTAACCGACAACGATCACCTAACTCCTTTCTTATTCCTCTCCATTGTACATCACCTTTTCGAAATTCATTAGTTTTACCAGCCATGTATTTTTCGCATTCGCTTCCTCCTGAGGTGGCTACTTCTCCTACGCTTAATACTTTTAAAAGACGCCTTTATAATTTTCTTTTTACCCTTGATGGTCAGAGATCATAGTACTTGCTGGATTATCTCTTACTATTAAGTATATTAAAGTTGCTTACTATAATAATTTTTGGTATCTGTATTCCAGGTTATATCACTTTTTATTTTTATTTTTTGGTTTTAATCCTTCTATCTTGTTATCACTGTATGTTTAACTCACTTTTTGATTCATCACCTTATTACTTCCTTAATTTTTATCATTATTATTCCTACTAGATTTATTATTTTTATTTTAGTTTTATCATCTTTACATTTTGTACATAATTATTTTTTAATAAATTCATTGTTTGCCTCATAGTACCTTCAAGATATAATAAACTATTCAAACTATTTAATCTCTCTCTCTCTCTCTCTCTCTCTCTCTCTCTCTCTTTCTTACTCTAAGGGTGTTAAAGTGCATCATTGGAAGAGTAAAGGTTGTGTGTATCGGATGCTGTGATCTCATGGCGCTGGACTTTGCAGTGGGTGTGATATGAGAGCTTGAACAATTTTATCTTGTGTCTTTGCCTAGCTCATTGCTTGATACCTTAACGAACTGGCAGTATTATCGCGTCTCCTAACTGCGCACCGCAGCTTAGTGTGTGCATGCTCACTTTCATACTTATCTTACTTTATTTATTTCGCTCTCATCATATGAAGTATCACAACAAGTGATAGAGCGCATCATCAGATGGTTAAAGCTTGTGTGGATTAAATGCCGTGATCTCTTGGCCCTAGACTATAAAGTGAATGTAATTTAAGAGTTTAAACAATTTTATCTCGTGTCTTTGTCTCGCTTATTGCTTCGTATATCAACGGACTAGCAGTGTTATTGCGTCGCCTAACTGTGCACTGGGCTATTATGTGTGTGTGTGAGTGCGTGCGTGCGTTCTCACTCTCTTAATTCACTCTCTAGACTTTGAATTTCTACAATAAACCAACTGCTAGCCACTGGAACACACTGATTTTCGCCAACGTACGCGCCTCACACACACAATGTCATCTCACTGTGGTATCTGTAATAGATTGGTGAACAAAGGTGACATCGCCACTTGCTTCGGAGACATATATGGCTGTATTTCATATACCCTGTACTGTCAAAACACTTGGGTATGATCCAAACGAAGATCTACATTATCGTTGTGACATATGTGCAATGCAGCGCTCAATCATTATACCACGTTCGCCGGAAGGTCCATCGGACTTATCTGATGTCAATGCTGGTTCAAGGGCGAGTTCAGTTACTCTCGATGACCTAATGGATCAGATGAAATCCTCAAGTACAGTTATAAATACCGGTTGAGGATTGATAAAAAATACACTAATTGAGGTTGTTGATAAAGTTCCTGAGCTTGCTACTACGCAAAGGTTTATGTTTAAAAGAATAACAACACTTGAATCTAACTCAGAAGTAACGAGAATTGAAACATCTGACATTTGTAGTGAAAATCAATCACTAAAAATCACTTAAATCGCGGAAATGTCCTCTGTTGGGAAATCAGCTGATGCATGGCGACCGATCATCGGCGTGCATCGACTCGTTGCTACTCGTATTGTGCTGCGCTCGGCTGTCGTGTGAACAGCCGAGGTAGCGCTTCGCAGGCATGCTACTCAAGCGAGAGACTATCATCGCTCTGTCGCTTGACTGCGGCGTCTCGCAAAGAAGCTTTCATAGTTCTCAGCCATCTTGAGATTTTTCGACACTCGTGAAAACTGCATAGACAGCTACAACCACTGCTCTCACCTCGGAATTTTTCACTGCTTTTCTCCGGATCTACTCAACGCAGAAATGCTCAACAGGACTCAAAATACTCGGTAAGTTTGCACCGTCATAATTTAAAAAGGAATCTCCGCAGTCTCACATCATCGGCTGAACTTCGTACTCGTCAATCAAGCAGATTGTGGTCATGTAGCGCTCTGCGGAGCATCTTCGTTGCTTTTCTTTTGTTCAAAGGGGGTTGTCAGGACAACAATGTCCAAACGCAACTCATCATACACCGGGGTGGTGCCCGGTGACCCTGATGAGAAGAAGACATTGTTGGTCCCCGATGGTACCACCACGGCGAAACGAATCCGATCACCAGCTCGCCTGGTAACCGAGCTGCCGCTAAAGGTTCAAACGCAGCAACGTAGAATCGAAGCGCTTCATCACATCTGCACGACGCTGGATAAAGAAGTTTAACCTGTCACGATGGCTTTGCTCGATAACTTGGTCGAGCAAATCGATGAGCTGCATGGAGACTTTCGTAAGGAGCACGAGCTACTCGAAAGTTCTTGGTCAGCTCCTTACCTCATTGATCATGATTACTTTGCGAACAACTTGCAAATGGCCGAAGCTTAGCTGGCGCTCAACGGCAAGAATGCAGCAAGGCAAGCCATGGAGAGGGTGGCGCAACCTCATCGGTCTGCACCAGTGGCCACGCCGCCACGATCTCAGACAAAGCTGCCTCATATAAAACTGCCAACATTCAAGAGCGAGTACGCAGGATGGCCATCGTTCCGTGATTTTTTCACATCGCTGGTAATCTCTAATATTGGCCGATGTTGAGCGGCTAATGTTCCTGCGTGGCTGCGTCTCGGATCCGGCGGCGAAGCTTATTTCAGGATTCGCTCTCACCAGCGAATCATTTACTGTAGCTTGGGAGACACTGACGTCTCGATTCGAAAATAAGCGGTTGCTGGTGCAGGAACGTTTAGATGTACTCTTTGCCATGACACCCATCGCAGGAAATACGAAATCGCTCTCATCCCTGGTGACGACCATTTCGGAAGCTAACAAGGTTCTGACTTCGCTGACCACGGAGGAGCAATTTCAGGATTGCGTCTTGGTAAGGCAGCTGAGCATCCAGCTGGACCGAACCACACGAGAAGCCCGTGAAACATCTGTGGGGCGTTCACAGGAAAGACGAAAATAGGAGCATTGGAGATGGTGGAGGCCACTCCAACACAAACGACCAACTCAAAACGGACATCGTCACCGAATCCTGCTCCTGCGAAGGTCGGCACTCACCGATCGACTGTGCACCATGCGTCGATAAGTACAGACCACAGTGCCCCGCCATCTCGCACCACCACGCCGGTGAATCCATGTGACTGTTGTCGGACTCGAGGGCACTATATTGTCATGTGTCCGGAGTTCCGGCAGCTCACAGTGTCTGCCCGACGCAAGATGGCGGAGAAAATCTAGGCTGTGCTATAATTGCCTGGGACGTCACAATGCCTCATCATGCCGTTCAACTCGGAGCTGCAAGCGGCACCATCTGCAAACTCCGACGCTGCTCAACCACTCGCTGCACAGTCGTCAACACAATAGGGTGTTGACGCAGTCGTTCTTTAATCGGTTTAACTCACGTGGACATGCTCAACTCTACTAGCAACGGCGCTCGCACTCATTCACTCACCGGCTTTAACTCACCAGGCACGTCTTCTCATCGTTCCAGGGTTGGCATTGTTTTTTATTACGGAAGAGCTTTTCCGTAAACTCAACACACCAGGCTAGCACTCATCACTTTCGATCTCGGGGATTGGTGGAAGACATTCATCGCAGACACGTGGGTTCGTTCAACTTATCATATGCTCCACTCACATCGAGGAGAAAGTCACAGTACTCACGGCTCACATACTCAACACAATCACAAGTCATTTACTATCATTTAAGTCACCAGCGTAGACATAGTGAAACTGAGTCTCACATAGTGAAACTGAGTCTCACATAGTGAAACTGAGTCTCACATAGTGAAACTGAGTCTCACATAGTGAAACTGAGCTGGCGGACCCGGACTTTCTCAAACCACAGTCGATTGATATCATAATTGGTGCAGATATTTATGGACAGGTTATCAAGCCTAACATCATCTAGGGCAGGGGTCTCCAAACTTTCCAGCCTTAGGGCCATACTGATTACTCCAGTAAGTTCCGAGGGCCAAAACCATATTATCATTGTTGCCGGTGGTAAAAAGTGAAATAGTCCAAAATCTGTCCGCGGGCCGAATGTGGCCCTCGGGCCGTAGTTTGGAGACCCCTGATCTAGGGCATACCATCATCGCCTATCTCACAATTATCAATATTTGGATGGCTCATCATTGGACTAATCAACTCATGCCAACCTGAAGCACTCACTGGTCACACACTGCTCATATCACGCTGCAGTGCAGCACGATGATCAGGCTTTACAAGAGGTGCTCACAAAAATCTGGGTTCAAGAAGAGCCACCAATGGACAAGGTCGATCAACTCACACCAGAGGAGCAGGCTTGCAAGGATCATTTCTGCAACACGCACCAGCGTGATTCTACTGGAAGATACATCGTTCGGCTTCCTCTCATTTCTTCGCCTGCAAATCTGGGCAGCTCATACTCAAAAGCTCAGCGATCTCTGCAAGACATCATACGGAAAATCTCAAAGAATCTCAAAGACCGCAACTTTCTAGTCATTTTTACCATATAATTGCAGTGTCTGAAACGCGGCTTCACTCGCTTATATCTGATGACCTCGTACGCCTTGAGGGCTATTTATTAATACGCAATGACAGGGAAGGCAACCGTAGGGAAGGTGTTTCCTGTTTCGTCCATGAGTCAATAAAAGTTAAGATACTAGCTTAGTCACTTAGTTTATGTAATAATACGCCGGAATTTATTATTCTTAAAATACGATACACAGAACCAGAATCATTACTATTCACAGTCATGTACAGGAGACCGAAAGGGCTTCTTTTCAATGATTTCTTTGGTTTGTTTTGTTGTTTTTCTTCAGGCTATAAAAATATAATAACAGGAGGTGATCCACATTGCAACTTATCGAGTGAAAATGTTGAGTTTTCATTATTTCGAGATGCTGTTACTTCTCATGCACTCCATATTGTAGAATATAAAACTACACATCATACAGCTACGTCGGACTCTTGGCTCGATGTGTTCATTGTAGATAATCCTAATGAAATAATGTCTTTCAGAAAATCTAAAACTCCTGTCATAGTAGGTCATGATCTCTTAGAACTGATTTATAAATTTGAAACACCAAAAATTTTGCTACGCAAATAGTAGAGGCTGTTTATAGAAAGACAGTGCGTGGCTCCCCCCTACCGCCCTTGGTGCCAGACCGTGTCTAGACTAGGCCTCCCTGCTGCCTTCTCATTGGTGGGTCCTGTAGCGCAAAAGGGGCGTGTCTTCCCCCACCATCACGCCTCCGTTCCTGATTGGTCCCTCATAACCCTAACCACCCTACCCCCATTCCTGATTGCCCCCCAGCAACCCGCACTCCCTGATCACCTATCCCAGTGTTTTGATTGGTGCTTTTCCCCCGCGCCATTTGTCGGATTCTGAACCATACTTATTGGGTTGTTCGGAAAGTAATTTCGTTTTTTTTTATAAAAATGAAACACGATTTTTTTATAGTAAATTAATATTTTATTCAATACAATATTGTCCATTCTGATCCAATACCTTTTGCCATATATCTGGCAGTAGCATGATTCCACGCTGATAACATCTTTGTTCTTTGCTGGCAAAAAACTGATCCAAGTGACTTTTGACCTCTTCATACGAATTAAACGTTTTACCGTCTAAAAAAATTTGTAGAGACCGGAACAGATGATAATCTGAAGGTGCCAGGTCTGGAGAGTATGGTGGGTGTGGCAGTATATCCCATCCAAGCTCTAAAAGTTTTTTCCGAGTGGTCAAACTTGTATGGGGTCTCGCATTATCTTGTTGGAACACTATACCTTTCCTATTGACCAATTCTGGCCTTTTTTCTTTAAGTGAATCATTTAATTTGTCCAACTGATGACAGTACACTTCAGAATTGATCGTTCTGTTGCTCGGTAGAAGCTCAAAAATAAACGATTCCTTTGAAATCCCACCAAACAGATAGCATAACCTTTTTTTGATGAATATTGGCTTTCGAAGTGCTTTGAGCCGGTTCATCTTTTCTACTCCAGGATCTTTTGCACTTAACATTGTTGTAGACAACCCATTGCTCGTCCCCAGTGATGATACGCTTCAAAAATGGATCATTTTCTTAGCATTTGAGAAGCAAATCACAAACATCAATGCGACGGCACAAATTTTTTTTCGTAAGAAGATGAGGAACCCATATGTCGAGCTTTGAGGTTAAACCTAGCCGTTTCAAATGGTCATGAACGGTCGAATTCGATAAATTTAATCTCTCAGCGATCTCACGAGTCGTTATTCGCCGGTTTGCATCAATTAATGCCTTTATTGTGTCTTTATCAGCTTCGCTGGCCTTCTAGAACGTGGTGCATCTTTGAGATCAAAATTGCTGGATCGAAATTTTGCAAACCAGTTTTGGCACTGGCGCTCACTTAGCACATTTTCCCCACATCGGATAATTTTTTTCTTGCTTGAACAGAATTTTTACCTTTTGTATAGTAAAAAAGTAAAATATGCCGAAAATGTTATTTTTCACTTTTCATTTTGTTTGAGAATTCCGTCCGATGGTGTTTGACAGACCTGTGAATATATTGAAACTAATGAAGCTTCACTCAAGACAGGGTGAAAATAAAACAGACGCATAGATGGTATTCAGAGAAAGAGGTTTATTTAACCATCAGCAAGTCACATACAAATCATAATTTAAATGTAATTTGGAAAAATGTCAGAATTTGGAATTAAATACAAAATTTGGTTAAATTTAGAAAAAAAACAGAGTTGATATAAAAATAAATGCACCGAAATGAGAGAATTAAAAACTGTGTATAAATAAATAAAATTGAGTCAGATTTTTGTCTGTGAGACTTGAGCAGCACACAATTATATTAATTGTGTGCAGTAGGTACTGAGAGCGTAGAGAGCGGTGTGCGTGCAGCAGTCAGCACTGCATAGCACAATACAACATATAATGAGGATGCACAAAATGAGTAGTGTATAGTCGCTGTACTCTCCCAGCAGATGTCCTGGGGGAAAGTACAGCAAATATAGAACACCTGCATAATTATATTAATTATACCGGCGAATTAAGCTGAGAGGAAACGTGGCGCGACATGTGCTGCGATGCCCGCCATAAAGTGAGACCAAAAAACGTTGATGTACCGATGAAAATCCAACTCCTCATTGCCATTTTGAGTCCTGTTGAGTAAAGAAGGTTGAGATGATCCGGTTGAGAAAAGTGAAAATTGTCCGAGCCTTCCAAGTGCGTGCGCTGTTCCGTGCGGGTTTTCACGTCAGTCCAAATATCCAATATGGCTGCGGAATATGAAAGCGTCGTTGGGCGCTGAAGTCAATTGAGAGAGATAGCCGGTGAGCGAAGCCGAAGTCAAGCGAGAGAGGCATCCTCTCGCTCGACGCGGCATGCCTACGAGGCACAACCTCGTCTCCGCGAAGCCCTGCCTCGGCTATCTCCGCCCAACCGAACGCTGCGTGCTCGAGCACAGCAACAGGTCGACGCACGGCGAATATCGATCGCCGTGCGCCAGCTGATTATCCAACACATATTTAAAAGGGTATCAACCAAAAACTACTGGGCAGAATCAATTGAATTTTTTCACAAGCAAGCCTTGCTATACCAGCTGTCAAAATACATATGATTATGCGGCTTAAGTGTGAAGTTGGTTGTGAAAAAATACAATTAAGTCCTCTGTTGGGAAAAAACGAATTACTTTCCGAACGACCCAATAATTCCCGATGCGCCATCTACTGTTGACAATCGGTATGTTACCGACAGTCGATAAAATAAATCGAACGTTAGCAGTCGGATGAGTAGAAGATGTATCAGCGATCGGTATAGTGATTTAGTTGTCAACCGTAGGTATGTAACCGACCATCGCTAGGGCAGATTTGGAACTTACGGGAGACAAGTAGATTGGGTCTTACGGTAAATAATATTGTGTACACTTTCACCGGTTAAACATGCCCGTCGTCGATAACCAAGCCCCCCTCTATAGCTTTTTTTTTGTGAAAAATTTTTTTAAAGTGGATGTCAATTTATTTTTTGAAAACTTTTCAACTATTAATAATAAATGAAATCGCTCGTAATTTTTTTTCAGCTTCACAAAAACTGTTCTATTTTAACATTCTTGTGTAAGAAACTTGTTTGCATTATTCTTGTCTGCATCCGGTGCAGTTACGGCGAAATGGTGGTGTAACTGTTAATATGTGTTTTTGTTGAGAATTCCTGTGGTGTTGTTGGATTGAATCTGAAAGATATCGAAAAAGGATGAGTTTTCACTCAAGGCAGGTGTGAAACCACCAGACCAAAAGATGTAGGTAGAAAAAATGGTTTATTCTACCGTCGACTGTCGGACTACAATATATATATATATATATATATATATAAAATAGCACAAATTAATTTAGAGTGAATATTAAGGGAGAAGCACATACAATTGTATGAATTGTGTGCTGAAATTTGTGAGGTGAACGTGGTGTAGCCCGCGCTGCAGAGCACGTCACGACATGAGATTTATAAGCGGTGTGAGACTTATGAGAATGCACTAATGAGATTTCCACACCTCACCGTCATGGAATTAAGATAAATTGTAACGATGCACACTTACCGTATTTTGAGTCTTGTTGTGCACGAATACGTTGAGTAGATCCTGAGAAATCGGTGAAAGTTGTCCGAGGTGAGAGCAGAGTGTTCGAGCTGTCCAAGCGATTTTCACGAGAAGTGTCAAAATCTTCAAGATGGCTGAGTAGTACAAAAGCGTCGTTGTGAGATGCTGAAGTCAAGCGAGAGAGACAGCCTCTCGCTTGAGTAGCATGCCTGCGAGGCGCTGCCCCGGCTATCTTCGCGACAGCCGATCGCAGCACACCACCCAGCAGCAACAGGTCGACGCACGGCGTTAGCTGATTTTCCAACAGTTTTCGTACCTGATTTGTTGTAATGTAATAGAGCTTTGCTTTGGTGAGATTCCAGAGATCCTTGTAGCAGTCGATCAAAATTATACTGGCAATAGTATATTTTGTAGTAATAGTATATAAATCATTATGGTTGAAAAGAGAGCCAAATATGCTTTTACCACGATGTTTTCTTTTTAACTAACCTTTTCGCGGCTGTTACCATTAATATATTAGGTGCGCAACTAAGTTCTCGCTGTTTTTCAAGAGATGGCTCCAGTAGTAAGTGCTGGTCGATTGGGACATAACCAAAACGTCATGAACCAAGCTTAGACATATGGTAAACAAACCGCTTTGACACATTAGTGACTTTGTTTTTGCGTCATATACTTTTGGTTGTGTGAAAATGTCTGATTTTGTGCCAAATAATCGTCATTTGCGGGAAGTGTTGCTTTTTTTCTTTCATTCGTAGAAAACGGCGGCTGAAGCGCATCGAGAACTCCAAAAAGCTTACGGAGATGCTGCTCTAAGTGAAACAACATGCCGTGATTGGTTCCGTCGCTTCAAAGACGGTGATTTTGATGTTGACGACTGTTCGCGTGAAGGAAGGCCAAAAACCTTCGAAGACGCTGAATTGGAGACATTGCTTGATGAGGATCCGTGCCAAACGCAAAAAGAGCTTACTTCAGCATTAGGAGTTACCCGCCAAGCCATTTCTAAGCGATTGCATGCGTTGGGAATGATTAAAAAACAAGGAATTTGGGTTCCTTATGATTTGAAGCCAAGAGACGTTGAGCGTCGTTTTTTCGCCTGTGAACAACTGCTCCAGCGGCAAAAAAAGAAGCATTTTCTTCATCGCATCGTTACGGGTGATGAAAAATGGATTCATTACAGCAACCCAAAGAGAACAAAATCATGGGGACTGCCCGGTCATGCTTCTACGTCGTCGGCTCGGCCGAATATTCACGCTGCGAAGATTTTGCTGTGAATTTGGTGGGACCAGGGCGGTGTTATTTATTATGAACTGTTGAAACCGAACGAAACCATCACTGGGGAACGGTATCGAACTTAATTGATACGATTGAGCAGAGCACTGCGCGAAAAGCGGCCAAAATACGAGCAGAGGCACGAAAAAGTGATTCTACAGCATGACAACGCTCGGCCTCACGTTGCCAAACCCGTTAAAACCTACTTAGAAACGCTCAAATGGGAAGTCCTACCCCACCCGCCATATTCCCCAGATATTGCGCCGTCCGATTATTTCTTGTTCCGTTGCGTAATCAGCAGTTCAGCTCATATGAAGACATCTCAAAATGGCTTGATTCGTGGATAGCCTCAAAAGACTAACACTTCTACCGTGACGGTATTCGAGCTCTGACAGAAAGATGGGAAAAAGTTGTCGCTAGCGATGGGCAATATTTTGAATGATTCATTTGTAAACATTTTTTCACAATAAAGTTGCATTTTCATTAAAAAAAACAGCGGGAACTTAGTTGCGCACCTAATACATCTGGCGTCTCTTTGATACCCACCCCAGTTGAATATGAAAATGTGTGTGCGATGGTGGGGGAACTTTCGTATAATATCCAGACAGAAAATACAAGGCTTCGAATTTATTTATAGTAATTTGCAAGTAATTCCAATTCGTTCTGTACAAGTTTGTATTATATAAATTTATATAAATATAAACTATAAATAAATTTACAAAAATTAAAAAATGATATAAGTAAACCAACACATATTAATCATTTTTACACACATACATATATACAAACTACAATAATACTCATGAAAAATAAAAATAATTTACAAACTATATACATGAACGCACACATTTACACACACTTACTGTATCTATATTTACATTACACACATACATGTATATACCAACTAACAAGTACAAAAACACTTGTGAAAAAATTATCTACAAACTATATACATGCACAAGCACACACACATACGCGCGCGCGCACACAGTATTTATATACTCATACTGTTGAGGATTCCCTGGTGTTCTTGAATCTGTAAGATATTGGAAAGAAATGAGTTTTCACCTGCGACGGGTGTGAAATAACCAGATCAAAGATTTAGGTAGAGAAAGTGGTTATTTATTCTACCTTGGCTCCCTTTACTGCAAAAAATATAAATAAAAAAAATTGCACAAATAAATTTAGAGTGAGTTTGATTTCCACATACAATTATATTAATTGTGTGCCAAAATTCATGAGGTGAAACATGGTGCAGCCCGCAATGCAGAGCACGCCACGAGGCGAGACTATTGAGGATGCTTACCGAATTTTTTGAGTTCTGTTGATCATGTATTGGTTGAGTAGATCCGAAAAAGACGGTGAAAATGTCCAAGTGGTTTTCACGAGAGTGTCATTATTTTCAAGATGGCTGTGCAGTATGAACGCGTCGTTCTGAGACGCTGAAGTCAAGCGAGAGAGATGGCCTCTCTCTTGAGTAGCATGCCAGCGAAGCACTGCCTCGGCTATCTTCGCGACAGCCGAGCATAGCACATCACCTAGTAGCAACAGGTCGATGCACGGGTATTATCGATCGCCGTGCGTCAGCTGATTTTCCAACACATACATATTTACAAAGTATATATTACATACGTATTTCTAGCGATCTTCATCAGCATCACTATCTTTATATCCAAATGGTAGTGATAATGTATGTGTAATATGGCGACGTTTACGGCATACGATATGACAAGTTTTCTACATTATACGAGTGATGACGTTGTGAAGGGGCGTTCTTTGAATTGACGTGAATTTTAAATGAAGTTTAGTATTATTAACGAATGTTATTTATCGTCGTTTTACAAGTAGATATGAACGCATGCACTCCTACCGTTTTCTCTAATAAGTTGCATTGTCTAAGCAGACATTCTTACAATGATAGTTCCGTTTCAGCCTCAACTATAGTAAGCGCCTACTATTTCTTAAATATAATTTATTTCGTACTATCAATTTGGAGATAC
Source organism: Cylloceria caligata (assembly GCA_963942595.1). Lineage (NCBI taxonomy): Eukaryota > Metazoa > Arthropoda > Insecta > Hymenoptera > Ichneumonidae > Cylloceria > Cylloceria caligata. The sequence goes on along the minus strand of OZ012706.1, from coordinate 56,571,571 downwards.
TGTAAACATGAATCGCTGCACTCTTTACGTTTTCTCTAAGAAAACTGCACTCTCTAAACAGACTATTATATTTAAATTTGTAATATCTATTTACAAGGTGGGAAATACGCAGCGTCTGCCATTTTTATACTAGACTGCATTGACAAAATACCCGAAGAACGAGTATTAGAAGTATTTCGGGCATTGGAAAAAGCGCTGGCATAAATGTATAATATCTAACTGGGCCAATTTTGAAGGGGATAACATTGTTGTAGACGAATAAATGAAATTCTTTTGTAAAAACGAAAATTTCCGTTATTTTTTAACCCACATCGTAGTCCGTTTTCTAACATGAATGTCATACTCACTCACAAAGAAAACCAAAGGTGCCATTCATAAAGTTATTTCTGAATCTGAATCACAGTCATATTTGATTCAGAAAGATAGGTTAAGTAATGCGGGACGCTTACTAACTAATATTTGAAATAAATTATATTACACTAACACGAAAAAGACACTAGTAAAGACATACTTGATACTGAAATATCTTTATCTTTGTACCCTGATATAAAAATCACCAGAGATCACAAAGTGTATAGCACTATTGTTCTAAAGTCTATTGATTACATACAAAAATCCCTTGCACTTTCAAATGATGAAAATTATTTACAAATTTATGGTTACTGATACAACAAAAATTGTATACCCATTAGTTACTATAAATCTAGATATCTGAAAACGAGTAAAATTTATTCATGAAACTAACTGTCATTACGACCTGATAATACAAATTTAGGTGGAATGTACTGTAACGATAAATTTGTGCCTCAACGCACCACGTTACCTATGACTGGTCCAAGTTATTTTTTCCTTCCTTTTTATTTTCTCTTTCGAGATGGGCGCCAGGCGCTTTCGCGCCGGAAGGAAAAAATACCGAGTTGGATGACCAGTCTCGACCCAGGCCAGCTACAGCTGTTCAAGGCAGAGTGGGTGGTTCGGACTGTCAAGTCACTAACTATTCCAAGATAAAATATAAACAAGATCAATTAATTCAAATAAGTCATCAGAGTCGGTGGACCCAGACAAATAATAAAATATTGTTAATAAATACTAAACACAATTAATAAACCCGATTTAGCTAAATAAATATTAAATACACAAATAAGATACTAACAGTAAATAATTCACACAGCCACAGCAGGTACGGGACTTACAAACTTCTTTATTTCTCCAAGGAACATCAATTCCGAATTGAACCAAAATGTCCCGTAAAATTATTCTCCTGTGTTAACAATTTTCTAACTGTAGTTAGGTATCCTAGTTTTAATCTTTCCTTCAACCGCAGCAGTTATCCCGATTTCTCACTCACTCTCATACTTCGGTAGCCTCCAGATACTGTATAGCCTATCTCGCTCGCTACGTATTCTTAATAATATTCCTCGCCTACCATCGAATATTCGGGCGTCTCTACGCACCGCTCGCGATACGGCCTATCCCGAGCTAATCCCCAATACATCCCAAGAAACCATACAACGGGACGTCGGAAGGTCACGTACGCGAAGCGACCCGCGGCTTGCCAAATATTACAATTCCGAATAATAATTGCGAGACGGTAACCAATCTGAGCGTAATACTCTCGACCGGCTCCTCGTGGCCTGAATAAAATATAACGAACAAAATATGACAAATATAATATAACCCATAAAATATAACCGAGGATAAAGAAAGAACAATGTATAAAAAAAACGAGTATAATATAATAAATAAGATATAATGAATAAAATATAACAAAGAAAATATAACGAATGAACTATAACGAATAAAATATAACAAATGACATATAACCAATAATAACGAGTAAAAGAAAATAAATAAAGAACGAAACAAACAAATAAGGAATCAATAAACAAATAAATAAATGAATAAATAACTAAATAATTAAGTGAATAAATATACAAATAAATAAATGAATTAGAGAACCGCCGATCGATCGGAAGGATACGCGACGCAGTCTATAACGTGCTAGTCCCTTCAATATCCATTTCCCGACGGGACGACGTACTAACCCGCGCGCGACCCTCCAAATCGAGACGCTAGAAAATTCACGTTAACTCATCCGAATCCAAATCTATAATCTAGTCGGAACCGATGACACGGTCTATTCCGTTCCAGTCCCACACATTATCGATTAACAAATTCCAAACACTCCGGGATAACGGCCTAATCCGCGCACGGTTTAACCGACTACAGAAACAATTAATTAATACAATGACTTTTCCCCGGCTTTTATCTGTGACACGATCTCGAGGTTACATGCTACGAACGCCGCAGTTCCCGATACAAATTTACACTCTGCGCGTAGTGTACTAGAGTCGCAGGGGTGACCAAGTACGAATAAATTTATGGTTCACAAATTGAATGATGAAATAATAAAACAATAGTAAAAGACCGTAGAAGGGAAGAGAGCTCACCGGGACGATGACGGAGCGATGTTCTCGTGATCGAGGAAATCCCGAGGGTACTTCGAAATCGTATGTCCTTCGTTTTCTTTTCATTCTCGTACAGTATCGAGTGGCAGAGATTCGTTTGCTCGAGGTTTGCAGAGCAGAACGGGACAAAGAGATACTACCCGCTGGTCTGATTCGCTCAACGGTCACCGGGAAAAAGCCCCGAGGTCCTGCCGGCACGCGTGCCCGTAACCTATGATCCCCACTTAATCCGCTAAACTCGGTTAATTGGGGGAACCGGTGTCGCACGCTGACCGCGACTAGTGCCTCAGCTGGCCGATGTATAAATTAGCGACAGACAATACCAGCGTTGCGTAGTCCAGCAGATGATCCCCTGAGATATATACATTTCCGTGGGCCGATGGCGGCTGAGAATAGAAAGCCGCGTATCCTTTAGTACGTCGAGCGGGATAATGATACATCCCGACCGGGAAAGGTGTGAAATGTCGGTCCAGAGAAAAAGGCCGAATCCCGAAGCTCTCCTCTTCTTGGTACTCTCCCATCGTCCCTCCGGTCGTATAAATCGCATTATGTATATAAAAAAAAGATAAGAAAAAAAATTAAAATAAAGAATAAATAAGACCTGAAAATCACCCCCTACAACCCTGCGGGATCGTGTAGGCATCTGTTGAGCGAGAGGGACGCAGCCTAACTATTCTGCCTCGTTACAACACTCCCCCCCTTAGACACGGCCGTCCTCGGCCGGAAACCTCATCCTCCCCTCCTTTGGTCTTTGATGAATTCCCTTCTGGTCACCCGTCCGGCCCTGGTACCCCACGATCTCGCAGGCTTGCACGGGTTCCTTCAATGGCGAACCGCTCTTGATTTCCGCCTCCCGCCGTTAGCGCCGTTACTCTAACACCACCACTTCCCTCTTGGATTCTCATAACCCAGGATACCGGGAAAACATGCAAGGAAGTGGGAAGTCCCTATCAAATAATCTAAACAACCATCCTAGTTTTCTCCTCCAAAGAGGGCCTCTTTATTGGCTCGGTTTACTCCGCTGGAGCTTGCTTAGGGCGGTCAGCTTGGCCCATTCCCTCCTGGGGTCCCGGTCCACCTGACCCTGGGGCGACGCGTAGAGGGGCCCACATACGGGACACGTCCGGACCGTCACTCCTTGACGGCCGCACGAAAAACACCGTCGCATGGCGGAAGGCGGCTCCCGGCACATCACCATCAGGTGGTTCCTCTGCCCGCACCGGCGATACGTCCTTTGTGGGCCCGCGTCCACGGGAAGCGGACGTCTAACTACCCGCTGGTGGTGTTCCCCCAGAGGGACAGGGCCCGGCCTCGGGAGGGTCTCCGATCCCCCTCTCTTAACCGCTGCCCCGCGCCCCCTGCCGGCGGCGTAGCCAGCGGTGAAACCGATCGGTGCCAACTCCACCGCCAGCCACCACCGAACCTTTTTGAGCACCCCCAGCGCCCTCTCCACCTCCTCTTTCGGGAAAGGGGGTGGGGAGGCCCCGGTCTCCAGGTTCGGGGCTACCAGGTTCGAGAGAACCCGACACTCCCGAACCCAGCGCCACAGGTCCTCGCCTCCCGTCGGCGCGAGACCCACACAACGCCCCTCGAAATCCTCCACCAGGAGACGGAGCTGCTGTAGGGGTTCCATCTAAAATAGCAGAGGAAGTACGGGACCGGTAAGGCTTCAAGTCATCAATTAAAACTTTCCGAATTATACCCCCCTCACGATCTTTCAGCTCGTAAACCCTAGGTGACAGAACTCGACTGATGTGATATGGCCCCTGAAACTTGGGAGCCAGTTTGGCCGCCACGTTCTGCGCCGCTGAGGACAGCACCCGCTGCCGACGCAGTACTTCATCTCCCACCTTGACGGTGGCGGGACTACGATGTTTATTATACTGAAGAGACTGCCTCCGGTAGGCCTCCTCCAGGTCGTGCTGCACCTTGTCCCTAAGGGGTTGCAAATTGTTCATTCGGGCCGACCAACTATGGGGGTCGGTTGCCCTCACCTCCTTTTCCCCCAGGATTCTCCGACAGAACTGATGAGGACGCGGCATCCTGCCGAAATTCAAAAACGCGGGACTCGTGTCTATAGAGGAGTGGTAGGCGGTGTTGTACGCGAAACGAAACTCGGCCAAATGCAGGTCCCACTCTCGGTGATCGTTCTCCAAGAATGCCACTATCATAGTCTTGAGGACTCAGTTCACCCGTTCTACGGGGTTGGCCTGAGGATGGTACGGTGGGGTAGTCGTATGGAAAATCCCATACTCGGCCACCACCTGTCTTAAGTTGATATTGACAAACTCCGTCCCGTTATCCGTCAGGAGCACCTCCAATACCCCCCACCGGAAGAACACCAGTTCCTCTAAAGCTTCCCTGATCTTCTTTCCCGTGGCCTTTCTTAACGGACAGCATTCCACCTATTTGGTAAACAAGTCCTGAATTACCAAGATATAGGAATCCGGACCGACTGGGCGGGAAGGGTCCCATGATGTCTGCGGCTACTACCGTCCAAGGCTCTTCAATAACCCGACGGCCCATCAAACCCATCGGTGGCCCCGGTCGGGACTTCGTACGCTGACAGGTGTCACAGCGTTGTACATATCCAGTGACGTCTCGATACAAACCAGGCCAGTAATATGAATTTACTATTCTCTTGAAGGTCTTGTCAATCCCAAGATGACCCGCTTGCGGGACGTCGTGGTTCTCATAGAGAATGGCTGGTCTCTGGTGTCGCGGGACCACGAGTTTCCAGACGGTGTCCAGCTAGTCTAGACGGGACATTCTCCATCGCAGGAATAATTTCTCATCCCTGAATTTCCAGTCGTGATAGCGTGCTGGATTCTCCCGTACGTCCTCGACTCGTGCCTCATACCAAGGATCTCTCTCCCCCGTAGGCAGCGTGAGTAACATATTAACAGAAGCTCGAGGTGGCAACCCTGCCACATTAGGCCAGTCATCTTCTTCGGTATCGTCTCCAGAAGGAGTAGATTCAAACATTCGGGACAGAGCATCGGGCAATTGATTTTGTGAGCCCTTCCGATGTAACACATCGAAGTCTGAATTCATCAGCTTCCATGTCCATCGGGCTACTCTCCCCTTGGGTTCCTTCTGGGACAGCAACCACTTCAAACTCGCGTGATCGGTGATAACTGTGAAACGATACCCATTCAGATAGGGTTTAAATTTTTCGACTGACCATAGGATCGCCGGGCACTCCAACTCCCGTACGTCGTAGTTACGCTCCGCACTGGTCAAGCTACGGCTCGCGTAGGCAATCGGATGTTCTGCCCCATCGGGTTCCTGAGTGAGCACCGCTCCCAACCCGGTCAAGCTTGCGTCCGTCTGCAGCGTGAACTTTTTAGTATAGTCGGGGCGTGCCAATACCGGCGCCTCAGTTAATGCTTTCTTAAGGTGGTCGAAAGCTCTTTGTTGCTCCTGGCCCCAGAACCATTCCTGTCGCCTACGTGTGAGCTTGGTGATCGGCTCCGCTACTTTCGCGTACTCGGGAATAAATCGTCGGTACCATGAAGTAGCTCCCAGGAACTGTCGGACTTGTTTAACCGTCCTCGGGGCTGGGATCTCCAGGATAGCTGATGTTTTATCTGGATCAACCAACATACCCTCGCGGTTTATCAAGAAGCCTAAGTACCTCAATTCTTTTCGACAGAATTCACATTTCTCGGGGTTGATCAGCAACCCCGCTGCCATGATCTTCTCGAAAACACGTCTCAGCCATTCCAGATGCTCCTCAAACGTGTCGGTGGCAATGACGATATCGTCCAGATAGGCAAACGCGTGAGGTTGCATATCGGGACTAATAACCCAGTCTAATAATCTCTGAAATGTAGCGGGAGCGGTGGTCAACCCGTACGGCATCCTCTTGAACTGGAACAGTCCCCTATGGGGAACTGTAAATGCTGTGATTTCTCGGACTCCCGGTCCAGCGGGATCTGATGGAAGGCCTGACTCAGGTCTAGTGTAGAAATGTACTTGGCCGACCTTAAACAATCCAATATATGGCTCATGTACGGCATTGGGTATGCGTCTTTTTTCGAGACCTCGTTCACCTTACGGAAATCCAAGCAGAACCGGAAGGTGCCATTCGGTTTGGCAGCCATTACGATAGGGGTGCTCCATTCGCTGGTGGAAGGCTCGATGACATCTGCCTCCAGCATACGGTCAACTTCCTGATCCATCGCTTCCCTTATACCGGGAGTGAACGGATACCATCGTTTTTTGATGGGTCTGGCATTACCAACATCGATATGGGGGACTACTAGATTAGTGACCCCGGGAACTGATCTCAATTTTGGAACTTGGATGGATCGGAATTCCTCCAAGCGAACGGTTTCGGCCTCCGTCAGGTCCGTATTGGCATAATGGTGTTATCATCCTCTATTACCTTCACCTGCTCGAAGTCGAACTCTGTGGCTTCCCCGCTGAAAAACCATTTGCGCCTCCTAAGATTGACTCCAATCCCAAGTAGGAAAAGAGAGTCGAGGCCCAATAGCAACGGGACCGGGAAGTCGGGATAAACTCTTGCCGTGAGCTTACTCCAATGACCCTTCAACGTTACGTCGAACTCCACCTCCTCAGTGCAGGTGATCTGCTGCCCGTTTGCAATAGTACTATAACGTTCAGGTGTTGGCCGGCGAGAGTATCCCAACCTGTCCACCGCCAACAGTCCCTCCGCGCTGATGTAGGAGCTAGTTGCCCCGCAGTCCACCAACGCGGGTAGTGGTCGCCCAAAAATCTCAAGGCAAATGACTAGGACCTGTCGTGCTTGGCTGTGATCTCCGACCGGACTACATAGGTATTCCGGGACGGTCACTGTAGGTAACCTTACTGGGGAATTTCTCTGAATCGAGGAAGTCGTCTCTCCCCTCAACGGCGACTCCCATATGCGTTTCCCGTGCAGTTGTGGGCCGTTCGGGTGGTCTCGCCCTCTTTACCACATCTGTAGCAACGAACTGCTTTCCGTATCGCACATCCTTTCGCAAAGTGGCCTGTGATCCCGCAATTGTGACAGACGACCGGCCTGTCGAGCGGTTGAACGCCTGACGCTGACCCCTGATTCTCTCTCTGTACGGCGGCTTCCTGCAGGAAGGGATTAGTGCTGGTGGCGGTTACCCCTGGTACTGGAGCCCTCTCCGGTCGTATAGCTGGTCGGGACGGCCGTGGTACATACTGGCCCCGGTAACCCCCTGCCGAGCCTCCTCTGGGCTGACTCACAAAGTTGGCCCGGTGAGGCGGGGCGGACGTAAAATTCCTCGAATGCCCTCCCTCAAAAGGGTCGACAAACCCCCGGGAAGATAGGTTCTCGCCAGTGGGTATTGGACTCGGGTCCATCATTCCAAAGGTGACGCGGTTCCTTGGCCTTACCGGTGGATGATACGCGAACTCCGGGAGCATCGACCTCTCTGGGGCTGGGGGTGCATGATATGCACTAGCCGCCAAATAGCTACTCTCCACCCGGATTGCCATTCGTTCCAAACCCTTCAGGTCCATGGTGTCGGTAAGAGTTATCGCTACCTGGAGCCGAGGTAGTAAATTCCGGAAGGTGATCTTCAACTGCTCCTCCGATGTGAACGGTGGTACCAGTCTAATGAAAAGATTCCCCATACAAGTGAAAAAGTCAGCCACTCGTTCCTCCGCCCCCTGCGTTCGAGTTCGGATTTGTTCCCGCAGCGCAAACTGAAAATCGGGATCCCCAAAACGCTGTTGGAAGGCCTCCTTGCATTGTTCCCATGAGGACCATCGGGACCGTTCCAACTTTACCCAATGATATGCTATTCCCTTGACGAACAAGGGAAGGCAATTCATCAGATCCTGGTCCAAAATGGCTACCAGGCCCCGACTATCCTCAACGCGCGCGAGAAACTCATCCACCTCCTCGTCTGGTTTACCGGAAAACGAAACATTCCACTTCCTCAAAATGTCGCACGCGGTGATCGCCGACGTCGACTGACGGGAATGTGGATGATTCGTCCTGACCGAGGACGAATGGTGGAAGGGATTCGTGATCGTCGCGTGATCATTTTCCCCGGGTGCCAACGGGATGGCCTCATTCGGTGCAGGAGGGGGATCATCTTCCGGTACCGTGACTAAACCGGTAGTTGACTCGTTGGGGTTCGACAACATTCCCGAAAAATACAACCGCTCCCGCATAGCCGCGGAGGTACCCCCTATCGGCAACCCCCTAGAGGCCAGTTCAGCCTTAACCTCATCCTCCGTAAGCGAGGCTATTTCCCCCGGAGTCCTCGACAGAACCATTTTTAACCCGTGAGAAAAGGGACGGGAAATAAATAAATCACTTAAATGAAGAAATAAATAAGTTAAACAAATAAGTTAAATTAACAAATATAAATAAGTTAAATAAATCAATTAAATAAATAAATAAATATACCCCTTAATTAAACAAATATGGTAAAGAAAAAGATTTGAATGAATCCGGGAAGGTCGCAAAAAAAATATATCACCCGGTTATCCCTCTCTTCCCCGGATACGAGCTGAAAGATCGTTGTTCCGCTATAACTTGTATCTCCTGTGGAAGGGGAAAATGGAATAACACAAAAAAACAAAAAAAAAAATAATACCAGTGAGAAAAAAAAAACAAATAAATAAATAAATAAATAAAAGTAATAAATAAATAAATAAATAAACAAAAGCGAAAAGAACAACAATTAGATAAACAATTAGACCACTCGAATAAATTAACAAGAATAAACAAATAGATCAATAAAATAAATACACAGAAATAAATAAATAAACCAAAATAGATAAATCAATTAAATAAACAAATATCCTACCACAATATGAATTAGAAGAAGACACAAAAGAAAAAAACAAAATGTAAATTAGCGGGGAAAAAAAAATAAAAACAATGTTGTCGGTCCGCTAACAGAAAATCCTTTTCAAGGGAAAGAATAAAATAAAATAAAATCAAATTTTCAAAAAAAAAAGAGGGGAAAGAAAAAAAATTATGAGATGAATAAAAAAACTTAATAATAATAATAATAATAATAATAATAATAATAATAATAATAATAATAATAATAATAATAATAATAATAACAATAATAATAATACTTTATTTTTTATTTTTTATTTTTTATTTTTTTATTTTTTATTTTTTTTTTTTAAGGGAGGTGAAATGCAGTTTACGCACGGGGTGTGAGGCTCTCGTGCTGAACTACCCACTAAAACACCTCCCTCTTCTAAGACACTAATCTGGCACCGTTTATCACATTACTTCAGACTAGGCTCGTTTACCTTCGCCCAATGGGCTCTTTGCGTTCTTCGACTCTTCTTTCTCTCTCATTTCTTTACTCATTTATTAACTTACTACCCCATATCGTTTTTTTTGATCCGCAGAACGCTCTCGACATACTGTGTTACCCGTCTCCAGGCTATCTCGTTGTTCAGCATGTTTGCTACGACCGTATATGGTGACAGCGGGCCCATTTCACTTTCCACAGTGGTTCTTTCCTGCGACCACCTTTCGCAGTGGAAAAACGTATGGTTAGCGTCGTCGTTAATACCCGGGCAATAAGGACAGTTCGGAGATTCGACCTTCCCCATTTTGTGCAGGTACGAGTTGAAGTACCCGTGACCGGTCAAGAATTGGGTCAGGTAGTATCCCACTTCTCCGTGTTTTCTCTCTATCCACGCCTTGACATTTGTTATTAGTGTCGCAGTCCATCGTCCTCTCGTTTCACCTTCCCAAGATGTTTGCCATTCTTCCATTGTCCGCGCTCTCTCCTCTTCCGATGCTGTTCTCTTACCTACCTCAGTTTTTCGCTCATAGATCGCTTTGCGTTCTCTGGCGAGAAGAGCAATAGGGATGACCCCTGCAATCACGAGGACCGCTGGTTCGGATACTGTTCTGTAGGCTGAGGCGACTCTGAGTGCGCTCCGCCTTTGCACCTGGGCTAGCCGTTTTCGGTGCGTTTCTTTGCTGAGGGCATCCGCCCACACTTCGGCACCATAGAGTAGAACCGATTGGACAGTAGTCATCAAAAGTCGGCGTTTGCTGGCTGTTGGGCCGCTGACATTTGCCATGAGCCTGCTCAGTCCTGTGACCCCTTTGGCTGCCTTATCCGCTGTTTGTTGGATGTGCTCGAAAAAGCTTAGCTTATTGTCGATCACGATCCCAAGGTATTTGGCCGTCGGTTTTGTCTCTACCAGCTCATTTCCTACGCGCATTTCCAGGATCGTAGGGATCCTCCTTTTGGTGAGAATAACTATTCCTGTTTTGTTTAGTGCTAGAACCAATCCATGGTCTGTCATCCAGTTGTTTACGGTGCGCATCACTTGGTTTAGCTTCAGTTGCGCCTTCTCAGTGTCCCGAGCAGCGATGAGCACTGCGATGTCGTCTGCGTAGCCAACCATTACCGTTTCCTCAGGCATGGTTGTTTGTAACAGGCTATCGTAGTTTATGTTCCAGAGGTCCGGCCCGAGTATCGAGCCTTGAGCCACCCCTGCAGTAACCTTCCTTCTCCGTTGCCCTTCTTTGGTGGTGAAAAGTAGGGTGCGTTCCTTCAGATAATTATTGAACATTCGTAATAGATACTCCGGTATGTGGAACGTTGTCTCAAGCGCTTCAAGCATGTCACTCCACTTAGCGGAGTTAAACGCGTTTTTTACGTCTAGCGTGACCAGAAGGACTATGCGTCGTGTTAGCTGGTTTCGGGCTTCCGCTCTTCTAACTGCTTCCTTCGTTTCTAGGACTGCGTCCACTGTCGATCGCCCTGCCCTAAACCCGTATTGCTTCGGAGAGAGGTTTCCTGCGTCCTCGATTGCCTTGTGTAATCGTGCCCGCAGAAGTTTTTCTAAGGCTTTCCCTGCTGTGTCCAGCATACACAATGGCCGGTATGCCGACGGCAGCTCTGGGTTCCCTTTTTCTTTATTGATTAGTGTTAACCGTGCGGCCTTCCAGCGGTAACTAAAAGTTCCCGTTGTCAGACACGCGTTATACATATTAAGTAACACGTCCGGGCACAGCCTGCTTACCATTTTCAGGACTTCGCTCGGGATGCCATCAGGGCCGGGTGCTTTTTTGTTTCGTAAGGACAGAATCGCCTTTTCCAGTTCTTCTCTGGTAAACAGTGGCACTTCTCCTATGTCGCCTGTCTCTGTCTCCGTTCTTTCAGGATGAGTGGGGAAGAGTGCATCAACGATTTTTTCCATGGTGGCAGCGTCCATGACGCTAGATGGTTTGAGTGCCCCTAATTTTTGGGCAGCAATCTTGTATCCCAGCCCCCATGGGTCTTTGTTTACGTCGTCCATAAGTTTTTCCCAGCAGCTTCTCTTGCTCTTGTTTATAGTGCGTCGTAGTTCTTTTTTCGCGGCCTTATGTGTTGCAGAGAGGGTATTCGCATCTGCCCGATTTCTTGCGCGCTGTGCTTCCCTTCGCAGTCGGTGGCATCGGCGTCGCAGTTCCGCGATCTCTGGGGTCCACCAGTAGGCGGGTCGCTTATCCTGTCGCGGATGTACCCGTGGCATAGAGGCCTCGCAGGCTGTGGTAATAAGCTTCATGGTACATTCGCCATTTCCACGCCTTTAGAGATCTCAGCAGCAAATCTTTCTTCGTTCATTCTTGCAGTATTCCATCTCTTGCGTTTTTCCGGTGGCTGCGTCTATAGGTTAGTTCTTTCCATTGCATCAAAGGCGATATATTGGTGGTCACTACCAGAGTAGTCCTCTTCTACCTTCCATCTTTCGATCAGGGGCACTAGCCCCTCAGTCGCGAAAGTGACGTCGGGTATGGTCTCTGTGTACCCAGGGCGTCGGAACGTGGTGGTGCTCCCGGCGTTTAGTACAATGAGGCCTCTCCTAGCGGCCATTTCCATGATGGATCTCCCTCGGCTGTCCTGATATGGCATTCCCCACTCTAGTGCTTTTGCGTTGAAGTCCCCTGCGACGATGATCTCCCCTGTTAGGTTAAGGATCTCATCCTCCAAGGCGTCGAGCTTCACCTGAAACTCCCGGAGAGTCTCGTTTGGTGTGAAGTAACAGCTGATGAAGGTTGCTTCTCCACTTTTAACCCACACAAAGCCCCTGCCGCGTCCGTGGCTCTTCACCGGTACTTTCCCCAGGTCAGGGATCCAGATTGCCGCGGTGCCAAGCAAATCGGCGAACCAAGACGGAGGATTCCGATCCTTGTATTGTTCGCTGATGATGACGAAGTCTACGTTTTTCTCTGCGACTAACTGGTAGAGTAGCTCGTTCGCTACTCTGCTCCTGTTCATGTTTGCCTGGAGAATACGGGTCATTTTATTTTTTTCTTGGCCTCCTCCAGGGCCTCTCTGAATACTTTGCATTGTCCCGAGCCAGCGATGTGGTTTCTTTCTTCTTCACAGATCACGCATTGTCCCGGCGCCTTGCAGGACCTTGCTTTATGCTCTGTCGATCCGCACTTAAAGCAGAGGTTGCTTCTGTCCGGACCTTTGCATACCCTAGCTGCGTGGCCGTAGCCAAGGCACTTAAAACATCGAGTTACCACGGCCCTCTGTCTTACTCGGCAGTTTATCCATCCAATCTTTATCTTAGCTTGCTGGAGGAGCCTTGTGGCAGTTTTTGCGCTCAGCTGCACTATCGCTACGCGTCGTTCCCTCGCGTTCGGTGCCGTGACGTTCACCGTGAGCTCGCCGATGTCGGGAAAGTCTCTTTTCAGTGCCTCCTCGACGTCCACCTTTTCCGTCAGGCAGTCCAGGTCCCTGATCTCGACTGAAGTTTCCGGGGCTAGGCTCTTGACCAGTGCGCTACCTCCCAGCGCTTTACTGAGAGCATTGCTGAACCTTTCAGAGTCTTCTGTCTTGTTTCCTAGTTCTAGCAGTACATTGCCTTCGCTAGTCTGCCGGATGGCCCTAATTTCAGCGCCGAATTCTTGAGGGACTATGTTCTCTTTTATATTTTGGAGAACGTTTGCATAGGACATGTTCTTACCTGGTTTAATGCAGATAGCTTCAAGACGGGCTTTCGGGGCTTTTTTTCTTGTTTGCTGGTTTTTGCCTTGGCTTCCGTCCGCTTCTCTATTTTCTTTTTTTTCTGTGCCTGCCGCTATTTTTTTCTTCCTCTTCCGGGCCTCTTGCCATCGGGGTTCCTTGGCCACCGCGTTTTCTTCGTGTGAGGTCAGCTCCTGGTTTCTTTCTTCGTCTTTTCTTTTTTTTCTCCCGTTCCTTTTCTAGCGGACTTGTAGCTTCCCTTTTTTTCCCGCTTATGCACTTTGCCTGGGTCGCTTGAGTTTCAAGTTCTCTCACCCGTGGCTCGGCTCTTTCTCTCGCCTTCTTGAGGTAGGTTAACGCATCTATCGCGTCTTCCAACACTAAAAGGCCATTCTTGATATCGATGCTGATATTCTTTTGTCTGCCTGTTGCGGCCCTCATTTTCTTCAGAGTCTCTTGGCATGTCTGCAGGTGCTCCGCCTCTTCTTTTTTTATTTTTTCCAGGTGATCTTTTACTGGGGAGATCTCTCTTGCTTTTCCGCTGTCATCCTTGTTTGCGTTCCCGTCGTTTGGCGCGTGTTGTTGCCGCTTCAACGGGGGTGTTGCCCGACCTTTTGCTTCACTTGTAGCATTTGATGCTACAGCGGTCAAGTGATCCACCGCTGCTGCAATGTTCGCTTCATTACGGTCGTTCGATGACGACGCCCAGGGGCCCGCTTTCCCACCGCCTGAAGGCGCCGGTACTGGGGTTCCGTGCCCCTGCACCCTAATCTGCACTCCTATTGGACTGTCCATGTTGGTTTTCTTATTCTGGGTCTCCTTCCCATATGACTGCTCTTTGTGCACGCGGCTACATGCCTGGCTTGACATGCCGCCGCGATTCGGCCCCCCCACCGCGACGAGGTGGCAGCCAACCGGCAGGGAATAATAACAACAACAACAACAACAACAACAACAACAACAACAACAACAACAACAACAACAACAACAATAATAATAATAATAATAATAATAATAATAATAATAATAATAATAATAATAATAATAATAATAATAATAATAATAATAATAATAATAATAATAATAATAATAATAATAATAATAATAATAATAATAATAATAATAATAATAATAATAATAATAATAATAATAATAATAATAATAATAATAATAATAATAATAATAATAATAATAATAATAATAATAATAATAATAATAATAATAATAATAATAATAATAATAATAATAATAATAATAATAATAATAATAATAATAATAATAATAATAATAATAATAAGAATAATAATAATAATAAGAATAATAATAATAATAATAATAATAATAATAATAATAATAATAATAATAATAATAATAATAATAATAATAATAATAATAATAATAATAATAATAATAATAATAATAATAATAATAATAATAATAATAATAATAATAATAATAATAATAATAATAATAATAATAATAATAATAATAATAATAATAATAATAATAATAATAATAATAATAATAATAATAATAATAATAATAATAATAATAATAATAATAATAATAATAATAATAATAATAATAATAATAATAATAATAATAATAATAATAATAATAATAATAATAATAATAATAATAATAATAATAATAATAATAATAATAATAATAATAATAATAATAATAATAATAATAATAATAATAATAATAATAATAATAATAATAATAATAATAATAATAATAATAATAATAATAATAATAATAATAATAATAATAATAATAATAATAATAATAATAATAATAATAATAATAATAATAATAATAATAATAATAATAATAATAATAATAATAATAATAATAATAATAATAATAATAATAATAATAATAATAATAATAATAATAATAATAATAATAATAATAATAATAATAATAATAATAATAATAATAATAATAATAATAATAATAATAATAATAATAATAATAATAATAATAATAATAATAATAATAATAATAATAATAATAATAATAATAATAATAATAATAATAATAATAATAATAATAATAATAATAATAATAATAATAATAATAATAATAATAATAATAATAATAATAATAATAATAATAATAATAATAATAATAATAATAATAATAATAATAATAATAATAATAATAATAATAATAATAATAATAATAATAATAATAATAATAATAATAATAATAATAATAATAATAATAATAATAATAATAATAATAATAATAATAATAATAATAATAATAATAATAATAATAATAATAATAATAATAATAATAATAATAATAATAATAATAATAATAATAATAATAATAATAATAATAATAATAATAATAATAATAATAATAATAATAATAATAATAATAATAATAATAATAATAATAATAATAATCGGTGGTTTGGTTTTTACTTGCAAATGTTACTCATACAAATGTTTGAAAACCGATTTTAGGATTTTTAGAATTTCCACCCCTAAGGGGGTGTAAAAGGGATAAATCTGTTTTTACGTGTTTCTCTATATCTCTTAGGCACGATGAGATATTGCCTTGGTTTTCGCTTGCAAATGTAACTCATACAAATGTTTAGAAACCGATTTTAGGATTTTTGGAAATTCTACCCCTAAGGGGGTGTAAAAGGGTTAAATATGTTTTTTACGTATTTCTCAATATCTCTTAAGCACGATGAGACATCACCTTGGTTTTTGCTTGCAAATGTTACTCGTACAAATGTTCAAAAACCAATTTCAGGATTTTTAGAAATTCCACGATTAAGGGGGTGAAAAAGGGTTAAATATATTTTTACGTATTTCTCTCAGGCACGATGAGATATCGCCTTGGTTTTCGCTTGCAAATGAAACTCATACAAATGTTTAGAAACCGATTTTAGGATTTTTAGAAATTCCACCCCTAAGGGGGTGTAAAAGGGTTAAATATGTTTTTTACGTATTTCTCAATATCTCTTAGGCACGATGAGACATCACCTTGGTTTTTGCTTGCAAATGTTACTCGTACAAATGTTCAAAAACCAATTTCAGGATTTTTAGAAATTCCACCATTAAGGGGGTGTAAAAGGGTTAAATATATTTTTACGTATTTCTCTTAGGCACGATGAGATATCGCCTTGGTTTTTGCTTGCAAATGTAACTCATACAAATGTTTAGAAACCGATTTTAGGATTTTTAGAAATTCCACCCCTAAGGGGGTGTAAAAGGGTTAAATATATTTTTACGTATTTCTCTTAGGCACAATGAGATATCGCCTTGGTTTTTGCTTGCAAATGTTACTCATACAAATGTTTAGAAACCGATTTTAGAATTTTTAGAAATTCCACCCCTAAGGGGGTGTAAAAGGGATAAGAGTGATAAATCTAAGCGACAATGATTTGACCAAATTTTTGATGGAAAATTTCTGGCAGTTCGCAACCCGGTTAGAGTCAGCGCCACCTAAGATCCCTGTGTTAACGATCTCAGAAAGATCTTTAACAATCGAATCATTAATTATTTTTGTCAACTCTGATTGCCTCACTCATTCATTAAGAATTAATGAGGCAACCAGAACTGACGATTTTTTACTTTTTAAAGAAATCGTGAAAAAATATTGCCACAGCCCGGGTTCGAACCGGGAACTCCAGAATTCTAGCCTGGTACGTTACCAATTACGCCACCGCGGCCCTAGCAACATCAATTCACGATCTCTATTTTAATGTCAATTAATACACAGTGGCGAAGCACGGGTAATATGCTAGTAGTATATATATATACTCTAACTCTACTCTAGTATATATATAGTATATATAGTATTGTAACATAGTTACACGGACTAGCACAGGATTTCATGCGATGATTATCAAGGCGAACATAGGGTTTCGAGCGTCGTTCGGTATTTCAAACAGCTCGAGGAGGAAAAATAGATTCGGAATATGGAATAAGCAGAAAAACACCTGTGCGAAAGGCTCGGTACAAGAGTACCGAGGCTTGCGGGCAATAGGCCATCGCCCCGATAGAAGAACTGGAGCTGTCGCCGTTCCGAAATTCTCTCGCTGACGTAAACAGCAGGTCAGCGACCAGCTGGCCTTGCTGGGAGGCGAGGGGAAGGCGGTGAGCGCGGCAGCGGGGTACCGAAGGAATCGTTGAAAATGCCTTCGATTTTAAAATAATGATGAAAAATTGACAGAGGGGACTGAGGCGAGGGGGGGCCTATAAAAGGCCGGTGCGAGGAGTGCGGAGCTCTCTGGGTTCTTTTGTCCTCTTGGCATGATAGCACCAACAGTGGAGGATAGAAAATTCGATAACGAAAAAATTCTAATTACAAGTGAAAATTCAGTAGTGACTTCTAAATTACATATTGTAGAGTCAGTGTTTGCTCAAGAAAAGTAAAACGAACGAGTGACAACCAGAGGCCAGCAAGAAAGGAAAAGACTGGCGAGTTTTTCCACGATATGGACAAATTAGAGGAGTATAGTAGAACTGGATACTGGTAAAGATCTCAATAGAATTTCAGTGGAACGAAATACTTCCGTAAAATAAATTACATAGAATCAAGCGGATAGTTTTAAGTGAATTAGATTATAAGTAAATACAGTAGGATTAATTCAATACGATTTAGTGAATAGTTTTTAAGAAAAGCGAATTCAGCAAAAAGATTCCGGAAAAGGAAATAAAGCGGATCTTTAAACCAACGAGAGAATTGCGAAACGAAATCACCTAAGCAGAAAGGAGACAGAGTGCGAGTAAGACGAGAGAGAAAGAGAAAAGAATTGTACATAGAGTTTCTACACTCTATACAAGTAGTACGGTGTGTCTGTGTGTGTGAGGCGACGATACCGAGGCGTCGCACAGTAGACGCAGAGCCCGAAATCGTGGCAGAAAAGTCAGAAAAAAATTTTTACAATCGGGATATTTGAGCAGGCAGTCAGGTAGAGGACTAATGGCTGCGTTAAATTGTAAAAGGGGAACCTTTTTCACCGTATACCTTCGTCGCTGCGTCAGTTGGAAGTTAGCCTTCGAGACGAGTGTTCGCATCGCGCGCTGAACGAGCGAAAACTACCGTGACTTATAAAATCGATAACTTTAAAGTGAAGTGTTTTAAATCAATCCGGAGACATGGATACGACTTCTGGAGGTATGTAGAAGATATTTTTACATTGGTTGAGTTTAAAATAAATATGTAAATTATTGAAGTGTAGTATAAACTACTGCATAAATAAAGTGAAAGAATTTTGTAAACTTATATTTTCAACTATCCGAAAAGTTATACTTTCTGCCATATTCTGCGACAGCCAATGTCTAGGCCTTTAGTTTATTATATAAGCTTGCGAATTCAACAGGAATTAGCTGCCTAGAGCTGCCTAACTTTGTCTGTTATGGTTTTTGGCAACGTAAGGCCAGCTGGTCGCTGACCTGCTGTTTACGTCAGCGAGGGAATTCCGGAGCGGCAACAGCTCTAGTTTTTATGCTAGGTGCGATGGCCTCTTGCCCGCAAACCTCGGTGCTTTTGTATTGAGTCTAATTTCGCAGGTGTTTTTGCATATACTCTCGGCTCTTATAGCCGTTCGAAATAATAAAATAAGCTAAAGAGTGTAACTATGTTACATTATCCCCCGAGATTTTTAGGAGAGTTGCCGTTGCACCTCACTCTAAAAATCTCTTGCGTAATTTCGTAATCTAGTGTTTTTTCTTCTTCCTTCTCTCATTTTTAGTCAGTCTCTTTTCTTTTCCTTGGTTGTTGTGTCCGTCGTGCTCTCTTCGTTCTTCTCTGTTCTTTCTGTCTCTGTCCGATACATCTTAAACATACTCGCGTGAAATCTACCGCGGTCTTTCTTATTATCTAAATCTACAAGTAAATAAGTAGCTAAACCTACGCATCTCTTAATTCTATATGGCCCCTCATATAATGGCATAAATTTCGAAGTCAATTGTTTTAACGGATCCGACACATTTAACGCTTTTACTAGCACTAGATCGCCTACTTCATAATTTGTTAATCGATAAGTAGCGTTAAATCTCTCTGCACGACGCCGGCCTTTCGTTGCTATCCTTTCTTTAACAATCTCAATCTTCATTTCGTAGGTTATTCTATCTCCTTCCTCTCTCACTAGGCCCATCTGTTTATTCCAATCTCGTTGAGGCTTTTTCTTGCACTGCAGCTCCACTCGCGGCAATTCTGTTGTTTCGTTGTAACTTTCATTAATGCAGTCTTCTATTACTTTTACCCACTTAAACCAGCCTGCATGGTTATTCTTAAGAAAACTCAGAAGAACCTTCCAAGTTCCCGATTTACTCGTTCGACGATATTTCCTTGTGGGTGGCGTATTGATGAAAAAACGGCCATGATTCCCTCGTCCTTGAGCTTTTGTAACCAATCTTTAGCAGTGAATTGTGTTCTATGATCGAATTGAATCCTTCGTGGCTTTCCATACTTCGGGATATAGTCGCCAAATATTCGCTTGATAACCGTGGATGTGTTCGCTTTCTTCATAGGGTATAGAACAACGTATTTACTGAATGCATCTAGAGTCACCAGGATATGCTTTACTCCACCTACCGATGCGGGCAAGGGTCCATAGAAGTCTATATATACCAAATCCCCCGGTTTCTCCGATATTATATTCTGCATCGCCGCGTAGCTGGTCTGAACTGCAATCTTATTCCTGTCACACGTATCACAGGTAGCTAGGATACTCCGAGTTGTTTTTGCCAGATGTGGATACGTAAAATCCTCCTCCAGCATCCTTTGAGCATTTCTTTGCACCCAGATGTCCATACATGGCGTGGCACGTCTTTATCATATCCTGAATCATGCTCTTTGGTATTACAACTCTCCAAATTTGGTTCTTTGATTTTTTTTTGTAAAATTCCCTTTTCTAGTCGAAATCTTTGCTCTACTTCTCCTTCCTTTTCGACAGACAGGAAATCCATAATAATTCGTAGATCTTCTTGCTCTCTCTCTGTACATCCTTTATGTTCTTCAATTTTCTCGCTAATTCACGTAGATTTTTTTCGGCCAACATTTCTGCGACCACCACGATTCCATCCTTCACGGACGATGGTGCATCCTCGTTGTTTCTTACCCGGCTCAGTGCATCGCCACCACATGGCACCACCGCTTTTCCCGAGACAAGCTCTACTTGTATGTCGTAGTTCTGTATGGATAATGCCCATCTCATCAGCCTTTCGGCCGTAAATCTGCACGTCTTTAAAAAAATTAAAGCTTTATGGTCCGTCTTTATACGTACCTAGGCACCTTTCAGATAAGTCCTGAATTTCTGTAATGACCACACAATTGCTAACAATTCTTTCTCGGTGGTCATCTACGCGATCTCTGCTCCCTTCAGTGTTCTGCTCGCGAATGTTACCACTTTTACTTCTCCATCCTCATCTTCCTGCGAGAGAATTGCTCCGAGCGCATACCCACTCTCATCTGTGGTGAGCGTGTATGGTTTTCGCGTATCCGGAAATCTCAGTACGACCTCTTCACAGGATAAATTCTTTACGTCCTTAAAAGCTTTCTCCATGCCCTCATCCCATCTCCAAAGGACCCCCTTTCTTCAAAAGATTTACTAATGGCGCGGTCTCATGCGCATGGCGATTCATAAATTTAGTATAAAAATTTATAAGTCCCAGAAATCCTCTTAGTCGTTTTATCGTACGGGGCCGCGCATATTCATGAATTTCTCTTATTTTCTCGGGGTCTGGTTTCAGTCCTTCTGTTGTAAGAATATGCCCGAGGAAAATTACTTTTTCACGAAAAAAATGCGACCTACAGAATTTCAAAGTCATCCCATGCTGTTGAAACCTCTCAAATAATTGCTGTAGGTGGTAGAGGTGCTCTTCCTGCGATGTTGACATAACCAATAAGTCGTCGTCGAAATTTATCACAAAATCAAGACCCTTCAGAAAGACATCAAGGGCTCGTATCAAACTCGCTGTGCTGGTCTTCAAACCGAACGGTGTTACAGTAAATTCGTAACACTTCCCGTTGTGCTGCAATGCCGTGTATTTCCGAGTCTCCGGATGGAGGGGTATCTGCCAGAAACTACTAGTTAAATCCAACGTAGACATTACTGTGTTTCCCCCGCACCGTTGGAAAATCTCCTCGATTCATGGTGCATTGTTGTAATCATTGATTAAATAATTATTCAACTCACGACCATCCAGACAAAGGCGGACAGAATTATCGCTCTTCGTGACGGGCATGGGTGGATTTATATAAACACTCTCCGATTTCTGTATAATTCCCATCCTCAGCATTCTCTCAATCTCTTTCTGCACTCTCACCCGTTGCGTCAGCGAAACCGGATATGAGCGGTGAAAATTTGGCTTCGGATCCTTCAGTAACAGTCGGTGCTCATATTCCGTCATTCTTCCCGGTAGCTTATCGAAAATCGCTCTCTTCTCTTCAACGATCCTTTTGAATTTTTTCTTGATTTCCGGCCTCAGGTCCTGGCATTCCTCCATCTTCTTCTCGAATTCCTCCTCTGTCAGGCTGATCTCTATTTCACCCTCGGGGTTATCCTTCATGTCCACGACGGCACACGTTTTACTCTGTTTAATTGAATGCAAATTCTTGGGATATATGTGTCGCCATATTCCACCCCTTAATTCCGCAATCACTTTATCCTCAACTGCTAGAATCTTATTTCGAGAGTCAACCCTAGCGGGTTGTGCGATTTCCAAACTGGTAAAGTAGAAAACATCGTCTCAAATTTTGATTGGTAGGGTCTTTTCATGTAAAACCGCGCGATTCAAGAATAGATTGGTTAATCCCACTTACCAGTTATAATTTGGATGGTTGTTCGGTTCTCGCTGCTCCGCTGGTTACTCGCTACCAGTTATATTTTGGATGGTTATTCGGTTCTCGCAGCCCCGCTCGATTCTCGCTACCAGTTTTATTTTGGATGGTTATTCGGTTTTCGCGGCCCCGCTCGATCTTCGCTACCAGTTTTATTTTAGATGGTTATTCAATTCTCGCTACCAGTAATATTTGGGATGGTTATTCGGTTCTCGCGGCCTCCCTCGATTCTCGATACCAGTAATATTTGGGATGGTTATTCGGTTTTTGCGGCCCCGTTTGATTCTTGCTACCAGTAGAATTTTAACCGGTATTTTCATTATCGCTCCGTCTAATTTTTACCATTATTTTCATTCTCGCGGCCTCGCTCGGTGTTTGCTACAATCGAGTGTCTCCGCTCGTGATTATCTTTAATTTCTTTTTAATATCTCAGAGATTATAACATAAATTTAAAAATGGGATAAAACTGAATACACTGAAGGGATTTTGGGATCTTTAGGGAAGTGGTATCAGAATCTTTTATATTGTTCTTTCCGTTATAATTTTTTTTTCATATACATACAGAGAGTATTTTCAATTGTATTTCCGTCTTACAGCCCATTCAGATGTCCGCACTCCCTTCCATTCATGGCACATCGCCCGATAGTGTTATTTAATATTTCTGCAACAATGTACAATTACTTCGCGTATACTTGTCAATAATTACATTTCATGTCATCAACAGCTATTTCTTGGAAGTAGTCATCACTAACCACTGAAGTCAAAACGACGTTGCGTCCGCGGTCGATTTCTTTTTGTGTGATATTCAGTACGCCGTCCTAATCGGTTTCCCAAGTATTAGCAACTTTTATCCCGTATATCACTGCATTCTTTTTGATTATTATTGCCGGTAGCCGTACGTCTTGCACTTTGTAAGACTCATTGTCGATAGATTACCGACAATAGTTCTCAAGAAATACATTATGTAAATAGCCGATAGGAGCGTTCCAGTCTATTGTATGAAAGTCAGCGAAGAGTGTAACCATCTAGACGCGTACGAAGCCCTCCCGGGCATAAAGAAAGCGAGCAACGCTCACCTCCCCCCAATCGTCGTTGAACGACCACGCCAGTAACACGTGAAAATAACGATTAAAACTAAAGAACGCACGCAAAGTTATCAAAGAGTATTCCCGCCAGGCAGGAGCATCCAAAATAAAAAATACGAGAATAGGATTACTTGTGGTCGTGTCGATAAATCAGGACGATTGGGCCGCATTGCACGCCGCTTTACAAGCCACACAGGCACGCCGCATTGTGTGGGACTAACGGAAGGGAAAACGATATCGCTCCCTTTAATCGAGATGGGAAGCCTCCGTCCTTAATTACTAAAAAGAACGGAAATCTGCATTCGCGTCTGTGATGTCGTATGGGCCAGCCGCGTGAAGCACCACATATAGGCTCAATAGAGGCACGAAGCGTTGATCGGCCGCCGTGTCATGGTCCCAACGTCAAACGGCTACCCTGTAAGGCCTCGAGCAGCGTTCGACATCTGATTAAGCTAAGTGGCCGTCGAAAGTTAATTACAATTATATTCTGCGACATCGCCAGAGTACCGGTCTGATTTGCGTTACTGACCGTGTCGGAAATTTATAGAAAGGTGAAATAACCTCTGTGAAGAATATATGTCAGTAGATACATGGAAAGTGCAAATAGCAATCGTACATAAGACTGGAAACAGATTTCTTTCAAAAAACGATCGTATAACAGGATCATTTAAATCGATCCATAGTGTCAATACTTAACCTTCTGGTCTGTGGTGTCTAAGTGTCAAATGTGAAAATATAGAGTGATACGTCTAGTCAGCCAGATATTCGTGGATTTTAGAACCGATAAGCATACAGTAATTACATTGCAATAATTAATAATTGAATTGAATAATGCTGTCATTCTAATAAGTTTATTGCTGATAAATAGAAAATATATTGTGTTATAATTGCTATGCAATTGGATCTCGAGTGCGGTATGCGCACCATAAAATAAATGTTTGTGGATATTAAACTTTGTTCTTGATATTGAACTATTACATTGCAATAATTAATAATTGAACTGAATAATGCTGTCATTCTAATAAGTTTATTGCTGATAAATAGAAAATATATTGTGTTATAATTGCTATGCAATTGGATCTCGAGTGCGGTATGCGCACCATAAAATAAATGTTTGTGGATATTAAACTTTGTTCTTGATATTGAACTATTACATTGCAATAATTAATAATTGAACTGAATAATGCTGTCATTCTAATAAGTTTATTGCTGATAAATAGAAAATATATTGTGTTATAATTGCTATGCAATTGGATCTCGAGTGCGGTATGCGCACCATAAAATAAATGTTTGTGGATATTAAACTTTGTTCTTGATATTGAACTATTACATTGCAATAATTAATAATTGAATTGAATAATGCTGTCATTCTAATATATTTATTGAAGATAAATATAAATATATTGTGTTATAATTGCTCAGCAGTTGAATCTCGAGTGCGATATGCGCACCATTAAAATAAATGTTTGTGAATACTAAACCTTGTTCATGATACTGAACTATTAGATTGTAGCCATTTAGAATTGAATTGATCAATGCTGACATTATTAAACATCAATTGTTGAGAAGCAGAAAACATGCTCTGGTATGATTGCTATGGACATGAGTACACTTCGTTATATCATCGCACCATATGTTTGTCGAACCATGCGACTTGTACAATTGCTTGATTAATTTGAATTCTGTGTGGTAGGGGTTATGCGCGTAGGATAAGTTAATTAGTGTGAGTGCACCCCTTCGACGAATTATGAACGTTAATGTGAAACTGAATGGAGTTTATGATCGCGGGCACGTGAAAAGCGGAGTGAAGGTAGTGCAAAGACATTCGGTAGACAAAATTGTTATGTACATTGAAGCTTCAATCTTTACCGGATGCATTAACTGTATCCTGCCCGGCGAAATATGATATAAAGTGATATGATGAATCACCTGTGATATACTACCTGCACCATTAAACTAATTACAGTGTCCAGAGATACCTACTGTTTTATATTGTGAAAATTTGTATGCGATAAAAAATTAGTCGCTACACACGGAGAATAACGATATCAGTGATAAAGGTCCTTGCGAAATATACATATTTTGAACAGAAAGGCATTCTCGTGAAACCCCACCCAAAGACGAAATAAAGAAAAGCTAAAGAATAAAAAGAAGATTTTAATTATCATAACTTTGACAAATCCTCTTCTTGCAATGCGTAAGCTGTGCATGTGTTTGCTCGGAGGTTCATCATCGGTATTTTCAAACCACGATACGAAGAATCCATTCATTTCATATCTTTCGTTTGTTATGAATGTGACAATCCTTATTATTTCCGCGAATTCGCCCTTCTTCGTAAAAATGAACTTGTCGCAACTGCGCGTATATTCTTTATCGGTATCTCTGCACGTGTACATTGTTCCTTTAAAAATGGCTTTGCCCAATACAGTTATTCTCCGACAGCACCTCAGTCTTTCCTCGGCCAATATGTTTCGTTCCCACCCAAACAAGTCTCGCGTTGTACTTTCCCCGTAGCCTCTGAAATTATAAAAATCTTCGTAGTCGTCGTCATTGCGGTTTTGCACTTTTCTGGCGGAATTTGTAATTTCTTTTACTATTCTTTTCGTCAAAACGTTTGCTATCGGATCGCTGCGGACATTTCTTACGAAATCCGTCATTAAATATCTATTGACTATTTGCACTTGTCTACCGGTACTGCTGTTCAGTGACTTCAATATGCAGTTGTTGAAACTTTCAAATGCGTAACAATTGTGCGCCCATACCGGTCCCCAACATTTCACGGAACGTGGCAGATGTCGCAGGAGGTGCATGTTCGTTGTCATGTGCTCAATTCCAAATAATTCTTCGTACTTCGCAATGAAGTCATTTATCATCACGGTAGCGATTTCGAGTTCTTCACTTCTGAATGTGTCACTGTTCAGCGTGTGCATAGCGTCCGACAGAGTTGTAAATAAAGTCAAGTACTTCTCGGGGATCAGCCCGTCCAAACATACCGTACAATAATACAACAGCCAATTGCGCCACTCGCTGGCCTTCCACAATTTGAAAAGTTTGATAGATTTTGGTTTTCTGGAAATACTGCTCGGTGTTCGAATCATTGACAAACGTACGTCAATTATTCGTTGCATTCTTGCGCTCGTATGTCCTATATCTGGCGGCGGCTCGAAGACGATCATGTGTGTCAATTTCTTAACAACGCCAATGTCAACGCAATGCATGGAGTCAACCACAACTCCGAGTCGCAGATCAAACTGTGGTAAGTATCTCAGCGTCGATTGTCCTATCAAACCTATCTATCTTATTCTGGTACGTTGTGCTTCCTCCATATGCCTACGAATTTGTTGATCCGTTCGATCTACTATTTCTTCCATCGCGTATTTCCTGGAACCATTCTCCATTCTTTTTCCGGTCGCATAACAAAAATTACATCCATATTTGCCATTGTAGCTAGTAGTATTTAGCAACTTCGCTCTGGCAGGTGAATCGAGAGTACAAATCCTGGTAACAAATTTACTGGTCATTTGCCCGTTTCCATCAGGACTCCATCTAATACCGGTAATATACAAATTCTGGAGTTCCAAAATTATCGGTTCCATGTATACCTCAAAGCTCGGTTGATCCTCGCCGACCCGAATTCCCGCTATGATAATGAAATGTTTTCGCGCATGGTGAGGAAGTTCGTTCAGCATTAGTAAGACCGGCCACGCGGTCTGCTCTGAAGATTTCCCTACTTGGCATCCGTCCGTATTCAAAGTTAATGAAAAATTCCAATTCGCGTTTAAAAAACGACCTTCCTTCCGCAACTGTTTGTAGCATCCGCCATCGAAGACATCTTCTGTTCCTTCTGGATTGATTTTTTGCCGCGTATTCCGATAATTTAGGAGTTGAGTTATATTTCGTGTTTGGAAAATCCGTTGCAATTGCTTCTTCACGTCCAATTTTATAAAGAACGATACCAAAGACGTTTCTTTGTTTGGCCCCGAAATTCCGCACGGACAGTCCTCTTGTAATACCTTCCCTATTCCTACTTTACCTTTACACATCTTGCAGTACATGTGACGTTCCTGCGTTGTCTCTTCCTTTCTTCCAACTCTTTTCCACAGAGTCTTCTTCGTTGACGGTAGGGTGTTGTAGTTACAAAGTATCTTTATTCCCCTTATTATCCCAAAAGTTGCTTCGATACTCAAGTTGTATCGACTAGCTTCTGCCATCATTATCCAAAGAAACTGGTTTTCTCGTACATCAGGTCTTAAGGTCAGCACAGGTCCTTGTTCAATGGAGAAAGCACTTATGTCTTCATCATCTTCTTCATCGATGCCGTCATTGTATTCGCCGTCACCACCACCACCATCACCACCACCACCACCACCACCACCACCACCACCGCCCCCGCCTCCACCATCGTCGTCGTTGTCGTCATCGTCGTCGTTGTCGTCGTCATTGCTGCTTTCATCACCATCACCCCAGCGACCGTCGTCGCTGTCATCATCGTTGCAGCCGTTGTTGTTGTCTTCGTCATTGACGTCATCGTCGTCGTCGTGTTCGTTGATACTTTGGCTCGCACGGACATCGTTCAGATCGACGATATCTAAATTCATGTCATCACTATTACCATCATCAGCATGAGACGAAGCGATAATAGCTTCCGCATCTTCTTTATCTTTAGCGTCGATGTCATGCCATTCGTCGCTGTTTTCTTCATTCCGTGCGGAGCAAGCTTCTTTCGCATTTGATACCGGTAATTCGGACGTTCCAGCACTGCAAGTACTCTCCGTGGAATCTCCATGTGACTGCAAACAAAGTTACATTTTTTACAACGTTAACGATGTGCGCCCTTACAATGCCTGGTGTACATCATGTTAACTTTTCAGTTGGTAACGGACTCAGGCTCAATCGTCTTTGCACATTTACAAATTATTATTTTTCCCCAGTACTAGTACGAGAAAACGTCTTTTCGTCTACTCGTTCTTACAAAGATGAATTCATGTGACAAGTCCTTTTTCACGATACGATTAAATAACACGACATGAATTTTATACTTATAGAATGTTATCAGAAACGCTGCATTGTTCTTTTCAAAAGAAAGTCTGCAATACTGTTAAAACATTTCAATTTTCACTTCCCACTTCGACATTTTTGCCCCGGCAATTTCATTAAGGGCGCATTTCACAAGACAACAAGGGGTTCATTCTGTAATTAAAATGAGGTGAAAATGCGAAAAGTGAGCATTGCCAACTAATGATCACTTTTTCACATCTTCACCTCATTTCAGTTACAGAATCAGCCCCCAGAATCCATCGTTTGGTATTTCTCGTAATTTGCATGAATAGACTTCTTTACTTGCCTCTTGTTCCTTTAATAAAAAAGGGCAACCTTTCGGCTCGGGAAGACGCTAAACACCGAAAGAAATTCCCGTGTGAATTTTCTTCTTTTCCATCGAAGATATTTCTTGACTTTGTACATTTTTTTCATGTTCCTTCATTCATCGTTACAATGTTGCCTTCCTTGATACTAATCGGCAGTCTTCTATCTTATCACCAGACAATACGATACTGGTAATTTTACTTTCTGCAACAAATGTTTCTTCCATAAATTCCAAAAGTTCTTATATTTCTCTTCATCAACAGTACAAGGGGTATATTCCGAACAAAAATTCGTTGTGATCAGCGCAACGACAATGTATGGTTACAAAATATTGGTAGGAAAGAATTTAGACAAATTGAACGTGTTAGGATGCCCTTCTTAATTACAATATTTTCTACAATCCTCGATGAAATAATATTCGAAAAAATTCATATAAAAACCGTGACATTACATGTTTTACTTTCATACAATTGGAACATGTTCTGTCTCGTTCAAAAGAGAAACAACTTCAATGTACTTGTACCATCGTTACGAAAATTCTTTCATTCCACCAACCAACGACATGAAAAAATTCTTGTTTCGTGAAATATGTCTCAACATTTACGTAAGAGATTATTATTTAATGGAACGTGACGAAATGTGGTACGATGTAACATTTCATATTCAAAATCTCTTTCGTATTTTTTAGTAACATTTGAAATATTGTAACTAACCGGTTCGTCACTGTTTTCACCAGTAAATAGAACGTCAGGGGCTGGCACGACGACACACGATTCGGAAGTCACTCGGAAACCTGTATTTTTCTGAAAATTGCAAAGAAATCAGCAATTAAAATTTTGTCTCGTCGTATATTGGAAAGAAGGGAGATGTTTGAGAGAAAATAATCGCGATTTGCATAACGGCGATTGAACAGTCGTCGAGTACCGGTAGAAGGAAATGACGCATTTGTAGAAGCAGCTTGTTCATTTAAATATTCCCCGTAATACTAGTGCAAATATTTTCTTTGCAATAACGAATAAATAACTCTGAATGTACGAAACCAACTGTTAAGAACTTGAAACGTCTCCGCATCCGTTGAAGAGGGAAAGAAATGCAAGTGAAAAAAAACGAAGATACGCCGTTGTTTGTAGAATTTCTTTTTTGTATCGTAACGGCAATTATATTTTCCTCACAACCAACAATATAACAGCATTCGTTCTGCCTTCTTCAACACTATTTCTGCGATGTAACGTCCAAAGAAATACCGATCCGTGTGTACAGGATTCATTCCTGTCAATTTTTTAAGGTTATGTCAGTAATTGGTAACGTACCAGGCTAGAATTCTGGAGTTCCCGGTTCGATCCCGGGCTGTGATGATATTTTTTCACGATTTCTTTAGAAATTAAAAACCGTCAATTGTGGTTGCTTCATTAATTCTTAACGAATGAGTGAAGCAATCAGAGTTGACAAAAATTACGGATTCGATTGTTTGAGATCTTTCGACCAAGAAAGATTGATAACGCAGGAATCTAGGTAACGCTGACTCACACCCCGAGTTGCGATTTACCGAAATTTCCATCTTAACAAGTGGTCGGGAATTGTCGCAGAAATTCAGAATTTAATGATAACATATACACGACCGATTGATTAATAAGTTGCTAGAAAAGAACTAAGGGCGAACATTGCGGTAAAGTGTATGGATGGAACACCAATAGAACAAGTAGAAAAAATAACTTACCTCGGCGTAATTATTGATAGTAAATTAAGATTGGAAGAACATTGTGATTATATGTTAGAAAAAATAGGTGAAAAAACAAGTTTTTTTGAATAGAATAGGTAATAGTTTATCAGCATATACAGGGTGTCCGCCGGGAAGGTATACTACTTTGTTTTGCCGCCATTTTGGTAAACGTTAGTCTCAACAGTTCATATTTGGCAGTCGTGAAGTAGACACGTGGCAAATTTATTATGGAAAAATAATAAGACCATTTACACCGCCGTACATATGCCAATAGGATGTTACAGCTCGCCCATGACAACCCCGATTTTCATGGAAAAATCATAATAAGTGACGAGGCACATTTTCATTTAAATAGATATGTGAATAAACAGAATTGTCGGTTCTGGGCAATGGAAAACCCTTAAATTATTCATCAGTCACCTTTACATCCATTAAAAGTGACAGTCTGGTGTGCAATTTGGTCAGGAGGAATCATTGGACCTTACTTCTTTGAAAATCAAAACGGCGTAACGGTAACTGTGAATGGGGAGCGATATCGTGATATGATTGAAAACTTTTTAACGCCACAACTGCATGCTTTGGGCTTGATTAACATGTGGTATCAACAAAACGGTGCCACGTCGCATACAGCCAGGATTACAATGGAATTACTGCGAGACCTCTTTCCACAACAAGTTATTTCAAAAAATGGTGATGTTGATTGGCCTCCACGGTCGCCTGATTTGACTGCTCCGGACTTCTTTTTGTGGGGATATCTAAAAAGCAAGGCTTATGCAAACAAACCAGAAACGCTTGAGCAACTCAAACAAAATATTCGTGATGAAATTAATGAAATACCGCGTAAAATGTGTGAGAATGTAATGAAAAATGTGCTCAAAAGGGCTCGCATTTGTGAGGCTAACAGAGGCGGACATTTATCTGATATTGTATTCCATACATAATTGCCGACATTAAATAAAACATTTATCAATATAAGATCCATTCTGTTTCATTTAATCAAAAATTATAAACAAACAAAGTAGTATACCTTCCCGGCGGACACCCTGTATTAGGTGTATTGTATATAAATCGATCAATGCACCTCATTTTGAATTCTGTGCGACCTTATTAATTGGTATGGGTGAAACGCAGCTAAATAAACTGCAAATAGCGCAGAATCGGGCTATGCGGGTCATATTCGTTCGTGAAACAGAGGCTACACTATAATACGTGTATATTTATTTTTAAAATGGTAAAAGGCCTGTTACCTGATTATTTTAGGAATAAAATACAAATAGTAAGGAACATAATTGGAAGACAAACGCCGCAAGCTGAGAATATTGCAATTCAATTCCGTCGAACAAGTAATGCGCAAAAAAGTATGTATTAAGTTAAATTCAAGTAATTATTTGATGTATTGAAATAGCTGTGAAAGCTAATAAAGATGAATGTATAAAAAATCTCTCTCTCTCTCTCTCTCTCTCTCTCTCTCTCTCTCTCTCTCTCTCTCTCTCTCTCTCTCTCTCTCTCTCTCTCTCTGTGTGTGTCACGTCGTCGTACCTTCTCGAATATTCGGGACGGTGCTTCGCGTCGCTTATGAATAATTTTGTGACTTTAAGATAATTTTGTCAGCCAGCGAAAGTAAAATATGCCACAGTATTTGTCGATGAATAATTATGAAGCCTTTGCCGGACTTATTGAAATGTCTTAATTGCCGTTATGCTCGACAGTGAAGCTGTGAGGGCAAAGTATATATATATATTTTAATTTGGAAAGCCACTTAAGCACTAGGCGTACCTATTTTTACATATTTTTAACGGTAGACATAAAGAAACAACAAGGAAGATGCCAATTTTACAGAATGCGAGGTTTTATTGATAAGAGAAAAATGATGGAATAGATTGGTAAATTTCTTAATATCGAATTTACTCGCGACGCGGTACGAAAGGGGAGCGACTTACGTAGATGTTTACGCATATAAACGCATGTATTGGTCTAAATATAAATTGTTGTACTAGCCAATTTGTCGTACTTGGTTGCTGTAGTTTGGTTGAATTTGGAGTTGGTAATGCACAACGTCTCGAACAGTGCGTACGGTGACTCCCTCGGGATTCACGGGTTGTGACCGCACTTGTACACGCTGTTCGGATGTCGATAATACTCTGTATAAAAAAAAGACCCGGAATTTATTTTTATTATTTCGCGCATTGCATGTATTAATGAAAGTTATTGTGCATTAAGTTGGCAACGATGTACCCAGTTCCTACCATAATTTCCAGCTTCATCTGTTATGTAGTTTGTTTAAAACTGTTGTTTTTTGTAGTTCGACCTCAAGTGTGTTTTGCGATTTTTATAATGGAAAAAAGTATTGAGCAAAGAATTTGCATTCAATTCTGTGTTTCCGATGCAATCCCATATTCGGAGGTATTAAAAATGTTGCAAAAGGCTTATGGTGAATCGTGCCTCTCAAAAATGCAAGTGTACGATTGCTATAAAGTGTTCAAAAGTGGTCGAGAAGTTATTGATGATTTGCCTCATTCTGGTCGGCCCTCAATGGCTTCAAGTGATGAAAACATCGAGAAAATGAAGAAAATGATCACAGATAATTGTCGCCAGAGTTTTAGAGAGATAGGCAATGAATTGAAAATGTCTCACGTGTCCGTTCATAATATTTTGATTGAAGTTTTTGGTATGAAACGCTTCGCTACAGGACTTATTCCAAGAAAGCGACATTTTTTGCAAAAGCTTCATCGAAAGGAGGTTGCTGAAGGCATGCTTCCTCGAGTCTCTAGTAACCCTACCTTTATGAAACGCATCATAACTGGCGACGAAACACGGGTGTAAGGATACCACATACAAACAAGTCAATAATCATCGGAATAGCGCTTTGAAAATGAACCAAAACCTAAAAAACCGCGTCAGACTCGCTCAAAAATCAAGGTCATGCTAACTGTCTTTTTCGATTATCGGTGTTGTTCACTCGGAATTCCTTCCGGCTGGAAAACGGTTAGTAAAAAATATTATTTAAGTGTTATGAAATGTTTGCGTGAGAGTATTCGTCGTAAGTGGTCACATTTGTGAAAAGACAATTCTTGGATTTTGCACAACGATAATGCACCGTCACGTACATCATTCTTGGTACAGAATTTTTTCGCCAAAAACTCATCGATCAAGCACCACATTCACCATATATGACACCGTGAAACTTTCTCCTGTTCCCGAAACTAAAGTTACCACTTCGAGGAAAGCAAAACGCTTTCCTCAAGTCAATTGTGGTTATAAAGGAAAATTCGCAGAAAGAGCTGAAAGCCATACCGTCAGCCTTTAAGAAATATTTTGAGGACTGGGATAAGCATTGGCATTGCATCAGATGGTGCCCAGTTTGAAGGCGATAAAATAAATTTTGATCATTAAATAAATAGTTTGCGTTTTATTTAAAATTCTCAAGACTTTTTTACATAATGTATAAAAAATAAATGTCTATAACTCAGTTATTTTGTGTTACACTGAGTTCTTGATATACCTTGCTCACTTATAATAGATCTATCATCACGCACACCGCGATGATGTCTTGTTTCTTCAGGTGGGAAGGCTTGACGTGAAAAACGGAAGACACGAAATATACAGTTTGCGGAGGAACGAGGCAAAACTCTATTAATTTGACAAGAGCTCTTTGGTGAGTTTCGTTGGGTATCGGGTGTTGAGCACGTGAGATTCATTGCCCACTATTTTAGTGCCAATGTCCTGTAAAATTGACGAACGTGCAGAAACAGTCGAGCATCGCACCTCGCGCGGGTAATTAAGCAACGCCCTGTGGGCAGCCCCTCGGTTTTGACCATAGGTGATGAGTCAATCGAAAAGTTCGATGTACCGAAGGAAATTTATTTTCGAAATATCCGCGTTAGGATATAACAAGGAAACCGTGAACTTCTGCAAGGTCAGACGATATGAAAAATTTATAGCAGTTAACAAATTAGTATAAATTAAATAGGAAATCGCAAAGTAATTACAGCTTTAATTGAAGCATTACAAATTATTTTTTTTACATACTTTGCTAAATAGCGTCTGGATGATTTAAAAAAAATTAATAAATGATGTTGAATTAACTGGGAGCTTCTCTCGAAACTCCGGCGAGTAGAAACGTGACACATTGATGTTGAGAGTGTTGTGCTGCGGTATATTCCATTACATTGGAATAACGAAGTCCTGATACAGCATGAAGCGACTCGCCTGAAGAGTCGATGGTAGGCTAACGCTAAAATTGCTAACGAAACATTGGATTTCGTTCAAGACAGGAAACGAAGTCCAATGCCCTGTCGTACAATCAGCTAATTATCGGTAATCAGCTAATTGTCGTAATTATCAGCTTGTGCCGCTGGGTTGCCGTCACCGTCGCCGCAGCCGCAGTTGTCACGGTATAAGCTTATTAAAGAGTCAGCTGATTGATTATGATAGACACCCATCGACATGGATACACGTTGGAAACATCCATGGACAGCCGTGATAAGCGGTCCTACGGGTTGTAGTAAAACATATTTTGTCAAAAAATTATTTAAATACATGCGTGAAATGACGGATGTCCCGTTCGAGCGTGTACTTTTTTATTAATGAGAGTAGCAATCCGGGTATTCAGAGTACGGTGATAAAATCGAGATTCGCGAGGGTTTACCGCAAACAACACACTACTCGAATGATACAAGGCCTAAACTTGTGGTCATTGACGATCTAATGCGCGAGGCATCGAACAATACCGTGGTCGATCTTTTCACCAAGGGTAGCCATCTTAAAAATCTTAGTCTCATCTTCACCACGCAAAATCTCTTCCATCAGGGTCACAGGCAGCGCGATATCTCCTTAAACGCTAATTATATCGTCGTCTTAAAAAATCCGCGAGATTGCGCGCAAATTCAACATCTAGCACGCCAGGTATGTCCCGAGAATCCGAGATTTTTGCTGGAGGTATATTTCGATGCAACAGCTGCACCGCACGGCTATCTATTATTTGACATGAAACAATCGACGCCTGATAATTGTCGATTTCGCGCTTGTATATTTCCCGATCACCAATACCATTACGTTTACGTGCCTCAAAAAGCAATAAAGGTTCGCGATGCGACGCGTAATCTAACAGTAATGCGGTTGTGATGGCGTTGCACGGGCCTCTCGATAAAAAACAAATAATTATATTTCAAGCGCTGTGTTATCTGAAGCAAGAGAAACGACGTGCAATTTTGGGCAAACAGATGAAGCGCTTGTACGGTGTATATGCAAGTGTGCTCTAAACGTTTAACAGGGAAACGTGAGTCTGAGCAACGTGTAATAGAATCATCTTCGGAGGCACGCGGTAATTAATCGACGATTAGCCGCCAAAATGAGAAATTGGAGTGGTAAGAGGAAGATCATCGTCGAGCACTGTGGCGGATTTCTCAAGTTGCTTCTTGTGCCTGTCTTGGTCTACACAAGCCATGGAATATACCAGAAAGATAGTGCTTATTCCTCATGATAACATACATCGGTGACTTGGTACGTATCAGTACAGCTAAAGCAGCATTCGTAAAAGGATATGAGCGTGGTTGGAGTAACGAGTTACTCAAGATTCAACGAATATCAGTGAATCGAGAACCATTCGTGTATATTTTACACGATCTGAATAACGAGACTATCAACGGTATTTTATACGAGGCAGAATTATCGCGAGTACGAGTGCCTCCATCACCTGAGAAGACGAAAGAGAAAAAAAGGACAAAGAGGAAGAACGCTAGGAATCACCGTCCCTGATAAATATGAGCTCTAAAGATAGCTCTTTCTTTCTCGTACTACCGAGCAACAGTAGTATGCAGTATTTTCCGGTTAATACGACGACGAAATTTATTACAAAACTACCGCGTCAGATACGTTTGCACGGAGAATGGTCTGTTTCTCTTATGGAAGTTGCTTATCCGATGACTCTTTTACATGTTCCTACTGTAGGAAATCTCGTACCTTTTGAGGATGGTGATTATGATTTATCGGGTTTAAATCTTTTAACACGGCGACGCGTAGATAGAGACCAAGTTCCATCTGGTGTGTATCACCAGATGGAACTTGTATCGCTCTATATACGCTCTTTTGGAGAGTATAAATAAGTTACCTCACGTGGCCGGTCATCTGCGCTTTAATCGCTTCCGGGCGGGCAGGTAGAAGTGGCGCGCGTATGCGACGATCTACGATACCACGATTTTCGCGTATCGTCCGCTATCGCAAGGCTACTAGGATTCTCGGAAGAGATCTGTAGGTCTGTAATGATAGAGCCGCATTGCGAATACACAGGGTCGAGGCCTGCATCTCTCACCGGTCTTATACCAGGTAGCATGTTTCTATAAACCGATATCTGCGAGAGCTATATTAGAGGCGATGTACAACACCCCTCATACGAGTTCTTTCCGTTGATGCTGACGACTGTTAGTATGATTCAATAAAAATTGAATAGTTTTCGGCGCCACGATATACCTCTCTTGCGCACCAATTTACACACTATTGAGATCGATATAAGAGACGAGTTTGGAAATCCTATACCATTCGAACTGGCAACGTTAACTGTGACACTGCATTTTAAAAGGTCCCACGATTGATTACGCCGCTATGAATGATATGGACAGTGTGCAGCACGGATGGGGCTGTCGCGGGTACGGCGGTATCAGCCGTGTTTATATCGGAACGCCTAATCAACGAGGAAAGGGTATCGGCAGCTTTCTCGGGGGCCTGTTTCATCGAATGTTGCCACTTTTAAAGAAGGGCGCTAAAGCAGTTGGAAAAGATGCATTGTGAGCTGGTGTAAACGTACCCGGTGATATCCTCGATAGAAATATAGCTGTGAAAGATGCTATTCGCGACAGAGCACGAGAATCAGGCGGTAATCTCAAACGCAAAGCCTCTGAAAAAATTGACACTCTCATGCGGGGGTCTGGTTATAAAATGCGCAAAATTTCGCCAACTCCTTATTCATCGAACGAACGTAAACCGCGACGTATCTCCCGTAAAAAGAAAAGTGTAATAAAGAAAAAGAAGAATAATAAGAACAATAAGAAGAAGAAGACTCGTCAACGAACGGTTGCAGACATTTTTGGATACCTGAAACAAGATGGTTTATCTATATGCACACTCGTGCGGGTGGCTTAAATTGGAACTTGAATTATTTTCACTCCCACCAACGCAAACTACTATCGAAGGCTCTAATTTGGTGTATTATAAACCAATTTCTTCACTAAAAAATGATTTACCTATTAGATTGTTATTCCTGAACAGGGTGATGAGTATATCGATCTCGCGCATACTATGCTTAGTCTGAAAGTGAAAATAACATCTCCTTCCACGGAAATTGCCGCGGGTGCAGCGCCGAAAGTAAGTACCGGCCCTGTAAACAATCTCTTGCATTCTATGTTTAATCAGGTGGTTGTATACCTGAATCAAAAACTAGTTTCACCTCCAAATAATGCTTACGCTTTTCGAGCGTACATAGAAACACTTTTGAATTACGGTCCAGCTGCCAAAAATTCGCATCTCACGAGCGTTCTCTGGTACGATGATACCTCTACAAAAATGGATGATATTACACCGGGAAATGCGGGTCTTGTAAAGAGAAAACATTTTTTAAATGTCGGAAAAACTGTAGACTTGCTCGGCCATCTGCATTGCGATATATTCAATCAGGAGCGGTTCCTATTAAACTATGTCGAGATGAGACTACAGCTGGTGCGGTCTAGAGATTCATTTTATCTTGTGGGCGATACAATGAATGGTCAATGCAGCTTAAAGATTCTCGAGGCATCGCTTCTCGTTCGTAGAACAAAAATAGCTCCTGGTGTGCTGCTCTCGCATGCTAGAACTCTGGCAAAATCTACGGCTAAATATCCTCTTACGAGAGTCGAGCTAAAGGCCCTTTCAATACACTCCGGTGGTCATGGATATACTATCGATAATATCGTGTTGGGTATATTGCCGAAGCGTATAATTATCGGTTTTGTCGATAACAAAGTGTTTCACGGCGACTTCAGTATGAATCCATTCGATTTCCAAAATTACAAGATAAATTATCTATCGTTGTATGTAGATGGTGCTCAAATACCTTCGAAACCGTTACAACCTGATTTCACGAAAAATGATCTGTATGTAGATGCTTTTCAAACGTCGTTTTCGGGAACTGGAATTCATTTCTTGAACGATGGTAATTCGATCGATCGCGAAAATTATCGCGATGGATACTGTCCGTTTTCTTTTGATTTGACATCCGATCTTTCGGTGAACAGCAATTCACATTGGATAAAGCACGGTAGTGTGAGAATAGAGTTACGATTCAAGGATGCGCTTGCTTCAACGGTAAATTGTGTAGTCTACGCGGAATATGATAATGTCCTTGAAATCGATGCCTCTCGGCAGGTAATAGTGGATTTTACCCCATAAGCGATAAATGTGCTGATGTCGGAATAAAATTGTTTCATGTTAAGAGACGTCGAAACATCTTTGTGAGTAACTAATCAGTCGAACTTGAGCATCTGTATAGATTAGACGTGAAAATGGATATCGTCGTGGATATACAGGGAATGCGTGGTAAAGACTCGGAATTTATTCCGAAAGAAACTACCGTGGTAGCAGTGGATAGACCGTATTCTGCTCATTGGATCATCGCACTACCGTATCACTTTGCCGAATTACCACAGCATTCGAGAAACTAGAATAATTTTCTCTCGAAATATTTTCACGGTCTTGAATGGTACGAGGGCGATATGAGCTGTAAACAAGCATACGCTAACTTGCCTGAAATTTCACTAAAATCAAGACATATCTATACACGCGATCACGAGACGGCTATATTTCTTTGCGAAATCACGAGTCGTGAAATTTCCAACCTGGCGGATGAGGAGGGCGCTCCATCGTACACATTTATGCTGAAACCTTTGCGAAAATGCTTCAGACACGCTATGATAAACGATATAGCGTCTTCGCATTGTGCAATGCGCCAGGCTTTCCAATAAAAAAATTGGCTTTCGCGAGTACCCGTTTAAAGGACAATCATACATGGATGTTTGATCGGCAGACGAAGAGGAAGAGAATAAGAAAGAAGAGAGATCTTCACCATGTAGTCGTGACAAGATCAACGATGCTGTGAAATAAATTTTTCATATACGTCTATCGTATACGTCCATCGAAGCGTATATGTCATTATTCAATCATTGACTATGTGTTCAGCATGAACACTAGACAAATCTACGAGAGTCTGCAGTATCTATCACTTTCAACCGTTGGATTATACCCAGCTAACCGAATTCCTCGTGTATCGTCGTTACCGGCCGGACTCGTAGTTAACACGGATAACCACGACGGACCTGGAGAGCATTGGATTGCCATGTACATTAACCATCATGAAAAAGGAATGTACTTTGATAGCTACGGGCTACCACTGATTATACCACAACATCTCGCACGGCTACAAAGAAACTGCAAGTTCTATCGGTACGGCCTGAAGCAGCTATAAAGTAATATATCGGGTGTGTGTGGACAATTTTGTATTGTATTCCTGCATCTTACGTCGTGCAGATTCACCATGTCGCGATTTAATAATCTCTTTAGCGATAATGTAATGAAAAACGATAGAATAGTATGTGAATACTACAATGCTTTTACCTCTCAACGATGGGGCATTGATAAAAAAAAATTAAATGGTGAAGGAATCTCCGAGCGGAGATTACCGTATTTGCAGGGATGTTGCATGCGACGGTAAATGTGTGTAAAGTGATTTAAATAAAATATTGATTAATTAAACATAAAAACATCGGCTTGCTGTTTCTCTTATTTTATAATTATACATAAATTATAATCGCGGTCTCTCGCGACACGGTATCATATTCTGCGCCTTTTACTGCAGAGCAAGCGTTTCGCGAGGAGCACAGCACAAAGCGGTACGCACGTGCAAAACCGCTGGCGCTGACAAAACCGAGAGCGCTGGATACCTAGTTATGATTCAAAACGGGGTTTGTTATCTTCAAACCCTGTGATACTAACCAGCAGCATCCTGAGAATTCAGTGTGTCTTTAACTTCGTGATCGCGCAGTCAAAAACGTATTTTCGCAATGTATCCTCGTTACGACGCTAGCGGTTGTTCGGAGTCCTCGGCGTCGAATTATACATCGGGTACAATGGTGGCGACGTGGACGAAGGCTTCGAGAACCCCGAGCTCCCTGAAGCAGACGATACTCGGTTATGAAAGTTTCCACGCGTGTGTGTGTGTGTGTGTTCGTGTGAGTGAGATAGTGAGAGATAGGAGTTTAAAATCGCCGTTGAACGAAGGTGGACGCCAACAACAACAGCGGTAAGTACCTAATTATATTCCTTTTTTCAAGTATGTGTACACCTTCGCTCCATCCTGCTCTTATCTCCGTTCTTCCTTGTTCACCAGAGTATCCACACCACCTCACTTTACCATCTCCACGTTACCGACACTCGTTAAGCAGAATGAGTAGCGCGGCGGTGGACAAATGGGGTGGAGGGGGTAGCCGCGCGGTGCGGGAAGGAGTCGGGCTAGGAGTGGGATGGAGCAAAGGTGTACACATACTACTAACCATGACGTTAAATTGCTACTAGTAATTTCTTACGAAAAGCTTATTAAGAAAAGAATTGCTCTGTTCTGGAATCAGTCAAACGGTTACATTGAGAGAGAACCGATTGATACTTCCGGATTACTAAACTTTCCTTAAGCTGATAAGGTTTACTATCAACTGTAACAAAATATTGTTACCTGTTCAAACGGGGCCTCGGCTCACCATAGGAATAAGCAGTACATTTTTTTAAGCATTATGTTATTATTTTTAGCATTAACACACCCCCCTCCCCCCTTCCGACGCTTTGTCACGCGAGGCTTGAGGACAAAAAGCAACACCCTCTGCTAAATGCGACGACCCAATAAGGACCAGAAGACAAGAGATGTTGTGCTGAAGCTGCGGAAGGGATCCTAGCTACACACTATGAGTCTACGATCCAGCCACACAATTGCCGTCACCTACCACCGCACTGCCGAAGCCGACCACCGTACCGATCGCCGACCACCGTTCCGATCGCCGAACAAAGCCGATGTGCGCATCTCTCCCTCTCCGACCTCAGCCAATCACCGACGACCGGCCCCGAGGACGAAGACGACGACGAGGATCTCCAGAGCACCATCGATTAATATAATTGTCTTTGTTGGGCCGCTCATTGCAATACGCATCGTATTCTCTGACCTCTCATAAGTGCTGCTCAGTAGATTTTCACGAACTACTACGCGATTAAATCCAGCCACATCGTGACGCCATGTTGGCACTCTCAGTGTAATAGCGATATCGTGCACAGGTATATAAACTGCTCTCTCACACTTTTCGATAGTAAAATGCTCAACATTTGAAGGCGATTTGCCTTCGGCTCGTGCTGTTTGTGGTACAACGGCAGTTGATACGGCGGGTCTGAGTTCCGCGACATCTTTCTTTCCGCTACTGTGTTGCCTTTTATTCAAATACAAAGATTTTTTGAACGAGCCAGAAATGAATGCATTGAAATATAAAAATTGAAAAAGCTTCCGACATTCCCAATCAACTTCTAATGGTAAAATGTTTTACTTTCCAAATTATCTAGCTTTTAAAATTATTCATGAGGGGCTAAGCATTTCCCCTACATTGACTTACGATCAATAATAAAACTTTTAGAAGTCATTTCATTGTTTCTAACGAATTCGCAACTTCTTATTACTTCCGTATTTATTTCAAAACTGGTCAGCATGTCTAACATCAGAAGTCTGCATAATGCGGAAGATGATATGACGATTATATTATAAGATTATAAGATCGTTATAAGTATTGAGAATTAGATTATTATCTTGAAAATTATATATATATATATATATATATAAATATATAATATTTATTAGAGAATTAGATTATTATCTTTAAAATTATATGTATATAAATATATAATATGCAGTTTGTTGAGAATTCCTTCCGGTGATGCTTGACCGATCTGTGAATTGGGTGAACAAATGTGAGAACTCACTTCAAGCAAAAAGGAAAATCAAACCAGACACAAAGATGTTATGTTGAGAAAGTGGTTTTATTCCACCTTCCGACAGGTAGCCCAAAATACAATTTAAAATATATAATTTATAGAAACAATATAAGTGACAGTAAATCCAAATTATGTTAAATTTAGAAAGAATACTAATTATGAAATACATAAACAAATTGAGTTATAATCTGACATAATGTGAGCAGCACACAATTATATTAATTGTGCGCTGAGTGTTGACATGAGAAAGCGGTGCATGCAACGTAGTGATAGCTACGCTGCACGACACGCTCAGACTGGTGAGTGCAAAAACATAAATGAGCTAGTAATTAGAATTTGGCATTATAATGTGAGCAGCACACAATTATATTAATTGTGTGCTGAATATAAACTTGAGACAGCGGTGCGTGCAACGTAGTAATAGCTACGCAGCACGACACGCCGATGCCATTGAGTGCAAAAATGGGTGTGCGTAACTCACTGCAAACACTCAGCAGTGTATTGCAGAGTGGTTGCAATGAATTAATAATGAGAGCACTCTCAGTGTATATTGCAGGAGTGCTTTTCTTATGTGTACTTAGCTACGCAATCAGCACTGCGTAGCACAATGCAAACAGATATTGAGGCTGTACCAGTGAACCGCGTATAGTCACTGTACTTTCCTAGCAGAATTTCTGGAGGGAAGTACAGTGAATAGACCACACCGGTATAATTGTATTAATCATACCGGCTAAAGCAAGTGAGGAGAGCATGATGCTGCATGTGCTGCAGCGCATGCCACGAGTGAGCCAAAGTGGTGAAGCACCGTATTTCTCTCCTCACTGACAG
Organism: Cylloceria caligata; assembly: GCA_963942595.1. Classification (NCBI taxonomy): domain Eukaryota; kingdom Metazoa; phylum Arthropoda; class Insecta; order Hymenoptera; family Ichneumonidae; genus Cylloceria; species Cylloceria caligata. Next base: position 56,528,307 of record OZ012706.1, on the reverse strand, counting down.
TGAATTTTTACTAAATTATGCCAGTGTACTCTTACCTTGAGCAAATGAGTCCTGGTGTGCAAAGTTGAGCGAGTCCGATGTACCAAAAAGCCAAGAAAACTGTCCGAAAAGTGGAGATGCGTGCTGTTCGTGCCAGTGTGTGCGAAAAAGTGTCAAAATTTCCAATATGGCTGTGGAATATGAAAGTTTCGTTGGGCGCTGGAGTCAGTTGAGCGAGATAGCCGGTGAGCGAAACCGAAGTCAAGCGAGAGAGACATCCTCTCGCTCGACGCGGCGTGCCAACGAGGCACATCCTCGGCTTCGCGAAGCCCATGCCTCGGCTATCTTCGACTCAACCGAACAACGCGTGTTAGAGCAGCGCAACAGGTAGGCGCACGACGATTATCGATCGCCGTGCGCCAGCTGATTTTCCAACACAGTTGAAAAATATTCAACTGATAATGTTGCTATTTCCGATGCTATTTTATAAAATAAAAGACAAAAACACGGGAGAAAAAATAATGGTACCAATAAATACGAATAACCTTATAAATTTTACAGTAATAATCAACTTTCACAATTACAATGACAACTGTTCTTATTTATTCTTATGAAGATTTCTTGATTTGACTATATTCTTTAACTTTAAATATTCGCTCTGGAATGTTTTATTTTATTCATTATTTGCTCATTTCGAATAATAAACAATGAAATATTAAATACATGGTCTAAATGTAACATCAAACTGAGTTTACATGGATGCGTGAGATACGTGTAAAAAGTAACTATTGCAAATGTCGTTATGGTTTTAATGCAACTAAAACATTTTTTCCCTTCGAATGAAATACGAAATATATATACTGTAATGGTATTTACCAGTCATCATTAATATTTAATCCTCTGTGAGAAAAGATTCGGACTCCAGCACTAAAAAACAATTAATTCAGACTTCCGAGAGGGGTAAAAATAGGGTTTATTCAGAGATTCATAAAGAATATTCAGATGTACAGCTTATTAGCACCGTGGGCCAGTACAATTGATTTTCAATACGATAATACCATATGCGATGCTCCCTTGCTCTTCTTTATCCTCGGCGATGGTGGACCTTCTACTATAACGCTCTTTGGTCCTATGGCGTACTGTAGAATTAGACGAAATCGAGGTCCTCCGTCTTATTCGGTATTCTCATGGGCCGCTGAATGCGCCTTCTGCTACGCTTAGTGATCTGTTGCAGAGCGCGCCTGTCAACTGTTGTAGACGTTGAGCTCACGTCCACACCTCTCGGATCTGGCAAAAAGTGTAAATTTGCGTGGTTTCGTCTCGTTCTTCGTTCGTGGGTCTTCTGGAAAGTGCTGGTGCCGTCTTCGTGGATTATTTGGACGCCTTTTCGGCTTTGTGCAACTCCTGTGCGGCGAGTTATGTGCCTTTTATGTGATGAAGCGGACCTTTGCTGCTAATGTTTAACAGTTCCTCTTTTATTTATTCGCTGCACAGGTGTATTTCCAGTGATCGTGCAACAACCATTCGCCTTCGTGGTATGTCTCGGACGGTTTCTTCTGACTTGGGTGAGTGATTGATGTTCCGTTCTTCTTCACTCTCTATCGCTCAGCGTTACTCTGTAAGCGAGATTCTGTTGGTTTGCCCTGTCACGATTTTTCTCTACTCCCAACGCACTGTGCTCAGATTTCCCAATTTCCTTTTCCCTCAGTGGTATTGGGAAAGATATTCGAGTTCTATCCCTTTTTTATCGTTTTATCTTTGACAGTTCACTCTAAGAATACCTCTCTTTGGTGCGTAGCGACTTCTTATTTTTAGTTTGTACGGACTACAGTATACGGATTATTCTGTAACTATTCTTGAGTATCACAGATCTCCTTTCTTTCTTTTTCTGTAACACGCACCTATGTCTTACAATCTTCGGATCTATCCTTCCAAGTATCTGATAGATGGTCTCGAGTGTCGACCACTGCGTTACATCTATGGTTTTCCTTTATTTTCTGTTATTCTACTGAATACTTAATTAATCCTAATTTCTGATTAAGAAAGGATTTTCTTCTCTCCTCAGAATGAACCTAGGTCGCTACCTGATGTTCTCTGTCTCCTGTTTGATTCTCTATTTCCTAGATTCTTATTTCTATTTATTTGTGGTTCCTGAATTTCTACTAATTATCACCTAGCCTAAACTGGACTGGTTTAATTGTTTGTGATGGTTCAGACCATTCGCTTAATAATCTACTTCCTATTAGATCCTATATCCTATCGCCTTACGAGAGATGGTTATAATTCTGGAGCAGACTGCGGTCGCGTAATCCAAAAGACTGTTTCCCCAAAATAATTCTGCCGGAAAAGAGAGCTTCTGCCTTGTCGCAGCCTTTTTTATATCTTTACCCCTTTCTTTGCCACTGTTATGCCGGTATTGCGTAATTAGTGTATTATGGTAATCGGCATTACATTAAAAGTTATTATTTTTGGGATCGTTTGCCGATTAGGAGATGGATCTCGCGTTAAGGGGTAACACCACTCTAGGAGGTCGAAAAATTACCTAATTTCAAGATTTTTTTCCGGGAAAACAACGAAAAAAATGAAAATTATGTGTAAGGTTCTTTATTGTCTATACATTAAAGTACGTATATACATTTTTTTATGGCAATCTAAAACATAATGGCGGCTGAGCAGGTGGTTGACTGAACGCCCACCATCAATGTAGAGCTCCGCGGCCGGAAAAGTTTCTCCTCCAATTGTGACTCTGGAACAAAAACCCAAAATTTTTTCAATTTCACATACAAAAAGCTCGAGAAAGACGTAGGGATTTTTTTTAATCACTTTTTTTAAGAAACAGTGGACATTTGCAAAAAAAATTGTTTTTTTGCCTAAAAATATGCACTAAAAATGTTTATAACAAATGAAATATGCAACATAAAAAAAAAATCCCTACGTCTTTCTCCGGATAATCTTGTTTGAAAGATACTGTCAAAATTTCGAGTCGATCGGTAAAGAATTGAGCGACTTATGTTTCCGGCCGTGTCAAAAAAAGTGGTTTTGAGAAAAACCCGTTTAAAGTTTTCCTTATGAAAAAATCATAGAAGTTTGTTGTATACCTTAATCTGCGATGCCTGCCCCGTATAATTGACCTTCTAAATTGGTATTCTCTTGTTCTTCGTCCTTTCTAGTCGATCTGGCAGCCTGCCTAGCCAATTTTGCTGCGTCAGTCAGTCTCGTTTCAGCCACTGATACGCGGTGTTCGTCGGCTTCGCCGCAGAAATTGTAGCAATTTGGTCCGATTTTGATTCCGAGTGTTTGCATAATTTCCATAATTGAGATCATTCCGTCATTGTATACACAAATAGCAATATGTGTGACGATATCCAGAATTGTCTTACCACTAGACCTTGATTTAGGAGCCATCGCCCACACTGTTGCGTTGAAGGACTCGTTGCTATTTTGTGTGTAGCCACCGATACACCGAGTGAGAAGATCATCACTGCTTAATTCTTTATATATTGGTTTTATTGCTTCGTATACATATTCGGAAAGTGGTGTTTTATGATGATGATTTTCCAATGTATTGGTGGCATTCATTCGTTGCCACGAGCACCACAAATCTTCACCGGGCGGACATTGTTCGTGCTGCGGGTTTTCGTCCGTAGACATCTTATGATAAAGAGTCCCTCAAATGCCGTTCTGCATTTTTTCGATTGAGTCGTGGTTTCGACGTATCGCCAGGCCGTAATAAATCGATAATTCGTCAATTAATTTTCCGGTTAATTTTCCTTTTCCTCCTAGGCTCTTTGTTTTTGTTTTTAAATTGCGTAAACGAGTTCCCATGCGCTTTTGCACATGATCAATGCATTCTTTTTTTGTAACAGGACAATCTTCATAAGGCTCAGAATCTAAAATGCCTTTAAAAGTTTTGGAATCGCCATCTCCTATATAATTGGCATATTTAACATTATACAATTCTTCTGAACGATGAAACATCTCGATCACGGCGTCGACCTCCATTTTTCCGGCAGATCTGTCATGGTTCGCATTGCACTCGTCTGCGTGTTTTTTATGCCAGTCGATTCACTTCACCGTCACTCATGATGCAAATTTTTATTAGTACACTGAAAAAATAGCGACAAAAAACCACAACATTTAACGAAATGCAGCGAAAAAACCCACGTGTCATGCGAATAGTTCAATGGTTACACCAACACTGAAGATTGAACTATACTACAAGCGTCCCAAATGGCGCGTCGCGCCGAGTCTTATACCTGCTCCGAGCGCGCAGCAGGTGGCTACGGTCGGGATCAAAATTCAGGCACTTCAACGATTGTACACCTTATAAATGATGTTGTGTCTTATTCTTAAGACCCTTAGGCACCTTTTAAGCGAAAAAAAAAAAAAAAATCGATTTTTGGAAAATTCTAGAGTGGTGTTACCCCTTAATAATTAACACGTGAATTTATGATAAAAGTAATAGATGGTCGTTTATTATAGTTAACGGTTACTTCCCGTTAACTACTTTATGGCAAGAAAAGTGTAGTACAATGTTCAATAAGTTTTAGAGTTACGGACGAAGAATCAACTTGTTACGTTCGAATCTATTCATAGACTAATCTCGACCAAGTGGCTCCCAACCACCTTTGGCAAGATCGTATTAAAAGAATGATTGAGAACGAATTGCCTCAATTCGTCCATCAGCACATTTTTTCCCCTTGCGGCTCTACTTCGCGAAAGAGGAACAATGTGAACGAATTACCAAATGATTGAGTACGAATTGCATCACCTCGTACATCGGCACATTCTTATAATAATGAAATAATATTGCAACAAACGTGGTATTTGATTAATCTGGGGTATAACCACCAAAATTTTTTTTTCTGTCTATTTCTTATGTGAACTTCGTTCGAACGGCGGAAGATAGTTTCCTGGATGGTTTATGACGTCCGCCCGATGGTGTCAATTCTAAAATCTCGGGCGATTACTATGCCTATGCCTGCTAAAGCCAGTATTCCCATGTTATTTTGCATACCGTGTGATGTGGATTTTTCCCCACAGCTTATCCCGATGGGTTCGGGGGTTGGTGCGACGTATATCCATCGCCCTAGTTGCCGCATAGCGACGATGTGGGTGTGAGTTAACTGGGTCACTCGCTTCGCGCACCGTTGGCCTTTATCCGTGTCGAATTTCGCGTACATCCGAACCTCGCAGGGAACATCGTCCGTCACCAAAATCGGGGGATGTGTAAGCGGGCAATTATACAATTTACCCGTTACTTTGCAGGCTAGCAAGTCATTGTCAGCCTTCCCGAGGTAGTTCCTGTTTCCTGTGTCGACTATCACATAATTCGCGGTTGTCGCTATGTAGTAATACTCGGCGTTTCGTGCTCGAGTTGGTATCGGGTATACCTTCTGTATAATATACTGTTGTCTCCCGACGAGCGGTAGGTCGAGCACGAGCGCTATTGCATTGCCTTCGCTGTATGTCATGACGTCCGTCAGTCGCATGAGTGTTGACGCTTGGCCGTGCTCTATTGCAACGGGGAAACTACAACCAGACGGCAGATGTGGTAGTGCGTCGATGATATTACGTGTGAGCGCCTCATCTAAGTGTTGGTGCCTCGTTACGTAGTACAGGTTGTCGTTGAGTGTGCGATTGATATGCTGTATCTGGGCCAGTTGGGTCTGTTCGTTGGCCTGTATGTGATGCGCGTTTTATTATATAGGCTGAGAGTAGTCCTCACCACGTGTATTTTGTTTTTCAACCCTTCCTGCAGGGTCTGCTGTGAGGCCTTTATTCTGGCAATCTCTTCGTGGAGCTTTTGAGCGTCGGCAGCGTCTATATTTCCTGTGATGGCCTTGATGCTTCCAAGGCCGTCGACCATAATAAGCTTCATCGAAAAATGTTTTTTGTTTGTCTCAATTATATAGCGTTATTTCCTACTCTGCTTTCTTTATTGAAGTTCCCACCTTGCGTCCAGAGGGGCTCCTACCCACATTTATTTTGTAGCTTTTATTTAGTTTTAGTGCTCTATAAAGAGCTTCAGGCGGTTTGTATGTACCGCCTGTGTTTTCCGTCCCTTCCGGATTACATAGTTGACGGGGGGCCTCTTTTCTACGATCTCGTGAGGTCCCGTCCACTTCGGGGTTAGCTTAGCCGACCGTCCTCTGCGCACTGTGTCGTCACGCAGGAGCACGCGTTCGCCGACGCGGTACTCCTCTACCTGTACGCCGTGGTCGTACGCATGCTTCGACCTTCTTTTCGCGCCTTCCAGATTGTCACGTGCTAATGTCCATGCGGCGCGTAATCGCTCGCGTAGCTCATGGACGTAATCGTCGTAGACATAGGTGCTGCGGAGCTCCTGTTTCACGGCGGTAGGCAGCTCAGCCTCGAATCCATACACCAACATGTAGGGAGACAGTGCGGTCCCCGTATGTGGAGTGGTGTTGTATGTGAATATCGCATACGGCAACCACTCATCCCAATGACCTTGATCTTCATTTATGAATTTTTTTATAATATTGCGAGGGTACGATACGATCTTTCTAGGGCGCTGTTCGACTCAGGATTGTAGGCTGTTGTCCCGATCTTTTTAATTCTCAGTATTCGGCACATCTCTTTGAAGGTCGTGCTGAGGAAATTTGTGCCTTGGTCCGATAATATTGTTCCCGACGTTCCATGCCGGCAAATCAATTCTTCCACTAGTGTCCTCGCTACTGTCGAAGCCTCCTGATTCGGCAGTGGTATCGCCGCGCTGTTTTCTGTAAGTGCGTCCTAGAACGTAAGTGTGTTTTTTTTGTCAGTTGCGCTTTCGGGTAGCCGTCCTACTATGTCGACCGCTACTTTTTCAAACGACCTGATGGGGTGTTCGTTACCACCATCGGCACTCGTTCCTTCTTCCTTATTTTATTCATTTCGCAGGACTCGCAGGACGAAATGTATCCCTCCAGATCCCTTTTTATGCCGGACCAGTCATATTTGGTCCGGATCCGATGCAATGTTCGCCGTATACCGTGGTGCCCTCCTACGGGGCAGGCTATGCCGCTGCGGCAGTCGCTGTACTCTTTCGTAGCGCTGTCTTTGTTTGCGCCGCTGGAGGATTGCGGGCTACGGTCCCCGCCGTGCTTGCTTCCTCAGCAAGCCTGAGTGGTGCGCCGTCCCGGGTCACTTGACCCGAGGTGCCCACGGATAGCTGCGCCGCTGCGTCACTCTCCTTCGCGAACGACCTTGCAGCGTTCTCTTTTCGTGGCCTTCCTCGCCTCGCGGGTTGGCCATGTTGTGCTGCTAGCTCTCTATCTTTTTCTGTAGTGCTTGCAGTTCTCGAGATCAGTAGATCGACTTGCATGCATGCTGCGAGTCTCGCTGTCCTCGTCCAACGCATTGGCAGGCGTTATCGCTCGCTCTACTGCGTTGCTAGGCTTGCTCGGGGTATTTTCGGCTCTCCTCTTTGTACGACTATCCGTACCCCAGTGCATGCTGTCTCTTTCGTTCTTGCGGACGAGCCTAGCCTCTCGCTCCCGCACGTTGCTATGGCTGTTGGGGGTATCCTCGGCCCTCCACTTTGTGCGGTCATTCGCTGGGCCGATCTACCCCGTCGCGCTGTCTTCTTCTGTTCCACTGACTTCGATCGTGTGTCTCTCTTGGGCCCTCGTAGTAGTAAATATACAGGTTAGCGCATCTGCATTTGTGTTTCTTTTTCCAGCTTTATATTCGACATCGAACTCATGCTCAGGCAATATAATTTTCCAGCGCATGAGTCTCGATCCTAGATCCTTTACACCGAAGAGCCAAGTGAAGGGCTGGTGGTCAGTTACCATCTTGAACCGCGTTCCATATATGTAGGGCTGGAACAGTGTGAGAGCCCATACTGCGTTTCTTCGAATCGCGTACGCTTCCGTTGCTGCAGGGGGGCGAGTAGTCCAACCCTGCTCCTCCTAATCGTTGCTGCAACTCGGCGAGTTGCTCTCTTAAGGAGTGGATAAACTCATACTCATCTGCACCTACTTTATTTAACGTGTCGGCCAAGTTTCTCCTTGCCGACGGTGTATCCACCTCCCGGATCCTGAGTTCGCAGTCAATTTCGCGCTGACCCCGCTCGTGCTCGCGCTGCAGCCTCTCGCACTCCCGTCGAGCTCTTTCTAAGTCGCGGTGACTCCGGTTGACAGCCTCTAGCCGATCTCGTAGGTGTACGGGTATCGGCCGTGCTGTCGTACCAGTTACTGCCGGATAACTTACATGATCTATCGTACGCAGGTTTTCGATTTCCCGCTCGATCATACCTACGGTGATATATTCCGGTGTTCACTCGCCATAGCTATATTGAATATATCGTCGCTGACGATACTTTCATGATCCCCGAACGACACACTCCTAAGCGAATTTGCGCCGAACTGTGCTGACAGTCGGCCTGCGAGGAGTTCTTGCCGGTTGGTGGGAATTCGTCCCGACGGCAAGAGTTCTGGCAACGCCCTGCGCGTCCTGTACGCAATATTCCCGACTGCTGCAGCTAATCTGGCCGCGGAGTCTACGCCGTCGCCAGGTAGTGTGGTACCCAACGAATTTCCCCTACGCTTCGGTCTCGCGTTACTATTACCTGGCATGTGGTGACCTTCGCGGTTGGCTTTAGCTTAAAATATTCTCACGAAATCTAAAAAAAGTATATTTTCCCAAATATTCTTTTCTTCATATATATCATGGTATATGTCAAGCGGAATATTTTTTCCGAATTTTGTGTCTGACTGGATTTCGGCTTATCATGGCTATATGTGTAAAGAAATACGACGTTAGAGATATTCGCTACGTCATATTCCTTTCCCCGGGAATTTGAATTTGCCGCCCATTGAGAAACGGTCTTGGTTACTGCGTAACCAAGAGCACATGCGCGCGTGAGTCGGAGAGGGGGAGCCGTAGAAAGTATGTAAGGAAAAAAAACGAATACCAGAACAGGTGAAACAAATAATTCTAAGATCCAGCGGTATTTCCGGAATCTCAACAAGTAGTAGACAAAGAAGGAGAATATAAGCTGTAAATATGGTTTCTAAATTTACAGGTAATATTATTTGTATAGAATTAGTTATAGAACCTAGGATAAATGCATAAAACCTAAGAGGTTATGTAAAACAATAAAACTAAATTTGCAGAGAAACACATCCCACTTATATATTCTATAATATATAAGGAGATATTATATATGTATTAGTATAATTGTAACCGCCACTGAAAGATGGTCTCGAAGATGATCTTCTCCATGGCGTTGATCTGAGTGCTGTCATCTTGGCGTCCAGCAGCTCCCCTCTGCGGTCCTTGACATCCTTCCTACAGTCGTTGACCCGTTCCTTCGGTGGTTCCTGTGCTCGTCCTTCGGTGCGTCGCCAACTGTTGCATGACGGCTTTGTCACAAGTTGCTCCCGTGAGCACTTGTTTGCACACTTTTTGCGTTATCCGCGACTTGACGTGATGACGTCAACCGGGACGTTAAACGGTTGACCGCTATGTCACGCCATACCGACGTATACTTTGCGCCTTCGCGTTAGTTTAGTCGGGTTTCTACGAGCTGCACTGGTGTCCTGGCACGAGGTGCAGTCGTCACTTCAATGTCACTCTAAACGTTGTCCAAAATCACTTTTTGTCCAAGTAAGTCACGTATCACTGTTCACTTCAGCAGATCCCACCGCTGCCACCAAATGTTATGCCGGTATTGCGTAATTGGTATATTGCGGTACTCGGAATTACATTAAAAGTTATTATTTTTGGGATCATTTGCCAATCAGGAGATGGATCTCGCGTAAATAATGAACACGTGCATTTATGATAAACGTAATAGGTGGTCGTTTATTATATTTGACGGTTACTTCCCGTTAACTACTTTATGGCAAGAAAAGTGTAGGGCAATGTTCAATAAGTTTTAGAGTGACGAAAGAATAATCTCGACCAAGTGGCTCCCGACCACCTTTGGCGAGATTGTATAATATTAAAAGAATGATTGAGTACGAATTGCCTCATTTCGTTCATCAGCACATTCTTTTCCCTTGCGGCTCTACTTCGCAAACAATGTTGACGAATTACCGAATGACTGAGTATGAATTGCACCACCTCGTATATCAGCACATTCTTATAATAATGAAATAATGTTACAACAAATGTGGTATTTGATTAATCTGGGGCATAACCACCCATGATAAATCTGGGGCACAACACCACTCTCTCGTCATTTCTCTTTCAAATAAATTTTTTTATGTTATTTCTTTTCGTTACAGGTTTCCGCCACCATGTCCTGGTGCTCCCATCCCGGCCTGTGCGAGGTCAGCTGGTCGCTGACCCGCTGTTTTTCGACAGCGAGGAAACATTCCGGAATAGTGACGTCAGACGTCTCCGGACTGTTATTCCGATCCAGGCTCGTGGAGATCTTTCATCGTAATATTTTAGCGCGATGCAAATTTTCGTAGTTATATTTCACACAAAAATTTGTTCAATAAACTATTATCCACATGGATTTACCTTCTTTTTTATATTTTCTTTTTCTTTTCTTTGACAGGTCGGGTTTCCGACCCGATCAAAGATCTCTTCTTTTCATATTCATTTTTAAATAATCTTTTAATTTTTAGCTACCATTTTTTTATAAAAAATTTTTGATGTGTAAACATCTTTAGCGGCGGTATGGGTCTAAATTGGAGCAAATGAAACGGAAGTATGTAAGGGGAAGTGCCCAATCTATCTATGCGCAATACCCTACTGCGCAGCTACTTAAGCGCTCGCGGTACGGCATAGAATTAGAATGCGATTACGCGTCGGTAGGATAGATCGCCAGAGAAATTAGTGACCCACATAGTAGATTTGTGACGTGTACAAAGCCTAGCCACGTTTCTGCCACTGTTTCCCCTAGCGGACTGAGAATCAGCTGTTAGTTTTAGCGTCGTTAAACGTATTGAGAACGTGTGAATAATTATATAAGATTGTTTGATATATATATATTACATATATAATATATATCGCATACATATTCAAATATAAGTTTATATAGTGAATTTAATTCTTTGAAGTGAAATAACATACTGCCAGTAAGTAAACTGAAAATATTTTTACTAAAAATATATACCACGTCGATTAGTTATACTATTAAAATATTTTGAGGTTGTGAACCGTTTTCATGAAAAATATCTTTCAAATAAAAAACTAAAAATAATTATTTTCAATTAATTTTTAAATATTTACTTAAAAAACTTTCTCATTAAAATCAATTTATTTAACTGAAAAATGTGATTGTTTAAAACACATTGTTCAGCTATACGCTTAGTATGGCGTTTTTGTGTTGTAAACCACTTCTATGAAAGATAACAATTTCAAACAGATTCATTGAAAGTTCATTAATGATATACAAATTCATTACAAAAAACTGAAATTTAATATTTTTAACTGATTTTTGAAACTGAAAAATAAAAATTTTAACTGATTATTGACTATCTTTATACAAAAAAATCAACTTTTCCAAATAAATTAATGATTTCTCAAGGTTAATCATTCTACAATGGGAATAATGATATTAACAAATTGAAAAATAATTTGATTAAAATAATTCAAAAAATGACATCTTGGCTTCATATATAAATAAAAATTGTGAAAAAATGAAAAAAAAATTTTAATTGAATATTTAATTTGCAATAAAATAAAATTGAAAAATAATCATAATGATGTCGTTATAATTTTCTAAGTGAATAATTTGTTAATTTCAGAAATGGGTAAAAATTCAGCAGAATACATGAGAATGTACAGGAAACGAAAACGTGAAGAGAAGTTGGCAGCAGGACGAGTGGAGCAGCGAAATATCGCTCGCACTAACACTCAACGTACGCGAGATTTTAGAGCACGTGTTGCCAATTCAATTTTTAATTCTGTACCATCAACGAGTAGATTGCGTAATATCAGAAGTATCGTTGATCATGCAACTTTAAGACCAGCGACATCGGCATTTCATGTGGGCCCATCGACTTCAACAGCAGCAGACGGCAACCCTATGGAAAGAGATGCAACATCGGATATAGGTGAAGCGCAGGATGCTGCATGTGATGAAGAAGAAGAACAACAAGCAGTTAATTACTCAAAGATTTCTCGATTCTTTAGAATCGAGTGTATATGTATCGTATTTTAGTTATCATAAGCCGATCGTCTCAAGTACAGCGAATTTAAATGAATAAAAAATTTGCAAACGCATTAAAATTGAATTCAATTGGAATTATTTTTTTTAATAAAACCCGCCTTGTGCACAAATCCTCAACACACTTTCGTTCCGCATTTTCTCGCCACAAGATGTTTACACATCAATATCTCGAGTACTAGCAGACTCGCTCATTTTTTTTTTAATCGTTCTATTATTGCTTTTTATATGCTAGCTAATCCCTTAGTAAATGTACGCGAAATAAAAAGACACTTCACAAAGGTTTTTTTCGGTAAAATAAAACATTTCTTTATTATAGTCCGTCGCTGTCGTTATTTCGATCCTCGTCACTGTCCTTCACGTCAGGGTCTAGTGGTACCATGGCGCCCCACTCCTCTAGCGTGGTCCTCGTGGCGATATCTGACGTTGGTAGGATCAGCCATTGTTCGTGTGATTCTTCTTCCTCATTTTCGGTGCTACCCTCTTCCACTTCTGGAAATTCTTCGATTAGCGAAACGAGTTCCCGTAGCAATTCGTCGATGGTTCCCGTTAAACCGGCCAGGCTGGTCGTAGGTGCTGTTGTATTCCCTGTGTCCGGGGGTTGCAGCTTCTCTCGTCTCTTTTCTCTCCGCCTCTCCTTCCAGAAATGTTTCCCGAGTCGTCCTCCGTCTCTTCCAAAATCGAATACCGGATTTGACGCCACCCGCCTGGTATCTCGGCTCCGTCGCATCTGTTGGGCGATCTCATATCCCTGATCGTCGAGGCGGTCATGGATTTCTACCCAGATTGCCTCGATGACCGGGTCTATCTCGTCGATATAGATATCGACCGTCTGATGCGCAGTGAGGGCAATTAGCCGATCTGTGGCGCCTTTTGTCCATGATTCTCCTACTGGCACGTAGCTGCGTAGTGCCCCGGCCACCGCGAAATACGTTTCTTCGAGATATTGCCTGGGAGAAGTGTACAACTTCTCCAGAGGCATGGAGATTTTCTTTGCTGAATCCCCCAAGCCAGATACCGTACCTCTCGTTCTTTTTCCCAGTCAGGGTTCCTCTGAAGAATGTCCAGTTGCTGTCTCATTCTCGAGCAGGAATAAAATGGCTCGGCCTTCGTACGCCTCCTCTTCCAGCAACCGATGCATCTCGGGGTTCTCACTCCTCGTGGTGGCGACCAGCTTCAGGAATTGCTCTCGCCGCTCCTCGTCTTTCTTGAGCCACAGGTAAAATCTGCTCGGGTTCTCCACACTTAACACTTCGGCCTGATAGGGCTCACCCGGAGTTAAATATTGTACGGCATATCCGAGGAATCGGTAGATTTTTTTTCGAAAAGAGAAAAAAAATTCAAAAGAAAATTTAAACTTTATTTTTTTTCTCTAATTAGAACACTTGATTTTGTTTGTACGGAGTCGATTTGATTATTTTTGAGAGTTCGGTGAGTAAGTAGGCCGTTCCTGGCCAACCTGACCCTTTTATAGAAATTTTTGCCTTTTGATTATATCTGTATTTATTTTCCATTTCCGGGTCAATCGTGCACTTTCGGCACCTTCTCGTGCCGGTCTTGGCCTTAGCACCAATTCCCGGTCTTCCGAAACCCTCTCCCTTCCGCATTCTCGGCCTTTAACCCGTTACCTAATTGTAGAGCGTTGCGCAATACCTGGATCCGCGTCATCTTTCTCTGACAATTTTACTTTCTCCAAATTCACCTGTAAGTTGAGCCCATCGGGTCTCGTACTTGTCGCGCCTCTTTTCTTGACTAACCGCAACCCGATAGATCTTGCCGCCTTCGTCTCTGTACATCCGATTCATTTTTGCATATCGATCTCTTGTTGATCCGACTATGTACCAAGTGCCTTAACCGCATGCTTCTTCGTCCGTATCGTAACTGTGGCTTCCGAATGCAGACCCTGCTGTTCTATTCTTGGACTCTGCCCCTTCGCTATCTCTTTCTTTCCCCCAGTAGCCAGACTCGTAATGTCTTTTCTGTCTCTGTCCTATATCTTTTAAACATATTCGCGTGGAATTTACCTCGTTCTTTCTTACCATCTGTATCTACCACTGAATGAGTCTCTATTCCTATGCATTCCTATATGGCTCTTCTTATAACGGCATAAATTTTAACGTCAATTATTTCAGTAAATCTGAAACATTTAACGCCTTAATTAAAACTAGATTCCCCTCCTCGAAGCTCGTCAGCCGATGTGTTGAGTCTCATTTCTCTGCATGGCGCCGCCCCTTTCTCGCTATTCTTTCTCTCGCGATTTCGATTTTCATTTCGTATGTGATCGCGTCTTCTTCGTCCTTCCTCAGATCCATTTTCTCGCTCCATTTCCTTATCGGCTTCTTCTGGCATTGCAGCTAAATGGGAGTAAATTTAGTCGTTTCATAATGATACTCGTTCATGCAATCTTGGATGATTTTTACTCATTTCAACCAGCCCGCGTGATTTTCAGTCTATAATGTTCGAAAAAATCTTCCAAGTTCCCGGTTGACCCGTTCGACGGTATTTCCATGCGGATGGCATTTTGATAAAAATACTGCAGTTGTATCTTCGTCTTTAAGTTTCTGTAGCCAATTTGCGTACCATGGTCGAACTGTATTCTCTGTGGTTTTCCATACTTGAAGACATAGTCGTCGAATATTCTTTTTATCACCGTAGACGTGTTCGCATTTTTCATAGGATATAACACAACGAATTTCCTAAATGCATCTAGTGTCACGAGAATATGCTTGACCCGCCCACGGATGCTGCAAAGCTGGATTGGATGGCGATCTTGTTTCGTTAGCAGGTATCACACGTAGCCAGTATTGTTCGAGTAATTTTCGCGAGATGTGGAGAGATAAAATCTTCCTCCAGCATCTGAAAGCATTTTCACGAGCCAAGATGTCCATACATCGCATGACAGGCTTTAATCAGCTCATTGAAGCTCTTAGGTACCATGAATCGCCAAATTCCATCCATCAATTTTTTTTGAAGAATGTTTTTTTCCACTCGGAATTTCCGTTCTTCCTCCCCTTCCTTTTCCTCGACTAGGAAACCCATAATGACTCGCATGTCCTTCTGCTCTCGTTGTATTTTTCCAATGCCTTTCAGTTACCTCGTGAGTTCTCGCGAGAGTTTTTCCGCTAGTAGATCCTGGACGACCAAGATTCCTTTCTTATGATCGATGATAACTCTTCGTCTCCTTTCATTCTACTCAGAGCATCGGCTACCACATTTGATTTCCCTGCAACATGTTCCACCTGCAAATCGTAGTCCTGGATTGACAACGCCTATCTCATGAGTCTTTCCGGCGTAAATCGACGTGTTTTCAGGAAAATCAGTGCCTTATGGTTGGTTTTTATATATATTCGAGTTCCTTCTCAGTGGTCATATAACCGATCTGGGCCCCATTCAGTGTTTGACTCGCAAACATGACTGCCTTGCTCTCGCCAGTTCCACTTTCCTGCGATAGGATCACTCCTAACGCATATCCACTTGCGTCCGTGGTAAGTATATAAGGATTCCGCGGATCTGGAAACCTCAGGACGATCTCCTCGCAAAACAAATTTTTTACTCTCTCAAAGGCTTTGTCCAGATTCTCATCCCACTTCCAGCGGATCCTTTTTCTGAAAAGATTTAGTAATGGTGTTGCTTCGTGCGCATGATGGTTCGTAAATTTCGTATAAAAATTTATTAATCCTAAGAAACCTCTTAACTGTTTAATCGTCCGAGGTCGTAGATATTTCTGGGTCGCTCTGATCTTCTCAGGATCAGGTTTTAATCCTTCAGTCGTGAGAATATGTCCGAGGAATATCACTTTCTGATAAAAAAAATGTGATTTGCTAAATTTTAGAGTCATTCCGTGCTCTAGACATTTTTCGAATAATATTTGTAAGTGGTTGAGATGTTCTTCATGCGAGGTCGACATAATTGAAAGGTCATCCACAAAGTGTATCACGAAATCCAATCCTTCTAGGACCACGTCGAATGTTCTTATCAGACTCGCAGTACTTGTTTTTGAACCGAAAGTCGTTACTGTGAATTTATAACATTTCCCGTTATACTGGAATGTATATCTTCGAGCCCAACTCTATCCGGAGCTCACCAGGTAAAATTCTCCTATTTCTAATCGGAAAAGGCGAGGTCTCCGTCCCCGCTATAAAGGGCTGCCAAGCCTTGACGCATAAGCGAGACCGACCGTGTTCGCCAGACCCTAAATCTTGGGGCCGACGTAACACAGATAAAAATTTGGTGTCAGAAGTGGGATGTAACGCCCTCACGTTAGGAATGGAGAATGACGCTTGGTAGGACTCCTTCAAAGAAAACAGAAGGCGATAAAGTACCGTCAGTAGTCGATCCTTCTATTAGTCCAGCACAGATTCCCCTATTAAACCCCAACGCGGCAGAATCGTCATCTAATACAGATACTAGCAACGCGGGAGTAATAATCGAGTCAAGTCCTCCCGGACTAACAAATCAAGTCGACGACATAATTCAACAAATTAGTAATATTGGAATCATGAATCAACAAAACGAACCACGTCAGGCCGCAGCTGTCGTACCGGTATCGATTAAATACGCTCTTGAAGCGGTACCCATATTCGACGGGTATAATGTCCCCTTATCACATTTTCTGGAAGGATGTCAAGAGGCTGAGCAAATGATGCCCCGGGATGCTCGGCAGCATAGTCTTACACTGATTTTACGAAACAAGCTTAGAGGAGAAGCTCGACGGGCTATACAGGGCGTAAAATTTACCACCATTACAGAATTCACCGATTTCTTGAAATCGCTATATGCCCCAGCAAAGTCAATATATCAGCTACAAGGCGAATTGGGAAGAATTTTTCAAAGGGATAATGAGGGCACATTGTCATATGCAAATCGTGCCAAGGATCTTGGAAATAAAATTTTCGAAATTCATCAATCGAATCAACAAGCAGAGTTGAGTGAAGATGAAAAAGCTAGGTTAGATCTCGAATTGGTGGATTGTTTTATTCGTGGTTTAAGACCTGAAATAGAAAATAAAATAAGATGCGACCAGAATTTCGAAAACACAATGAAAAATGCTATCGAAATAGAACGCCAATTACGCGCGAGAGAAACCTTACGGAATAACCGGAATTTTAGAAATAACGACTATACTGAAACACGAAACTACGGAAAAGAAAAAATTCATGCCGTAAATTCACAGCCCCAAACATGTCAAATCTGTAACAAACTAGGTCACACAGCCGATCGGTGTTTTCAACGATTCAACCGGAACAATACATTTACTAAGCCCTACGGAAATAATAGATTTTCAGAAAATAACGACTCTAGATCGCGACAATGGTACCAAAATCAACGATATCAACACCCTCAAGACGATTATCCAAGCAATTTCCAAAATAATGTTTCTGCACGGAATGAACTACCCACCTGTCGCTATTGCAAATCTGTCGGTCACACGATAGAAGAATGCCGCAAGAGAGATTACTACAATTCTTCTAACCGCCAATCATCATATCCACAATCATCTCAACAAAATAGCCCCACAACTGTCCCAATGGCAGGTACTTCTAACCAACAAACGGTTAGACGTTTGGAACCACCAGAAACAAATAGTCGCGTGAATAAAAGAGTATCTATGGTTCCATCTGATGAAACCAGCGACATTCCCGTTGTCAGAATAATTTCGGAAGATCTTGTAAGACCAGTATCGCTGATGATCGATACTGGTTCATCACTAAATTTGATAAAAACTAAGTTTGTTCTACCCAAAATACCAATAGACAAGAGAAAGGTAATAGAGATATGTGGTGTAACGGGAGGTGCCTCCACCACTCTTGGAATAATCGAAATTCAAATCCTTGACACGAAGGTCGCGTTCCATCTAGTCGACAGTGATTTTCCTATCGAAGAGGACGGGCTGATTGGCACTAAATTTTTCGAGTCTCATAATGCGATTATATCTTATTCAAATAAAAGTTTGCAATGGGGAGCAAACGAAATTCCATTCCAAAATTTAGATATAATGACGATACTTGCCCGCACCAAAACTAGTTTCTTCGTGCGGATTGGGAATCCCGAAGTAAACGAAGGATATATTCCTCGAATACCAGTCGGCGAAGGAATATACCTCGGGGAAGCTATTGTCTCGAATAACGACGGTAAGGCCTATCTATATTTGACTAATACCACCGAGAAGGACGTCCAGATAGCAGTTCCAACAGTAGATTTACAACCATGCGAAGTGGCTTCTTATAAATATCCTGAAGGAAGTATTGGCATAAAAACTCTGTGGGAGAAATCGGAGGAAAATCTCAGTGTCACGAGGACTATACAAAGAACAATACCAGCAACGATTATAAAAGGAAAAACAAGTTCAACGGACGAGAGGGAGGCAGTGTATGGAGAATCCCCGCGTACAGAAGAGCCTGCCTCATTATATTACAGAGAACAAAATATTCACGACAAAGTACCAGATGCAAACAACCGCGGAAATAAGTTTTACGATTTAGATCAAGAAAATTACGACCTTGACCAAGACTATTTATACTATCAATATGACGTGCAACCCTACGAAAGGCCTATCGATGAGCCACAAAATTTTAACCAACAAATACCAAAAATCTACGAGAATATTGATGAATTTAATAATCGCTGTGTCTACGAAAATAATGAAGAATTTGATGATCGCTGTGTCTACAAGAATAAGGATGAATTCAATAATCGCTGCGTCTACGAGAATATTGATGAATTTAATAATCGCTGTGTCTACGAAAATAATGAAGAATTTGATGATCGCTGTGTCTACAAGAATAACGATGAATTCAATAATCGCTGTGTCTACGAGAATATTGATGAATTTGATAATCACTGTGTCTACGAAAATAATGAGGAATTTGACGATCACCGTGTCTATAAGAATAACGATGAATTCAATAATCGCTGTGTCTATGAGAATAATGAAGAATTTGATAATCACTGTGTCTATGAGAATATTGATGAATTTGATAATCGCTGTGTCTACGAAAATAATGAAGAATTTGATGATCGCTGTGTCTACGAGAATAATGAAGAATTTGATAATCACTGTGTCTACGAGAATGATGAAGAAGTTGATAATCACTGTATCTACGAGAATAACGACGAATTCGATAATCACTGTATCCATGAGAATAACGAAGAATTTAAAAATCACTGTATCTACGAGAATAATGATGAACTCGACAATCGCTGTATCCATGAGAATAATGAAGAAGTTAAGAATCACTGTGTCCACGAGAATAATGAAGAATCTAAGAATCGCTGTATCCATGAGAATAATGAAGAAATTAAGAATCACTGTATCCATGAGAATAATGAAGACTCTAAGAATCGCTGTATCCATGAGAATATTGAAGAAATTAAGAATCACTGTATCCACGAGAATAATGAAGAATTTACAAATCGCTGTATCCATGAGAAAAATGATGAATTCGACGAACGCTGTATCCATGAGAATAATGAAGAAGTTAAGAATCACGGTATCCACGAGAATAATGAAGAATTTAAGAATCGCTGTATCCACGAGAATAACGAAGAATTTAAAAATCGCTGTATCCACGAGAAAAATGAAGAATCTAAGAATCGCTGTATCCACGAGAATAATGAAGAATTTAAAAATCACTGTATCCACGAGAATAATGACGAAATGCGTCAATCTTTGTCACGACGATACACCGGATCAGAAGCCGAAGGAGCTACTACCAATTATTATGCATTAAAAACCACGCCTATCTACGTTACAAAATCTATGAATCGAGTCGAAAGGATTAAGGAGTTGCTGCGTTTGGATCATCTAAATCCAGAAGAGAAGGAGTGTGTCGAACCCCAAATCGAAGAATTTCAAGACAGATACCACCTGCCTGGGGATCCACTCGAGTCTACTAACGCCGCAAAACACCGTATAATCACCACCGACGAGATACCAATAAACACACGACAATATCGTTATCCACCACAATTAAAGGAGGAAATTACTCGACAAGTGGACGATCTGTTGAACGACGGGATCATACGGCCATCATTGTCCGCTTATAACTCGCCCGTGTGGATCGTACCGAAAAAGGCAGACTCAAAGGGAAATAAAAGATGGAGAATGGTACTCGATTATCGCAGTCTGAACGAGAAGACTGTGAGTGACGCCTATCCGCTACCTCTCATAAACGAAATATTAGATCAGCTTGGAGGAGCTATATACTTTTCAATGTTCGATCTCGCATCGGGATTTCACCAGATTCAAATGCACCCCGAAGACAGACACAAGACTGCTTTTTCCACTCCATATGGTCACTATGAATTTGCAAGAATGCCTTTCGGATTGAAGAACGCTCCTGCAACTTTCCAGAGAGTAATGGACCAAGTCTTATCCGGAATACAAGGAATCGACGCATTTGTGTATCTAGATGATATCGTAATTTATGCCTCGTCATTGGAAGAATACGAATTAAAGGTCGACCGACTAATGAACCGATTGAGGGAAGCACAACTCCAACTCCAACCAGATAAGTGTGAATTCTTGCGACGAGAAGTCGTTTATTTAGGACATGTTATAGGAAAAGACGGCGTCAGGCCAGACCCCGAAAAAATTACTGCCGTGAAAAATTATCCACGACCAAAGAATGTGAAAAATATAAGACAATTCCTCGGGCTCGCGAATTACTATAGGCGGTTCATTAAAAATTTCTCCGACATCGCAAGACCACTCACAAGCCTATTAAAAAAGGATGTCCCTTTTGATTGGAAACAACCCCAACAGGATGCATTCGACGCGCTACGAGAGAGGTTATGTGAAGAACCGGTTTTGCAATACCCGGAATTTACGAAACCATTTGTTGTCACAACAGATGCATCAGGCCTAGCTGTTGGTGGGATCTTAAGCCAAGGCCCGATAGGAAAAGATAGACCTATTGCATATACATCGCGCATGTTGAATGAAGCAGAACAAAAGTATAGTACATATGAAAAAGAGGCTGTTGCCATATTACATTCTGTTACTCAGTTTCGCCCGTATCTCTACGGTCGACGATTCACCTTGGTGACCGATCATAAACCGCTCGTCTGGTTACACACTTCAAAAGACCCTACCTCACGTCTTACTCGTTGGCGACTCCGCTTGGAAGAATACGAATATGACGTGGTCTACAAGGCTGGCAAGACCAACATTAATGCCGATGCCTTGTCGCGCAACCCCCCTGACGAGACGTTCCCTCGAACCAAGGAAACACGTGACGAGGCTCGCGACCCCCCTCACTCAGTAACAGAAACTACCTGCTCGAAGAGAGCAGTCTTCCCGATAACTAAGAGAGCGAAGCCCTCGAAACAAGTCGATGAACCTATTGCTAGAAGACTACGAAGCCAAGACGTCTCTCGCAACACAGGAAAAAGGGAGAAGGAACCGATCGTGGTACCTGACTCGTTCCTTAACCCGGTGTTGAAAGAACAGCCGATCGCCACGCGACTCAGGAGCAAAAGGAAGACACGCGCAGACAGAAGTAATATACCCGGGACCAGTAAATCATGCAGCCAGGAACAAGACGTAAAAGCTAAGCCACTATCGGGAACAATCACCCGATCACGAACGCTTTTAAACCCTTTCTACCGGAAGAATCCCCGGAACCCATCATGGAACGACCGCTAATTTGGGACGAAGAGTCCCTGAGTATGTCCGGACAGTCTGACGAATGGATGATCGACCGTTCAGACAATGGAAGCGAAGACAGGAGTCAAGAACAGGAAGAAATACAACACTCTAATAAAACAATCACTCAAGCAAGCCTGTCTAACCCGGTCAATAGTAATGAACAATTATTTATGAGGAAGGATAACTACTTATACTTTATCTCCGAAATTGGAGAGCCATGCGATGAAGGCTCGAAAGGTCTCCACCAGAGACGGGCCTTACCCCGATTTCGCCACTTAAAAATGGGAAGGATCTGTGTCGAAAAAAATAATTCCAAACATCATGTAGGGATGGTAGTAAGAGATAAGAATGGTTTATTACTGAATAAACAGGAATTTTCCGGACTTTACGAACATGCAGCAGACAGTATAAGAAAAGCCGGATTACGGTCCATTAGTATAGCAAAAACTCGGGAAGTTAACGGTATTCCATGGGACGATCTCTTACTAATGCTACGAAAAAGTTTTGGTAAAACTTCTATCAAACTTATAATCTGCCATGGGAAAATTCAATATCCACCAAGTGAAACGAGAAAAGAAATCATGACCGAGGCTCACTCGTCAACTTTGGGTGGACACAAAGGCATTACAAAGACTTACAACCGAATACGGCAACGCTATTTTTGGGAAAATATGAAAATGGACGTCCAGGGATTCATTGAACATTGTTTACAATGTCAATTAAAAAAATTAGTTCGTGTGAAAATTAAGCAACCAATGGTTATCACAGATACGCCTGAATCATCTTTCGACAAAATAGCCATGGATATTGTAGGACCATTACCATCTACTGAAAGAGGAAATGAATATATTCTCACAATGCAAGATTTATTAACTAAATATGTCCTCGCGATTGCATTACCAAGGGCTACTTCAGCAAACATAGCAGATGCGCTAGTCAGATATTTCATTTGTATTTTCGGCGCCATAAAAATAATTTTGACAGATCAAGGGGCTAACTTTATGAGCGACCTGATGAAGGGGGTAGCCAAGAGATTCAGGATTAAACAAGTCAGGACAACAGCTTACCATCCACAATCAAATGGCTCTTTGGAACGATCTCACCATACATTAGTAGAATATCTCAAACAATTCGTGAGTCGTGACGATGATTGGGACGAGCTCTTGGAATTAGCTACCTTCTCTTATAATACGAGTATTCACGAAGGAACTAAATATACACCATACGAATTGGTGTTTGGCAAACCAGCACGAACTCCTTCAAGCGACCCCTACCCTAATGAAGAACCAGCACGAACATATACGAACTATTTAGAGGAATTAACAACGAAACTCCACGAGGTACAAGGGGTAGCCCGAGAAAATCTTATTTCAGCAAAAGAAAAGTAAAAAAATTACTATGATAAAAAGGCAAAGCCGCAAACCTTCAACCTTGGAGATTATGTATACTTACAACGTGGAAGGAAACAAGGGAAATTTGGGGATCATTACACTGGTCCACATGAAATATTAGAAGTAAAAAGAGACGGCAATATTAAAATAAAAATCGGTCGCGAAGTAAGAGTGGTACACCCTAATCGACTTCGTTATTCACATATCGAGCCAGATTACAGTAGCGAATCTGACTAAATAACCTTAATATATATATCTCGCAAGAAAATATATATACCAAGACGCATATATATATATATATTGATAATGATA
This sequence comes from Cylloceria caligata, assembly GCA_963942595.1. Lineage (NCBI taxonomy): Eukaryota > Metazoa > Arthropoda > Insecta > Hymenoptera > Ichneumonidae > Cylloceria > Cylloceria caligata. The sequence continues at coordinate 56,504,840 of OZ012706.1, read as the reverse complement.
ATATTAAAACGATATATACATTAGTCTTATTCTATGATTACGTGTGGTTTGATAAATTTGATGACGTCCAACAATTTACGACGAAAACTCACATAACAAGAACAAAGAAGAGAACCAATATTATAAATTGCACTTTCCAGAATGGAGAAATTACGAATAGCTACGTTGATGTCACTCCTTTTCATGGTGACGCCAATAAACGCCCTAGTCGGGTACGACTGTGGATCTACGAGACTGAACGTCACCACTTTATCTCTACTTAACGTCGGGGATTGCGACATACCACTAGCAAAACCAAACATCACCGAAGTCCACCTATACCTGCTTCAATTAAACGGATTCACTTCAACGCATGTCAAACAGTGCAAGGTAGTAATACAGCGTACGATAAGCCATTGTGGGATGCACTCGCACGCATCGATCGTAGCCCAAGGTCAAATAGAATATCTACTGGAAGTTAATATGGAACAATGCAACAAAATGCATAATTTTGGCTTGGTTCAAATCAATGACTACGCTTCAATCAACGGCATCAAAGGAAATTCCACCGGAAGTTACGGATTAACTCTCGCCGGGACTATTGGGCGAGACGGTACTTGTAAAGGTACTCAATACACCGATCCTTACGGAACGTGGGACGACGTAATAGTACAAGGTATAGTGCGTGTCACCCTGCAGGACTATCTCGCGACCGTCCATATTAATAGCGATCGGGTCAATCTACGTTCGGGTTTAACATGTAAATTATCCGACGCAACCTGTGTAGACTTAGAAGGTGGCCATACTTTTTGGAACACAGTACCTTATGGCGAGTGTAATTTCGAACAATATGGAGTACTTTACGATGGCATCGGTCACAGAATTGCAGCCGAACGAGACAGTATACCTCAGATAGTGTATACCGTCAAGTCAGGGGAAACTACGTTTGCCTTAACGAAGACTGGAAGTTTTCACATGTGTGGATACGTAATACTACGTACCGAACATCCTAAGTTATTTATTTTAGATAACCAGAGAGGGTATAGACACATGGCTGATCGGCTAATCGCCAAAGAAAATCTAGATATCCTCACTTATGTGAATTCAAAGTTTATCTATATAGAGAGACATATACGCACCCAGTTGGATCAACTCTACTATAATATGATACTGCAAACTTGTAACGTTGAACGGCAAGCTTTAAAAACTGCTGTGTCATTGGCGACCCAGGCTCCAGATGAGTTCGCTTACCAAGTAATGAAAGGGCCAGGGCATATGGCTTTAGTAGGTGGAGAAGTTGTTCACATAATCAAATGCATAGCCGTGGAGGTCACAGTGCGTCGCACAGAAGCATGTTATCACCATCTACCAGTGAACAAGGGAAATGAAAGCTACTTCCTGTCCCCACGAACACACGTACTATTTAAATCAGGTACACAAATCACTTGCGATATAATGCTACCAAGCATGTATCGATTAGGTGAATTATGGTACAAGTTTCTGCCAACACCAGTGGAGACCGTCCCACCGCCTACCATAAAACCAAATACAAAAATGACGTGGAAATACACGAACCCTGGCGAATTAGCAGTCAGCGGAATCTATTCACAAGCGGACTTGGAAAAACTAAGAGATCGTATCATGTTCCCTGCCGAAAGAACCGCTATCCTCAACAATGTGGCCAGAACCCTTACCGGAGAACCGACCCTGCGCCAGGGATTATCCGTCATGAGTTTATTGGACGACGACACCCTGAACGAACTGGCTAAGGATACTTGGAACAGAATGTACAACACGTTTATGACTTTCGGGACCGCGAGTGCTGCCGTACTGGGCCTCATACTCATTTTTAGAGTTATAAAGTTGCTCATTGATACCATCCTACACGGGTACGCACTACACTCGATTTATGGTTGGTCCATCCATCTACTCGGAGCAATATGGAGCTCAGTCACGCATTTATTAATGCACTTAGGAAGGAGCCAAAATGCTCCGGAACCCCGCGAAGAGCCTCTACAACCGACAAGTAACACTTACGCGCCAAATCTGGAAGACGGTAGGTCGGCACTCTACCCGAGTCATCAATTAGGGACTCCTGGGGCAAGTGCACCTAGGACTAGGCCTTTTTCACCCCTTTCGGTAAAATACACTCTTTCACGTGTATAAAAAAGGGAAAAAAAATGAAGATTAAAAGAAAGGGAAGGTGGCACCAGAAGATACTATATAAGTGCGAAAATCAAGGACGATCCAGAAGTTTTCCGAACCAACGAGAGGATAACGTCGATACAAACAAAAATTTTATTATTATTTTTTCTTTGTCTTGTATTCAAACTACGAATTTCATCATGAATACTGAAGGTTGTCCAGTGAGGTTCACCCGCAGATGGGTCGTAACCAATATGGGTATCGTGGTCCGATTGCTAAACACCATCTTAGATGTACATCTACACCTCTCCCGGGAGGTCCTACTTTCGGCCGAGGGCATCAGAGACCCTACATTCAGAGAACTCATGGTGACCACCAACTGGGAAGTTGTGGACCTAGTAACGCAGATATTGACATCCTACTACCATCAACGATGGTCTATCCATCAACTTCGCTTGCGCGGTGTGTCAGTGACAATAGAGCAACCATCAACCAGCGCCGCAACAGCCGTTGATTCTTCCCCCGATGTCTCTATCGTCTGGGAAGGGCCACCACGTGTGGAGGAAGTAGAGACTACCCCTACCGACACCGATGACGACTCGGCTGTGCTGATCAACAACCATGGGATCAGCATACCCCTCCGTCCGACATCCCTAAGTAGGGACGTCGCCGAGGTACCTGAGGATGCTGAACTGTCAGGAGCGATGCTTCAATATCTGGATTACCTTATGACGGCCCCATATGACGAACTTCCTGACCTGAGTCCAGTCGAAGAGGACTTGGACCAAATATTAGCTATGCTGGAGTAGACGCGTTCCTTTTCTTTTGTTTGTGCGTGTGCTAATCTGTTTAAAATTTAAGGTATAACTATATATATTATGTAGAGTAGACTTCATTTTCCTTTTTGTCTGTATATCTATCTTATATTGTATGTTTTAACGACGCTATGAAATAAAATTTATATCAATATGTTACAATGTATGAAAAAGGGAGAGAAAAAGAATCGAGCGACCAAATAGAGTCGACGGAGATGTAACAAAAAAAAATTTATAATTAAAATAAATAAAAATAAAAAAATAATAATTATGATTAATAAAAAATAAATATATAAATTAACTTTTGATATTCCATGGGGAGGAAAAGAGAATTTCTTTTATCTCAAGTAGCTACATGAGGGCATGTAACCGGGTGGTAGCTTCACTAACACCCGTTTTGAGGTGGGGAGGTGTTACGTCCCGTGAGATCCTTCTCTTTTGCTCTGCAGGTATAAGCCGGTCACGATGAGCGAGCGAAGCAGCCAGGGCAGCTACCCTTTCTATTTGAGTCATCTTCGTGTTTGACAGCAAAGAGGCAAGTCCGACCCCTCTTTACGGCGGGTGGTGCCTAGCTGGTATTAGTCATGATAGATAAGCTCTATGATTGCCTCTGTACCTGGTCATCCGCGAAACTCCCTAAACGTGACTCTCGGCACTAATAGTAAATAGAGATATGATAAGGAATAGGCTAAAAGGGAAAACTCGTTAACGAAGGTAAAGCAAGTTGAGTCATGGCAAATACAAAGGGGAGAATAGTTAATCATAAAACTAGACCAATGACTCACGTCTCTCGGAAAAGGGAATTGCTTTTCGCGAAGGTAGATAAACTAATTGTGAGTCATACTGACGTGATGGGGAGAACCAACCTTTGAAGAAAGGGGTTCGTCACCCAAGATAGAGTTCCATCCTAGTTCACGGGGTTTCCCTAATCAATACTTCTATTACACTCTAGGATATATAAGGAAGAGTTTTCACTGCACGAGTGCTCAGTTTTCAACCACTATTTCCCGCGGTCGCGTCGCGTAGCATATTTTATTCACAACGGCCAAGGTGCCTTTTCTACTCTATCTCATCGAATATTGTATAATCACAACGTGTGTCTTGTGGATTACGTGCAGTAATTGTCTGCCAATATATATATATGTTAACGTGTGCCGCGAAAGAGCCATTCTTCAGAATTATAATAGGCCAAGCTACTTTTATTGACAATCGTGTAAAACTTGTGTACGTTAACTTGTGTTTGTGAGTTGCGTATGATACGCCTTAAAATAAACGTTATGGTCAATTAATCAACCACGGCCAACGAAATACTTCTCCTTTCATCACCCACAAGGAAGCGCGAGATCAAAGAGAATCACCTGCAACAGAGATCGAGACCACGACCAAGGAAGGGAACTGTTACAAAAAAGGACACGTGACAACTGTATATCTTCGAGCCCAACTCTATCCGGAGCTCACCAGGTAAAATTCTCCTATTTCTAATCGGAAAAGGCGAGGTCTCCGTCCCCGCTGTAAAGGGCTGCCAAGCCTTGACGCATAAGCGAGACCGACCGTGTTCGCCAGACCCTAAATCTTGGGGCCGACGTAACAGAGCATTCTCTTGAGGTCTGAGAACAGGAAAAAGTCGCTGGGGGCCAGATCTGGAGAATACGGTAGATGCGGAAGCAATTCGAAGCCCAATTCATGCAATGCTTTATTAACACACGAAATTCCGTTTTAACCATTTTTTCCAACTAACAAAAGTTGCTTCACTCAAAATGCTATATCTCACAAACTAATAGTGCGACAGCTGTTAAATTTATACACGTGTCTTTTGAAGGTTAGGGCTAACTGAAAATCATATGGATTTAATACTAGTAGCGCCATCTATGTGTCAGCCTATGAACGTTTCAGCCCACCTGATATATTGCGCTCCCAAAACATCACATATCTCACTCGGCCGACTAACACGAAATTCTGTCGGATTTGCGTGCTGCCACAATCTATTACTCAATTTAAGGACGACTTTATCACGTCAGCATCTCGTCGATTCCGATCAGTACCGGCCGCACCAATCTCGGCACAACTAGCACCTGTAACGATCCCGTTGAACCATACGTCTCAACTTCTACCATTACCCGTCTTTTGACTCTCCCAGCCTCCCCTCCAAACGCTCCGACCACCTGTGTCGTAGTGACAGGTAGCATTGGGCAACTCTTCAAAACCTCCTCGTTTTGCAAGAAAAACTCCTCTGATAAGCAAGTCACCTCGCTTTCACTATCGATCAAACTCACTGCCGATATTCCTGCTACTTCCACTGGCAACCCCAGACACTTCGGGTATCTCTCATCATACCATTTGGTCGGTACTTTTTCCACCTCCTCCTACAAATATTCCCGACGATTCTCATTCACACTCGCACAAATATATTTTTTTTTCCTCTCATTTTTCCCCATTTCTGGTGCTGGCTTTCCGACCTCCCGTACTCTACTGGTTCCAGCAACTATCACCGGCCACATACTTTCTGCAGTATTGAGTGCGCTTGTCTCGTCCTCCTGAACCAGTTTTTCCCTCGACGCAGCCCGCTCTCGCCTTCCGGGGCCTCTCCACTGTCACCTCCTCTACCACTCGCTCACTACTTCTGCCTTGCTCCTCATTCCTTTGCTGATCTCTCCTCTTCTTCTTTATCCTCTTCCTCTCGTTCATCCGTTGTCTCGTACTCTTCCATCTTATTTTCTGTTGCGCTCCGCTCTCCTTTCTCATTATTAATGTTTCTGATTTCCTCGAAGGCAACGACTAGGCATTTCCCGGATTTATTTTTGCTAACCTCGAGCACTCAGGTAAAGCCCTGAGCAAAGGCTCTCCCGGTATTGTATGAGCCACGAACGGTCCCTGTGGAGCATGATTCAAGTTGCTAACGTGGTTACTCGATAGTTGATCGCGTCTTGGCAGTGCCGTTTCTTCAGATCGACTGTTTTTAGGCCCTTGGGAATATCTTGGCCGGTTCTCCTGCCACGATCGCCTTTGTTGCTCTTGTCCATTTTCCCATAAAGTCAAATGAGAGAGACAGCCTCTCGCTTGAGCAGCATGCCTGCGAGGCGCTGCCTCGTCTACCTTCGTGATAGCGGAGCGCAGCACACCACACAGCAGCAACAGGTCGACGCACGGCGAATATGGATCGCCGTGCGTCAGCCAATTTTTCAACATTTCCGCCCACCATCACCAACGGGGTTGATGATTAATTTTCCTGATGTTGTGCGTTGGGTGAGACAGGCAAGACAGCTAATTTTGCGATCGGCCTGGTGAGAGTAGTGGTAGCAGTCCGGAGTGTCACCACCGTGGTGAGCCCATCTTTTCTCGGATGCAACACAGTAGCCCGTGCGAGTGGCTACTTGCACGGGGGAAAACGTTCATCTGTGAGCAGAACTAAAGAGCCGATTTTGATGATGGTGTTAGGGTGATGCCACTTTGAGATTGCCTGTTGCCGTTGTAAGTAATGAGCAGACCATTGACGATAAAATTGTTGTACATTTTGCTGCAACCATTGCCATCTTGAGAGTCGTGGGATCGCCAAATCTTCTAGAGTTCGTTCTGGGCCAGTTATCAGTGCTTGACCGATGAGAAAATGTCCAGGTATTAGAGCTGATGAGTCATCAGGGTCATCGCTGAATGGTTCCAGAGGTCTTGAGTTGAGTACCGCCTCGATTTGAGCCAGCAGTGTGGTGAGGTCCTCAAACGTGAGTGCAGTATCGCCCACAGTTCGTCGAAGATGAAATTTGACTGATTTCACTACGGCTTCCCACTTACCACCCATGTGTGGAGCAGCAAGTAGGTCAAACCTCCATGCAATTTGATGATTTGCGTGTGATGATGCGATGACGTGATGTTCTTGTAAGCTTTTCCTAAACAACTGACGTGCCACACAGTCAGAGTACATGATGTGAGGAATGCTGCGCCGAGATGAGAAACGCCTGAACACTGAGAGAAAGCCATCAGCTGAGTAGTCACTGACTACCTCGAGATGAAGAGCTGAAGTGGCGAGACACACAAAAACACAGATCCAGCCTTTGTGTGATTTGGTTCCTCGCCCCTTCCATGTTTTGAGTGTAAGAGGGCCGAAGTAGTCAACTCCTGTGTGAGTGAATGCACGCGTTAGTGTAACTCGTGACAGAGGTAGCTGACTCATCAATTGTTGACCCCGAATTTCTCTCTTCCGAGCACACACAACGCAATGTAAAATATGAGCTTTCACAGGAGTTCTTCCGCCGACGATCCAATGAGTTAACCGTATTTGAGCTAATATGAACGTAGTGCCTCCGTGAAGAGTCCGCAGATGAGCTTGATCGATAATGAGAGTTGAGAGCCGAGAGTGACGAGGTAGAATGGCAGGATTCCTTCCTTCGTATGTGAGTGTTGATTGACCCAGACGACCTCCTACTCTGAGTACACCTTCCTGGTCGATGAAAGCTGTTGGTCGTCTGAAGGGGTGAGGGTATAGAAGAAAAGAGCCTGACTGCAGTACTTGTAATTCGTGTTCAAAAACCACGGCTTGTGTTGCTTTCGTCCAGAAGACGTCGGCTGCAGCCATCTCTTGTGTGTGAGTGGAACTGTTTCTGCCGATTCTAACCTCCTCCTTATTCTGGCCACTACCCTAACACAAAATGAAGTGAGAAGATACAGCTTTGTGAGTGATGAGTACCGATGAATGAGACTCCAATGGTACTCAGGCGTCAGAGTTGCAGCGAGGAGAGCTACCCCCGGTCGGGCTTTCATAATGCTCAAATCTTCATATGCAGAGGATGTTGTTGGCCAAAAATTAGCAGATTTCACCATCCACGATGGACCTGACCACCACAGCTGATAAGATGCCAGTTGAGATGTTGAGATACCCCGTGAGGCACAATCCGCTGGATTGCTTGTACCTGACACGTGACCCACTCCCAACGCCATTGGGCGTTGGGAGTGAGTTCCTGAATTTGAGCTACTCTATTTCAGACATAGTCTTTCCATCGTGCTGGATTAGCTTTGATCCATGTGAGAGTTACCGACGAGTCCGTCCACAGGTGAGTTGATAAGATTTCGACCTTGAGTGTGGCTTGAACGTATGCAACCAATTTTGCAAGTAACAGTGCAGCCATCAGTTCAAGCCGTGATATGGTGAGCTTCTTGAGCGGTACCACTTTCCATGTGGCAGTGAAGCCATCTTTCCTGTGGATGATGAGTTAACAGTGATATAAATCACTGCAGTCATGGCTAATTGAGATGCATCAGAGAAGCCATGCAATTCCACTATTGAGTTCCTCCATGTGTTGAACCACCGAGGAATTGAGATTCTGGCCAGATAAGTGAGGTCTTCTCCGATAGCAATCCATCGTGTTGAGACCTGGGATAGCAGTGGGTCATCCCAGCTGAGCTTGTAAAGCCAGAGCTCTTGTAGAAGTATTTTGGCTCTGATCTAAACCGGTAAGACGAAACCAAGCGGATCAAAGAGTTGAGCCACCTCGGAGAGAACGAGGCGTTTTGTGAAAATTTTCTGAGTTGAGTTGAATCGAGATGAAAATGTGAACTTGTCCTCATAAGGAGGCCAAGTCAAACCAAGAATTTTTGTCTCGCAGTCCTCCATTGAGATAGCTGAGTTTGATGGTGAGATACTAGCAAGGGCCTTGAGGTCCGACGAGTGCCACTTGGCGAGTGGAAACCCGCCCGCCATGCACAAGTCCTTGAGTTGTTGAGCAATTTCAATAAGTTGATGAGTAGAATCCGCCCATCCGAAGATGTCATCCACTTACCTGCAAAAGGTGATAGCTGGCACAGCAAGTGGAAAACGATGACCTTCATCCGCGGTGACCTGCATGAGAGTTCTGACTCCCAAGAAAGGAACAGCCGTCGTACCATATGTCACAGTTGTTAAGTGGTATGGTACTGGGTTCAGTTGAGCACCTTTCCATAAAATTCGTTGAAGATTCCAGTCTTCCCGATGTATCCGAATTTGTCGATATATTTTCGTAACGTCAGTGGGAAAGATGTGTCTGTGGCGACGGATCCAACTGAGTACGTCCGAAATATTGAGCAACAGATTAGGGCCAGTGTGCATGATGTCATCGAGAGACTTTCCAGATGATGTGGAGCTAGAACCATTAAATACCACACATAATTTGGTGGTGACTGTGTCCGGCCTGAGAACACTGTGATCGGGCAGACAATATTGTGTTTCTCTTGCAGATGATGATGAAGCCTTCACCATGTGACCAAGTTGTTCATATTCGTCCATGCATTGAGAGTAGAGCTGACCGTATTCAGTATCCTTTGAGATTTTCCGTATAATGTGCTGCAGTCACCGATATGCTTTTGAGTATGAGTTTCCCAGATTTGCAGGCGAAGATGTTAGAGGAAGCCGAACAATGTACCGGCCAGTAGTATCACGCTGATGCCTGTTGCGATAATGATCCTTGCAAGTCTGCTCCTCTGGTGTGAGTTGATCGACTTTGTCCTTTGGTGGCTCTTCTTGAACCCAGATTCTTGTGAGTGCATCCTGTAATTCCTAATCACCGTGCTGCACGGCAGCATGATGAACAGTGAATGCTTCAGGTTGGCATAAATTAATTGATCCAATGATAAGCCATCCAAATATTGATAATTGTGTAATAGGCGATGATGGTGTGCTCTTGATGATGTTAGGCTGATCACCTGTCCATAAACATCTGCTCCAATTATGATGTCTATCGACCGTGGTATGAGAAAGTCCGGATCCGCCAGCTTCAGTTTCACTATGTGAGACCATAACGGAGCTGGTGACTCAAATGATGGCAAATGAGCTATAATTGTATTGATAATGTGAGCCAGTACCGTGACTTTCTCCTTGGTGTGAGTGGAGCACATGGTAAGTTGAACCGAGCTACGTGTCTGCGTTGAGTATCTTCCGCCGATCCCCGTGATCGGAATTGATGATTGTTTGCGTGGTGTGTTGAGTTTCCGGAATTGCTCTTTCGTAATAAAAGTCAGTTCCGATCCAGGATCAATGAGAAGACGTGCCTGATGAGTCATTGTCGATGTGTGAATGTGTGCGAGTGCGGTAGCTAATATTGTTGAGCATTTCCGCGTGAGTTGCACCGTTGAGAGAACGACTGCGTCAATACCCTAATGTGTTGACGATTGTATATCGATTGGTTGAGCGTCGGTATGTGTTGCAGGTGGCGCTGCAGGATGCAGCATAGTGTGGTGCCGTCCTGAACACTCTTTCCAAGTTCTTGTAGATCGGCATGACTTAGCGTTATGCCGCCCCAGGCATTTGTAACACAGCCTGGATTTCTCCGCCATCTTGCGCCGTGCAGCTACTGTGAGCTGACGGAATTCTGGACACATCACGATGAAATGCCCAAGCGTCCGACAGCAGTCGCAGGGATACACGGTCGCGTTGTTGCGTGATGGCAGAGCACCGCGATCTGTGTTACCTGTAGCATGATGTGCAGATGCACGTTGTGTCCCGGCCTTCGCAGGAGGAGGGTTCGCCGACGACGTTCGATGTGAGCTGGAAGCGAGTTTCGGAGTGGCCTTCACCATGTCTAAAGCTCTTATCTTAATCTCAGCAAACTCCTCGATCCTAGCAAAGGTCGGGAAATCAGATGAGCGGCCCAACGTCGTCTCCCAGGCCTCGCGTGTGGTTTGGTGTAGCTGTCCACTCAGCAGCCTTACCAGCACGCAGTCCCAAAGTTCTTCCTTCGTTGCCAGCGAGGAAAGAACTTTGTGGCCACATGAAGTGGCGATGATTTGATGTTCTTGACAGCTTTTCATGAACAACTGACGTAGAGTCTTGTGGGCACCAACTTCGTTGGTGCCACAGACAGAGTACATGATGTGAGGAATACCGCGCCGAGATAAGAAACGCATGAAAACTGAGAGAAAACTATCTGTTGAGAAGCCGCTTCCTAACCTAAGGGGAACCTAAGTCGTCTACAGACGATTCCGAGTCTCGCCATCGAATTTTTAAAACCCATGATCGACCTTTAGGGGCCAAGCCGACGTACTGTAAGATCCCGTAGCCTGCTCGAGATGACCCCATAAAGCAAACGGGGCTCGTACGATGGTAGATCCGTGAACCTGCCACCTAGTAGATTCACATTGTTTTGAGCCTTTCGACTCACGAGACTCCTAGTGATATCATTGCCTCCTTTGACTAGAAAGGATACGGCCTTAGAGGCGTTCAGGCATAATCCCACGGATGGTAGCTTCGCACCACCGGCCGCTCGACCGAGTGCGTGAACCAAATGTCCGAACCCGCGGTTCCTCTCGTACTGAGCAGGATTACTATCGCAACGACGAGTCATCAGTAGGGTAAAACTAACCTGTCTCACGACGGTCTAAACCCAGCTCACGTTCCCTGTTGGCGGGTGAACAATCCGACGCTTGGCGAATTCTGCTTCGCAATGATAGGAAGAGCCGACATCGAAGGATCCAAAAGCGACGTCGCTATGAACTCTTGGCCGCCACAAGCCAGTTATCCCTGTGGTAACTTTTCTGACACCTCTTGCTGAAAACTCTTTAAGCCAAAAGGATCGATAGGCCGTGCTTTCGCAGTCTCTATGCGTACTGAACATCGAGATCAAGCCAGCTTTTGCCCTTTTGCTCTACGCGAGGTTTCTGTCCTTGCTGAGCTGGCCTTAGGACACCTGTGTTATTCTTTGACAGATGTACCGCCCCAGTCAAACTCCCCGCCTGGTAGTGTCCTCGAATCGGATCACGCGGGAGTATAAACGGCGATCGGCCCAAGCCTCACGCCACTCTTACACGCTTGGCTCTAGAACACCGTGACAACCAGGGACAAAGTCCGCGGCGCATGCGCTCCGCCTAACCGAGTAAGTAAAGAAACGATAAAATATAACTTTAACCACGATGCAAATGTTTGAAGTTGCCTCCATTTGCTTCAAGGCACAGAATTAAACGCCTTTGAAAATGGCGTACGGTGTTTTTCGAGGTCAGCCTGCGAAGTGCTGCGCCTGCTTGACGAATGCGGTTTTGCTACCAGGCAGTTATTTAGCATTTGACCTTAAATTTACCTTCCCAAGGTCATGAAAAAAACTTCAAAATATCATTTCAGTCGTAAAATTTTCCGCTCTTTTCGAATCCGGTGTCAAAAATAAGGGTTCCCATTTTAAAAAACCACTCTGACCTTCAAGTAACCTTGACAAGTAGTCTCAAGGTCAAAGCTAGTTACACAGATAGGTGACCCCCATTATCTTGAACAACTTTTGTCTAAACCATTTTTCCGTATCTGCCTTAGGTACAAAGAAATTTGGGTGCATAGATAAAAATGGCCCACCCTGTATATTACCGTCACGTTGAGGGAATTTGGCTAAATTATCAGTGTGTCACCTTACCAGAGGTAGTTGAGTCTTGTTGAGCATACTGAAGCACCTGTTGTTCACTTGGCGTTGACCATGGAAGTAATTCAAGATGGTGCTCGTTTCAAAAACGTCGTTGTGCTAACGCTGCATGAGAGCGCGATCGTCGTACCTACGCGCGAGAGATGTGTCCGCGAGGTGCTGCCACCTAGCTAAACGCGTGACCGTTGAACGCAATCGCGCGACAGCACCAATACGCTGCTACGCAGCGACCATTGTCTTCCCGTGAGAGCAGATTTCTCAACATCCACAAATAAAAGAAAATTGTTCTGCAGCATCAATGTAACCCAATTTTGTACAAGAAATCTTCCTCAAAGTATTTCTCGTGTCGCACATATAAATTTGCCCAGCGGTATCTAGAGCAACCATATCCTGCTGACTCAACATATCAAATATCTCAGTGTATCGCCTAGGACGAAAGAACAAGCACTGTGTGACATAGTAGGCGATCACCAAATGGTTAATATGACTGGAATATTCTGAAAATCCCTGTAGAAGGCTCTGGTATTTCAGAAATACACAATTTCCAAAGATACATCATGTCTTTGAGGGTTGCAATTGTAGTATAAGATTGGAAGCCCCCACAAGGGGTCTGTCGGAGGATGTTAATACAGTGTATTATGCTATTTTAAAGCACTACTCACCTATTAGCAATCTAATGGATCCAGGGGATGGTAAGTACTATTGTATACCCTGCAAAAGCATCGGTGCACAAACAAGTGTCCGCGGTGCTTCTGTGTACCGCTCTGCGTCACCGAGGTTGCCCCAACAGTCGACAAAGAGCTCGTATCTGGCTCTGTATCGGAGACTGCGCAAGCAGTACCGCAGGCAGTACAGGGCCCGCAAACAATGAACTGTTGTGCGACGATTGTAATCGCTCGTTCTGTAATGATGCATCCTTCGCTAACTATGTAAAACCTCTCGAAAGACGCAATAAAGTCACGATGGGTGCACGAAAGTCTATTTGCGAATTATACCGTGTTTGTAAAACTTGTGGCAAATTCATTCACAGAGATGCGGTGTTCATTTTTGACGGTTATGTTGTCGTTCGCACAGGCTCAACAAACGCTTGTATATGCAAATAGTCAAACTGCGGAAAGAAGAACCTGAACCCGGCGCCCTTGCAAAACACCCTGAAACACTTTTTATATTTTATTATTTTGAAACGCGTCAAGACAAACTCTATATAGGTACAACGGGCGACGCCCATGAGCACATTGTCACTCATTGTATCGCACAATCGTTGTGTAAAATTTGCTTGTGTGCGGAAGAAAAGCAGTCCCTATGCATTTGCGAGTAGTTAGGTGTGCGCAAGTTTGTTGTTAGTTGTAGATCTGGCTGTGCGACCTTCTACGAAATTTCGTAATATATTGTGCATTGCACACAATGCCAAGGCATTCGATGCTCAATTCATATTACGAAATACCGTCGAACGTTGTATGAACATGCTCACCCCAAGTATAGTACTGACGATTAATTATTTCGACGCAGGTGGGCCGTACTAGTTTTATCGACAGCATTAATTAATATCATATGCGTCTATTGGAAAATCAGGCTGTCTCTCTCGCTTGACTTCAGCGTCTCGCAACGATGCGTTTGTACTACTCAGCCATCTTGCAAGATTTTGACACTTCTCGTGAAAACCGCTTGGACAGCTCGAACCCTCTGTTCTCACCTCGGATTATTTTCACCGATTTCTCAGGATCTACTCAACGTATTCGTGCTCAACAGGATTAAAAACACGGTAAGAATGCACCGTTTCAATTTACATAAATTCAATGACGGTGAGGTGGGAAAATCTCAATTGTGCATCCTCATAAATCTCATCTCGTGGCGTGCTGTGCAGCGCGGACTGCACCGCGTTCGCTTCTCAAATTTCAGCACACAATTGATACAATAAAATTGCATGTGCTTCTCCCTCAATATTCACTCTAAATTCATTTGCGCCATTTTTTATATATATATTTTGTAGTGTAACAGTCGACGGTAGAATAAACCATTTTTTCTACCTACATCTTTTGGTCTGGTTATTTCACACATGCCTTGAGTGAAAACTCATCCTTTTTCGATATCTTTCAGATTCAATCTACCAACACCACAGGAATTCTCAACAGCGTCTTAGCGCACTGCCCAAGGCTTTCGAGTTTAACCAAGAAATGGATAAGGATAACTTTTTGCAACTCTTCAGTACAAAAGATGTGCGGGGCAATAAAGGTGCTCTCACTGCAGCTGAGTATTACTCGCCTGATACAATAGGAGAATGAAAATGGTTAGAATTTTATGATCGGTACGCGAAAGAGCTTAATAATGTCGCGATATTTAACTTTGAAAACGAGATTGTAAATTATTGTAACTTGCTCCGTCGAGCTTGTTATGAATTTCGTCAAATATTTCTATCTGTAGGTAATGTATGTCTGTTTATTGGCCTCATCCCCGCGCAGGGATATATGCGGATGGAGAATTACTTGTAGCTGGCCGTTGACTAGTTTCTGTGGGTTGAGTACGAGCTCGGACGTGAACTCATTCACGCGTCAGGGGTCGTGAGTAAAAATTACCAGAAGCACTACTCGTCGATCGCTACCTGTAGCCGGGCAACCATCATATTGTATATCAATACCATGGTTGTTATTGGCATGGGTGCGGCGAATGCTTTCCTAATGATCGTGCGATAAATTATTATCCTGGCAATGCGAGTTTAGACTCTCGATATGCGCAAAATATGGTAACGAGCTTAAAAATTCGTTTACACGGTTACGAACTGATGAAGATGTGGGAGTGTAATTTTAATGCACTCCGTGAAGAGACTGAACGCGCGTACATTGTTCTATGATGGTCATACTGGCAATATAGTCACGTACTACGATGTCGCACCAAGGGATAAGATTTCGTACATCGACATTTGCTCGTTGTATCTCTATATATGTAAGAAAGGACACTACCGGGTAGGATACCCTAAAAAATACCTCGGAACCGAGAGCGAGCTTTTGTTATGGGATTTATACCATGCTCTAGGTGTCACTATTAATGGCTTCATCAAGTGCACTATATAATCTCCGCGCCGGCTCTTTCGCCCTGTTCTACCTATTCGAATGCACGAGAAACTGTTGTTTGCCCTATGCCGTTAATGGGCAGAGAAAATGGATCAGAGCTCGTGCAATTATGAAAACCCCGAGGATAGCGCTTTCGCAGGTACCTGGGCGACGGATGAAGTGCGGAAATCAATTAACTGCGGTTATAAAATATTTAAAAATTACATCATGTGGGCGTACTATATGATAACTTATAACATCGATACATGCGAGGGTGGCCTGTTTATAGAGTATGTAAATACATTTTGAAAGATAAAATAAGAGGCTAGCGGATGCCCCGAGCACTGTATCGATGAGGTATCTCACGAACAGTACATTGACAATTACGAACGCGCTGAGGGTATCCGTTTGAACGCTGATAACATAAAAAAAATAGCTTTGTTTAAGTTCTTTCTGGGGATAATTTAACGTTTACGGAAAGTATTAAAACTTGCGAGAAGCTAATGTTCTATTTTTACGACAATGATAAAGAAATTAAACATCTTCTACCGGTCAAAGATAACCTACTATATCTGAATTGGGTATCCGTGATAAGGCTGTCGTGCCCAGTTCATTAACTAAGCATGCCTGAAACTATACAGCTACCTCGAGCATTTAGGCAGACGTGTTTTATATTACGACACCGATTCGGTTATTTGCGTGAGTAAGGGCATGAGTAAGGGATGATTGGCAGCCCTCGGTGGGCGACCTGCTTGGTGACATGACCAACGAATTACTCCCGTTAGATTCTAATACTTATATAAAATCGTCCATTTCCGGGGGTCCAAAATTCGTTGATTAGACAGTAGCCACTACCGAAGACCCTGAAACAATTGTAGACAGTGTATGCAAAGTAAAAGGCTTGAGTTTAAATGACACAATTCAAAAGTAATCAATTTCGTATCAATTAGCAATCTTATAACATCAGAATTACCCACCGACATTAAAGCTTCTCTATATTTACAATTTTCGATAATAAATCGAACCATGTATAAAACCATGTGTAAAACGTTTCGTGTCATATACTGTAAACGTTGTCATCTTCGTCGTAAGTTATCAAACAAAATTAGGATGCTCATGCGTCTTCTATCTATATTACGCCTAACATCTTCGCAAATACGCAGAAGGGCTGACTGAGTGCTGAACCCACTACGGTATCCTGATTGACGTGCATCAAATATCTTATTGCTATCAATCCAATCAGTCAGTTGTCTATGAATAAGCCGCTCCAGTATTTTCGACACTTCAGACAGATTAGCTATTGGTCGCGTATCTGATGGTGAGAGAGGCTTTTTTATTTTAGACAAGGGCCGAAGAAAAGCTTTCTTCTAGTACTGAGGAAACTCTGAAGATACAAAAGAGAGGTTAAACATAGCTGTTAGGATAGGGCAAGATACCGTAAGCGATTTAAATAAAGAGAACATGGAAATACCATCAGGACCAGCTGCATACGATGTTGAATTTGAGTTGCCGGAGATAGTAAGATGTACTTGTGAGCAAGTAATTTCGGAAAAACTAAACGTTGGACGAACTGGCTGGATATTGGAACTGAGCCTACAAAACTCATCATGCAAACACGGTGGCAGTTGACTAGATATTTCAGAATAGAATGCATTGAGTTCCTGCGGTCTAAAAAATTGAGTAGGGGATGAATAAGATGACTTGACGAGGCCGAGTTTTGCTAATTCTTTCCATAATCTGCTAGGATCTGTGTTGCTAGATAGCCTCTGAAGGTGGAAATCATTTTTTGCTTGTCTGAGATCCTTCTTAAGCGTGTCTCTGTACTCTCTAAATATCGCCATATCGAGTACATTACAAGATCTTTTAGCAATCGTGTATAAGGTGTTACGTTGAGCCATACGATTTTTCAGTTCCAGTGAGAGCCACGGTGCTGGTGGCCGACATATACGAAATGAACGGAATGGAGCATGATAATTTAATGACGTGAGATACGCTTCGGATACTGTTTCAACGATCATGTTAATATCTAATGGTATGTTATCTATGAGACCGGAATTCCAACTAAATCTAGTACTAAAATCAAATAATTCAGTAATATTAAATATATTAAATAAATATTCACAAAAGCTAGTTTCATTAAAATTGCGGTACGCTCGCCGTGAAATAATACGGTCTTCAGGAGGCTCGACGTCGAGAGAATAAACGAGTTCAAGAAGATCATGACCTGCTATGAAAGGGGCCTCTGATTTGACAAAGGAATGTACTTTTTCTTCATTGTCAATAATGAAAACATCAATCCATGAATCAGAGTTGGTTAGGTGATGAGTAGGTGCAGAATCAACAATATGAAATGAGAGCGAGAGAGCTAATTTGCGCAGGTATGACGATTCATAATTAATGCTACTCAGGTCGCAATTAAGATCACCTGCAATAATTATATTCTCATAAACATGTGTAAAATTAGATAATACTTGAATGAAGTCGTCAAACATAATACCTTTTGGTCGCCTATATACTGAAGCAAAAAGAAGCTTCTTCGTATTCGAGCTGGTAATTTCGACGATCAAATATTCTGGCGCATTGGAAAACTGATTTGGAGAAGACGCTAATACTTTTGCTTTAAGGGAATTATGGATGTAGCAAGCAACTCCACCCCCTTCTTTGCCTTCTCGATCGTTGCGAATTAGAAAATATTCGTTGATGCTTATTAGGTCATCAGCAACATATGAATGAAGCCATGTTTCGCTTATCGAAACTATGTGGTAGCTATGTTCAATTATGGTAGATTGAATAAGTTCAATGTGACCTCGAACAGAATTTGCATTGAATTGTGCAACCTTTAAAAGTGACGAAGATGGTGAAGGATGCGATAGAACGGGATTTGACTGTGGTAGTCAAACTAATTTTTGTAAGTCAGTTTCCTCGGTAATAATAACTGGCGCTTGCCCATCTCCTTTTCGCACATGAATTTTGCCAGAGCGAACCCATACATATTTATAATTGCATTCAGAAGCTCGAGTTTTGGTGAGGCGTAGAAGCTTGTAGAGTGCTGCAGGAAGAAACTCATTTATAAATACCACTCCTTTACTGTCTAGACCAAAAACATTTTTGAGGGACAGATTCTTCTTTGTTCGCTTTATGTCAATTATATAATCTTTAATTTGGTGAGATTTCAAAGTCAGCATCAAAGACTTCGATGTTCTTTGGTATAGTGCTGATGAGGTAGATTCACCATTAGTTTGCTCAATAGTCGAAAATTTCCTCTTATTGTTGAAACAACGAATGTCTAAAACGTCACCGAGGAGGTTTGAGATTCCAAGGGCGCGAAAAACTTTTTCAACTATCTCCTCGTTAGAATCTTCGATAGAGAGAGGCACTCCGGAAAGTGTTATCTCAGCAGAGAGAGACGGTGTAATCGCCGAAACTGAGGAGTTAGTCCTAATCATCGCGAGTTCAGATGATAGGTTAGCATTCTGCTGAGATAATTGAACATTGTTTGCTTCAAGTTGTGAAATTCTTAACTCATGCGCTTCAAGTAATTTTGTGTGGTTTTGGATGCAATTTAGCTTATCGGTATGATCTTTGTTTACATTTGTCTGCTGAGCAATAAAAGCACTGAGTTGGCTATGCATGGCTATGAGGAGTTCCCTATCTGACATGTTGAGTGCATGTTGTTGACTCGTAGGTGAACACTGTTGAGCAACATTAGCTACGTTGACAGGCGAACCGATTAAATCTTCGGATGTATTAAGCATACTATGATGATCTCCATGAGATGGTTGTTGTTTATTCGCAGATAGTGTTGAAGTTAAAGCTAAACGTTTATGGGATGACGGTGGTGATCGCTTCAAGTTAGGCATATTGGATAAATGCAAAACACAGCAAGTATTAGTTGATTTAGATGAAAGATACGCTTTTCCGCAACCAGGGTGAAAAGATTTCAAACAAATTGGGCACAAGGCACTGCTATTCGCAATGTGTTTGTAACACTTATCGCACTTAAGATTAGACATACGGAGCAATAGATCACTGGATTACAAATAATAAAATATTGCTCGGTACTGTGCCTCTTCGAAGGGAGACTCGACAACGCGACTCGAGAGAGAGAGAGAGAGAGAGAGAGAGAGAGAGAGAGAAAGAGAGAAAGACTTCAATCATAATTCTCTAATTATTATGCTATAAAAATAAAAGACACAGTAAGATTATATCAGGAGTACAAATTGAAAATGCGGGATTTTTTTCTATTTTTGAACGTCTATTCTGAAAAAATGGTAACAAATGAATTATTCAAAGTATTGTCCATCGCTAGCCACAACTTTTTCCCATCTTTCTGGCAATTTACGGATACCGTCGCGAAAAAATTCGGCCGGCTTGGCTGCTATCCAGTCATCGACCCATTTTTGGGCTTCTTCGTAAGAATGGAAGCGCTGGTCAGCTAGGCCATGTGTCATCGATCGGAAAAGGTGGTAATCGGAAGGAGCAATATCTGGGCTATACGGCGGGTGGGGTAAGACTTCCCATTTCAGCGTTTGTAGGTATGTTTTGACCGGCGCTGCAACATGTGGCCGGGCGTTGTCATGTTGCAAAATTACTTTGTCGTGTCTTTGCTCGTATTGTGGCCGTTTTTCTTTGAGTGCGCGGCTCAAACGCATCAATTGAGTTCGGTATAGTGCTCCTGTGATGGTTTCGTTCGATTTCAATAGCTCATAATACACCACACCCAGCTGGTCCCACCAAATACAGAGCATGAGCTTGGCGCCGTGAATATTTGGTTTGGCCGTCGATGATGATGCATGGCCGGGGTAACCATATGATTTTTTGCGCTTCGGGTTATCGTAATGGATCCACTTTTCATCACCAGTGACAATGCGATGCAAAAAACCCTTCCGTTTTTGCCGTTCGAGCAGCAGTTCGCATGCAAAAAAACGGCGCTCGACGTCTCTCGGCTTCAGCTCATACGGCACCCAATGTCCTTGCTTTTGGATCATTCCGAGGGCTTTTATACGATGGGAAATGGCTTGTTGTGTCACTCCCAATGAATCTGCGAGCTCTCGTTGAGTTTGACACGAGTCTTCATTGAGTATTGCCTCCAATTCAGCATTCTCAAACTTTTTCACTTGGCCCGGCCGCTCTTTGTCCTCAACGTCAAAATCACCACTTCTAAACCGCACAAACCATCTCTCGCACGTTGAAACCGATGGAACATGACTCGGATAAGCCTCGGAGACCAATCGATGTGCTTCAGCAGCACTTTTCTTCAAATTAAAGAAGTAAATTAAAACTTCCCGGAAATGCTGTTTTGTTGGCACGAAACTCGACATATTGAGAGCTCAAAAAAACTATGAATTTGACACTGCGACAAATTGACACATACTGAAAATTAAAGCTATAAGACGTAGCTTTGACATGAACATAGTCACAGTACTGCCTGATGCGTATAGCGTTAGTAACGCCATCTGTTATCAAACCCGCATTTTCAATTTGTACCCCTGATATATTTTTAAATTAATCAATATTTTATGGAAAGCACTTTACACATTTACCGTCGTATGCAACAGCCCTGCAAACACGGTCATCCACACTCGGAGATTCCTTCACCGTTAATTTTATTTTTATCGCTATATGGAATGAATTTGTATTATCGCTCGTAATATTGCTTTTAAATTATTTTTCGCTGTGGGCGTTGTAATCATAGTGTACTTCTGAAAAAAGAACGAAACAACTATTTAATTGATCGCACTGATCAATAAAAAACATCGTGTACAGAATAATCGATATTGTCTTACCTGATATGCCACGCCTCATTATACAAATTTGGCAACGTTGATGATCTTCTGCCACCGACGACAACTGTGGATGAGGATGTCGGATGGCACTTTTCTTTCCCGAAGTTAGCTCTATCTGTACAGTATATGTATCTTTCTCTCGCTCTCCATGATACGAATAACGAAACCTCGGTATCGGCTCATATGCAGGGGCTGCTCGCTCTGCAAGACATTATTTGTTATAATTAAAAATAAATATTACATGATTTAAAATTACGATTTAAAAATTATTTTATATTTTTAACTTACCAAGCTCTGCTGCTTTGCTGCTAATCGACATTGACACGTATTCCATGATCTGCTGTGTTAATGAAACAGAGACGAGCGCTCCATCTTCTTTCTATCGCAGACCTTTGCTGATGCTTCGGTTTTAGGACTGTCTCTCTCTCTCGCCGTGACTGACCTCGGTGTATACTTTATAATATTTCGGGCGAAATGTATACTATATACAATTATTTACAACAGTGTCTTAATCACAAATAGCTGCACATACGTAGAATTATGCATGATCAGCGATATGACCACGAAACAGCACAATTATTTCGGACAAAATAATTTCCATAAACTCCGTATCCTCCGGCGTTAGCAAGATCGCGATGTGTTCGAGCGCTTCTTCAAAGAATTCCTTGGAACCGATGATCTCATACGCTGCTGCACGAGGCATTTCACTGACAACTATCTTTTCACGGACATATGATACCATCTCGTTCATACACCGTTGAATCGTTTCACTTTTGCTCTCTAGAGCCTGCATATGAATATCAATTCTTCTACTTATTTCGACGAGCATATCAAATGTAGGCCGCTGAAGAACAATGTTTGGAGAGTATTTTCGGAAGCGTTTCCGTTTCGATTCTCCAGATTCCTCTTGATTCTCGTATTCTTCATTAACGCTACCACTTATTTTACCAAATGACACAGCTCTGTGCTGGTAACACGAGGTTAAAAGTGTGTAATGCGTTGTGTGCTCTATGCGGGTATTACACATTTTCTCGGCATCAGTCCCATGAGCTTCGAAATATTGTTGTACGCGAGAAAAATCACTTTTAAGCACTCGCCACTCGTCCGCACCGAGTGTAATTCCGGTAAAAGTATTCGACAATATTTTCACCACTGGTGTAAGAGTACACGTAGAGTTCAACTTGAGCCCGGCTACGATTATTTTACCAAATGATTTATTCAAACCGTACATAACGGGGTTCGCTATATATGGCGATATCGCATGAGACGCAGCACCGTTATTTGCCATTTTTATTGCTTTCGTGTAGACTGTAACTTTTCGAATGAATCGTCGGTGGTGTTCATACTCCGTTTTATACAGATTTCCCCCACCATCTAGCTGCATCGCCTCTTCCCTTGATACTGCAAATCATACGACTGAAAATTGCTAGCCAATATCCTTTGATATTTGTCTCTCAGCCTGAGTATTGCGCAGACTGTAATCGTTCGTTTTTTGGTGCTTTTTGCCTCGCTTATCACAAGGGTGAGGTCTCCGCGGGTATCACGTCTCGTAAATATAGACGGTACAGCGTCTGTAACGCATTGAAAATCTGTAGAGGCTGCTCGCGTCTGATTAAAACCACAGATAAAAAGATGCATGTATGTGGTATATCGTTTTGTACTGTATGCAAACAAACGCGGCCGACTTCGCATGCGTGTTTTATAGCACCTCTTAAGAAACCAGAGGCGCAAAAGGAGAAGAAAAAAGGCAAATCTTCCACGAGATTTTTATTTTATGATTTTGAGACGCAGCAACACGAGCAATTGCATGATGATACATCGACACGAATTCACGAGCCGAATTTATGTGTTGCACAATGCGTATGTATGGCATGTCTGGTTATCACAGATATAGAGACCGATTGTGCTAACTGTGGTAAACGTGAATTCGTGTTTATCGATGATCCTGTTGGGGAGCTCGTGAAATTGGCATTATCGCAAAAATTTTAAAAGACCATCTGCATCGCTCATAATGCTAGAGGTTTCGACGCACAATTTATTCTACGGTATTTAATCGAGGTGGAAAAAACACAGCTGCCCTCTCTGATTGTCAATGGTACGAAGATTATCTCGATGAAAATTAGCGATGTCGTTTTTCTCGATAGTCTAAACTATTTACCTATGGCTCTTAGCGCTTTACCTAAGGCCTTTGGTTTCGCTGATGAGGTGGCAAAAGGTACATTTCCTCATTTATCCAACACACCGGAATATCAGAATTACTCAGGTCCTCTGCCGGCTTTGCATTTTTACTCGACTGATACCATGTTCTCAGCGGATCGCGAACGCTTTTTAAAATGGTATGAGGAAGAATCGAGTCGCGTAGATTATAAATTTGATTTTGCGACGCAATTTGTGCAATATTGTCGTACAGATGTTACGGTTTTGAGACGAGCGTGTTTAGCTTTTCGAGAGTTACTTATACGTTGTGGGAGCGTGTGCCCCTTTACAGAAGCATGCACGATAGCATCAGCATGTATGAGAGTATCTCGAAAGAATTCTCTACAGAAAGATCGCATTGCGGTGTTACCACCAGGGGGGTATCACTGGAGCGATAAGCAATCGCGCAAGGCCGTCGTATGGCTCGTATGGCTCGAGCGTGAGCTCAACTGCGTTATCGCTCATGCTGGACGCATGAGAGAGTATCGCCCTCCGGCCGGCCTACCGGCTGTCGACGGTTACTACGTGGATGCGGGGGTCCATCACGTTCTTCAATTTCACGGCTGCTTTTGGCATGGTTGTCCGCGGTGTTATCGCGTGAATAAAGATGCTCGAACTAAATTCGGCGATACAATGGATGAGCGATACGAGCGTACCGTTCTTATTTCCGGACGAATCAGATCGAAAGGGTACACTCTAACCGAAATATGGAAATGCGATTTTGACAGATTACTCGAGAATAACGAGGAAATGTCGATATACGTGAAAAATCACGCCATGGTCAAGCAGGCGCCTCTCGAACCACGCGATGCATTCTTTGGCGGTCGAACGGAAAATTACTAAGCTTGTACGACGTCGCGAATGGGGAGCAGATACGCTATGTGGATGTTTGCTCGCTGTATCCATGGGTGTGTAAGAATGGAAAATGTCCCGTTGGACACCCGAAATTGTACGTAGGTGACGAGTGTCGAGAACTCGTAGGACTTCAAAACGATCTAAGTGTCGTCGAGGGTCTCGTGAAGTGTACCGTGGTGGCACCGCGCGATTTGTATATACCTGTACTGCCTGTTCGCATGCATGGGAAACTACTGTTTCCCCTGTATAGAACGTGCTGTACAGATATGGACACATCCGAGGTTTGTACACACGATGACACGACTGAGCGGGCGTTTGACGGCACATGGGTCGTGGACGAACTGAGAAAAGCTGTGTCGCTCGGATATAAAGTGACGTCCATCTATGAAATTTGGCAATACGTTTTTACGCAGTATGACTCGACAACGCGACGAGTTGATCATTTTGCCGAGTACATCGATACGATCCTAAAAATAGAACAGGAGGCGAGTGGACTGCCAACAGAGTGTAACGATGACGAGGAAGCAATAGAGCGTTTTATAGCATTGTACAAGGAGTCTGAGGGTATATATCTCGAGCGAAGTGCTTTGCAGCCAAATCCGGGTTTACGTTCACTCGCAAAATTGGCTCTTAATTCATTCTGGGGAAAGTTTGGTCAATGAGAGAATCTCACGAAAACCGTTATCGTTTTCACGCGCGTGGAGCTAATGAATTTACTAACGAGTCCGGAGATTGAGGTGACGGGGATGCTACCGGTTAATCACAAGATTATGTACGTAAACTATGTGAGCAACCGCGATGCTATCCAACCATCCCCGACATCAAATGCCGTGATTGCAGCATACACGATGGCACAGGCACGCCTAAAATTATACAGTTATCTTGAGGGGCTCGGGCGACGAATATTGTATTGCGATACGGACTCCTGTATTTACGTGAGCCGCCCCGGTGGTAACGAGTATGAGCCGCCAATCGGTCAATTTCTAGGAGATCTTACGGATGAATTAAGCGAATATGGGCCTGGTAGTTATATAACTTCGTTCGTTTCGGGTGGACCAAAATTTTACGCATACCTTGTTCGTAAACCCGACGGTACGATTATTGAAAAATGTAAAGTAAAGGGTATCACGCTAAACTTTGCGAATAGCCGTCACGAAAATTATAACGCATTACGATCTTTCGTGACAGGAGCAAGGAGCGTACCTATTATTTTAAAATTCGACGCTATTCGACGTACGGAATTTCATCATGTAGTAACGCGTAAAGAAACGAAATCATGCGAACCTGTTAACACGAAGCGAAAACGGCACGGGATGTACTCTACTGTACCGTACGGCTATTGTGAAATACGCTAATTAGTATAACGCAAAAAAGTTTATAGTTTTACGGTTGAATTCGCGATATTTAAAAATAATCTTTTTGTCTAATTTCATGTATCATATTTACTGTGTACAATACATTGAAAAAAATTGATTTATTATGTATAAAACCGTTGTCGGCTCGTTCTTTTTGTGCTGCTATTCGTAGCAGTAGCTGCTATCTCTCTACCGTTCCCTTTTGTTCTGACTTTCTCATCGTTGGTTCCTTTTGTCCCGTCTTTCTTATCGAGTGTTTTCTTTTGTTCTGACTTCCTCGTGCTACATCCGTGGATATAATATTGCTGTTTAGAATTTGATGATTCGTAAAATTTGTATATAGAGATGTATGCATAGTGAAATAAAAATATTGCTTTATTTGTGAGAAATATAAAAAATATCGTTATTTAATTTACATACAGCGTAAACACCAGCTTATACCGCGGGTCCGCGCTTCATCAGCTAGTGCAGGCGCGCCGCGCCTTATCAGCTCTTTGAGGCCGCGAAAATAGCTGATGCCGCGGGGTCGGCGCCGCCGCCGCCGCCGCCGCCGCCGCCGCCGCGGTATAAGCTTATTTAAGAGTCTGCTGATTGATTTTGATAGACACTCATCGATATGGATACACGTTGGAAACATCCATGGACAGCTGTGATAAGCGGTCCTACGTGTTGTGGTAAAACATATTTTGTAAAAAAATTCTTTAAATACATGCGCGAAATGGCGGATGTCCCGTTCGAGCGTATACTTTTTTATTACTCAGAGTGGCAGTCCGGGTATTCAGAGTACGGTGACAAAATCGAATTTCGCGAGGGTTTACCGCAAGCAGTAGACTACTCGAATGATGCAAGACCTAAACTTGTGGTCATTGACGATCTAATGCGCGAGGCATCCAACAATACTGTGGTCGATCTTTTCACCAAGGGTAGCCATCATAAAAATCTTAGTGTCATTTTCATCACGCAAAATCTCTTCCATCAGGGTCACGGGCAGCGTGATATCTCCTTAAACGCTAATTATATCGTTGTCTTCAAAAATCCGCGAGATCGCGCGCAAATTCAGCACCTAGCCCGCCAGGTATGACCCGAGAATCCGCGATTTTTGCAGGAAGTATATTTCGATGCAACAGCCGCACCGCACGTCTATCTATTATGCGACTTGAAACAATCGACGCCTGATAATTGTCGATTTCACGCCTGCATGTTTCCCGATGACCAATACCATTACGTTTACGTGCCTCAAAAAGCAATAAAACTTCGCGATGCGTCGCGCGATGTACCAGTAATGCGCTTGTAATGGCGTTGCGCGGACCTCTCGATAAAAAGCAGATAATTATATTGCAAGCGTTGTGTTATCTGAAGCAAGAGCAATGACGTGCAATTTTGCGCAAAGCAGATGTAACGCTCGTACGCTGTATATGCGAGTGTGCTCTAAACGTTTTACAGGGAAACGTGAGTCTGGACAACGTGCAAACGAATCATCTTCGGAGGCACGCGACAATTCTTCGACGACTAGCCGCCAAAAGGGGAAATTGGAGCGGTAAGAGGAAGATCATCGTCGAGCACTGTGTCGGATTTCTCAAGTTGCTTCTTGTGCTTGTCTTGGCCTACGCGAGACATGGAATATGCCAGAAAGATGGTACTTATTCCTCATGATAACATACATCGTCTCGCTGGACTCGCCACTACTGCTGCTACTACTACTACTACTACTACTACTACTACTACTACTACTACTACTAGTGCAGACCCGTTGCCTTCCGTACAGACTACCGGTACGCTATTGTCGCGCCTCGACTCTGAGCTGAGTGAACTTCTAAACTCTCACTCGTACAAGAGCGAGAGAGAGAGAAATGGATAGCGTACCAACAGGTTTTACAGCGTTATCTTCACATGGTCGAGTACGATAATGCAGTACCGAATATTTCATCAAAACGAAAAGTAGCAATACTCGATAGCCACGAGAATAAATCCGACGACGTTTGAATGAACAAAGTTAAATCTCGACTCAATGACACACTTATTATCGATAGCGTACCAAAAAAATTTTAATCTAAAGCAATATCGTTGCTTCGCAACTTGCATCGCAGCGTCGTTGGTAAAAAAATGACATGGGATCGTAACGGTGTTGTTTCCATAGACGGCAGAAGAATTTCAAATTCCAATATCGTTGATCTTGTTAACGATGCCATGCGAGCTAGAAAACGCGAGAAACCCATCGGACGATCTCACTTTGCCAAACTCCTGCGAGCGATACAGATGCCACGAGAATTTATCGGTAATCCCGAGTTACTACACGAGCCTACACCTACATCATCCTCGACACCACAGCCGCGTTTTATTTTACCGCGCGAAAACGATAGTAGCAGCAGCAACAGCAGCAACGGTAGCAACAACAACGACGACGAGGCCGAGACCGCACACTCAAACAGAGATTTAATGCTCACGGCTGAAAACGACATCATCCAGGGTCAGGAGGGGGATGAAGAAGAGGACGAACAATTGCAAAACATCGCGCAAGCAGAATATCGACCCCCCACACAGTTAGAAAAAAAAAAGAAAAAGAATCCATTTAACTGGTCATCGCTAAAATTATGAAAATTCTTCAAAAAATCTATTATGACACCGCTCATCCTGCTTCCTATTCTCGAGGAAAAATTTGGCCCAGGTGGATCGAAGAGTAGCGCGAAAAAATGTTTTACCATGGCTCGGGACACAGGATTCATATAACATGCATCGCCTCGTGCGACGACGATATCCCCGTCATACGTACAGCGTGAGTAATATAGACGATGTATGGGAGGCTGATTTAGCTGATCTTCGCTCGATAGCCACGTATGACGACGGGTACGCGTATCCGCTTGTTGTTATCGATGTGTTGAGCAAATACGCGTGGGTCGAGGCTTTGCGTGACTAAATGAGCGCAAACGTGGCCCGCGGTCTCACACGCATACTCGCGCGCAGTAACAATCACCGCCCGCAGCAATTGCAAACTGATCGAGGCAAAGAATTTATCGGCGCTCTGTTTCAGCAAATTCTCAAGAAAAAGAATATCGATTTTCGTGCTGCTCGTAACCCTGATATAAAAGCCTCGATTCCCGAACGCTTTAATCGAACAATAAAAGAGCGAATGTGGCGCTACTTTACATACACGCGAAATAAGCGTTACATCGATGTTTTACAAAATTTTTTATATGCTTATAATCACACTAGACACAGCGGAACGCGTATTCCTCCGAGCGAAGTAACCCTCGAAAATGCCTCTATAGCCCGAGACAATTTAGCACGGCGTTACGAGCGTAACGCGAAAAAAATTAAAAAGCCTCAAGACAGCGTCGGTGACTTGGTACGTATCAGTACAGCTAAAGCAGCTTTCGTGAAAGGATATGAGCGTGGTTGGAGTAATGAATTATTCAAGATTCAACGAATATCGGTGAATCGAGAACCATTTGTGTATATTTTACACGATCTGAATAACGAGACTATCGACGGTATTTTCTACGAGGCAGAATTATCACGAGTACGAGTGTCTCCATCATCTGAGAATACGAAAGAGAAGAAGAGGACAAAGAAGAAGAAGAACGCTCGGGATCATCGTCCGTGATAAATATGAGCTCCAAGGATAGCTCTTTCTTTGTCGTACTACCGAGCAACAGCAGTATGCAGTATTTTCCGGTTAATACTACGACGAAATTTATTACAAAACTACCGCGTCAGAGACGCTTGCACGGAGAATGGTCTGTTTTTCTTGTGGAAATTGCTTATCCGATGACTCTTTTACATGTTCCTACTGTAGGAAATCTCGTAACTTTTGAGGATGGTGATTATGATTTATCGGGTTTAAATCTTTTAACACGGAGACGCGCTGATAGAGACCAAGTAGCACCTGGTGTATATCGCTCTATAGACGCTCTTTTGGAGAGTATAAATCAGTTACCTCACGTGGTCGATCATTTGCGCTTTAAATCGCTTCCGAGCGGGCAGGTCGAAGTGGCACGCGTATGCGACGATCTACGCTATCACGACTTTCGCGTATCACCCGCTATCGCAAGGCTACTAGGATTCTCGGAAGAGGCCTGTAGGTCAGTAATGATAGAACCGCATTGCGAATACACAGGGTCGAGGCCTGCATCTCTCACCGGTGCTATACCGGGCAGCATGTTTTTATACACAGATATCTGCGAGAGCTATATTACAGGCGATGTACAAACACCCCTCTTACGATTTGTTCCCATTGATACTGATGACTGTCAGTATGGTTCGATAAAAATTAAATCGTTTTCAACACCACGATATATACCTCTCTTGCGCAATAATTTACACACTATCGAGATCGATATAAGAGACGAATTTGGGTATCCTATACTATTCGAGCAGGGAACGTTGACTGTGACACTACATTCCAAAAAGTCCCACGATTGATTACACCACTATGGATGTTATTGACAGTGTGCAGCACGGATGGGGTCGTCGCGGGTACGGTGGCATTAGCCATGTTTATATCGGAACACCTAATCAACGAGGACACGGTATCGGCAGCTTTCTCGGGGGCCTGTTTCGTCGAGTGTTACCACTTTTAAAGAAGGGCGCTAAAGCAGTTGGAAAAGAGACGTTGCGCGCTGGTGTAAACGTAGCCGGTGATATCCTCGATAGAAATATAGCTGTGAAAGATGCTATTCGCAAGAGAGCGCGAGAATCAGGCAGTAATCTCAAACGCAAAGCCTCTGAAAAAATTGACACTCTCATGCGGGGTCCTGGTTATAAAAAGCGCAAAATTTCACGAACTCCTCATTCATCGAACGAACGTAAACCACGACGTATCTCCCGTAAAAATAAAAGTGTAATAAAGAGAAAAGTAATAAAAAAGAAGAAGAATAATAAGAACAATAAGAAGAAGAAGACTCGTCAACGAACAGTTGCAGATATTTTTGGATAGCTGAAACAAGATGGCTTTTCTACATGCGCACTCGTGCGAGTGTCTTAAATTGGAACTTGAATTATTTTCACTCCCACCGACGCAAACTACTATCGAAGGCTCCAATTGGGTGTATTACAAACCAATATCTTCGCTAACAGATGATTCACCGATTGAATTTGTCATTCCTGGACAGGGTGATGAGTATATCGATCTCGCGCATACTATGCTAAGTCTGAGAGTGAAAATAACATCTCCTACCACTACGGAAATTGCCGCGGGCACATCGTCGAAAGTAAGTGCCGGCCCTGTAAACAATCTCTTGCATTCTATGTTTAATCAGGTGGATGTATACCCGAATCAAAAATTAGTTTCACCTCCAAATAATGCCTACGCTTATCGAGCGTACATAGAAACACTTTTGAATTACGGTCCAGCAGCAAAAAATTCGCATCTCACTAGCGTTCTCTGGTACGACGGTACACCTAGAAAAATGGATGATATAACATCGGAAAATACGGGTCTTGTGAAGAGAAAACAATTTTTAAATGTCGAAAAAACTGTAGACTTGCTCGGTCATCTGCATTGCGATATATTCAATCAGGAGCGGTTCTTATTTAATAGCGTCGAGATGCGACTACGGTTGGTGCGATCTAGAGATTCATTTTGTCTTGTAGGGGATACAAAGAATGGTCAATGCGGCTTAAAGATTCTCGAGGCATCGCTTCTCGTTCGTAGAACAAAAATAGCTCCTGGTGCTGCTCTCGCATGCTAGAACTCTGGCAAAATCTACGGCTAAATATCCTCTTACGAGAGTCGAGGTAAAAGCCGTTTAAATACACTCTGGTGTTCATGGGGAGACTCCCGATAATATCGTGTTGGGTCAATTGCCGAAGCGTATAATTATCGGTTTTGTCGATAACAAAGCGTTTAACGGCGACTTCAGTATGAATCCATTCAATTTCCAAAATTACAAGATAAATTATCTCTCGTTGTATGTAGATGGTGCTCAAATACCTTTGAAACCGTTACAACCTGATTTCACGAAAAATCATCTATATGTGGATGCTTTTCAAACGTTCTTTTCGGGAACTGGAATACATTTCTTGAACGACGGTAATTCGATCGATCACGATAATTATCGCGATGGATACTGTCTGTTTGCTTTTGATTTGACACCCGATCTTTCGGCGAACAGCAATACACATTGGAATTTAATAAAGCACGGTAGTGTGAGAATAGAGGTACGATTTGAGGATGCGCTTGCTTCAACGATAAATTGTGTAGTCTACTTGGAATATGATAATGTCCTTGAAATTGATGCCTCTCGGCAAGTAATGGTGGATTTCACCAGATAAGCGAAAAATGTGCTGATGTCGGCATAAAATTATTTTGTGTTAAGAGACGTAGAAGCGTGTCCGCGAGTAACTAATCAGTCGAACTCGAGCATCTGTACGGATTAGACGTGAAAATAGATATCGTCGTGGATATACAGGGAATGCGTGGTAAAGACTCGGAATTTATTCCGAAAGAAATTGCCGAGGTAGCAGTGGATAGACCGTACTCTGCACATTGGATCGTCACACCGCCGTGTCACTTTGCCGAATTACCACAGCATTCGAGAAGCCAGAATAATTTTCTCTCAAAATATTTTCACGGTTTGAAATGGTACGAGGGCGATGTGAGCTGTAAACAAGCATACCCTAACTTGCGTGAACTTTCGCGAAAATCAAGACGTATCTATACTCGCGGTCACGAAAAGGCTATACTTCTTTGCGATATGACGAGTCGTAAAATTTCCAACCTGGAGGATGAGGAGGGCGCCCCATCATACACATTGATGCCGAAATCTTTGCGAAAATGCTTCAGACATGCTATGATAAACGATACAGCGTCTTCGCATTGTGCAATGCGCCAGGCTTTCCAAATAAAAAATGGGCTTTGCGAGCACCCGTTTAAAGGAGAATCATACATGGATGTTTGGTCAGCTGACGGAGAGGAAGAGAATAGGAAAAAGGAGAAATATTCATCATGTAGTCGTGACACGATCGATGATGCTGTGAAATGAATTTTGCATATACGTCTATCGTATACGTCTATCGAAGCATATATGTCATTATTCAATCATTGACTATGTGCTAGCATGAACACTAGACAAATCTACGAGAGTCTGCAGAATCTACCACTTTCAACCGTTGGATTATACCCAGCTGACAGAATTCCTCGTGTATGGTCGTTACCTGCTGGACTCGTAGTTAACACGGATAACTACAACGGACCTGGAGAGCATGGGATCGCCATGTACGTTAACCATCATGGAAAAGGAATGTACTTTAATAGCTACGGGCTACCACCGGTTCTACCGCAACATCTCGCACGACTATGAAGAACCTGCAAGTTCTATCGGTACGGCCTCAAGCAGCTACAGAGTAATACGTCGGATGTGTGTGGACAATTTTGCATCGTATTCCTACATCTTATGTCGTGCGGCTTCACCATGTCACAATTTAATAATCTCTTTAGCGATAATGTAATGAAAAACGACAGATAAGTACGTGAATATTACAATACTTTTGCCTCTCGACGATCAGGCAGGGATAAAAATAAATTTAACGGCGATTACCGTGTTTGCAGGGATGCTGCATACGACGGTAAATATGTGTAAAGTGATTTAAATAAAATATTGATCAATTAAAAACAAATACATCGGCTTACTGTGTCTCTTATTTTATAATTATATATAAATTATAATCGAGGTCTCTCGCGGTACGGTATTATATTCTGCGTCTTTTACTGCTGAGCATTCGCTTCACGAGAAGCACAGCGCAAAGCGGCACGCCTATGCGAAACCGCTGACATTGCATTCAGAGCGCTGGACACCTGGTTATGATTCAGAGGGGCGTTTGTTATCTTCAAACGCTGTGACCCCCGCCAGCATCATCTGGAGCATTCAGTCTGACTTTAACTTCGTGATCGTGTTTTTCGCGATGTATCCTCGTTACGATGCAAGTGTTCTGGGTGTTACGTTTTGGTGCAGTGTATTACATATAGACTTGGACATGGTGGTTCACCTACGAACGGATGAAATGTGGGACGCGTACGAGGAGATGGTAAAAATTCTCCATCGTACTTTTTACGAGTGGGATCGCGAGTTTTTTAGTATCGCCATGGAGAATCTTTACACGGGGATGAGGTGCGTGGTCGTGCATAATGGTCGTGCGGATCGCGGTGAGTTGATCTATCCAGACAGTGACGGATATTCGGAGGTACTCCTAATCGATGAAGGGTACCCAATATGCGTCAATTGTGATCATTTGTATTATCCTGATACCCTTACCGGGTTGATACCTGCATTATGCATGGGGTGCCGTCTGCATGGGTTGGATCGGGTTGACGACTCTGGCTTGATACCACTCCTGGAGTCGATGAGTGGTTTCGCCGCATCATTGCACGGTGTTGTGGTGAGAAGCGAGAGCCGTTCGCCTAGCGTTCGGCTAACGACGGTGGATAATGTGGACATAGTGGAGTATGTATTCGGGGTCCTCAGTGAGGAAATAGCAATCGGCTACGTTGGCGGCGAGGTGGACGAAGGCTTCGAGGACCCCGAGTCTCCTGAGCTGGATGGTGCTTGGGAGTGAAAGTGTGTGCGCGCTCGCGCGCGCGCGTGTGTGTGTATGTGTGTACGCGTATGCGCGTGCGTGTGAAAGTGAGAGAGAGACAGGAGTTAAAATCGCCTTAGAAGGAAGACGGTACAACAACAGCGGTTAATAACAGCAGAGATGGTGAGTGCATGAATTTATTTTGTTAGTATGTGTACACCTATGCTCCATCCTACTCTTATCTCTACTCTTCCTTGTTCACCAAGGTACCCACACTACCTCACTTTACCATCTCCACGTTACCGACACTGGTCAAGCAGAGTGGGTAGCGCGGCGGTGGAAAAGTGCGGTGGTGGGGGTAGCCGCGTGGTGGGGGAAGGAGTGGGGATAGGAGTGGGATGGAGCAAAGGTGTACACATACTACTCTGGGATTCTACATAAAGATTAAGGATCTTGATGGAAAAGGGTGTGAATTAGCCCATTAATGTGTTGGAGATTTTACAAAGAGAGAGAAATTCAATTAAAGTGAGTGAAGAGATTAGCGAAAGATTAACAGTAGCATAAAATAGCACCGGACCGTAGAAAGTAAGAAAATAATTCTAAAAAACTAAATAGAGCACAGAAAGTAGGAATTATTTACCGTAGGAATAAAATTAGCTTAAGAGTATTAAGAAAAATATCATAAGGAAAATTAAAATAGAATAATTAGAAATAAGTAGAATAATAGTAAGTAAGAGAAATTGTTAGCGCAACGTATCGGTCAAAGTGTTAAACCATCTATCAGAACCAAGGGGACACTTAACAAGATTCGGTGAAAGGAAATATTAGCACTGATTGTTTTGTAGTATTTGTGAGGAGATTGGAATGGAGTTTTGTGGTCTAGTACGACGATCTAGTATCGTTCGTATGGACTCTAATCTTCAATCGCGTCCTGTTGTTATGCTATGCTCTTTTACAATTTATGGATGTGAAATGAATTCCAGTATTTTCAGGTTTCGACTCGATTATTCGTGTGATGATGAGATCTCGTGCATACGGAGCTCTATCGGGTTTTATCGCGTTTG
The DNA here is from genome assembly GCA_963942595.1 of Cylloceria caligata. Lineage (NCBI taxonomy): Eukaryota > Metazoa > Arthropoda > Insecta > Hymenoptera > Ichneumonidae > Cylloceria > Cylloceria caligata. The sequence continues at coordinate 56,469,728 of OZ012706.1, read as the reverse complement.
AGACTTATATTAAAATTACATATGCGGAATCGTTTCCGGTATCTGGGGTTTTTGACTCGATTGTTCGTATGGTGATGAGCTATCGCACATACGGAGCTTAACACTCAATTTTTCTACTTGGTTCATCGCGTTTTGCTTCTACGCGATAGTCTTAAAATTACATATGCGGAATTATTTCCGGTATTTTCGGGTTTTGACGCTATTATTCATATGGCGATGAGATATCGCCTATACGGAGCTTAACACTCAATTTTTCTACTTGGGTTATCGCGTTATGCTTTTACGCGACTATTTTAAATTTACGTATGCGAAATGGCATCCGGTATTTTCGGGGTGTGACTCGATTATTCGTATGGCGATGAGATCTCGCCCATACGGAGCTTTACACTCAATTAATTCAAATAGTTTTATCACGTTTTTCACGATTTTCTTATAATTATATCTGTGGCACGATTTTCCAGTAAATTTTAGTTATTGCTTGTGTGGAGCGCTATGTTCGACTGATGTACTATGACTGCATGTGTATATGCGATTTTACGAGGGTGGGGCGTGTTAGGTTCCTACTGCCTGTGCTTGTCCTCATACGGGACGTTCCTTGGTATGTTCGTTGGATATACCGGTTGGCCGTGTATAATCATAGAACGTTTAGCTGGTGACATGCTATTTTGATGTTTTATTGTTAGGAGTAACCGTTCGCGTGGTTCGCCTTCCGAGGCTCCGCCCTGCGGGTGTTTACGCGGTGAGTTTATAGTAGGATCGCGAGCATTTGTACTGTTAGATAGGAAGTGTGAATTTACCTACCTATCTTACTCGTCTTTGTTATTGTTTCTGCCCTAGCTATAGCTCACTGTTGGCGCGAGATACCGGGTTCGCAGCGATGACCAACCAGCTCGTCCTGTACTCCTGATACTGAAGCATTGATTGACGTTTATTTTAAGCTGTCTTGTTGTGCCGTTAAGGGGCTTGCAACACGGTCTCTTAAAATTCCGTAATCTGCTCAGGTATCCATCTGTGCCAGGAGGTGGGTGGCCGCTGGCCCTGACGTGGTCCCACCCACGCAGGTACACCCTACGAATCTTGTGCGCGGTGCATTTAGTCGGGATGTCACTCCCTTGACCTCGTGTCACTCGTGCTTCTTCACCCTCCAAGAGACGGATAGCCACGACGCCGTGCGTAGGGACCCGTTAATGGAGAGTGCCCTAACGCTGTGAGTAGGGGCGGCCAAACGCAGTGCAGGGAGGCCTTACTCCTCACAGAGTACCTGTAATTAGTTCGTTCGTTCAATTGACGGCCGAGAGCAATGCAGAAGAACTAGTTTGAACGAAAAAACACTAATTTTTACCATGGTTGTGCCAAAACTGTTGTACTTATTAATATCAGAGTTGCGATGTACTGTCGGGCAGCATTTCGTCTTCCAGAAGTGAGTTTCAACAAGAGCCCTGAGGCTTGTCCTATCGCGGTTTATATACTTTAGTGGATGAGCCCGGGGGGGGGGGGGTGTTTTGTGGTAGGTCACGTGATGTTTGTCGCACCTTATTCACTGGGTGAAGGAGGTGCGGGGTGGCGTGTAGGTGTTCCGTTATGTCGTGAATTTCTATATTTAGCTGGTTCTTTATCTTTCTAGGGTTTGAAACGAGGTTCCAGCGAGGTTGAATTCCGTTGGATAATGTTATTTTCCTACCTGCTGGAGGTTCAAACTTCCTAACGGTGTTTTTGTGGTTTAGTCATGGGTTTTTAATAATTATGTCACATGTGGGTCTTTTCCTACGTCGTGTGTATTCGCCTGTCTGCTTTGTTGATCAATATTTGCCAGGATTGATTAATTATTGCCAGAATTGTCTTTCTCTGTGAATTTTTTATGTGTTCCTCACTGATTTTTATGTTATTCTAGTTTTCGTTTATTCTTCGGTGTAGGGGCTGCCTTGATACCTATTTGTTCATTGATTTTCGTGAGAGATTAGCTTGATTTATGTGTTTTTCCTAACGTTAATGTTTATCCGCGAGTAGGGGGGGGGGGGTATGTAGCGAGGCTTCATGTGAAGGTACCCTGTTGTTTTGTCTCGAGGATTCGTGGACCTCGAGATTTCCACAAATTCTTTTGTCATTTCTCCGTACTGTGGCGTTCTTGGTGTTTTGCCTTCTGAGTAGTATGGTATATTGGGGGGTAGGACCGACTGCGTCCGTCTTTGCCCGGTGAGGTATTTGGCTTTCCGGGTGGTTCCGCCCGGTCTTAGTGTAGGGGCGGGGGCTGCTGCGCTGGGTCCGGTAGATACAGCGCGTGGTAGCGCTAGCCGTCCTGCCTCCTGTTTAGTTCGCTCCGTGCGGGAGGGATTCCCCTCGTGTGCTCTGCTTTGTTTTGATGGTGGTCTTAGTGGTAGGTGGCGCCTACTGTTGACGCCATTCTCTTGAGGGTGGGTACTTGCGATTGCCGTGTGTCCCTACTGATCTTTTATGTTTCCTTCTCCGATGGGTGCTTCTTTGATACGTTTTTGATTGTTTTGTCTACAGATAACTACTTGTTAACTTCTTATTGATGTTTTTTCTTCCTTTGTCTGTTCTTGGTGTGTTTTGTGTGTTTGTTTTAGTTTGATATGTTGGCTTGGTTAGTCTTGTTTTATTCTTGGTCGGAGGATTTGCTCTTCTTCCTGTATTATAGCGGATTGCATTTGTAGCGTTCCGTTAGAAGCCCATTAATGTGTTGGAAATTTTACAAAGAAAGAGAAATTCAGTTAAAGTGAGTGAAGAGATTAGCGAAAGATTAACAGTAGCATAAAATAGAACCGGACCGTAGAAAGTAAGAAAATAATTCTAAGAAACTAAATAGAGGACAGAAAGTAGGAATAGAATTAGCCTAAGAGTATTAAGAAAAATATCATAAGGAAAATTTCAATATAATAATTAGAAATAAGTAGAATAATAGTAAGTAAGAGAAATTGTTAGCGCAACGTATCGGTCAAAGTGTTAGACCATCTATCAGAACCAAGGGGACACTTAACAAGATTCGATGAAAGGAAATAGAAGTGGAACGCAGAAAAAGAAGGAAAGTAGAGATCTACAACACCCAAGAAAATGACAACACCAATTAAAGTTACGGTAGACTCAAAATACTGAAATAAGTCTCCGCATCAAGGTGTAACGGTATTTTACGTTATCATTACCCTGAAAGGGTTTTAGTTCGGACTCGAGCAGAGAGGAAACTAATACAGGCTTCAGTATTAGGTAAAAGCATGGTTTATTAGACAAATGTAATAAATTATACAGATAAATGTTGAATATTTTGAATGATAGCCAAATGCACTCCTTTTGATTAAATTTTGGTGATTATGCACCTTACAAAAAACTTGACCCGGTCTTGCGCATGTCTATATAATCGTGTCCGCACGAAGTAGGAGATTTGATATTAAATTATTGAAATATTTCTCTAATGGTATGGCAGTATGGTTTCTACACCAGGCAAGAGAGAATGTGATCCTACCGGGCTTGCCATCGATAATTTACCTATGTTGGCTTTGTTATTATTCCTTGCCTTCGGAGCTAGCTATCCTATATCTATGTTGAGTGGGCCGTAATGGGGACAGAGCTCTCGCTCGATTTTTGCCGGCTACGCTGTCTACTCGCTGGCCCCGCCGCCATTGTGGTGAAGGCGTCAGGGCGATGCATCCTTGGTGCATCGACGCATCGGAACCGCGACAGGAGCGTCCCTAGCTAATTTTTAGGGTATTTTTAGGTCCTCATGGATTTAATATATTTTTATCCATACCACTTGGTTTTTATTCGATGTGAGATCTTGCCTACTTGGATGCTGGTCTGTTTGTGGCTTAGTTGGCCTTGGAAGATGTTCGTTTTAGCTGGCTCAGAGGTATCAGGGCTGGTCCTTGGAGAGGTGCGGTTAAAGATGCTTCTCCTTTGGTTGGCTAGGTGGTCCTCCTTTAGCCGGTGGGCTGGTCCTCTTTTGGTTGGTTAGCTGATCCTCCTTTGGTTGGTTAGCTGGTCCTCCTTTGGTTGTTTCTAGATGTTGGCGAAAGTCTGTGAACAGAATGCTTTCTGACTGTGGTATGTCGTGTCCTTTTATACCGACTTCCCCGCTCTTCTTCCAAGCTCTTCCGGTTTAGAAGGGTATTACTATATCTAATAGTCGTCCTGTAGCCCATCTCCTGTAGCCCATGTGTCCCGTTAATTTCTTCTCTTTGATTATAGTGATTAACGTGTTCCTCGTAGATCGTTTTTCACACCTCTCTTGAGACTATAGTCTTACTGCTTGGTAGTATCACTATAGCTTAAATTACGGTAGTTTATCGCTGGTCTTCATAAGTGCGGGTATAGTATGGTATGGATCCCTGTGTTTATATGTGTAGGTCTACTTCAGGCTAGTTACTCTGGCTGTATAAATTGGTATAAGACGAATTCGTCGTCTTAAAGGAGAGAGAGACTCTTGGAGTAATTTTTTTAAAAAGAGCTAGGACAATTAGTTAGTGAGAGAAATTAGGGGCTCACTACCCAACCGAACCCAAGGAAAAGAAATTAAAAAATTAAAAGCCAGTAGAACAACAACAGGGAGGGAAACAACTCTACCAGCCCTGTCAAGCGCATCGGATCGGAACGACACCTCTCAACGGGACACTAAGGACAAAGATGAGAAAATAATAGAACAACTCACCAAAATACAAGTATAACCGGAACCATCGAGGACGTCAGACCATGTCATCCACCGACAATTGTTTATAAATCTATTAAATAAACGAATAATTTAAAAAAATCACTGCAAAATAAAATCCATAGTGGACGCATCACAGGAAAAAAGGAACGTCACTCATGATCCAGGGAGAATATTACCACGGAAAAATACACACAAGATCCCCGGAAACGGCACAAACACTACAAACAGAGAACCCGGACAAGAAATCACACGTAAACAAAAAGATTTTGATTATTTCGGAAACAACGAGGTGGCGAGCACAGACCCAGCATCCACAACAGCTGACCGGCGCGCCAGCAACAGGTCTACGAGCCAAGCAGACCGCACATCTCAGCAGCCAGGAGGGCAAAGATCAAGACGGACGAGCTCGATTCTGCCTAGTTGGAACTTTCGCCGCCGATCCGGAGAGTGCACAAGTAGAAATCCAATATCGTCGCGGATAAACAAGAGCAAGGAGCCTTCATATCTACTTTTACGTCGCAAACTAATTGTACGGCCAACGGCGCCAACAAGCCGAACACCGCCTATTTTCATATTATTCGTTAAATAAACTCTACTTATACCTCATACAGAAGTCTATAACTAATTATCTTCGTGTTCGAGCCTGAATTCTTCCCCTCGGAAGATGAAAATTAACGATAACGTAAAAATACCGTTACAAAGCATATCAGCAGTGTCGATATTGGGATGGAACTCGGCATTGACCACAAAACTGGTTTAAACCATTTACACAAAGCTGGCTACAAAAAGAAGCTCGATGTATGAGTTCCTCATGAGTTGAGCGCGAAAAACATGATAGACCGAATTAACATCTGTGATGCGCTGCTGAAGCGCAATGAAATCGAGCCATTTCTGAAATGTGTCATAACCGGTGATGAAAAATGGATCGCATACGACAATCGGAAGCGTTAAAGATCGTAGACAAGGGATGGTGAGCCGTCACAAGCGTTCGCGAAACCGGGATTGACGGCGAAAAAGGTGATGCTATGTGTGTGGTGGGACTGGAAGGGAATCGTCCACCATGAACTACTTCCAGTTGGTCAGACGATTGATTCTCAACTCTACCGTGGACAACTAGAGAGATTACGCCAAGCAATTGAAAGAAAACGGCCCGAATTGATTAATAGGAAAGGTGTTGTCTTCCATCATGGCAACGCCCGACCACACATTTCTTTGATGACCCGTCAAAAATTGCGAGAGCTTGGTTGGGAAGTTTTGATGCATCCAACGTATAGTCCAGACATAGCACCCTCTGACTATCACTTATTCCGATTTCTGCAGAACACTCTCAATGGAATTAAGCTGCTTTCAAAAGAAGCCTGTGTAAACCACTTGATTCAGTTTTTCAACCAGAAACCACACAAGTTCTTCACCGATGGCATCATGGCTCTACCCGAAAAATGGCGAAACATTTTCGATCATAATGTAGCATATTTGGTTTAAATAAATTCATTTTCACACTATAAGAAAACCAGTTGAATTTTACTAAAAAAAACGCCACGAACTTTTTCCCAGACCCAATATATTGAAAGAAGATGAGTTTTCACTCACGACATGTGCGAAATAACCAGACCAAAGATGTTGGTAGAGAAAGTAATTTTTATTCCACCTTGACTCGCTTTACTAAAAAAAAAAATACATGAAGTAAATAAATGAATGAATTTAAAGTGAATTTAATGAGCTGCGCATACAATTATATTAATTGCGTGCCGAGATATGTGAGGTGAAACGTGAAGCAGCCCGTGCTGCAAAGCACGCCACGAGGTGAGACTTTTGAGGAGCTCACCACACTGCTGGCTCCAATCTAGGCGATACTCAATTCACGACCTCTGGAACCACTCAGCGATGACCCTGATAACGGACATTCGGTAGTCCTGTGCAGATTTCTCAGACAGAGATACCCCATTCACCTCTCAAGAATTTTCGAGTTATTGTGAGAACAGAGGAATCGAGCATTAGTCAATAACGACGGGATTGACAAGATCTAATGGCCAGGTGGTGCGATTAAACAGAACTGCCATATCATTCCGGTTTTATCGAAGCTGGCTCTCAAGGATCCATCAAAGTGGTATTAACACATCGATCAGCTACAAATGGTGTTGAACTCTACGTATTAGAGGAGTATAGACGTGACACCCTTTAAGTTGTTGACTAGAGTGAAAATGCGAAACTCTACGGACATGCAATTAAAATCAATTACCGAAGAGGAATTGAAGAACCAATTTTTGAAAGAACGAATCGAGCTCTGAGAGATGACGAAAAAACAAATTGCTAAAACGCAAGAAGAGAATTGCGAAACGTTTAATTTATGCCAGTGTATAGATTCAAAGTATCGAGTCGGCCACTTACAAGGAAGGTTAGTTTAATGTCCCCCTCCGATTTTGATGAAACTCACGAATGTTGTAGAGCATCGAAAACTAAAAGATACGTTTTTTTTTATCGGCGGAAAAACATTTCTAAGGGTAAAATCGCCCTTCAAAGTTAGGCATGTAGAGGGGTGATTATGCAGTTTCAACCCAGAAGGCGTCAACCGATTTTAATGAAACAAAAACCAAAATACTCCTCATTGAAGACAATAAAAATTCCACGTGAAATTAAAGAAAAAAATTCATTTGCAGGGGTGAAACTGCATAATCACCCCTAACTTTGAAGATCGATTTCACCTCTTAGAAATATTTTTCCGCCAATAAAAAAAAAAATACGTGTCTTTTAGTTTTCGATGCTCTAAATCATACGTGAGTTTTATCAAAATCGAAGGGGGGCACTAAACTATCCTTTCTTGTTAGTAGCGATAGAACGAATTCAGCTAGGGCCTGGCATAAACTAAAAAGAAAAATTTTTCGGACTTAAATTATGAAAGCAAAGTCGAACGATACTTATGACGTATAGCGCGTTGGTTCTCATGAACGTCCTTTTTCTACAATTACGTACGCCGAATTCATGAAGTCATCAGTAAAAATGAATTAATTCTTCGGGTCGAACAAAGGTCAGGATGGCCGAGTGTAGGATGTAGATTATTTCGGTTTCATTCCGGTCACCTAGTTGATCATGCTAGCAATGCTGATAAACTTAATTTGTTCGAGGCAACGAGAGTCAGCTTTATAACAAACTCTCGAGCTAGGAAGACGTTCCACATGTATAAGCTATTCATCGTACAATACATTTTTTACCAATGAATGATTATAACCAGTTATTCCTACATATATATTGGGTGTGGGAAAAAGTTCGTGGCGTTTTTTTAGTAAAATTCAACTCGTTTTCTTATAGCGTGAAAATGAATTTATTTAAACCAAATATGCTCCATCATTATCGACAATGTTTCGCAATTTTTCGGGTAGAGCCATGATGTCATCGGTGAAGAACTTCTGTGGTTTCTGGTTAAAAAACTGAATCAAGTGGTTTTCACAGGCTTCTTTTGAAAGCAGCTTAATTGCATTGAGAGAGTTCTGCCTGCAGACCTCGGAATAAGTGATAATCAGAGGGTGCTATGTCTGGACTATACGGTGGATGCATCAAAACTTCCCAACCAAGCTCTCGCAGTTTTTGACGGGTCATCAAAGAAGTGTGTGGTCGGGCGTTGTCATGATGGAAGACAGCACCTTTCCTATTAATCAATTCGGGCCATTTTCTTTCAATTGCTTGGCATAATCTCTCTAGTTGTCCCCAGTAGAGTTCAGAATCAATCGTCTGACCAACTGGAAGTAGCTCGTGATGGACAGCATCACCTTTTTCGCCGTGAATCCTGGCTTCACGAACGCTTGTGACGGCTCACCATCCCTTGTCCACGATCTTTAACGCTTCCGATTGTCGTACGTGATCCATTTTTCATCACCGGTTATGACACATTTCAGAAATGGCTCGATTGCATTGCGTTTCAGCAGCGCATCGCAGATGTTAATTTGATCTATCATGTTTTTCGCGCTCAACTCATAAGAAACCCATACATCGAGCTTCTTTTTGTAGCCAGCTTTGTGTAAATAGTTCAAAACAGTTTTGTGGCCAATGCCTAGCTCCATTTTTCAGTGATTGGACGACCAGAGCGTGATCATCTTTCACATAAAAATTACCAGAACGAAAGCGAGCGAACCATTTCCGCGCAGCAGATTTTGATAAAGTACCTTCACCGTACAAAGCACAACATTCTTCACAAGCTTGCGCAGCGTTCTTCCCTTCGTCGTAATAATATTGCAAAATATAGCGCAATTTTTCATTACTTTTCTCCATTTTCAAACACAAACAACTTTCCAACCACTGCACCAATGTCGATGTTTACACACTCAAAGTGACGTTCGAAGTGCCACTCTTCCAACGAGCGTTATGTGCTGTCGCTGCGATCTGTGTTTCCTGACTTATTTGCAACTGATGCCATCTATCGGGAAAAACGCCACGAACTTTTTTCCAGACCCAATATATTGGTGTATATATCGTATATACGAGGTGTGTTAAAAAAATAACGGGAACTTGCCATTTCACGTGTTGTATTAGTCCGATTTACGCGATTTTTTCGTTGTTGTATTGGTAAACTTATCTGAAAGGTTGCTGTACTGTGTTAGCCATATTGGATTTTTAGTTTATTGTCAGCTATCAAAAAAATTACATGTGTTTTGGTAGGATCAGCGAGTTCAAAATGGATCTGAGAATTTGTATTTAATTTTTTCTATAAGAATGGAATAAAGTGCAGCAAAGTTTAAAAAATGTTAAATATTGCTTTTGGTCAGTCGGCTATGGAAAAAGGAGCGTTTATGAATGGTATAAATGTTTCCAAGATGGCCGTGACGACGTTGAAGATAATGAGCGCCCTGGACGTCCCAGCACATCACAAACCGATAATAACGTGAAAAAAGTGAAAGAAATGATTATGAATGGTCGCCGAATCACAATCAGAGAAGTAGCTGATGATATTGGCATATCAATTGGCTCATGCTACAACATTTTTTTGGAATTTTGGGGTATGAAACGTGTGGCAGCAAAATTTGTTAAAAAATTGTTGGATTTCGAGCAAAAACAGTGGCTACTGGAAGTTGCTCAGGAGTCGCTAAATGAAGTTAACAACGATGCAGATCTAGTGAAACGTGTCATAACAGATGATGAAACATGGATCTACAGATGTAACATCGAAGCTAAGGCCCATTCGTCCCAGTGGAATATGAATGTTATGCTGACTGTGTTCTTCGATTTTAACGGCATAGTGCACCATGAGTTCTTGCCACAAGGTTAAACGGTTAACGAGGAGTACTACTTACAAGTTCAACGACGGATTTGTTGCGAAACAATTCATTGCTTTTGCACCACGATAATGCAACTGCTCACACTTCATTGCTTGTTCGTGATTTTTGGCCAAAAACACGACTGTAATAATGCCCCAGTATCCATATTCGCCAGACATGACTCCGTGTGACTTTTTCTGTTTCCAAAAATAAAGAGAACCTTGACGGGCCGTCGTTTTGCAAGCATGGATGAGATTAAAACGCATCAATGAGAGATATAAAAGCTATCCCAAAGAACGAGTTCCAAAAGTGTTTCGGAGATTGGAAAAAGCACTGGCACAGGTGCATAATATCTAACAGGGACTATTTTAGAGTGGATAATATTGTTGTATACGAATAAATAAAATTCTTTCCAAAAAACAAAAATTCCCGTTTTTTTCTCAACACACCTCGCGCGCGCGCGCGCGCGCGTGTGTGTGTGTGTGTGTGTGTGTGTGTGTGTGTGTGTGTGTGTGTGTGTTTCCTTGGAGAATGTGATGTTGCGCCAAAAAAAAAAAACGAAATGTAGATTACATAAATATGTGTATATAAGCTTATCTATAATTGCTAATAAAATGTATTCATACGTATGTATCTAAATATATTGTACTAAAAATGTAATGTTAAAAATAAAGCAAATGCTGTTGCTATAAATATGTGTAGACGTTTATAGATTTTTTAATAAAAACTGAAATTCAAAACGATGCACGGCAAAACAGAGTGGAGGATGCTCTAATACGATCACCCGTAAATATCGAAAATATAATTAAAATGCAAATAAAGGCTTTATAATTTAAAAAAGGGGTGGCGTATTTTTACCACTTTCACTGTCTCCAACCATAAGAACTTTATTTAGTAAATTGTTTAGAAGTAGTGACGCTTGAACAAGTCACAACGTTGTGGATAAAGTTATTGATCGATATCGTCATCGTAATGGAGCATGCGAAAAAAATGTGCTTACCATAGTACCAATGTCCGAGAAAACTGATGGGTATGGTAATAGCGATACCGTCAGCCGTTACGATCCTGTTTTAAGACTAGACACTAAATTATATAAAATGTTTAAATCAAACAAGCATGATGAATACGACGCTAGTAAATGGAAAGAGTATTCACAAGTATCGCAGCGTGATGTATATCTCGTTGGGCAGAAAAATGAATCGTTATCACGACCGTCACCACTACTGGCAACGTAATCTGAGGTACCTAATGCAGAAACAACTACGAGCGATGACGACATCGTTAACAGTCTTCCAAGTATATATAAACGCCGAGCGGCCTCGCTGTTAAAGTTTCTAAGCAAACCCGCGACTTATGAATCAAAAAGCATAAGATGGGACAAAAAAGGTTGTATGACAATAGACAGTATGCTCGTTCTAACTTTTAATATTGTTGATCTTGATGAATCAAAAAGCATAAGATGGGACAAAAAAGGTTGTATGACAATAGACAGTATGCTCGTTCTAACTTTTAATATTGTTGATCTCATAAACGATGCAGTTCGAGCTAGGAAAATCTTCAGAGCAACAGACCAGTATGATTTTATCGATAACATGCGCGCGAAGACTGTTCTACGTGAATTCATAGACAACACTGCATTGTGGAATTGAGGGAAGCACAAAAGGTACTAAACGACCTAGAAAAAATAATCAGCAAGTGCAACATCACGATGAGAGCTGTATGAACATGGATGCGATCGCTGATAATTCCAACGACAGCGACGACGTTGAAGTACACACTGCGCATGTTTCTTCAAACCGTTAGAAAATGAAAACAATATAAACATTTAAAAAGTGGATAAGGATTTATAATAGATTGTATGACGAGAGGTGAAAGATGACTTTCAAAAAAGTGTACTACGACCCCTCGCACCCAGCTGGATACGCTAGCACCCAGCGTTTGATCAGCTAGAAAAATGAAGCAGACGCCGTGTACGTCTGATTGACTCAGCAGGATAGCTATACCATTTATAGACCTGTGCGACGTATCTTTCCACGGTTGTATTACAATGTTACGAAATATTGACGATGTCTGGGAGGCCAACCTCGTAGATCTACGTTCATTGAAGAGCCATAATGACAACGTCTCCTACCTGCTTATGGTAATTGACGTTCTCAGCAATTACGCTTGGGTCGAACCCGTGCAAGACAAAACTTTGCGCGAGGTAACAAAGGCTCTTAAATGGATTTTTGAGCGCAGCGACGGACGCACACCTGTTTTACTTCAAACTGACGATGGTAAAGCATTCCTCGGTAGGGAGCTCCAAAAATTTGTCAAGATGAAAACATGCAATTTTGCGTTGCTCGTAAAGCCGATATAAAGGCTTCGATTGTCAAGCGTTTTAATCGCACTCTCAAGGAGCGGATGTGGCGTTACTTCATACATCGTAATACTCATCGTTATATCGATATACTACAACAAATGGTTTATGTGTACTATCACGCGATACATTCGACGATTAAAATAGAGCCGGCAGCCGTGGCGTTGCATAATGCCGATACAGTTATGCGTAATATGACTACTAGTACGAGGGTCGATCAATAAATAGTCGGCCTTGCGCCATCTGTTGGTCGAGGAAAGAAATCAATAGCGACGTTTAGTAGTGCCATCCTTCACATGACTGTTGTCAAAGTTTCAGCTCGCTGCAATGTTTAGTTTGCGTTTGACAGCTTTCGAAAGACAAACAACTTTTGTGTTTTTACAAAAATGGAAAAAATGGAGTATCGTGCAGTGATTCGATTTTTGTTTTTGAAAAAGAAAACGAACAATGCAATCAAAGCGGAGCTAGACGAAGTTTATATGGACCTTGCACCTTCGTTATCAACCATTAAATATTGGACAGCTGAATTTAAACGCGGTCGTACGAGCATTGTTGACGATGAACGTCCAGGTCGTCCAAATGAGGTCGTCATACCAGAAACAATTGAAAAAGTCCACGATATGGTGTTAAATGATCGGAGACTAAAAGTGCGTGAGATTGCTGAGGCCACAGGCATATCATATGTGTCAGTGATTTCAATCCTGACTGATCAGTTGGGTATGAAAAAGTTATCCGCAAGATGGGTGCCATGTTTGCTCACTGTCGACCATAAAAGAGAACGTGTAGCTGATTCAAAGGCGTGTTTGGCGATCTATAAGCGTGATCCTGTTGAGTATTTGCGTCGTTACGTAACCGTAGACGAAAAATGGATCCATCACTATACACCAGAGACAGAAAGGAACAATCGAAACAATGGACTTCACCGACCGAACGTACTCCGAAGAAGGCGAAGACGGTGTCATCGGCCGGTAAGGTCATGGCCACAGTTTTTTGGGATGCACGCGGCATAATCTACATCGATTACTTTCCGCCGAAAAAAACGATTAATGGCGAATACTATGCAGCCGTACTGACCCGATTCAACGACGAATTGAAGAAAAAGCGTCCACATTTGGCGAGGGAAAAAGTGCTCTTCCATCAAGACAATGCATGCTTTCACACGTGCCCAGTTGCCATGGCCAAAATTCATGAATTTATATACGAATTGTTTTCGCATCCACCGTATTCTCCAGATTTGGCCCCCTCCGACTACTTTCTGTTTCCAAACCTAAAAAAAGGGCTTGGCGGAAAGAGATTTGATTCCAGAGATGACCTTATTGCCGAAACAGAGACCTATTTTGAGGACCTTCCGAAATCGTATTATTCGGAGGGCATCAAAAAATTGGAAAATCGTTGGAATAAGTGTATCGAGCTAAAAGGAGATAATGTTGAGAAATAAAAAGATTTTTGTCCAAAAAACGCGATTTTTTTTACCGACTATTTAGACAGTATTTTCACGATCGACAGCACCTTCTTAATGTCCTCGTGCAGCCTGAAATAATATAAAATTAATGTAAATACCATAGTTCGAATAAACCTTAATACTCGTAATTTTTATACCTTTATTGTCCTTTATTGTCGTGTGCAGAAGGTATCATCACTTAAAATGCACTACCTTAAATATAAAATATTTTAATATTCATAAACTATCATTATATATTTTCCTGTCAAGCTGGACCTCGAGAACAGTCTGACGGAACACCTGGACGACGAGGAACACTGTCCGGCCAAGCTAACAAAGTCAGCACCGGGATGACCTGGTCACTAATGTCGCAGGTCATCCCGGTCGTCTAGTTTAAACCCTACGCGAAACCGGCGACGTTATCATCACCGGTGCAAAGCTCTCGAGCTAGCTGAAAATTATTATTTATTTATTTATTTAGGGCCCTCACCGGTCACTCCCAATTAATGGGATTAATTGTAATTAATAATTTTTCGCTATCAGCGTCCTCCTACGGCGTACTGAACATTCGTTCATTCCTGTCGGTCAAAAGTAATTCGAGAGTTTGAGACTTCGAGACTTTGATACTCACCCCTACAGGACCCAACCTAAATCTACTTAACAACGGTAGGACACAAATCGTTTTATCAACGGTAGAGGCCCAATATCGCTTATTGGCGGTGGGGCCTAATGTACTTTATCTGTAGCCGGGTCAAACCTGCACTAACGACCGTCAAATAATTCATCTGTTTTATCTACTGTCGGCAACGTATCTCCTGTTGATAATTTACAATAGATAGTACACTGGCAACAAAGTACGGTTCAGCGTCCGAAATATCGGACATGTGTCGCCTGGGTGGCGCGTCACTCGGGTGTTATAAGGTTGGCGGGGTTAAAAGGTTGCGGAGACTAATTCTGTGCGGAGGTGAGGTGGAAGGTAGAAATTGGGGAACCAATCATAAGTCAGCAGGCGGAGAGAAGGCCACGCCCAAAGGTCTCACGATTTTGGGCCTATTCTACTAACGCCAAATCGCAGAAAGAAGACAATGCTCTGCCTTTGGTGGGATCAGAAACAAGTGGTCCATTATGAGCTTCTAAAACCAGTTGAAACCGTTAACACTGATCGCTACCGACAACAAATAATATATTTGAACCAAGCTTTGATCGTAAAACAAATAGAATGGGCCAGAAGACACAGCAAAGTAATTTTGCTTTATGATAACGCACTATCACATAAGTCAAAACCAGCTAAAGACACGTTAAAAGATCTTGCCTGGGAAGTATTAACCCACCCACCGTATTCACCAGACCTTGCTTCTTCAAATTACCACTTGTTCCGATCGATGACACATGCACTTTCTGAGCATCACTTCAAAACGAAGAAGTGGAAAATTGGATCTCTGAAAATTGAACTCTGAATTTGCCTCAAAAGAAGAAAAGTTCTATTGGGACAGTATCCACAAATTACCTAAAATATATGGGAAATGAGTAGCTAACGATGGACTTTACTTTGAATAAAGCACTTTTGATATTTTTCGTGGAATTATCGTGTTTTCTTTGATTAGAAAATCTGCATGATTAACCGGTACACCTAATATTTCAACGTATTTGTATTCTGTTTATATTTTTGGAAGCAAATTGCATGTAAAATCTTATCTTGACTATACTTATAACATCAGAACACCGAACAAATTGCGCATTTGTGTAACTCTGCACAATACCGCCAGCTAATTTTTGTAACAAATCATCTTTTACATTGTTCCGAACATTTCAAAAGATTTTGTCTAAAAGTAAATATTTTATAATAAATGTTTTTCAAAATAATAATTGCTTAAAATAATAAATAATAATTACCATTTCCGTAATCAATTTTGTTGAGAATCCGTCCGGATGAACCTTGACCGATCTGTGAATATATTGGAATGGGATGAGAACTCACTCGAGGCAAGAGGAAAATAACCAGACACATAAATGTTATACTGAGAAAGTGGTTTATTGCTGCCTTCCTTCGCAGTATTCAAAATTCAATTTCAAAACAACACCAGTCTAAGAAAATATTTGAAAATTCATACCAAAAGGGCTTTAATTTAGAAAATTATCCAAAATGTTAATTTTGCAAACCAAATACAAATTATAATAAAGATTAACAAATTGAGTTGTAAAATGACATACTATGAGCAGCACACAATTATATTAATTGTGCGCTGAGTGTAGACATGAGAAAGCGGTGCATGCAACGTAGTGATAGCCACGCTGCACGACACGCTCAGACTGGTGAGTGCAAAACCATAAATGAGTTAGTGATTAGAATTTTGCGTTATAATGTGAGCAGCACACAATTATATCAATTGTGTGCTGAATATGAACTTGAGACAGCGGTGCGTGCAACGTAGTAACAGCTACGCAGCACGACACGCCGATGCCATTGAGTGCGAAAATGTGTGTGCGTAACTCATTGCAAACACTCAGCAGTGTATTGCAGAGTAGTTGCAATGAATTAACAATGAGAGCACTCTCAGTGTATATTGCCGGAGCGCTTTTCTTATGTGTACTTAGCTACGCAGTCAGGACTGCGTAGCACAATGCAACCAGATATTGAAGCTGTACGGTTGAGCAAAAAATATTCACTGTACTCTCCCAGCAGATTTACTGGGGGAAAATACAGTGAATATGAGGCACATGCTTAATTATATCAATTAAGCCGGCAAAATAACGTGAGGAGAACGTGGTACAGCATATGCTGCAACGCACGCCACAAGTGAGACCCAGTGCTGATGTACCATTTTCTCCTCTCTGACAGTGAATTACGACATAATTATGCCAGAGCACTCTTACCTTGAGCAATGAGTCCTGAAGAGCGAGAGATTGAGCGAGTCCGGTGAATAAAGGTTGATGTGAAGTCCCAAGAGTCCCGTGGATGCGCGTGCTGTCCAAAGGATGTGTGTCGCAAAAGTGCCAAATTCTCAAGATGGCTGCGAGTATGAAAGTTTCGTTGGGCGCTGGAGTCAGTTGAGCGAGATAGCCGGTGAGCGAAACCGAAGTCAAGCGAGAGAGACATCCTCTCGCTCGACGCGGCGTACCAACGAGGCACATCCTCGGCTTCGCGAAGCCCATGCCTCGGCTATCTTCGACTCAACCGAACAACGCGTGGTAGAGCAGCGCAACAGGTAGGCGCACGACGATTATCGATCGCCGTGCGCCAGCTGATTTTCCAACATTCCGCCCGCCATCAGCAACGGGGTTAATGATTAATTATTGCTGGGTGTTGGATGAGATTGGCAGAACAGCAAGTTTTGAGATCGGCCTGGTGAGCGTGGTGGTAGCAGTTTTGAGTGTCACCACCCTGGTGAGCCCGTCTTGGCCCGGATGCAACTCGGTGACTCGTGCAAGTGGCCACTTGCACGGTGGAAAGCGCTCATCCGTGAGCAGGACCAACGAGCCAACTTTGATAATGTTGTTAGGATGGTGCCACTTTGAAATTGACTGCTGCCGTTGTAAATAATGTGCAGACCACTGTCGCCAAAATTGATGTATTTTTTGCTGCAACAATTGCCACCTTGAGAGCTGTGCAATTGCCAAATCTTTGAGATTCGGCTCTGGGACCATTGTGAGTGCTTCACCAATGAGAAAATGTCCAGGCGTGAGTGCTGATGAGTAATCTAGATCATCGCTGAGCGGTTCAAGAGGCCTTGAGTTAAGTATAGCCTCGATTTGAGCAAGCAGCGTTGAGAGCTCTTCGAACGTGAGTGCTGTATCACCCACCGTTCGCCGCAGATGGAATTTAACGGACTTTACAGCTGCTTCCCATTTTCCACCCATATGTGGTGCCGCAGGTGGGTTAAACTTTCACGCAATCTGTTGATTTGCGAGAGAAGAAGCGATGAGATGATGCTCTTGCGAAGCCTTCCTAAACATCTGACGTATGAATTTGTGTGCACCAACGAAGTTGGTGCCACAGTCAGAATAGATGGTGTGAGGAATGCCACGCCTCGATGAGAATCGCCTGAACGTTGAGAGGAAGCCGTCAGCTGAGTAGTCACTGACGGCCTCAAGATGCAGAGCCGACGTGGCGAGACACACAAAAACGCAGATCCAGCCTTTGTGTGTTTTTCTGCCTCGACCCTTCCAAGTTTTGAGCGTGAGAGGACCGGCGTAGTCTACTCCTGTGTGAGTAAATGCGCGCGATGGTGTGACTCGTGACAGAGGAAGCTGACCCATCAATTGTTGTGCACGAACTCCTCTCTGTCGAGCACACACCACACAATGTAATATATGAGATTTCACAGGAGCTCTACCGCCAATGATCCAATGCGTTAGCCTAACTTGAGCTAGTGTGAGCTGCGTGCCTCCGTGAAGAGTACGCACGTGAGCTTGCCCTATAATGAGAGTCGTGAATCGAGAGTGGCGAGGTAGAATGGCAGGATGCCTTTCTTCATAAGTGAGTGCTGATTGCGAAAGACGACCTCCAACTCTTATTACACCCTCCTCGTCGATAAAAGCTGTTAGTCGACTGAAGGGGTGAGCAGATAGAACATGCGAGCCTGACTGCAGCACTTGTATCTCGTGCTTGAAAAACACGGCTTGTGTTGCTTTTGTCCAAAACATTTTAGCTGCAGCCATTTCTCTCGCAGTGATTGGAGCGTTTCCTGCCGATTCTAACCTCCCCCTCATTTTTGCCACCGCCCTGACACAAAGTGAGGTGAGACGACATAATTTTGAGAGCGTTGAACAGCGATGTATGAGTTCCCAATGATACTGTGGCGCCTGTGTTGCCGCGAGGAGAGCTAACCCCGGTCGGGCTTCCATAATGCTCAAATTCTCTGAGTCAGCTGAGGCTTTCGGCCAAAATTCAGCAGGCTTCACCATCCACGGTGGACCTGACCACCACAACTGATGAAAACATAATTGAGATGTTGATATGCCCCGCGAGGCACAGTCAGCTGGATTACTTGTGCCTGCCACGTGACGCCATTGAGCACTGGGTGTGAGTTCTTGTATTTGAGAGACTCTATTTCGGACATAGTCCTTCCATCGAGAAGGATGCGCTTTGATCCAGGTGAGAGTTACTGATGAGTCCGTCCACAGGTGAGTAGATGAAATTTTCATCTTGAGCGTGGCTTGAACGTATGCAACCAGCTTAGCTAACAACAATGCTGCAGTCAGTTCGAGCCTTGGTATGGTGAGCTTCTTGAGTGGTGCCACGCGCGTTTTTGAGCAAACAAGTGAAGCCACCTTTCCTGTGGTAGTTGAGTCGACTGTGATATAAGTCACAGCGGCCATGGCCAGTTGAGATGCATCAGAGAAGCCGTGCAATTCCACTTTTGAGTTGCTCCATGTGTTAAACCAACGAGGAATTGAGAGTCTGGCCAGACATTTGAGATCTTCCCTGATTGCAGTCCATTGTGCTGAGACTTGGGATGGCAGTGGTTCATCCCAGCTAAGCTTGTGAAGCCAAAGCTCTTGTAACAGAATCTTGGCTCTTATCACAACCGGTGAGACGAAACCGAGTGGATCAAAGAGCTGAGCCACCTCAGAGAGAATGAGGCGTTTTGTAAAACTTTCTTGAGCTGAGTTGAACCGGGATGCGAACTTGAACTTGTCTTCACTAGGAAGCCAAGTCAAACCAAGAATCTTTGTCTCGCAGTCGTCCATTGAGATAGCTGAGCTTGACCTTGATGATGAGATATTGGCAAATACTTTGAGGTCTGACGAGTGCCACTTGGCGAGTGGAAAACCGCCCGCCATGCACAAGTCCTTGAGCTGTTGAGCTATTTCAATGAGCTGGTGAGTTGAATCCGCCCTACCGAAGATGTCATCCACGTACCGGCCAAATTTAATAGCTGGCACAGCAAGCGGAAACCGATGGCCTTCATCTTCGGTTAGCTGCATGAGTGTTCGAACTGCCAAATATGGCGCAGCTTTTGTACCATATGTAACCGTAGTTAGTTGAAAAGGCACATGATTTAGTTGACCATCTTTCCATAGAATCCGTTGAAGATTCCAATCCTCTGGATGAACTCGGATCTGACGATACATTTTTGTTATGTCAGTGGCGAAGATGTGTCTATGTTGACGGATCCAAATGAGCACGTCCGAAATGTTGAGCAATAAATTCGGTCCGGTGTGCATGATGTCGTTGAGAGATTTTCCTGATGAAGTTGAACTCGACCCATTAAATACAACACGTAATTTTGTGGTAGTGCTGTCTGGTCGGAGAACACCGTGGTGAGGCAAGTAATAATGCTTTTCATATTTACCTGATTTTGACGCCTTCACCATATGACCGAGTTGCTCATATTCGTCCATGAACTGTGTATAGAGCTGACCGTATTCAGCCTTTTTTGAGATTTTCCGTAAAGTGTGTTGCAGACAGTGAAATGCTCGTGAGTGTGAACTTCCAAGATTCGCAGGCGATGATATGAGAGGAAGCCGAACGATGTACCGGCCTGTAGAATCACGCTGATGCGTGTCTCGAAAATGATCCTCGCATGCCTGCTCCTCTGGTGTGAGTTGACTTACTGTGTCCTTTGGTGGCTCTTCCTGAATCCAAAATTTCGTTAGCACATTTTGTAATTCCTGATCGTCATGTTACACCGCAGCATGATGAACAGTGAGTGCGTCAGATTGGCATGAGTTTGTTGGTCCAATGATGAGCCACCCAAATATTGATAATTGTGCAATAGGTGCAGATGATGTGCCCCTGAGAATATTTGGTTTAATAACCTGTCCAAAAATATCTGCTCCAATTATGATATCGATTGGTCGTGGTGTGAGAAAGTCAGGGTCAGCCAGTTTCAGCTTCACTATGTGAGGCCATGTACGAACTGACGACTCAAAAGATGGCAAGTGAGTAGTAACCGTGTTGAGAATGTGAGCCAGTACCGTGACTTTCTCCTTGGTGTATGTGGAACACAGTGTGAGCTGTACCGAGCCATGTGTCTGCGTTGAGCGCCTTCCACCGACCCCTGTGATCGGAATTGATGAGTGCTTGCGTGTTGCGTTGAGCTTACGAAAGAGTTCTTCCGTAATAAAAGTCAATTCCGACCCAGGATCGATGAGAAGTCTTGCTTGATGAGCTGAGACCGATGTGTGTATGTCTGCTAATGCAGTTGCCAATAATGTTGAGCAGTTCCGTGTGAGCTGTGCCGATGAGAGAACGATCGCGGCGACATCCTAGTGCGTCGACGTCTGAGAATGTGTTGGTTGTGCGTTGGAAGTCGTTGCAGGGGGCGCTGCTGGATGCAGCATGGTGTGATGCCGCCCTGCACACTCCTTGCACGTCCAGGTAGATCGGCAAGCCGATGCGTTGTGTCGACCGAGGCAGTTATAGCACAACCTCTCCATGGCTTTCCGTGCTATAATCTTACAGTTGAGTGCAAGAAGGAGTCTGCGCCCTCGTGAAGCAGAGCAATGACCGTGTGCAAATGAGCAATCCGGCGCCGCTGCGATTGGATCTTTAGCACCATCTCGGTTGTCAGTCGAGACGGTGATCGCGTCTTCCTCGGAATGACGCCGGCCCCAGGAACCACCAATGTCATTTTCTCATCCAGAACTCCAGGTGCCACCCCAGAATCATTCGGAGTGCCCTCAGACATTGTTAGTCCTGTTGCACACGGAACAAGTAGAGAAAGTTAGACAGTAACGAAGATTCTCCGCAGAGAAGTACTTTACCCTACTTGCTGCTCCGCTTGACGAGGTTATGAGCCGATGAGGATCCTGCGATGGGCTACGCAGAGTCCTATCCCAGATGAGCCGACGAATGTGCAGAGATGAGAGCGGAAGGTAGAAAACCCTGGTCTCTCTTGCTCAAGTCGAGTATCCGGCTCGAAGGACCAAAATGTTGAGAATCCGTCCGGATGAACCTTGACCGATCTGTAAATATATTGGAATGGGATGAGAACTCACTCGAGGCAAGAGGAAAATAACCAGACACATAAATGTTATACTGAGAAAGTGGTTTATTGCTGCCTTCCTTCGCAGTATTCAAAATTCAATTTCAAAACAACACCAGTCTAAGAAAATATTTGAAAATTCATACCAAAAGGGCTTTAATTTAGAAAATTATCCAAAATGTAAATTTTGCAAACCAAATACAAATTATAATAAAGATTAACAAATTAAGTTGTAAAATGACATACTATGAGCAGCACACAATTATATTAATTGTGCGTTGAGTGTAGACATGAGAAAGCGATGCATGCAACGTAGTGATAGCCACGCTGCACGACACGCTCAGACTGGTGAGTGCAAAACCATAAATGAGTTAGTGATAAGAATTTTGCGTTATAATGTGAGCAGCACACAATTATATCAATTGTGTGCTGAATATGAACTTGAGACAGCGGTGCGTGCAACGTAGTAACAGCTACGCAGCACGACACGCCGATGCCATTGAGTGCGAAAATGTGTGTGCGTAACTCATTGCAAACACTCAGCAGTGTATTGCAGAGTAGTTGCAATGAATTAACAATGAGAGCACTCTCAGTGTATATTGCCGGAGCGCTTTTCTTATGTGTACTTAGCTACGCAGTCAGGACTGCGTAGCACAATGCAACCAGATATTGAGGCTGTACGGTTGAGCAAAAAATATTCACTGTACTCTCCCAGCAAATTTACTGGGGGAAAATACAGTGAATATGAGGCACATGCTTAATTATATCAATTAAGCCGGCAAAATAACGTGAGGAGAACGTGGTACAGCATGTGCTGCAACGCACGCCACAAGTGAGACCCAGTGCTGATGTACCATTTTCTCCTCTCTGACAGTGAATTACGACATAATTATGCCAGAGCACTCTTACCTTGAGCAATGAGTCCTGAAGAGCGAGAGATTGAGCGAGTCCGGTGAATAAAGGTTGATGTGAAGTCCCAAGAGTCCCGTGGATGCGCGTGCTGTCCAAAGGATGTGTGTCGCAAATTGCCAAATTCTCAAGATGGCTGCGAGTATGAAAGTTTCGTTGGGCGCTGGAGTCAGTTGAGCGAGATAGCCGGTGAGCGAAACCGAAGTCAAGCGAGAGAGACATCCTCTCGCTCGACGCGGCGTACCAACGAGGCACATCCTCGGCTTCGCGAAGCCCATGCCTCAGCTATCTTCGACTCAACCGAACAACGCGTGGTAGAGCAGCGCAACAGGTAGGCGCACGACGATTATCGATCGATGTGCGCCAGCTGATTTTCCAACAAATTTAAATAGCTATTGTAGATTAACTGAATCAATTTAATAGAATAAAACAATGAGACTAAATAAACGTTTAGTCATTTTCTATTTGACACTTTCCATAATAAATTCAGTTAACTTACGTTAATTGATATAAAATTATGCCTCTGATGATAATAATTATAGGTTCAAGATTCAATACATCATGTACTATTTACTTTAAATATATATCAATACATTATACTTTAATTACTTTATAATAAATTTCCATAAATATCAACTTATTATACGAACCAATTATGTCTTTTAATTAAAAATTATTATTCGATCCAAATGAATTCATTTTCCCTTAGCATATGTAGTGCAGATCACCTATTTTTGCAATAGGAGGAGTGGCTCCTCAGATATTGACCATATGGTGATTATAAAGCAAAAGGCCAATCACCATTCCAGGTGGGATATCAAAACCTGATGTTTTAACCAAAAACTTAATTAGGTGCATACTTTCTATCAAGTCCCAAAATAGTGAATATCGATTGAATTAGTTGAATGAGTGTAATTGGAGTTCACAGTTTAACCTAAGTATGGACCCCTTCGGAAAAGTATATAACGAAAATATACATGGGACTATTCATTGTAAGATCCGGGTTCACAGCCCATATATTCCGGTTATCTATTGTATTGATTTTCCCACTAGGAGATAGGTATGCGTACAGGGTGTATAATAATGATGTGTCGCCACTTCGGGAGGGCTTCTGTAGGTCACGTTCGGCGAAAATCACCCACCAACATAGACTCGCAAAATTGACCTTGACCCGAAATTCATGGTCAAATTTTTTTACTGACTCAAAAAATTTTACTAATTAAGAGGAACAAAAGTCAAAGAGGAACTATGGGTCGCAAATGAGCCCATCAGCCAGAAAAAAATTATGAAATATTTAAAATTCGGAAATATGAATTTCTCGTAATCGTGGGTAGGAGAGTGGTAAGTCCCCATCCCTTAGCCGGTAAATTCCATTATTCGAAAAAAGGAATATTCACCGTTGTCTTACTTTCACCAGGAAGAGGTAAACGGATAGGCACATACCTATCCTAACTGACAACAGCTTTTGTTTCTCTTAATTAGTCGATTTTTTGAGATAGTAAAACAATTTGGCCTAGAATTTCGGGGTCAAGGTCAATTTGGCGGGTCTATGTGATGGGTGATCTTCGCCGAACGTGACCCGGAGTCTTACTATTCGAAGTCGAAAGCGATGAGTTCTGACCCACGTTCCTTTACGTCAAGAGGTGAAACCAACATTCTGGCTACTTTCATCCCAATTCATTTAGTACTCGATAAATTTTTCTGCTAGTCTCGGTCCCGATTTCATCAAATTTATTAAATATTAAATTGATTCAGAAAAAAGGAGCCAGAATGTTTATTTCATCTCTTCAAATAGAGAAACTCGACTAAAAGGTTCAGATTTTGTCGGACCGGAAGAGATGAAAGCAGGACCAAGACTAGGAGACAAATTTATCGAGTATGAAATAGATGAAAAAAGAAGTAGCACAAATGTTAATTTCGTCTTTTCAAATATAGAAACATGAGTTTGAATTCATCGCTTTCGACTTTATGTAATGAGAGTGAAAGATTGAACGAACCGAAGTTCACGATGCAAATGTTTGACGAAACGAATAATTTTTTCGAGTATTGCCAGTGCCGCTGTGATTTTAAAGAAGTCTTGTGCTCGTTGTGAGAGTTGTGGCGTTCTAGATGACTAACGAAAAGTCGTCCGTCTTTTTTCGCACTCCGCATATCGGCCATCGTTCTAGAGCTGCGATTTCTTTTATCATCCTTTTCGGACGCGTTGTGTTTGACGATTATGCAATAACAACCATATTTTTTTACGATAGACATATAACTTATCAAGAATTTATTGTAATACATCATAATTATAATTATATTCAATTTCGTTTAATTCTTTAAATAACAATATCTAGTCGAATAAAAATTAGAATAGCAAATTTAAGAATAATCGATGAATTATCATTTATTTTAACAATAATATAATCTTCTATAATAATATGTTATTATTTATCTGATGAATCTATCATCATTTCCGATTCAATTAAAATTTTGTTTAATTTGTAATCATTTTCATTGAATACTTCAAAACTTATTATTAATCCACATTATCGTTATTTCTAAAGCAGATGTTTTTCAATAAAAATGTTTTTTTGAAATAATTTTTCGACATTAATGACAATTATCACATCTTAGCACGGATCTTTTTTCGTAATATTGTTATGACGAACAATACATATATGTTATCTGTTCATGCCACTGTTCTCAAATAGATGCATGCAACGTGAAATCTCAAATTAAAAGCGTGACAGCGATAGGTTAAAAGTTTCGCTATCGCGGATCCACCGAGCGCTTCGACTACGCAATCGCCCTAGGCGGCCGGGTGCGCTATCTTTGCAAAATCTGCACCAACTGTCTGAACTTCGTCACCTACTAAAGTCGTAGGCAGAGGTGTAAAAAATGTCAAAATAATAAGACCAGGCATTCATTCTGGGCAGTGTACATGGTCGTGAGAGAGAGATGATCCGATGACCTGATGCTCCAATGAGCTCCTGATGAATAGTCGTCGTAGCATAGCATTAGCACCAATGAAGTTGATACCGCATTTCGAATAGAGGAATGCCACGTAGTGATGAGAAGCGCCTGAGTGGTGAGAGAAATCCTCTTGTTGAGGAGTCACTAACGACTCCAAGCCATTTTGCCGATGTTGCTAGACACATAAAGACGCAAATCCAGCCGTTATGTGTCTTGGCTCCTCGCCCCTTCTAGACTTTCATGGTGAGTGACCCTACGTAATTAGAGAAAGGTAGTTAGCCCATCAGTTGATGAGCACGGATACCTCTGCCGAGCGCACACGATACATTAAAGAATGTGAGTTTTCACTTTTGCCCTTCCATCAATGATCCAATGAGCCTGATTTACTTACGCCAAAGGTGAGCTGAGGGCTTCTGTGTAATGTGCGTCTGTCAGCGTGATCGATGATAAGCGAGGATAATCGTGAGTTAAGAGGCAAAATAGCGGAATGATTTCCTTTATCTGAGAGTGATAAGAGCGCAATGACTCCTTGGTTGTTGATGTATGCTGTCAGTCGGTTGAATACATGAGAAGAAGGCAGCGATGAGCTGGATTGCAACATTTTCAGTTCGTACGAGAAGAATGCTTATTGAGTAGCCTTTATCTAAAATATCTCTGCTTCTCAATGTCTTACTACGAAATTATCGTGATTGGTGATGTATCAAGTAGGTTCCACAACCGTAAAACCGTTCTGAAAGGGATGGCTGTCAGTAAATACAATTTGTTGGTTGAGAAATACCTGCAGATGAGTTACCAGTGCTAATTGAGTTGTGGTGTGGCCATAAAGAGTGAGATACTTGGCCAAAACTCTAGTGCACTTAGACTTTCAGATGCTGTAGGTTGAGATGGCTATGATTTCACCGGTTGATTGAGCCATGGTGGTCCCGTATACCATAGCTGATGAGTTTTCAGTTGAGATGTCGTTACGCCTTTTGAAGAGCAATCAGCAGGATGGATTCCTTCTAGCGTGATGCGTAAGTCTTCATCTACTTAACAGTACGTAGTGAGTCCGTCCACGAATGTGTTGCCGAAATGTCCAGGTCGAGAGCGGTTTGGACGTGTATAATAAGTTTCGTAAGTAGTAGCGCTGCAGTGAGTTAGAGTCTCGGGCTGGTTTTGTGACTTGCGTAGTACTTGATAGTTACTACCTTCCGTTTGAGCATATCAGTGATGTCACTTTCTCTGTGGACGATGAGCTGACAGTGATTTAAGTCATCGCTGCCATAGCAAATTCAGATGCATCAGAGCAGCTATGTAGTTCCGCTTCTGAGTTACTCCAAGTGTTGAACCATCTTGGAATAGAGAACCTGGCCAGGCTTTGAGGTCTTCCCTGATGATGATCCACCGTCATGAGATATGGGATGACAGTGGTTCATCCCAGCTGAGTATGTATAACCAGAGTTCTTGTAGAAGTGTTTTCGCTCTGAACAATAGAATGATAGAACAATAGGTGAGATGAAGCTGCATGGATTGAATATCTGAGCCACTTCAGACAGTATGAGACCTTTGGTGAGCTGAATCTCGATGTGAAGACGCACTTGTCGTCGTAAGCTTTGTAATCCAAGTATTATAGTTGCGCAATCGTTCAGTGAGATTGCCGAGCCTGATGTGCCACGTAATGAGATGTTAGCTAATACATCAGGATATGTTAAGTTCCACGTAGCTGGTGGGAATCCACCTGCCGTGCACAGATCCTTTAGTTGATGAGCAACTCCGATATACTGTGTTGTATGAACTTTCCATGACACTCACTAGTGACCTGAGTGGAATCAGCACAATGTATCGACCAGTTTAAACTCGACGATGAGTTGTTTGGAAGTGATTCTCACACTCCTGTTCTTCTGGTGTGAGTTCGCTGTGTCCGCTGGTAAAATCTTTTCAACCGAGAAAATTGGTGATTGCCTCTTGTAGAGCTCGCATATTATGTTGTGTGCTAGCATAACGGGTTGTACAGACTCGTGGTTGTCTTAAATCTACTGCTCCCAGAGTAAGCTATCCCAACATAGTTAAGATATGGACATTGACAGTGCCAATTTGATGATGTTGAGCTTGAAGATCTGTCCATTTGTACAGTAGCGGACAAAAGTTTAAGACGATGAATTACAATTTGGTTCATAGATCTGTCATACAAGTACTAACGTTTCTTTCGGCTTGTTGTTTTTTTACAATACATGTGTACGTTTGACCTTCATAATGTGGAAGTCTCGGTCGTCAAATGTAAACAATATAGATTATACAATTTTTTTTTCTTCCAACCATCTGTAAACAGCGGACATTAGTTTAAGACGATCTGTCGAACAAGATATCCGTAGTCGATCCACGCAATAATTTGATATATTAATACTGTAAATAGTTTGTGGTGTATCATCCAGTGTCTTAAGTTTAATTACGTATGAAAAGAGTATGGGTAAAGCCCGTAATTTGTCATCAACTGAACGAAAACTAATCGTGTCTCTACGGAAGCAAAATGAGACATTTTCTTCAATTGCAACTCAAATAAATCGATCAGAAACTTCTTGTAAGCAAGCGTGGTACAAGTTTGTGAAGACTGGGGACTATTTTGATCGACCAAAAAACGGTAGACCGCGGAAAACCACGCCAACGCTGGATCGTCGGATTCATCGATTAAGCGAGAGAGATCGTTTTCGTTCAGCAGTCGATATCAGAGCTGAAATATCCAGTAATAATAATGCACAAATTAGTGTAAGAACTGTCCGGAGACGATTAGACGAATTCAATTTGAAAGCACGAAAGCCATGGAAGAAGCCGATACTCAGTAAAAAGAATAAAAAATTACGACTGCAATTTGCTAAGGCTCATCGGCATTGGACAAGTGAGGATTGGCAAAATGTGCTATTTTCGGACGAATCCAAATTCAACCGAATTTGTTCTGACGGGATACTGTGTGTAAGACGTCGAATTGGCGAAGATTTAAATCCTCGATGTGTTTTACCGACAGTTAAGCATGGAGGTGGAAATGTAATGGTGTGGGCATGTTTTTCTCGTAATGGTCCTGGACCAATACGCCGAATTAATGGAATCATGGACCGTTTTCAATACTTGGATATATTGAAAAATACTATGTTACCGTATGCCTACGAAAATATGGGTGATAATTTTATTTATGAACAAGATAATGACCCAAAGCATACGGCTCGGGTAGTGAAAAGTTTTTTTCAAGATGAAAAAATCACTTTATTACCGTGGCCGTCGCAGTCGCCGGATTTAAATCCAATTGAAAACTTATGGTGTACCATAAAAAGAAGGGTTCAAAGAAATAAACCAAAAAATTTTGACGATTTGTACTCTTTGGTTGAAAAAACGTGGAATGAAACAACTGTGGACGACTGCAAAAAATTAATTGATTCAATGCCTCAAAGATGTGCTGATGTGATAAAAAATAATGGACTGTGGACAAAGTATTGAAGGGAGGAAAATATCTGTATATTTTCTACCAAAAAATATTTTTTTACGTATAGTCTTAAACTTTTGTCCCCGAAGATATCAAACAAATTTATGTTTTCTTTGTTTATTGTATCTAATGTTTTTACGCGCAAAATTGAATTTATGTAATAAATATATGAATTAATGATTAATTAGCTAATAAAAAAAAAATCCACTGAGTCAATTCTTTTCATAAAAAAATCAACGATTACTTTTTTTTTCCTCTCCGTCTTAAACTTTTGTCCGCTACTGTATCTTTACCGATGATAATGTCACTCGCCCATAGTCTGAGAAAGTCTGGGTCCACGAGCTTGAGATTTGCAATGTGCAGCCACGTTTCAGATATCATTTGATTCGAATGCTAGTGGCATCGAGATCAATGCCTTGAGAATGTGAGCTCGTATGGTGACCACGGCGGCGAAGTGAACTGCGCGTAAAGTGAACGGAACTAAGCCGTGTGTCTGAGTCGATGTCCTGCCACTAATAACGAAGATTGAGATCGTTGAGCGCTGACGCTGAATGTTGAGAAGGTAAGCGAGTCCTGGTCTTCTGACAAGGAAGCATAGTTTGGTGTCCCCCTCCGATTTTGATGAAACTCACGTATGTTGTAGAGCATCGAAAACTAAAAGACACGTATTTTTTTATCGGCGGAAAAACATTTCTAAGGGGTGAAATCGCCCTGCAAAGTTAGGAGCGATTATGCAGTTTCACCCCTGCAAATGAATTTTTTTCTTCAACTTCACGTGGAATTTTTATTGTCTTCAATGAGGAGTATTTTGGTTTTTGTTTCATTAAAATCGGTTGACGCCTTCTGGGTGAAACTGCATAATCCTCCCTCCTCGTTTCCCCTGAAAACGGTTGCAGCTTTGCCAAGCAAAGACGAGAAGTAGAACTGGACTTCGCACGCGCTATGGACTTTGCACCGTAGTAAGCGTTGATCTAAGGCAGGGGTCTCCAAACTACGGCCCGCGGGCCACATTCGGCCCGTGGACAGATTTTGGACTATTTCACTTCTTACCACCGGCAACAATGATAATATGGTTTTGGCCCTCGGAACTTACTGGAGTAATCAGTATGGCCCTAAGGCTGGAAAGTTTGGAGACCCCTGATCTAAGGGAAACTGCTCTCTTCTTCTTTGGGTCCAGAATCACGAATCTACGGCCAAGCGAATAGGACGGCAGTTTTCCGTCGATACTCATAGCGCTCGGTCTTTTTCGCTCCATCAGGAGTTTACTACACGTCCGTATCGCACCGTCCCTATAATTCCGCGGTTAGTGGACCTCATACCAAAACGCATCGAAGCTCACGAGCATGAGGGCATCGTGTTGTAATTATACATGTACTTTCCAGCGCTATGCCACGAACTCAATAGCAATAGGCTCTGGAGTGTTTGCGAGTTGTGGGATTTTTAGTCTATAATAATCTTTAATTATTTGTGAATGTATGTGATAGTTTTTACAACTCTAAATTGATTTCATGTGCGCTCAGCACGTGTGTTCTGGTTTCTTCTTTGAGGCAACCCGGATACATATCCGCACAGTTCAGAAAACCACGACCTTATCGATACTGACGCCTCTACCAGTATACATGCCGCTGCCTTGGCCTAGGGTAGACCCGACTCGCGTGCCGAATTGCGTAGTGATATGGAAAAATAATTTAATTTGAACTCGGTATGTAAATAATTATGTGAAAAACAATTGAATATATAGTTGTACCCGTGTATTCTCAAAATCTTTCATATAGTTTATCGAGACCTTCATCTTTATGCCTTAGAGAGACCGGGCCCATAACAGATGGGACAAGTAGTATAGCATTCATCTCATAAGAATAAAGATAAACCCTTCGGTCTTTGCAGAGATTTGTTGCGTTGCACTACCACGCGTCGCGTGGCTTGGACCATAATACCCAATACCCCACAATTCGGCGGACACCTTACTCGTCTTTTATCCGACACATACTTTGTAGCGGACAAATTTGGGATAGGAAAATAAGCTCTATCTCTCTTGTATTCATACATGTTTCACATCTTAAGGATAGAAAAATTAATGACTAATCTGATTTATATTTAAGAAAATGGGTATGTTAAAAAAAAATGAAATAATCGTTTTCAGTCAAGTAGCAGCAGCAGTGGGACATCGGAATCAAGGGTATTATCGCGCGAAGGATTCAACGATCAGCGCTTAGGTCATTGTCCAGTTCAACGTCCAGGGCCAGCACTCGGGTGCAACCATTGTTGGAATACAATAGATGCACATGGTCGTATACTGAGAAGAAAGACGAAATACCATTGCCCCGAGTGTCAGATTAATTTGTGCATAGTACCATGTTTCCAAGAATTCCACGAACGGCCTCGGGAAATTTCAAGTCTAAAGCCTTTACCAAAAACTAGCTCCATTTAAAACCTGCAAAATGATAATCATTACCATTATTTATATTTATTTAATGGATATATAGATAATATGCTTAATAGTACATATAAATATTGGCTTCATGTAGAAATATAAATGTAAAAATTTACATTTTTTTAGTTACACTGCATTAGATCATTCTTTCAAGGCAAGGAGAATCCTCAACACCTACAGTTCCCTCAGGTAAGTTAAGCTCTGATAAGTTAAGGTTACCAGATAAATTAAGAAAATACTTCGAGATAAATTAAAGTCAACCCTTACCGAGCACATCTACCTGTTTAGTGGGGAGGTGAAATACTTCTTGCCGTTTACTACCGGCAATCGAATCTATTGCCTCTTCGAGAGTGAAAAAGACGTGGTGGTAACCTTGGTCCGAGACTAAATACGATACAATATGTAGTTTTTAGAGGATCAAGTAAAACTGAGCGTTGTGAATCGTTAACGCGAAATAAAGTTTATTTGTCGATGCCTACGGGTTGACAGTTTTATAATGAATAATTAATAAAATAAAGGACCTGGTTGTTAATAGCCAGAAAAATAAGTAATAATTGGTCGTCAAGTTAAAACATTTATAACATCTATACATTAGTAGTCACACTACCTATCCAGCATTATTACATTTAGGCTATACAATAGAACAGATTATTTCCAAACGCGTTGTGGAATGCGGATCCTCGGTCATCGAACCGGAGCAGAGTTCAGCGCAAACATCTGACGTCATCATGTCGGAATTCCCTCGCTGTCACAAACAGGGGGTTAGCGGCTAGCTGACCTCGCTTGGTGGCAAGGGGAAAGCGAGTGGTGCGTTAGCGGCAATCTGCAAAATTAAAGAAACCACGCTAAATAAAAAATTAACAAGAGAAATTTGCGAGAGGGGACGAGGCGGGGAGGAAGGTATAAAAGAGGTTGCAAGAGAGCAGAAGCTCTCTTCGATGAAAACCTCTACACGAAAACGGTCTAGCCTGATACAGTGAATTATTACAGCGAATTACTTCTAGAGAAGTGATAAAAGTTAAGATACAAGGGTGTGCGAGCGATCAAGTGAAGTGGTCGAATCGGCTCAAACAAATTAAGAAGTATAGTTCGAGCTAGCGAGATTCCTAGGATAATCCTAGGACTGTAATTTAAATAGGAAATAGACAGTAGAAAATTGAATATTAGATGATAAGTAGGAAATATCAGGCAGCGGCCTGGATACAGTAAGAGTCGACTGATGAAGACCCATCAGGGGATAATTAAGCATAAGAATTAAAGACTCAGAAGATAGTACGGAAACTAGAAAAGCCGTGGTCTTGACAAAGAAGACCATTTGTGAGACCACCCACCAGATGCAAGGGAGGTTGGAATAATTGCAGAAAGAACGATACCGCAGACCCTATAAAAATATAGAAATAGGTATTCGTAGCTGTTCAGTTTTCACGCCTACCAAGCACACTCAACTCATGCACACGCTACACTCACAATCATCTGACGCCTCGCGTCATATGGTATAACTCGCAGGTATGCTATATCGATTTATCGACCGCGCACTCAAGCATTGTTGTCCATCTGCTCACATCCTCGATCGAAGCTCACTCAAGCGGCCAACGCTGTTAGCGTGGCCCCATCGGCAAGACCACTCACAAGGCTCGCCTTCCATCGCTGACAGCGAATCACAAGCAAGCTGTGACGCACGTCCGTCTTCTTGATACTCTGCCTCGTGGTCGACGGATGTGGCCATTGTTCTCACTCGAGTCGCTCGCAGTACACGTTCCCGCGTAATTCAGTATTATAGTGTAGTACATTCTTGATCAAATCACCCGTGTGTAAATTCAGTGTCAGTGCGAATCACAGCAACTCAACAGGACTAGTGCAGCACTCACATAAACGTCAACGGCGTGGTTCGCTCGTTGGCAGCAGAGACGCCATTCTGCCTCGCACCGTTCATTGGCGTCAGGACACTCACCAGTCTGCCGTGTGGATTTACTAGAGCTCTACAATCAGACCACATCACCAGGATCAACCACACGGAATCAACAAGTCAACTCAGAGGCCTGAGAACCTACTCACCAACAGTACATCAACACGCAGGCCAGACAAATCACAGTATATATTTGTTATAATCACCAGGTATTTTTTATGCAATCACTGTTATATAATTTAAATAAACATTGAATTTATTATTGTTCGTTACTGAGTGCATTTAATTATTTATACTTGTCACCAGGATCCTTAATCTTACTATTCGCATCTGTCACTCGACATGCTACGTGTAAATGTATCGACTTGCTACCTGTCGACAGATTAAAAATAATTTCAAACTCAGACTCACACTCATTATCATACATTTTTTGGTCCTTCGAGCCGGATCTAATTTACTCATACTCATTACCATACAGCAGCGCACAGGAGAGCGAAAGTTTTGGAGAACACTTTGTCAGGAAGACAATTAGAAGAAGAGAGCGAGAGGCTCTATGCCAAAGAGGACGAAAGAAGACAAATTCAAAAGAATTTGTGGATACAGCCAGCAGAAAAAAGAAAACTAGGAAGCTAAGAAATAAAAACAACTTACCCAGCTTTGGAAATCCAATTGGAACCACTCAGGGCGTCAAGCCGTTCTGCGTAGTCCTAGAATTCCACATAATGAATGAATGAATAAATAAAATCACTTTTAAACATAATCAAGTGTGGACACATCACGGCACAAAATAGAGGTAACTCGCGACTCGTGGGTCCCATTACCACAAAAAGGGATGGAAACGAACAACGGTGACGGCGCAAGCACTTTCTGGACTAGATACACGCGAAAAAGGAAGTGGAAATCGACGATTTCCCACTGTTAACGAGATTGAGGTGACGCGGCGTGGATTCAGCGTACATCATAGCTGACAGGCGCGCCAGCAACAGGTTTCGAGGCATAGCGGACGACGCATCCAGCGGCCCGTAAGAATATTGAAAAAGATGGTAAGACCCTATTACGTGTGGTTTTCGAGTTCGCCATCGTTCTCGAAAGCGCGAGATCGGAAAGCCAGACTACCGAAGATAAAAAAGATCATGGAACCTTTGCCTAGGAAGTCGAAGGGGAAATCTATTGTACTCGTAAATGACGCCACAACGCCAACTTATGCCCACTTCAGAAGTCTAAACTAATTATTCTCGTGTTCGAGCCCGAATTCTTACCCTCAGAAGATAAAAATTGATGGTAACGAGTAAATACCGTTATAACATAAATGTTATTACACCATGAACAGAGTCTTAGTTTATAACACCAACACTTCTCCTTAAGCAAAAACCATGTTTTTTGCTTTTGGGTCCTGCCGACGAACCAGCATTCATTCCTTTGCTCAAGTGGTTTATACCAAATATGACAACAAATTATGCTTGGGCCCGACTAAACCTTTGATAAAAATGTCAGACATCATTTTACTTCAAGGAATGAAATCTGGGGTGATCCAACCATCTTCCAGGACTTCTATTACAAAGGATTCGAGAATAAGCCTAATGTTAGACGCTGGTTATTAGTGGACTGTAAATTTGTAATAAGCGGATGATGATACTTACCACAATAAAGTCTTCGATTTATTTAAACTAATAACAACGTGAGTGCGGAGATATAGCCGAGCACGATGAGAATGTCCAACGTGAGTTGATTATATTAATTGCTACTCGTAATGACTGCAATCACTGCCCTATTGTGTGTGGATGTACGTAAAGCACTAACCTCAACGTGTTGAGCCCGTGATACTGATGCATTTTTAAGTAGCACAAATAAAATAATAGCCTCTTACGTAACTTCAAATTCATTAATTCTTAATGAATGAGTGAAGCAATTAGAGTTGACAAAAATAATAAATGATTCGATTGTTAGAGATCTTTCTGAGATCGATATAACAGGGATCTAGGTGGCGCTAACTCTAACCGGGTTGCGAACTGCCAGAAATATTCCATCATAAAATTTGGTCAATAACATTATCGCTTAGATTTATCACTCTAAAGAAACATATGACCGCGTATAAAATGATTAATTAATTAATCTGCAAAAAAAGGTGTACTATTTGACATTAAAAATAGAGATCGTGAATTAATGTTGCTAGAGCCGCGGTGGCGTAATTG
Organism: Cylloceria caligata; assembly: GCA_963942595.1. NCBI lineage: Eukaryota > Metazoa > Arthropoda > Insecta > Hymenoptera > Ichneumonidae > Cylloceria > Cylloceria caligata. The sequence goes on along the minus strand of OZ012706.1, from coordinate 56,434,247 downwards.
GTAACGTACGAGGCTAGAATTCTGGAGTTCCCGGTTCGAACCCGGGCTGTGGCAATATTTTTTCACGATTTCTTTAGAAGTTAAAAATCGTCAGGTCTGGTTGCCTCATTAATTCTTAATGAATGAGTGAGGCAATCAGAGTTGACAAAAATAATTAATGATTCGATTGTTAGAGATCTTTCTGAGATTGATAACACAGGGATCTAGGTGGCACTGACTCTAACCAGGTTGCAAACTGCCAGAAATATTCCATGATAAAATTTGGTCAATAACATTGTCGCTTAGATTTATCACTCTAACGTAACTTCAAATGTCTGTTACGATGAACACAACCAAATGTAACTGAAATGTCTCAAGTGTTCAGATTACACCCACAAGAAATACTTTGTGAGACGACTGGATGGAGTTGCACACGAGGCGTTCTGTACTGAACGGCATTCGAAAAGCAAGAGAGACATTATGATTGAACCAGCTACTGATGCGGCGGTAAAAGCTACCGCTCCTTCGCGATGCGAGCGTAGCCCACAATCCCAGCTACAAGTATCCGGGAAGTGCTAGCGCTCGGTAGCGATGAGTGACAGCTGGCGAGCGAGTGCGAATTTCATAACGCAACGTTTTTAGCAAGTTTCTGTGTCCCTTGATTGTCGTTATACCAGGTGGACAAGTATGAAATGCAGATTTCAGACAACAAATGGCGCACGAATGCAGTTTGTGCTATGAAGATTTGACACTGCGCCATTTTGTTGTGTCATAAACAAGTGTCAGACGCGCACGAGTGATAAATTGGAAAAGTATGTGCATAGTGTTGTATTGTTGTGTTCAATATGTCAAAATTTATACCGAACAAAGAGCATTCCCGGACAGCATTATTTTTTTGTTTTCATTTGATGAAAACTGCTGCTGAATTATACCTATTACTTCGAGAAGCTTATGGTGAATATGATCCATCGCAAGATACATGTGAACGATGGTTTCGGCGTTTCAAAAGTGGTGATTTCGATGTTGCAGACAAGGAACGTGGAAAGCCGCTCCCCGAAAAAAATACGAAAATGTGGAATTGCAAGCATTGTTGGGCAAAGATGATTCGCAAACAGAAAAACAACTCACCGAGCAATTGGGCATTAGTCAACAAGCTGTTTTCAATCGGCTACGAGAGATGGGAAAGATTCAGAAGCCCGGTAGATGGGTACTACATGAGTTGAATGACAGGCAAATGGAAAAGTGCAAACACACATGTGACATTTTGCTCGATCGGTACAAAAGGAAGTCGTTTTTGCGCCGTATAGTTACAGGGGACGAAAAGTGAATTTATTTTGAGAATCTCAAGCGTAAAAAATCATGGGTAGATTCAGATAAACCATCCACATCGACCGCAAGACCGAATCGCTTTGGCAGAACGTCGATGCTCTGTGTTTGGTGGGACCAGAGGGGCGTGGTCTATTAGGAGCTGTTAAAACCTGATGAAACGGTTAATACTAAACGTTACCAACAACAATTGACCGATTTGAACTATTCGCTGCTTGAAAAAAGGCCAGAATATCGAAAGAGGCAACACAAAGTTATTTTTTTTCATGATAATACTCTATCACATACGTTAAAACCGGTTCGCGACACGTTGGAAGCACTCAGCTGGGAAGTTCTACCCCATGCGGCTTACTCACCAGACTTGGCTTCTTCCGATTACCACTTATTTGTATCGATGGGTCACGCACTTGCTAAGCAGCGCTGTGGTTCGTACGAAGATGTGAAAAAATGACTCGATGAATGGTTCGCAGCAAAAGGGAAAGATTTTTACTGGCGTGGTATTCACAAATTGCCCGAAAGATAGGAAAAATGTATAACAAGCGATGGAGCATACTTTGAATAAAACACCTTTTAGAAAAAAAATCCGCATTTCATACTTGTACACCTGGTATATTCGGATACCATTTTGATTTCCCAATCCAATTTCTTGAGGAATCTTTGTAGATAGGTTGTTTCATTCGCAACCTCTGCCAGCCCCATATACGCTGCTTCTGTACCTGACAGCGACACCATACGTTGTCTTTTGGCTTTCCAGGTGATCGCACCTTTTGTGAGTACGATAACATATCCAGTAGATGACCTTCGATCTTCTGAGCACCTTGTCCAATCAGCGTCCACGAAACCTTACAGTTGCTTAAATATTTTGTCATACTTCAAACCTAGCTTTAAAGTCCTACGAAGATACCAAACAATCCACTTGACAGCAGTCTAATGTTCCTTTCTATTCGAGTTGTTAAATTGTACTCAAATAGTTCACTGCCTAGGCTGCCAGGCCTTGTTCCTACAGCCAAGTACAACAAACTGCCTATGAGTTCTGTAAAAGGATCGACTTCGATCCCTTCAGTTGATGTTTCTTCACATTGATTGAACTTTATTCCTGGATTTAATAGTGTTGTACTGGCTTGTAGGATTTCATCTCAAACTTTTTAAAGATTTCTTCAATGTATCCACTCTGACGGGGTATTTGTGAAACCCATCACAAAGTCGGACCGAGCGGGGCTGACCACGATGCACCTACTCGTTCGGCCGAGAGTCTCCCCGAGGCAATCCAACAGGGAAAAAGTATAGCGTGCGAAACGACTAATATTCATTTCGTGTTTCTTTTGTTTTCTTTTTTGCTGATATAATCCTCCCAAGCAGGCGACGGCCCGAGCACGGAATTAACAGCATCGACAGGAAGGTCAGCTGCGGGAGTTCGAAGGATGCTACGATGGCAGCGAACGGAGCGATCTCGAGGCTCAGTCGTTGTCATGCAAACTAGCCGTAGCCCCGTCTATGACGTCAGCACTCTCGTCGAGAGAATTGAAGGATCGCCGAAGGGGTTCCATTCGTTGTGATTGTTAAATATTTATTTATTGTAAATTCGAGCGTGATCAGAGTTTTTGGGTGAGTTATGTGTGTGTGTTTGAATGATCGAAAGCAATTGTGTGTGGAAAAGCTGTGCGTGGAGGATTTTTGACCGTCTAATTATCCGGGCTATTTATTCTGTGTGAGTTATTCTGTTTTATTTATTCTATTTTTATTTGTTTCGTGTGATTTATTCCATTTTATTTATTCTATGCACTTTACTCGATTTTATTTATTCGGTTTGGTTTCGTTCACGTTATTTATCGTATCCTCTGTTGGTCTGTCGCATTTAGTTAATTATTTCTTCCAGTCATTAATTCGGTGCGATCATTAATTTCGTTTTCGTGTTGACTCTGTGTGAGTCGGCAATGATTTATTTGGCTTTATTTATCTTGTGTGATTAGCTGAGTTTGTTCGAACATTGTCGCCAATCCGAAATTTCTTGTTAAATATTGTGCGAAAAATAGAATTGAAGGGAATCTAGCACGTTACCATTTGTCGCTTTTCGACCGTGCTTCCGAGAGTGCCACGTAGGCTCTCGGCTAATCATTTTTTTCAATCTACTGCAATAAATTATTATTATATTTTCGATTCCCTAACTGCCGTGTCGAGATTTTGTTTCCGTGCGAACTACCACTGACTGACTCTTCCCCTCTACCAATTGCCAAGGCTGCAGCGAAGCCGAGCCGGCCCCGTGGATGCCGCGTGCGAATTAAATTTGTCTCGGAAAATAATTTATTTCTCGAGACTGGCTTTTGTGACCATCCGCGGGAGCTGGAGGCGGAGAAGGTGGAAAAAGTGGTTACACCACTTTGTGAGATGTTCTGAAATTCATCGCCTTGATGGAATTCCAGATATATATCCAGACAGTGCTTGACTCTTTCATATCATCTAAATCAAACCGGTCGTTAAAGCATTGCTTGATTTAGTGAGTCAACCGATTCAATTAAATACCACAAAAATATCGTCAACCTTAATTGCGACAATAAAAACAGCGCCTTTACGTTTTTTTATACAGACACATACATCCGCATTTAGTGGTTGCAATCCGAGAGTTCGTAATTCATTGCCCAGTTTCTTATACCATTGTCGCTCTCCGTAAGGACTGCACGACCTTGGTGCTGCTGAGAGAACTTATGTGTCTCAGAAACCTGACAAGCTAGGCTGACGGGGGGGGGGGGGGGGGGATCAACTGCCCCCTGATAGGATCACCCATGCCGGGCAGAATTGAAGATAGAGACCGTACAAACAAGCAGTCCATCAACGTGGGAAAGGTGGCGATCTGTTCGAGAACTCAGGTTGTTGGAGAGGTAGTGGACTGTAATATATACATGCAAAATTAAAGAGCGGTTCACAGATGTTAAAAAACTGTTGCATTTATTTGCCCCACCTGCCAAATGCATGGACGTTTAAAGTACAAAATAACACGCAAAATATATAAAAAAAAAAACAGAACGTCAATGCGCACAAAAAATAACAAATTGAATGGTGAGCAGTACTTTACCACCATACAATTTTATTAAACGGGGAGACAATTTAAGTCAAGCTGCCGCACGCAGGCCACGCGGTGATGTGGATGACAAGAGCACGACACGATAAGACAAGATGCTGAGGTACCAGATGAGCAGACTTTTCGAACAATCACAGTGATCGCTCGATCACAGTAAGCCAGATGTTCGCAACGTATCACTATTCTTTTGGCTGAGTAGCACAATGAGAACTTTGATGAGCACAATTGAAAAACACGCACGCTTCACGAGGTGACAACTGAGCTGTTCAAGAGCTTTATGTAAGATTGCTACTGTATGTTAATGAGTATGAGTACATTATATCCGGCTCGAAGGACCAAGATATATGTTAATGAATGTGAGTACATTATATCCGGCTCGAAGGACCAAAATGTATGTTAATGAATGTGAGTACATTATATCCGGCTCTAAGGATCAAAACATGAATGATAATTGAGTATGATAGTGAGTATGAGTAAATTATATCTAATCTATCGACAGGTAGCAAGTCGATACATTCGCACGTAGCATGTCGAGTGACAGATGCGAATATTAAGATTAAGGATCCTGGTGACAAGTATAAATAATTAAATGAACTCAGTAAATTAACAATAATAAAATCAATGTTTATTGAAATTATGTAACATTGGTTGCATGAAAAAATACCTGTTGATTATGATAAATATATTACTGTGATTGGTCTGGCCTGCGTGTTGATGTACTGTTGGTGAGTGGGTCTCAGGCCTCTGAGTTGCCTTGGTGATTCCGTGTGGTTGATCCTGGTGATAAGGTCTGATTGTAGAGCTCGAATAATGCCACACGGCAGGCTGATGAGAGTCCGGACGCCGATGATCGGTGCTAAGCAGAATGGCGTCTGTGCAGCCAACGAGCGAACCACGCCGTTGACGTTTATGTGAATGGTTCTATGGTTCTGGTGATCTGCTATGATTTTCACTAACACTGAGTTGAAACACGGGTGATTTGACCAAGAATGTACTACACTATAGAAATGAATGCGCACTAAAGTGATTAGAACGAGTGAATATCTCTGTGAGTTTTACGCGGGAACGTGTACTGCGAGCGACTCGAGTGAGAACAATGGCCACATCCGTCGACCACGCGGCAGAGTATCAAGAAGACGGACGTGCGTCACAGCTTGCTTGTGATTTGCTGTCAGCGATGGAAGGCGAGACTTATGAGTGGTCTTGACGATGGGGCCACGCTAACAGCGTTGGCCGCTTGAGTGAGATTCGATCGAGGATGTGAGCAGATGGACAATATGCATGAGTGCGCGGTCGATAAATCGATATAGCATACCTGCGAGCTATACCATATGACGCGAGGCGTCAGATGATTGTGACTGTAGCGTGTGCATGAGTTGAGTGTGTACGTGGTAAGCGTGAAAACTGAACATTCCGCCCGCCATCAGCAACGGTGTTGATGATTAAGTGTGATCTGTTCTTCATTCAGTTTGAGCTGGTAAGATGGCGAGCTTGGTGATTGGTCGAACGAGTGTTGTTGTTGCAGTTTTGAGTGACACTACCCTGGTCAGTCCATCCTTTCCTGGATGGAGTTGAGTGACTCTGGCGAGAGGCCATTTTGATGGTGGAGACCTCTCATCAGTGATCAGTACTAATGAACCGACCTTGATAATGTTCGATGGATGATGCCATTTCGATGTAGACAGTTGGCGCTGGAGATATTGAGTTGACCATTTGGACCAAAAATATTGAAGCCTTTGTTGTATTAGTTGCCATCGTGATAGTCTAGTAACGTTCAGATCTGTGAGTGATGGCTCTGGTATGGCTGTGAGCGGCTCTCCGATGAGAAAGTGAGCTGGTGTGAGTGCTGAAGTATCTTCAGGGTCTTCTGTGAGTGGTTCCAATGGTCGTGAGTTGAGCGTTGCTTCGATCTGGATGAGCAACGTGGTTAATTCCTCGAACGTGAGTGCGATGTCTCCTACTGTTCGGTTCAGATGATATTTTACTGATTTGACTGCTGCTTCCCATTTTCCTCCCATATGTGGAGCTGCTGGTGGGTTGAACTTCCACGTAGTTCCATCGCTGGTGAGTGAGCAATGCAGTGAGAGTGATTCTGTTGTACCTTGAGTGAAGAGTCTGGTGAGTATGGCATCTGCTCCTATGAAGTTTGTGCCGCAATCACTATAGAGAGTGTTGCAGATGCCTCTGCGTCCAGTGAACCGTCTGAATGCAGCAATGAATGAGTCAGTTGAGTAGTCACTCACGGCCTCCAGATGCAAGGCCGAGGTGACGAAGCACACGAAAATGCACAGCCATCCTTTATGTTGTTTGGCGCCTCTACCTTTCTAGGTTTTGATGGTCAGCGGACCAGCGTAGTCCACACCTGAGTAGAAGAATGGTCGTGCTGGGGTGACTCTCTTGGTTGGTAATTGACCCATGAGTTGTTGTGCTCTGACGCCACGTTGTCGAGCACATGTCATGCAGCTGAGTATATGCGACCGTACAGGAGCTCTACCACCAATAATCCAGTACGATTGCCTTGTGTAGTTCAGGGTGAGTTGAGTGCCTCCATGCATGGTTTTGTGATGTGCATCTGCTATGATGAGTGTGGTGAAGTGAGAATGTCGTGGGAGTATTGCTGGGTGAATTGCTTCAAGTTCCAGTTGTGAGTTGGTCAATCTTCCTCCAACCCGAATGATGCCTTGAGTGTCGATATAGGCAGTCAGGCGATTGAAGGGATGAGCTGTTGGTAGTTGAGCTATGGTGATCAATTTGAGCTCTGTTGAGAAATATGCTGCTTGAGTTGCTTTGATCCAAAATACTCTTGCTCTCTCAATATCTTGTGGCGAGAGAGGGTTAAAGAGCGTTGAGTTTGGCAATTTCTTGATGAGTTGACTTACTCGAAAGCATATTGCGGTTACTCTGAGTAGTCTAGTGAGAGAAGAGTGTCTGTATATCATCTCCCAATGATATACGGCTTGATTTGTTGCCACTGTGAGTGCGAGCCCCGGTCGCTCTTCCTGATGAGTCTGTGAGTCTTGTTGATAGTGTTGAGTTGGCCATGAACATTGATCGCCTGTGAGCCACTGTGGTCCTGTCCACCACAGGAGGTGCTTCTGGAGCTGGGAGATGCTGATGCCCCTTGAAGCACAATCGGCTGGATTGTCTTTGCCAGGAACAAATTTCCATACGCTGTTTGGAGTTAGTTCTTGAATTGCTGACACTCGGTTCCTGACAAAGTCCTTCCACCGTGATGGGTGTGAGTTAATCCAGGTGAGCGTTACTGAGGAATCAGTCCACAGGAACGTTTGAGTGTTGGTGAGTTCCAAGGTTGTTTGCACATACTTCATGAGCTTTGCTAAGATCAGTGCTGCTGTGAGCTCGAGTCGAGGGATGGAGAGTCGCTTGAGTGGTGTTACTTTTGATTTCGCGCAGATGAGGTAACCTTGGTTACTTCCCCTGGAGTTGTTGTTTTGATATAGATAGCAGCCGCCATTGCTATTTGAGATGCGTCGGAGAATCCGTGCAACTCCACAAGTGTTGAGCTTGTGAGTTGAATCCATCGTGGAATTGAGATTTCATCCACTTGAGTGAGCTCTTGTCTGAGCAACGTCCACTTGGTGTGTATCTGATCTGAAACTTGATCGTCCCAGCTAAGTTTCTCCAGCCATAATTCTTGTAATAATGATTTGGCCGTGATGATGAATGGTGAGAGAAACCCGAGTGGATCGTAGAGTTGTGCTGTTTCGGATAAGATGATTCTCTTTGTGAGCTTGGAACTTGAGCATGGAGGCTTTGCGTGGAACTTGAATACGTCTTCACGAGGTATCCATGACAGGCCAAGTAACTTGGTACTGCTATCTTCGAATGAGTGTGAGTTTGATGGTAAGTGGTGGTCGATATGCTCGATGAATTGCTCGGTGTTGCTGTGCCATTTTGCTAGAGGCAACCCGCCCGCCATGCAGAGCTGGGTGACTTGATTTGATATTTCGATGAGTGTGTCAAGCTGATTAGCTCCTCCAAATATGTCGTCAACATATCTGCCTTTCATGAGTGGTTCAATTGCGAGCGGGAAGCGATGACCTTCGTCTTCAACTAGTTGAAGCAATGATCTGATTGCTAAGAATGGTGCTGAGCGAGTGCCATACGTCACTGTTGTTAGGTGATATGGCACCATATTGAGTTGGTCACCTCGCCATATGATTCGTTGCAAATCCTAATCGTCCGGATGGACTTTGATTCGTCTGTACATCTTTGTGATGTCTGTTGAAAAGATGAGTTTGTGCTGTCGGATCCATATGAGCACGTCTGAGATGTCACGTTGACATTTTGCTCCAACATGCTAGATGTCGTTGAGTGATACTTGCGACATCGTTGGGCTGGATCCGTTGAAGACAACTCTCAACTTTGTTGTGATTCGATCTTCTTTCAGTACACCATGATGAGGAAGATAATATGGAGGATGAGCGTAAGTTTGTTCTGACAATCGATCTCCCGAGACCCTCAACCCTCCTGATGCTACAGCATCATGTGCCAAGGTCATCTCGGTTTCACAATAGTCATGAACAGATTCGCTCATTTGAGTTGACTGGTGGTAGGATGGTACACGTATCATGTGACCACACTCTTCATACTCTTTCATGAATGAGTTGTATAAATTGGTGTATGAATTATTTGTTGAGAGTTTCTTCATGAGTCGTTGTAGACATCGTTGAGCAGTGAGTTTTGAGTCTCCTAGACTCGATGGTGATGATTTGAGCGGGATTCGCACGATGTATCGTCCTTCTTCGTCTCGAGTGTGAGTCGTTTGAAAATGCTTTTCACACGCTTCTTCGTCTGGGGTGAGCTTGTGATCTGTTGTCGATGGTGTTTCTTCTTGAACCCAGAACTGCGTGAGAAGATCTTGAATTTCCTTGTTTGATGATTCTACTGCTATGTGGTATGAGTTGCTTGGTGTTGAATAATTCTCTGGGACTGGACCAAAAATAATCCACCCAAATATTGTTGATTGTGCAATCGGTAAGACGTCCGAGTGTTTCTTGATGCCAGGCTGGATGATTAGCCCGTATGAATCAGCCCCGATGATGATATCTACTGGCCGTGGTGTTAAGAAGTCAGGGTCTGCCAATTGCAGTGATGAAATGTGTGGCCACTCCTGTGGTTGTGTGTGTACTGATGGCAATGTACTCGTCAACTTATTGAGTATGTGAGCTGCGATGGTAACACCACGTGATGAATGAATTGATCGTAATGTTAATGTGGTGGTACCTCTTGTTTATGTTGATCTCGTGTTTCCAATGCCAATGACTGGAATTGATGAGTGTTAACGAGTAAGCCCATGATCCGATACAAGGTGTTCTGAGACGAAGGTTAGCTCTGATCCTGGATCAATGAGTAATCTGACTTGGTGAGTGCCGAAAGATGTGATGAGTAATGCTTGACACGTTGCTAGTAGAACTGCTGTTCTACCGTGTGAGTTGATGAATTGGCAAAATGGCACGTCAATTTCTCATTGACGTGAACTGGTGCTTGGATGAGCTGTGGCAGGTGTAGCTGAGGTGCTTGATTGATTTGACTTTGGTGTAGTTCTTGCGGTGGATGGCAAATGAATCATCGTGTGGTGTTTGGCACCGCACGTCTTGCAGTTGATGTTTGATTGGCACGAGTGGAGGTTGTGATGACCAAAGCAATTGAAACACAGTCGGTGTTCAGTCACAACTTTGTGGCGATCTGCAGGTTGTAGATCTCTGAATTTGGCGCAGCTCACTATGTAATGCGAACCACCACAGTGATCGCCTGGATACTGGTGTGTCCTCGGTTGAGTGGACGCATGGTGAGCCGGTCTTGCTGGCAGAAGTGTAGATTTTGTTGAGTGTTTTGAGATGTTGCTGGCTCTGTCAGCCGATTGATCAGGGTTGATTGGGATGACTTCTAAAGCTCTCGCTCTGGATTCGATGAATCCCATCAAATCTTCAAACGAGGTTGGCTGCTTGTGCGCACTCCTTCTGTATTCCCATGCTTCACGCATGGACGTATCAAGGCGTTGAGCAACTACGAAAATTAATACATAATTCCACGATTCTGTATCAACTCCGAGGACGCTGAGTGCGTTGATTATCTCTTTCGTTGAGCTAACTAATGTGTTGAGTGCGGCTGCAGATTTTGCCACTGGTCGAGTGTTGCTAAGGAGTTTCTCAACATAAGACAGGATGAGTCTTTCCTTGTTGTTGAATCTGTCCTTGATTATTTGCCACGATGAATTGAATGAATCAGTGTTGATCGGCACATTGAAGATCAGTTGAGCGGCTGATCCTTTGAGGCTGATCTTTAAATAGTGAAGTTTCTCTACGTCACTGATTTGTTCATTGTCGACCACCATTGAGGCAAACAAGTCTCTAAATGCCGGCCATGATGTAAAATCACCGTCAAATTCCGGCAACGTTATTTTCGGCAATGTTGATCTGTGCTGACTTGGTTGACTCTGTTGATCAGTTCTGTTTGATGTGGTCTCTTGAGTTTTTGCGATTGCCTTCTTTCGCAGGATGATTGTGAGTGCCTTGAAATAGCTGTCAAAGCCTGATTCGTACACCTTCTCTGTAACATACGGGTGAGTGAGAAAAGCACGTTTACATGTTTCTCCCATTTGATCATGCTCATTACAAAAACACTCCCAAGTGCGATTTAAAATCTCTAAATGGCCGTTGAGTTCTTCGAACACGCAGCCTGGTGAGTTTTGCAGGTGATCGTGTAGCTGATTGATCATTGCTATCCTCGCATGCTGTGATGCGACCTTATAATCCATGAGGTTAGCTTGATTGGTGCTTGGTTATGGCGATCTGGTGCGTGGTCTCTGTACCGTGGGTGGTACATTGAGTGTCTCGCTAACGACTGTTGCTTCATCGGTTGCTTCCACATCACCATCATGTGAGTCGCCTTCCTGCGAGGATTTACTTTGGTCTGACAGCGCTTTCTTATCGTCAGCCATGATTTGAACTGGTTGAGCCTGTTGATTAGTTTACAAAAAATGATTAGTGCACTTGGGTGAGTATTTTAGTATTATTGAGCATTGTCTTGTATCGATGCATGCTGAGTTGTGCAATCTGTAGTGTATTACATGTGTTGATTGGTGATTTATGTGAGTATCGAGGCATAAAATTTATATACTTGACCAGGATCCGGCTCGAAGGACCATAAAATGTATGTTAATGAGTATGAGTACATTATATCCGGCTCGAAGGACCAAGATATATGTTAATGAATGTGAGTACATCATATCCGGCTCGAAGGACCAAAATGTATGTTAATGAATGTGAGTACATTATATCCGGCTCTAAGGATCAAAACATGAATGATAATTGAGTATGATAGTGAGTATGAGTAAATTATATCTAATCTATCGACAGGTAGCAAGTCGATACATTCGCACGTAGCATGTCGAGTGACAGATGCGAATATTAAGATTAAGGATCCTGGTGACAAGTATAAATAATTAAATGAACTCAGTAAATTAACAATAATAAAATCAATGTTTATTGAAATTATGTAACATTGGTTGCATGAAAAAATACCTGTTGATTATGATAAATATATTACTGTGATTGGTCTGGCCTGCGTGTTGATGTACTGTTGGTGAGTGGGTCTCAGGCCTCTGAGTTGCCTTGGTGATTCCGTGTGGTTGATCCTGGTGATAAGGTCTGATTGTAGAGCTCGAATAATGCCACACGGCAGGCTGATGAGAGTCCGGACGCCGATGATCGGTGCTAAGCAGAATGGCGTCTGTGCAGCCAACGAGCGAACCACGCCGTTGACGTTTATGTGAATGGTTCTATGGTCCTGGTGATCTGCTATGATTTTCACTAACACTGAGTTGAAACACGGGTGATTTGACCAAGAATGTACTACACTATAGAAATGAATGCGCACTAAAGTGATTAGAACGAGTGAATATCTCTGTGAGTTTTACGCGGGAACGTGTACTGCGAGCGACTCGAGTGAGAACAATGGCCACATCCGTCGACCACGCGGCAGAGTATCAAGAAGACGGACGTGCGTCACAGCTTGCTTGTGATTTGCTGTCAGCGATGGAAGGCGAGACTTATGAGTGGTCTTGACGATGGGGCCACGCTAACAGCGTTGGCCGCTTGAGTGAGCTTCGATCGAGGATGTGAGCAGATGGACAATATGCATGAGTGCGCGGTCGATAAATCGATATAGCATACCTGCGAGCTATACCATATGACGCGAGGCGTCAGATGATTGTGACTGTAGCGTGTGCATGAGTTGAGTGTGTACGTGGTAAGCGTGAAAACTGAACAGCTACTTATTTGAACGAACCGTTTTCGATAACGCCGTCGAAGAGCGCGCGCGCGCGCGGAGCGAGCTGTTGCATGGCACGTTGATCCAGTGATTTTCATGCTCCCCTGAGGTGCTGCCGCTAAGCAGCAACGCGACCGGTTGCGCACGCTAGCGTCTGTAGTGCGCAGTCCAGCAACGCGCAGCAGAATGCTCGAACACTCTTAAAGACGACCCCATCGGGGTTCTGTCGGGGTGGACCCGTATTTCTCCAGATAATGGTAGGACTAACATGGACAACAGTTACAAAAAAAAATGCAACAGACGAGACAACTGGGAATGGAAGGAGACCAGACGATCAAAGCAAGCCTTCCGAGGAATCATGACGTTATCGGGCAAGAGGCTTTGGGGATTCCTGAGGTCCCTCTTAGCTTCTGTCGAGAGCCGGGAAATGATGCCGATTAACATTGGCGGTGCTGGAGGAAGCAACGTTGCCGAGCTTGTTGGGGATATCGACAAAGCCAAGAAAGATGAAGCCACAGCTATATCTAGAGCCTTAGCGGCAGCCGCATCCGCGACTGCAGCTCGGGCAGAGAAACCACCGGGCAATACGTGCAGTCGTGGGGAGGAGCGGAAAGGCGAAAGGAAGTACACTTCAACAGTGAGGAGGTAGGGGATAGGAAGTGATAGGGGGAGTCTAACGAGATACCGCTGAGCGCCTGCAAAGCCCGAGAACTGAAAACGGGGGGACCGGTGGAAGGTTTCTACGCAGTGGCGGCCAGCGACCTGCTTGAGCTGGCCATCGTGCATTCGGGGCTAAAGGCTGATATTACCAAACAGCAATCAGCGCTGATACAGGAGTATCTGATGAAGGTTTTGGACGAGATCCCCGTAGGGCAATTTACGCCACACTTCCAGAAGACCTACCTGTATAGAGGGGCCCTGAAGGTGGTTTGTGCAGACTCGGAGTCGTTGGCATGGCTCAGAGACTAGGTGAAAAACCTGCTCAAATAAGAGGGTGCAAGCCTCAGTGATGGAGGTGATGGAGGCGGACGCACTACCAAAATACGTTATGGTCATGACCATCCACAAGCGATATGAAGAAGTATCTGGCAATGGAATGCGCCTCATGTTGGCAATAGAGGACCGAGCCATATCGATGCTACAGGTTCAAGTGATGAAAACGTACCTGGGGATGGGCAGAGCTAGCTTTAGACTGCTGAATGTACAACCTGGTAAGATACAGGAAGTACATATAAATACGGAGGAGAGGACAGCCCGGGATGGTAAGTACTCTTCGGTCTGTACAGATAAACCTGCACAAAGCGTCTGTAGCAACAGTTGTGCTCGGCAGACGTATTATTGCAGAGTAAATTGATATCGCACCGACACATGAGACATGGGTATATCGCAGCAGCTTCAGAGGAGCTAATATCAGACAGGGACAGCTTTACTTTTGGACTTCTATTGACAGGCTCAGGCGTGCATATTCACCAGAGGATTAACCATCACCCTGCTGGTGGTGTTCAGCTGGAGAAATCTTGTGAATATTAAGCTTAAGGTCACTCTGGAAGGAAAGAAGAGAAAGATCGTAGTAGCATCGGCCTATATACCCTACGATTTTCCGGAATCACCACCATCAGAAGTAATCGCCGGACTTGTAGAGGGCTGCAGAAGTAAAGAACGAGAGCCCATCATGTGGTGTGATGCCAACTCCCACGACACAGTATGGGATAGCACGAACATCAATTTACGAGGTGAAGCTTGTAACGACAAATTTGTGCCTCAACGCACCACGTTACCTATAGCTGGCCCAAGCTATTTTTTCTTCCTTTAATTTACTCTTTCGAGATGGGCGCCAGGCGCTTACGCGCCGGAAGGAAAAATAACGAGATGTTCGGCCAGACTCAACCCAGGCTAGCTACAGCTGTTCGAGGCAGAGTGGGAGGTTCGGACTGTCAAGGTAGTCAAAGTCCATAAAATTCCTAAATAAAATGCGTCAAGAAAATGGAGTCAATAGACACAACTCAATAAATAAAAGAAGTCAAATGAAAAAATAAAGTCAATAAATAACCCCGAGCAAGCAATAAAATAAAGTCAATGAATAAAAATTAATAACATGACGTCAGGAGGTAAAATAAATAAATAACACCAACAACATAGCAGGTACAGGATTTACAAAGGCCACTCGGCAGATCGTTTATTTAATTACCAGGACTACTAGTCCTCCAACAAAAATAATGACCAAGAAAAATATAAATAAAATATCCCGTAAAATTAACTCTTTAACAATTCATAAACTTAATTATTCTATAATTCGCAATTCGGCTAGCGATACGGCCTACACCGAACTCATCCCACATACATCCAACAACTATAATTAAGGGACGTCGGAAGGTCACGTATGCGAAGCCTTTAATCATTTGAATCTCCCAACTATCACATTGCAGGCAGCAAAATCGGGAAAGTATCGTGAACCAAAATAACGATAAAGGAACCACGGTTATATCCAATAAAATAGGCAGACCTTCATTAAATAACCCACTTAAAAATAGCCCCGATATCAATCCCTAAATTATTCCAAATAAAGGATCACAAAAGTCAAAGCGAGATACATCTCGAGCCGTACCAATCCCTCGCGATCAAGTTCCAAATACGGGATGACGGCCGAGCACGCACTGTATGCATTCGCAGAAATAAAATAATGTCCAATATAATAAGAGAGATAAATAAAATAAAATAAGACGAATACAATAATATAAATCTATAAGTGTCAATTATTCCTGAAAGTCCGCGACAAGGCCTATGACATTCAAAACCCTCAAATACAATCCGACCACGGGATGATGTACCAACACGCGCGCGGCCTTACAGCAAAATGACTACAGAACAGTAACCAAAAAAAAGAACAACGAACGAGGTGACTTCTTCCCGGCTCTAACCGCCAAACGATCTCGATGTTACACTCTACTCGACGCAGTCTATCCCGATACGAATAGTACTCTGTGCGTGGTCTATCAGAATCGCAGGTACGACCAGGCTTTAATTTATCATTTATATAGATCAGCAATAGAAATTACGAAAGACCGTAGAGAATAAGAGAGCTCACCGGGACGATGCTGCAGCGATGTTCCTTGTCGATCCGGGAAAACTCAAAGTAGGACCGCAAGATTCTCTCCTCAATTTACTCCTCGTCGTTTCGGAGGATATACCCTGGTACCCACGATAGGTGGTGACCGATTTTAACGAAACCAATGGTAGAGTGGGACGATATAATATTCGCTATTACGTCCTGTTCGCTCAACGGTAACCGGGAAAAAGCCCTGGGGTCCTGCCGGCACGCGTGCCTGTGAACTATGATCCCCACTTAACCCGCCAAACTCGGTTAATTGGGGGAACCTGTGTCGCATGATGACCGCGACAAGCGCCTCAGCTGGACGATGTATAAATTAGCGACAGACAATACCAGCGTTGCGTAGTCCAGCAGATGACCCTCTGAGATATATAGATTTCCGTGGGTCGACGGCGGCTGAGGATAGAAAGCCGCGTATCATTTGGTCCGACGCGTGGGACAATGATATATCCCGACAGGGAAAGATGTGAAATATCGGTCCAGATAAAAGGCCGAATCCCGAAGCCTTCAGTTGTTGGATGTGTTGCTCTCCTCTTCTTCGTACTCTATCTCCGTCCCTCGGTCATATAAATCGCAATATATATATATATATAAAGAAGAAGAGAAAAGAAAAGTAATTAAATAAAGTACGCCAACTATTATCTACAGCCCTGCGAGATCGTGTTGGCAGCCGTCGTGCGAGGAGTATGCAGCGCTTGAATATTTTGCCACGTTACAAGCTTTATTGGAATACCCTGCCGGAACAGGCCTGCGGATTATCAACAGAGGTAAGAAACCGGCATTCTATATTTCTAACAGGGCAGAGGTTATTGACCTAATGTTAGTAACGCCGGGGTTAGAATAGAAAAAATAAAGGGTGTCTGATCAGCCGTCACAATTGCATTACAGGCAAATCACGTATACACTGAACGCAACGGTAATAATGAGCGAAAGAGACCCTAAAAATAATGCGATTCCCAAATAAGTACGGTAGCGAAGGGGAGATATAGCTCTCAGTAGTGATATTAGGAGACTGTCATACAATCCTACAAGACCAACTATACACCAAAATCGGCGTACATCCCGGTGAAACCATTGGCTGCAAAAACTGCTGGCGGCTACCAGGAAGTCATGGGATGTTGTGAGCGCGACCAGAAGTCCCTGTATCAGGGCGAACCATAAAAGAGACGAAAGAGCCTATAAGTATGCCATCAGAATTTCCAAGAAAGAATCGTAGTGGACGTACTGTCAGGAAATTGAGTGTTTCAGAAGCCGTGAGGATTCAACGCATGCTCAGGAAGGACCTGATGCCCGCGTGCAGCTCACTAAGGGCGCCGATGGATGGGTTAACTGATCCCTGGAGGGAGAAACTACAGGTCATGCTGGAGAAGCATTTTCCCAGCTATGCCCTGACCGACGACTGGACGGACGGGCCACATCCTCGGTGTAGATACGGGCATATGGACTAGACGACAGCTGCCGGGTTTGTCACCCCGGCCAGGGTTCGGTGAGCCATCATTGACTTCGAGCCGTACAAAGCGGCGAGCGTAGATTGGATATTGTGAGCGCTGCAGCAACAAGGACCCGGATCGACTACGATCAGAGAGGGGTGTATAGACATATCAGTATAACTTCTTTCCTACTTAAGACATTGGAGAGATCGCTCGAAAGGTATGTAAGGGACGGACTGATGAGGACACGACCCATATATCCACTGCAATTCGTCTATCAAGCGAATAAATCAGCGGAAACGGCATTACACATGCTAGTTTACAGACTGGAGGATGCAAGGAACCATTGCTGCATAGCAGTAGGACTGTTCCTGGACATCGAGGGGTCCTCAAATGGACCACGATGAAATCGATAAAACCTACCATCATTAGGTGGATTGAAAACAAGCTCTCTACTCGCCTGCTCACAGTCTCCAGGGGCGAAGGAACCGTAAGTGTTTCAATCGGCCACAGATGCCCGTAGGGGGAAGTGCTTCCGCCACTCCTACGTTTCATGGTGGTCGGTGAATCACTGGTTCGACTCGACAGAGCCAATATATATGCACAATGTTCATCGGATGAAATTGCAGTAGTAACACGGGCGAAAGATGCAAACACGACATCGTACCTGACGCAAATGGTACTTCATCTGGTGAGCAGGTGGTGCAGGGAGGTCGGGTTAAATGTCAACCCGGAGAAAACCAAAATTGTCCGCTTCACCCGCAAATAGAAATTTGAAGGGTGGAGGAACCCAATCTGTTAAGGGATGGCTATCGGACCAATGGATAAAGTGAAGCGTCTAAAAGTTATCTTATGCTGGGTACAGACTTGAGTACGAACGTGAATGAGTAATGCGAGGCCGTACGAGTCGACGAAACGCTGTCGGTCGATCAATAGTAATTCATGCTTAATTTGGACGTGATTGAAAGCGCATCAACACGTCGACGTTTCCCGCGAACAAAGCATGGAAAAAATAGGGAAAGTGCAGTAATGCAGTAAATTTGTATTATTATAATACAATAATTACAATGATTGAAGAATTTATTTCTGGATGTTAATTATAACTCCTAATTACTACAAGTAACTTTGCAATTTGAAACCGTACTGTACTAAAATTCACTGTACTGTATTCAAATATTTAATTGTACGAATTTCATTTAAACGGTACTACGTGCTTTTTATTTATGCAAATATTACTATTTCAATGTTTTTTTATTTCATTCTAAGTAATGCAATTATCAAATAATAATATGTCGTAATAATCTGTAGTGAGAATTTTACGAATGGAATCGTGACATTTTTTATATAATATGTAATTGACTAATAATTAGATCGTAATAACAATGAATTAATCACTACTTTCCGTATCTAAATGCAGCTTATCTACTTTTTGGTGGATTTTTTCTTCAAAATGGAATGGGTTGAAGAAACATGTATAAAGCTAATTAGCGAGTACAGAAATAAAGAAGTTTTGTGGATTCCTCAAAATCCTTCATATTATAATAAACTAAGAACAGAAGATGCATGGAAGAAAGTTTCTGAAAAAATTCTAAAGGGTATTAATGAAGTGAAAAAAAAGATTGAGAGTCTAAAAGGTTCTTATAGACGAGAGAAAACGCGAATGAAGAAAGTGTGGCAACAGGAAAGGTAAGGTAGTAAGGAGAGATTCGAAAACAATGAGAATAAGTTCGTAAAGTGTACGAAGGATTTCAAGACGATGTGAGATTTGCACATCCAAATGGTTTGCTCATGAATATCTAAATTTTTTGGATGATAAGAACGAGATTAGGAAGACTTTAAGCATAAGTATTTTAACCAGAAAAAATTCAAAAATTGGTTTAAGAAATATACATACACAATATTTAACGCTGTTATGCCGTAAGACGCGTATTTAGTGATAATACGATCGCAGGAATAATAGTTTAATAAAAGTTAATAATTTACGATCGTAGGCCGTAATATTATTATACGTATGCTAGTTTTACAGTTGAATTAATATTGTGATATTTAAACTCGAGTCTTTAACGGATACTAACCGATCTGTCTTGTATATTAGTTGAGACTTTCTTCCGTCCAGTCATTATTTACGTTTTGACCAAATTGATGAGTTACATTAAGCGGTCGTTGATCGCAACTTGCTTCGTGCATCAGCACATTCTTCCGCTCGTTGCGAGTGGCCCGCGAACGAGCCAAAAGAGAAATAATGTCAAAATTAATGAATGGAATTAATGGAGTAAAAAATAAATTATTATTATTGGAACTAATTTTGACATTAGTGGATTTACTTCGAAGTTTCGTGGCACAACAACCCTCTGTCACAAATGTGCGTCGTTCAAGATCCAATAAAAATGTTCCGCTCAAATATCTTGGAAATTCAGAGCGATTATTATTACAAAATCATCGTATATTCAATTCTAAAAATAATTGGAGCATGTAAAAGAAGTGCTGGGGAGTATGCATGAATTATTAAAGATTTTTTAGAAGCGTTTGAGAAAAAAAGGACAGCCGAACATAAACGACCCACCTCTCTGACGGAAGCAGTAAAAAAACTGTCTGACGGAGGTTTAAAACGATGCAAACACATTATGCACGTTATGAATACTTATCAAGCGTTATGATTTTCCTTTATCCAGATTAATTAATTAATCAATATGCGGTCATATGTTTCTTTAGAGTGATAAATCTTAAGCGACAATGTTATTGACCACATTTCTATGATGAAATATTTTTGGCAGTTCGCAACCCGGTTAGAGTCAGCGCTACCTGGATCCCTGTGTTATTGATCTCAGAAAGATCTCTAACAATCGAATCTTTAATTATTTGTCAGCTCTCATATTTTTTCACCATTTCTTTAGAATTTAAAAATCGTCAGGTCTGGTTGCCTCATTAATTCTTAATGAATGAGTGAGGCAATTAGAGCAGACAAATAATTAAAGATTCGATTGTTAGAGATCTTTCTGAGATCGATAACACAGGGATCCAGGCGGCGCTGACTCTAACTGGGTTGCGAACTGCCAAAAATATTCCATCATAGAAATTTGGTCAATAACATTGTCGCTTAAGATTTATCACTGTTATGATTTTCCTATAATACACTACCACAAGTATTAAAGTTCTGTAAACTCTTCTTGTATTTCTTGTACAATTAGTTTTGTTCTTCGAAATACATTTTGTAACAGTAAAAAAGATGTCATCCCTGCTGATAATTTCGACAGCATTCAGATGTCATTTCTACATTTTGATAAATATCTATAGGTGTTTCAACGTGGCAAAATTCGTACGCTGTGTCCTCCTCGCGCTACAACTTCCGGAAGGTCTCGCAGGGCTCTATAATAATATCGTCGGAGTTTATTTAATTTTTTTTTGTATTTCTATTTTTTTATTTGTACGACCGGGTGGACTGAGAGAGAGAAAGAGAATGAGAGCACGACACGCACCGATTGTCGGCTTCGGGATCCAATGACTCCCTCCAAGGAAAGAGGATACAGACATTTTACAACTCTCTCTGTCAGGATATAAAGCCGTCCCGCTCGACGTTTATCTACAACCAACATGCTACTATCTATCCTCGGCAATGATTTACTAGCAGTAACCAATCTATCCGATGGGGTTCATCTTCCGGACTGAGCTACTGTTGTTAATTTATGCGTTGTCCAGCTGAGACGCTAGTCACGGTCATCTAGCGACACCGATTCCCCCAATTAACTGAGTTTGGCTCGTTAGGAGGGGATCATAGTTCAAGGGCACGCGTGCTGGCAGGACCTGGGGGCTTTTTCCCGGTTACCGTCGAGGATGTAGGACGTAGCGCTCTCTCTCTCTCTCTCTCTCTCTCTCTCTCTCTCTCTCTCTCTCTCTCTGTGGTTGTCTTGTTCTATCGTTGGCGTAATTCAAAAAGAAAGGCGAGGAAGACGATCGCTGTCTATTCGAAACACAAAGTCATCTTGTCCAAAATCAATATTTGCCGCCGTACTATCCGGGCAGGAGGAGCCAGGCTTTCAACGATACTCGAGGTTTCCCGGATCTACAAATAACTTGGCTGCAGCATCGTCCCGCTGAGCTCTCTTTCTGTCCACGGTCTTTCGCCATCACTTTTATTGTTTGCTGACTGATAAGTCCACTCGAGCTTGGTCGTACCTGCGACTCTTGTATGCCACGCACAGAGTATAAATCGTATCGTCATAAATCGCATCGGATAGACTGTAAAATCGGGATCGTTTGGCGGCTAAAGCCGGGAAGAAGTCACTTCGTTCTTTTTGTTACTATTCTGTATTCGTTTTCTGTGAAATCGCGCGCGCGTTAGTACGTTATCCCGTGGTATGTTCGTGTGTGAGGGATTTGAACGTTATAGACCGAGTCGCGGATTTCCCGGAATAATTGACGCTTATTGATTTACATTATTTTATTGATTTTCTTTTATTTATTTTTCTTATTATATTGGACATTATTTTATTATTTTTGTTATGCAGTGCGCGTTCGGCCGTCGTCCCGTATTTTGTACGTTGTAGCGAGGGATTTGCACGGTTTGAAGCGTATCTTGGATTGTTAAATCGTCCGTTGCTTTTATCATCTTTCACATGACTAACGTCGAGATTATTGAGACTATATTGACGTAAGTTGTTTTGTTATCGGTTGCTATTTCACTTTATTGAATTGATACTTGGTAATTATTGTTTCGTTTATGAGGGATTCTCGGTTTGGCCGGCCTACGATTTTCAAATTGAGAGATTCGAACAAGTAGATGCTTCGCTTACGTGACGCTCCGGCGGCCCGTGATTATAGAGTTATTTTGTGTGTGTCAGATTAGTCTGGTATAGGCCGTATCGAGCTGAACTTCGAGCTGAACTTCGAGGCGACCTGTTATTCGACTTTGTATGATTTCGTTTTGTCCATTCCTGCAAATATTCGAAACTCGGGTCGAGTGCTGTTGCCAATAGAGGGTATGTAACGTATGAGAGTGAGAGTCGATGTGAATGCCGGGATAATTCGTAGTGCCGGATAATCAAGTTGATGAATTGTTAAAAAAGCCAGAAGTGATTTTACGTGATATTCTCTTTTACATCTCTTCGTTTGTTACCACATAAGTAATTACTTCAATTGAATAAACGATCGGCCCTAGTGGCATTTGTAAGTCCCGAATTTCAATTGTTGTTCGTGTTATTTATTGACTTACTTGTGGATTTTATTTATTGATTTATTTGTTGATTTACTTGTTGATTTTATTTATTGATTTTATTTATTGGTTTTATTTATTGACTTTATGGAATTGTAACCACCTTGACAGTCCGAACCACCCACTCTGCCTTGAACTATCGGCGAGTAAGCGCCTGGCGCTCAACTCGAAAGAGTAAAAATAAAGGGAGGAAAAATAGCTCAGGACAGCTGTAGGTAACGTGGTGCGTCGAGGTACAAACTTACGTTACAGTGTATATCTATAGATATTTCTTGAAGTTTTACTTCTACGTAAAAAATTATCTAGACTGATCACTGTCACCGCAATCAATTCCACTTTTTCTGGCTGTAACAGTATTGGTTTTCGTAAAACTCTGAATACTCTAATAACATATCATATTGTAACATGTTACATATCATATTGTAACGTGTTACAATATGTTATAGTCTACTACAACGTTCAATAATTTCAGAAAACTACGACAATATTACACTTATTCTTTGCAGAATGTACAAACACTATCCGACGAACAAGAAGAATCTGAAAACAAGATAAGAAATTCAAAGAAGGAAAAGAGATAGAAAAAAATCCAACCGTTGAAGAAGTACTCGATTTACAAATACCAGGCCAAGAAATATCGGATAAAGTAAATAATAAAGAGTTCAAGTCGCTGACGAAACGTCCAATAAAACGAGAAAGCGATGACGAGGACTCGAGAATCGCAAACGCAATATGTTACAATATGTTATAGTCTACTACAACGTTCAATAATTTCAGAAAACTACAACAATATTACACTTATTCTTTGCAGAATGTACAAACACTATCCGACGAACAAGAAGAATCTGAAAACAAGATAAGAAATTCAAAGAAGGAAAAGAGATAGAAAAAAATCCAACCGTTGAAGAAGTACTCGATTTACAAATACCAGGCCAAGAAATATCGGATAAAGTAAATAATAAAGAGTTCAAGTCGCTGACGAAACGTCCAATAAAACGAGAAAGCGATGACGAGGACTCGAGAATCGCAAACGCATTTGGGTATTCCGAACAAGCAATTTCAGCTACGAAGCAGAAAAGAAATCAATGCAGTATTCTTGGAGAATACATTGCACGTGCTCGTGCCGTTGCACAACATGGAATTAGTAACGTCCTACTCTAATTAGAAACGAATGCACATTAGCATGAGAAAACTCTACACGTACAATCTTCTCTTCCCATCCATTCTTCCCAAAGAAATTTTTATCAACACTTGCTCTACATAGCCAGATTGGAACACAATTTGGTCACGTCGACCAATTTTATGGAACACCAATTTGTACAAGTTATTCTGAATATCCCTCACATTCGTCTAATTTCCAACAGCAGAAGATTCGTCCACCTACTCCACGAACACTCGACACTGAAAGTTCTTGCCCGTCTACTCCAATAAATCAGCTTAATTTGCAGTATCCATCTCCCCCCAGAAAACGATTCGCCCTCTTCATACAATTATCTTTTGTGACGTAGTCACGAAATATTCTTTTTCGCGCTAACACTATTTGTCGAAAAAATGATTCCACAACCCAGCTGGAATGCGGATTCGAGCGGGCGCTAAACCAGGAAGCCTCCTCAAAAACATCTGACGTCATCACATCGGAATTCCCACGCTGTCACGAACAGCGGGTCAGCGGCCAGCTGACCTCGTTTGTTGGCGACGGGAAGGCGGGTGGTGCGGTGACGATAATCTGGAAAGTTAAAAATCACAGTTAAAATCACACAAATTTGAAATCTGAAAAGGAATATCAGAGAGAGGGGAATGAAAAGGGGAACGATTATAAAAGGCCGTGGAAGAGAGCAGGAAGCTCTCTCCGGTGAAAACCAGTTCCCGCAACAGATCTTGCCTGCTATGCGAAAGCAGCCTGATACGAAAATAATAAATCAAGTGCAGAGAAGCGATCGGAGTTAGGATAAAAGTAGGTGTGAATTGTAAAGTGAATTTCTCAAGTCAGTTCAAACCAATTAGGTAATAGAGTTTATGCTAGCGAATAATTAAAGAGAATTTAGGACTATAAATTAAGTTTTATTAATTAAGGAAATAGACTGGAAAATTAAGTAGTCGATAGATAATTAAATTGGATAATTAGAGATTAACTGTCCTAGTAGAATAGAGAAATAAGAATTAATCAGACTGGGTGTAGCGGTCGATGTGTAAAACCACCCACTAGATTAGAGGAGGTACATATTCAAAGCTTGTCAAGAGACACTGGAGCGTCTGACAGAAAAGAAAGAAAAGGAGATATATATCATTTAAGAATAATTATAGAAATAATTACGATACCTTATACCCCAAGAGGGAAAATAAGTATTAATATCGCACCAGGGAGCGATATTTCCAAGGTAAACTCTGAGCCGACGGTTCAAGAAAAATAGGGAGTGGAAAAAAATCTGGGGCACAAGGTCAAATCTGATCCAAGGGGAGGAAATTAGAGGATTGGGTGCCAGCAAAAAAACATAGGAACTGGAAAACAAATTATAAGAACTCTACATAGCATAACGTGCAGAAGCGATACAGCGATACAGGAACTCAAGGAAAAAGAGGCATAAAGAACTCACCTAAGTCAAAAATCCAATTGAAGGAATCCAGAGGCGAAGGGTATCGAACCACCTGGGTGTCGAAAAAGACAAATTAAAAATCACCATCCCGGGTACACCTAAACACATAAAAAGAACGTAATTTATCACTCAAAAGTCCCATGACCAAGAAAACACGCACATACGGTAACGAGGACGGCACGGACACCTTGGAATAAGAACACGTACAAAAAAACCACGTAGAAACACCAAATTTTACCATTTTTCCAAAAACGAGGTGACACGAACCTAGATCCAGCGTGCACGACAGCTGACAAGCGAGCCAGCAACAAGTCTCCAAGCGTAGCAGAAAGCGCGTTCAGGGGTCACATCTACTCAGCGGCCGAAAAAAGGCGTGTTTTTGTGATTTTTTTTTTTTAAATGGTTGCAGGTTTCGAACTTTTTTTTTTCACAGTAAGGGGAATATCTTTGAGTATGTTTCATAATTTTTTTATTGTGAAAAATTCCTAAATGTAAATGATATAGTGTATCCGTCCGGACCGCTGTTCAAAAAAGGCCTTCCGCGGTGACCACTGTGACTGCCCAACCAATCATCTGAAATAAAAAAACCAAATAAATTTAGTTTTTGTATATTATTATCTAGTCTTCAATCGAAGGATTTTTTTTTTCGATGCGTACTTTTTTTAATATCGAGGAAAAATGGAGTGATTTTTTTACCGAAATTTGAAGCATGTCTTTCGATCGGCGACCATTTTTTCAAAAATTAATATTTTATCAAATCCTTCGATTAGAGACTAGATAATACTATACAAAAACTAAATTTATTTGGTTTTTTTATTTCAGATGATTGGTTGAGCAGTTACAGTGGTCACCGCGAAAGGCCTTTTTTGAACAGCGGTCCAGACGGATACACTATATCATTTACATTTAGGAATTTTTTCCAATAAAAAAATTATGAAACATACTCAAAGATATTCCTCTTACTGTGAAAAAAAAGCTCGAAACCTGCAACCATTTTCCAAAAAAAAAATCACAAAAACACGCCTTTTTTCGGCCGCTGACTAGATGGGACCCCTTCAGCTTCCTGTGAGGATAACATATAAGACGGAGGCACCCGATTTCCGACAAGTTCTCGAGTTTGCCACCGATCGAGAGAGCGGCAGAGTGGAAGGTCCACCATCACGAGATATAAAGAAGATCGTGGAACTACTGCATGTATCAGAGATTAATTGTACTGATAAACGGCGCCACAAAGCCGAAAAACTTAATATTCTCACAGCCGTGTTAAATAAATCCTACTTTGACCTACTTTAGAAGTCTGAATTTATTATTATTGTGTTCGAGCCTGAATTCATCCCCCCAGAAAATAAAAAAAATTAATGTTGTCATGAAAATACCGTTACACTTTACTACTAAAAAAAATGTTTGCGACAACTATTAATATTTGTAACATTTTTACTTTCCTTCATATGATCCTTAAAACAATCAATTACCAGATGTACAAGTATAAAATGCGGATTTTTTTTCTAAAAAAACATGTTAAATTCGGAAGATGATAAAAAGTGCTTTATTCAAAGTACGCTCCTTCGCTTGTTATACATTTTTCCCATCTGTCGTGCAATTTGTGAATACCACGGCAGTAAAAATCATCCTCTTTTGCTGCGAACCATTCATCGAGCCATTTTTTCACATCTTCGTATGAACCAAAGCGCTGCTCAGCAAGTTCATGACCCATTGGAGCAAACAAGTGGTAATCGGAAGGAGCCAAGTCTGGTAAGTGAGCCGCATGGGGTAGAACTTCCTATCTGAGTGCTTCCAACGTGTCGCGAACCGGTTTTGCCGTATGTGATGGAGCATTATCATGAAGAAAAATGACTTTGTGTCGCCTCTTTCGATATTCTGCCTTTTTTCAAGCAGCGAACGTTTCAAATCGGTCAATTGTTGTTGGCAACGTTTAGTATTAACCGTTTCCCTAGGTTTTAACAGCTCATAATAGACCACGCCGCTTTGGTCCCACCAAACACAGAGCATCGTCTTTCTGCCAAACTGATTCGGCCCTGCGGTCGATATGGATGGTGCGCCTGGGTCTACCCATAATTTTTTACGCTTGGGATTCTCAAAATAAATCCACTTTTCATCCCCTGTAACTATACGATGCAAAAACGACTTATTTTTGTACCTAGCGAGCAAAATGTCACATGTGTTTTTGCGCCTTTCCATTTGCCTGTCGTACAACTCATGTGGTACCCATCTACCGGTCTTCTGAATCTTTCCCATCTCTCGTAGCCGATTGGAAACAGCTTGTTGACTAACGTCCAATTGCTCGGCAAGTTTTTTTGTGTTTGCGAATCATCTTCGTCCAACAATGCTTGCAATTCCACATCTTCGTATTTTTTGGCGGCTTTCCACGTTCCTTGTCTGCAACATCGAAGTCACCACTTATGAAACGCCGGAACTATCGTTTACACGTATCTTGCGATGGAGCATATTCACCATAAGCTTCTCGATGTAATCGGTATGATTCAGCAGCAGTTTTCTTCAAATTAAAACAAAAAACTAATGCTGTCCGCGAATGCTCTTTGTTCGGTATAAATTTCGATACATTGAACACAACAACACAACACTATGCACACACTTTTCCAATTTATCACTCGTGCGCGTCTGATACTTGTTGATGACACAACAAAATGGCGCGGTGTCAAATCTTTATAGCACAAACTGCATTCGTGTGCCATCTGTTGTCTGAAATCCGCATTTCATACTTGTACACCTGGTATTGCTCGGCAGACGCCGGGGAATATTTCCGATATCAATTGCGTAGATATTTTGAATCGATATTGATTGATGAATGTTGATTAAGTGTTGCAAGAAATCGTAAAGTTACAGCTAATGTCTCTTCAGGTGAGCGTGCTTTTCGAAGAACTGTATTTTTGAAAAATATTTTATCTTTGATGGCATTTAGAATAAAATTAAAATCACTGTGAGATATTCTTGTGAAGTTTTTAAGTTTACCACATTGTTCTTCAATTAAAAGATCACTTAATATCAAGGTTGTTAAGAAAACAGCTGGCATGCGGCGACTATGGTCGCTGCGTGGTAGTTCATCACTGCCACTGACTCGCTGCGCTCGGCAGCCGTGCGTGCAGCCGGGTGACAGTACCGCTCGGACACACTATTCATGCGAGCGGCGACGATCGCACTCTAGGTTGGCAGTAACGTCGCTTAACGAAGTTTTATTTTTTTATTAAATGTCGAGCCATCTTGCTATAATTCTCAAGTGTCTCCGAAAACGCCAAGAGTAGTAGCTAGCTACTCGTCTCTGACATTAAACCTGCATATCTTGGATCTTCTCATCAGCATTTTGTGCTCTACTGGACTCAATATCATCCGGTAAGGTGACGCATTGATAATCTTAGCGAATTTCTTCAGTGCGTGTACGGAAAAACTCAACAGGTGCATCATCATTTTGTCTCACTTCATGGCGTGCTTCGCTGCTCGGGCTCTTAACACGCTCTCTCAGGATAAGTAACTCATTAAGGCACTCGATTAATATTATTACATGTGCCACTCATTTAAATCCAGAATATACTGAGTTTTTGTCTTTATTTCATTTCTGTATTGAGTGAATATAGATTTTTCTGTCACTTACAGCTGCCTGCCTTTATTTCTCTACATGTCACGAGTCGCGTCTCATACTTTTCAAATATATTGCTGTATAATAATGAGTGTGAGTGAGTTGGAAATATTTGATAATGGTTCACATAAAATTATTAAAAACTCTAGAATGAAAACTAACTGATGCGGCAAAGCACTATAAGAGAGATTGACAAGTGCGTAGAGTGAGCGCCTAGTCAGCCTGAGTGACACACAATAAATGGCAATGAATATAGTGCTCTGTGCAGTGAACATGTATCGTTTGAGTATTTTTAATCTGTCGACGGGTAGCAGGTCGATGTATTCACACGTAGCATGTCGAGTGACAGATGCGAATAGTAAGATTAAGGATCCTGGTGACAAGTATAATTAATTGAATTCACTCAGTAATTAACAAGAATAATTCAACTTTTATTAAATTAATTGACGGTGATTGCATGAAAAATACCTGGTGAATACAAAATATGTAATTTGATTTGTCTGGCCTGTGTGATGATGTACTGACAGTGAGTGGGATCTCAGGCCGTTGAGCTGACTTGTTGATCCCGTGTGGATGATCCTGATGTTGTGGTCTGATTGTAGAGCTCTATTGAAGCCACACGGCAGGCTGGTGAGTGAGCGATAGCCAACGTGTGATGCAAGGCTGAATGGCGTCTCTGCTGCCAACGACGAACCACACCGTTGACGTTTATGTGAATGTTGCGATAGTTCTGTTGATTTGCAGTGATTTGCACTGACACTGAGTTGAGATGGGTGATTTGATCAAGAATGTAATACGCTACAATACTGAGTGCACACAAACGTGAGTGAAACTAATGAATATCTACGTGACTTTACGCGGGAACGTGTAGCGCGAACGACTCGAGTGCGAACAATGGCCACATCCGTCGACCACGAGGCAGAGTAGCAAGAGGGCGGACGTGCGTCACAGCTTGCTTGAGTTGTGATTCGCCGCCAGCGATGGAAAGTGAGCTTTGTGAGTGGTCTTGCCGCTGGGGCCACGCTAGCAGCGTTAGCCGCTTGAGTGAGCTTCGATCGAGGATGTGAGCTGATGGACAATGTGCTTGAGTGCGCTGGGTCGATAAATCGATATAGCATACCTGCAAGCTATATCATATGACGCGAGGCGTCAGACGATTGTGCGTGTAGCGTGTGCATGAGTTGAGTGTGTACTTGGTAGGTGCGAAAACTGAACAATTGCAGTTAACAACATCGAACAGCAGAGTTCATTCTCAAACAAAGGTCTTTATTTCTCCTATTCTTTTCAGATATAGCTGTAATAACCACCCACGTCTTTTATTTTTCACTTTTTCAGTTTTTTTCAATAATTTTTTGATTATTGAAAAAAATTTTGTGAATTATTTTTGTATGTTATGGTCAGAATAGACTAGAGCACTTCCGAACAGTTGCCCCGATTTGACTCGCACGTCCTCAAGCGAAGTTATCATTTTTCATCGCGAAACGTTCGGTACGGTCTCGACCTGTCTCATTCGCGTTCGGGGTTAAGTCTCTACTCGGCTTCAGATGCTCAGCTGAACTGGGGGGTGCATATGTACAAAATGCGACTAGGTTTGCGGATTCCTGTAGGCCACGTACTCTGCTTGTGGCGTGACTTGGGGCCTGACCCCCAAGATAATACACTGGACATATAAAGCAGTGATCAAACTGGCAGTACTATGGGGCCGTGGCATGGTGGAGCAGGACCGGGCTGAAGACGGCAAAGGAATTGCTTACACCCATCCAGAAACTAGCAAGCAAGGGCACTAGGCGTGCTATGACGACTGCTTCCATTATAGTGCTAGATACCCTGATAAACTGGCCGCCCCTCTACACGGTGATACAGAGCACAGCAGCAACGACAGCCTACAAGCTGATAAGGATGGCTTAATAGCAGGGAGAGCTAACACAAAACAGCAACATAAGTATTGTAGGGTGGCTTAAAGAGGCGAGACCTGCAGCGATTGTGAAGCAAGGCCCGTGGTCAGTTAGATATCGGTTTAGCAACACCTATAAAGTCGTAGACCCGGAACGAGCATGCTGGACGGATGAAACAGAACCGCTACAAGAGCAGGAACTGATTTGGTACACGTACGGCTCCAAAACCGAGGAAGGGTCCGGCGAGGGAGTGTACCTTGGCGGCACAAAAATGAAACATTCATCCCGCTGGGCAATTTTTATACAGTGTTTCAGGCAGAGATTATAGCTATACTAGTACGCGCTCTGGAGAACCGCTCTGCGGGGTATAGAGGCAAGAAAATTTGCATCTCTTCGGATAGTCAGGCCGCACTGAAGGCATTAGAGCGGTGTACGACCACTTACACCTGGTGAGGGACTGCAGAGAGGTACTTCTGGGACTAGCAGACCTCAACATGGTGACGCTTATATGAGTTTCAGAATACTAAGACATTGCCGGTAACGAGAGAGCAGACGACGAGCTGGCCTGGAAGGGGTCAGGAACCCCGCTTCTAGAACCGAAGCCGGCAGTTAGAATGGCAGGCTGTCAAGTAACATAACGGACATAGCCGGATGAATTAAAGTGCAATTACGAAATCTATTCAGGATAACGCCAGGAATGAGGTAAACGAAAGCGCTCATCGATAGTCTGAACAGGAAAGTCACGGACCAACTCATACCGTCGAGCACAGAAGACATAAGACTAGCGATGGGCATATTGATAGGATACTGCAATCTTAGGAAGCATATGCATACATTGGGCCGACTAGTCTAGTCTAGTCTAGACTAGTATGTGCAGGGTTTGTGAGGGGTACGAAGAAACGCCCATTCATGTGATATGTTACTGTCCGGCCCTAGCTGGGAAGAAACTGAGACACCTAGGAGCACCCATTTTGGAGCCTAGAATGTTTGCCGCTCTTCCTTCGATTCGACTGCTAGCCTTCGTGAGAGACAGCGGGTTATCTTAGGGGGTGCGGGTGAATGGAGAGGGGTAAACAATGGATCTATGGCCTAAATGCACGAGCAGCAATGCCCCCTTTAACTACTATTATTATTATACCACTGTTGACCAGCTTATTTCAAGTCGTAGAAGGTTTTCATCAAACAGACCTTATTTCTTATGATTTTTTCTTTGTCAACTGTTCCTTTCTCTAAATCTTTATTCGTAATCATTTGTGTAACATCTCTTCAAAAAAATCCTCTTCAATATCACAATTCAAGAAGCATACTAACTGGACGTCACCACTGCTAAGTCAAGCGACTGAACCGAATGTCTCCTAAAAATCAATGACAGGGCGTTGCGAATATCCTTTTGCCACCACTCGAGCTTTTATTCTCTCCAGGATTCCATGTGCATTGTATTTGTTTTTGAGTACTGTTCCGTACTTAATAACAATTCCGTTCTTTAGACGATCCACCAAATACCAGATGTGATTTTGTTTTAGAGCTGAAATGGTATCTTCGGCATCATTTCAACCCAACGCTTCCTACAACCACATCATTGCGATCTTGACGAATTCCGGGTGTCCTTGAAAAGCTGTTCCAACATCGTTCGCTGATACTGTATCCATCTACAGTTCCAGCGGAACAAGAATTCTGTTTCTTCTTTGGTCTGTCACGATTTTCTGTCATAATAATCTGTGGTCTCGCAGATAACCTTCTTCCTTCAGATCATTCTCCGTCGTCGTTGTCCATAGCAGTTTCTTCTTGAGTTTCTTCAAAACCGACGAAGTTTTACAACGAATGAATGATAAAATGAAAGACTTAGTTGTTATCAACCAGAGAAATAAGTAAAAGCTAGGCGTCAAGTAAACACATTTATAACACCTATAGAGAGATATTATTATAACATGAACAGTGTTTTAAGGCTTACAATACCAACACAATGTCCCAAATTTTTTTTTTCCTCACTCGGTGTGAAATCAGTTATATAAAGAGACTATCATTTTTGAAGATCAAAGACGATTCGAATCAAAAGGAAATTTTCCAAAAATGTTAACGCAATAATTCAAGAAAATTTACATATGTAGTGCGGAAACTTTCTAAAAGTGTAATGTGGTATTAAAATGTGATCAAATTTATCTTAGGACTATAAATGAATTTTGCAGCTTTTTCTAGATGCAGCGAATTGAGTAGACCGTGCTACCTAAAAATCGAGGAAATAATAATGAGTTGCAATTGCACATATAAACTCGTGCAACTTGATTTTAAAAAACCAATTGTGACGGGGTATTTTTGCAAGCCGGTCACGAAGTCAAACCGAGCGGGGCAGACCGATGTTGACCTCCTCGTTTAGCTAAGAGTTCTCCCCGAGACGATTCAACAGGACCATGAGATTAGTATTATGCCGGTACCGCGTAATTAGATTATTCGGTATTCGGTATAATATTAAAAAGTTATTATTTTTCGGGATCGTTTGCGGACAAGGAGATAGATCTCGAGTAAATTGTGTAAACGTGAATTTATATAAAATGGTAATATTTATTATAGACAACGGCAACTTTCCGTTTTCTATTCAAAGTCAATAAAAGAATGTACAATAATTCTGTTGTTTCGAGTAATGGACGAGGAACCAACCCGTTCTCTTTGAGTCTACTTTAAAAACTCATTTTCGTAAAGCAGTTGCCAACTGTGTTCGCGAAAATTCCTTTGTTAGCAATTTTTGCTTTAACCTATCGTCGATCGCCGAGTGAGTTGCCTCATGCTGCGTCGGCGTTCTTGACGTCGATCGTACGATCGGGCATTGAACTTTGTTTCCTGTGTTGAACGAATTCCGATGTTTCGTAAGCTATGTCAGCTATGGAATATTCCAGAAAACACCGTGAAATGGAATATTCCGCGGCACAACATTAGCGTACGCTCACGATAAAAATTAATTTCGTGTTTTTTTTTTGTTTTTTTTTCGTTCTGTTAAGAATACTCCCAGATCACCGTGTTTCGAGCATCGACGAGAAAGTCAGCCGTGGGAGCATGAAGGAAACTGTTTTATCGACGAGAGGAGATATCTCGAGTCTCCATAGTCGTCACACTAGAAGTCTGTAGCCCCAACTTTGACGTTAGCGGTCTCATAGAGAGGATCACGCCTGAGATCATCCTAGCATCATCTCATGGGGACCGGAAGATGAAATCATCCCTGGCGGCATTTGAATTGTCGCTGCGCTGCTCAGTCTCTTTCGTTTCGTTCGTTTCATGCTGCTGCTACGTATGGAGCATCGAGGCTATCGACAGATCTGTTACTAGCTCGGATCGCAAGTACCGTTACAATGCTTATAATCTTATTGGTCGCTACGATTTGGAGGGTGGGAGTTGGTCGGCTCAAACAACGTGAGCCAACGTATTAGTGAGGACTCTTGCGCCGTATTTTGTACAACGAAGACGTTTATACCGGGTCTGCTGCAGTGTCTGTCGGACGAGAATTATTTGACTCAGTTATTCCGTTTTATTTCGCCCGTGTGTTATTTTGTGTGTGTGTGTGTGTGTGTGTGTTTTCCATGACAAAATCCATTAATTTGACTTTATTGTTGATAAACTACTTTTAGCGTTACCCAGGAACAACGACGTGGACGTAGTAGTTTCTGTTCCCATCGCGGTGCTTGTTTTAGGTGAGTCCCCTTGCCTCTCACCATCGGGTTGCTTGTTTTACGTGAGTCCCCTTGCCTCTCACCATCGGGGTGGATCGAGCTTTATATCGCTGAATAGTTTTTTGAAAAATGAAACATTTCTTTTTTCTTTTTTCGATCCGATGTGTAATTTCTCGAGATATTCACAAAAATCAGGTTTCTTGCGATTACGGCGCCATCTATCACGAATCGAAAAAAAATGATTCAGATAAAAGTT
The DNA here is from genome assembly GCA_963942595.1 of Cylloceria caligata. Taxonomy (NCBI): domain Eukaryota; kingdom Metazoa; phylum Arthropoda; class Insecta; order Hymenoptera; family Ichneumonidae; genus Cylloceria; species Cylloceria caligata. The sequence continues at coordinate 56,399,806 of OZ012706.1, read as the reverse complement.
ACTTATTTTTTTATGGAGAATCCGAGTCTGCAATAAAAAATAGGGAATCCCATCTACGATTCCAAAGGTGGCCCCACCCCCACCCCAGGGGGTAGGGGTGAGGGGTGGACTTTGGTATCATTGGATGACGCCTTTCCAGGCGAACAAATTTTATTCAGAACTTTTTTTGATCCGATGCGTAGTTTTTGAAATATTTCAATGTCTTCAGATAAATCGGCCACCCGGTATATAAAATATATTCGGTCTGGGAAAAAGTTCGTGGCATTTTTCCCGATAGATGGCATCAATTGCAAATAAGTCAGAAAACGCAAATCGCAGCGACACCACTAAACGCTCGTTGGAAAGGTGACACTTTGAGCGTTACTTTTGTGTATAAACATCGAAATTGGTGCAGTAGTTGGAAAGTTGTTTGAAAATGGAGAACAGTAATGAAAAATTGCGCTATATTTTGCAATATTACTTCGACAAAGGGAAGAACGCTGCGCAGGCTTGTGAAAAAATTTGTGCTGTGTACGGTGAAGGTACTTTATCAAAATCTGCTGCGCGGAAATGGTTCGCTCGCTTTCGTTCTGGTAATTTTTATGTGAAAGATGAGTCACGCTCTAGTCGTCCAATCACTGAAAAAGCTGATAAAATTCTTGAAAAAGTCCAGCAAGATAAGTATATCAGCAGTGTCGATATTGGTATTGAACTAGGCATTGACCACAAAACTGTTTTGAACTATTTACACGAAGCTGGCTGCAAAAAGAAGCTCGATGTATGGGTTCCTCATGAGTTGAGCGCGATAAACATGATAGACCGAATTAACATCTGCGATGCGCTGCTGAAACGCAATGAAATCGAGCCATTTCTGAAACGTGTCATAACCGGTGATGAAAAATAAATCATGTACGATAATCGGAAGCGTCAAAGATCGTGGACAAAAGATGGTGAACCGTCACAAACGTTCGCGAAGCCAGGATTGACGGCGAAAAAGGTGATACTGTGTGTGTGTGGTGGGACTGGGAGGGAATCGTCCATCAAGAGCTACTTCCAGTTGGTCAGACGATTGATTCTGAACTCTACTGGGGACAACTAGAGAGATTATGCCAAGCAATTGAAAGAAAACGGCCCGAATTGATTAATAGGAAAGGTGTTGTCTTCCATCATGACAACGCCTGACCACACACTTCTTTGATGACCCGTCAAAAATTGCGAGAGCTTGGTTGGGAAGTTTTGGTGCATCCACCGTATGGTCCAGACATAGCACCATCTGACTATCACTTATTCCGATCTCTGCAGAACTTTCTCAATGGCATTAAGCTGCTTTCAAAAGAAGCCTGTGAAAACCACTTGATTCAGTTTTTCAACCAGAAACCACAGAAGTTTTTACCGATGGCATCATGGCTCTACCTGAAGAATGGCTAAACATTGTAGAAAATAATGGAGCATATTTGGTTTAAATAAATTCATTTTCACACTATGAGGAAACCAGTTGAATTTTACTAAAAAAAAAGCTACGAACTTTTTTCTAGACCCAATATTTGTATTGTAACGGTACTTCTCGTTAACATTACCCTGAAAGGGCTTTAGTTCGTACTCAAGCAGGGAGGAGAGTAATATAGGCTTCAATAGTAGGTAAAAGTAGGGTTTATTCAAGAAAACATGTTGGAAATGATGCGATACAAAAGTGAAAGAATAAATATAAAGTTCGATTGTATGACCCCGATCCCTTTTTCTGGTATTCTGGCTACCACGCGCCTTACAACTAAATATTCCGGGGCTCTTAAATGCCTCTATAATCGTGTATGCTGAGATGGAGAATTTAAAGAATATTTGATAATATGATTTGCTTTAAAATGAAATGATAAGTGTTGGTCGATAATTCTTTATACCAGCCGCGTTCACTAGGTAATATATTTGAGCATACGTACTGTCGGTAAGTGGCCGGCAGCTGCTTGTCGAACTTGGACTATCCTCGAATCTTTTACTCCGTCGCTCGATGTCCTCTCCCTACGTCACAGGACCATTAGTGGGAGTAGAGCTCCTGCCTGGTATCCTCGTGAAGGCCTACTTGCTCGCCTACCTGACCGCCGCTGCAGTTCGGCGTCAGCGAGATGCACTCGGAGTGCATGCGCAGATTTTTAACATCTCAGGGCCGCACCTCATTAAATTCAATAGTATCCTATATTTTTCCTGAGCTACTGACGGTAGCTAACGACGGCTCATTTGGGCTCCCTTCCTGGTAGCTGGACTTCTGCGTTGGCGGGATCTGTGAACAAAAGTGTTCCCCGAATGCCAAATTTCTGGTCTTTTTATACTAGAATCCCCTCTGTTCGCCCTATGCTTTTGATATCAGTTTCAGGTACTTTTAAAAATTCGTCATTGGTCTTTAATTCTCTACTGGTCTTAGATGGCGCTCTCTTATTTGTGCTTTTCCAACCGAATAACGGGACTTTGCCTCCGATGTGCCGGCCTACATGGTGTGAGTGTCACGCGGTAGCGGTGCTTCGTTGTGTGCACCGCGCATTGTTATACGACCAGTAGGTTACATTGACCCCGATCCGAAGTAAACCTTTGAACTGAGGATCTCTGCAATGTTGTGGTTCTCTATCCTCCTCTTGTTGTTGTTTTCTATCTTTTATACTTTTCTTATCTCCTATGTATTTCTGTGCTTGTCTTTCCTATACACTTTTCAATTCTGAATCTTTCCTTATTTTATTATTTTACCTATTCTTTACCATAATCTATTGTTGTTCATTCTTTTCTTTAATTTTATATCTATAATTTATTTTATCATTATCATCTCTTTCTCTTATATATTTTTTTTAGTAGCCTTAATTCTATTTCTTATCACTATTACGTTGCGGGTCCTATAATCAGAAAGAACTTAATTCTTTTTTTTTTTTTAATTAAATAGAATTTCTTTTTATTATTGTGTACACTTTTTTTTTTCTATTTCACAGTGATCTTAATTTCAAATATTCTTAACTTCAAATGTTTTAAATATCCCCATTCGATTCCGCCCAACTCATCACTTCTGATGCCGAGGATTCCTCAGCTTCTCCGTCGGTTTCCTGACTCTCGTAACCTAAGTCGTCTCCTTCGCCTCCATCCAAAATTGGGGGTCGAGAAGTAATCCGCCATCCGTCCCGTAGTCAGAACGAACCGGACTTTCCTCCCATATGCCTACCCTGTGGTGAATCAGCTCAACTCTTATTGCACAGATGGTCCCGTCTTCACTTTCCCTCCAGATTTCAGCCCACCGGGCCTGGGCATCAGTTTCCTTTGGGAGTATAGTGATATTCCATAGAACTGCCTCCAGAATTTGGCGGGTCACCTGGATGCCTTCGTCCGTCCAACCTCCTATTGGTGCCGCGATCTGGTTTAGGCCGATTGGTATGGCCTGGACTGAGATGTGCAGTACTTCTGGAGGTGGCGTGTAGCATTGGTGGATGGTTGTAGCTACGTCCACCCCCAGATCTCCCAATCAGACCATCCCGTCCCTCTTCTTCCTCAGTTGTCATTATATCCCGGAGAAATCAGCCTTCCTCCCGGTAGAGGGTTTGCCGCCCGATTTGGTCCTCCCCTGAAGTCAGTGGTCGTATTCCCTGCATTTCCAATGGAAGTTCTCCAACGTAATTTAGAAAATTTTCCCGTGTTCCCTCTGGATCCTCTTTACAGATGTAAATTCTTCGTGGGTCGGCAATACTTAGGAATGTGATATTATAGTGCACCCCTCCCAAATTCTCTACTGGATAATTACGGTATGTCATGTTACTCTAGTGCTTTCGCTTCGGTGTTTGATTTGAGACTGGCGTTCGTTTGCCAAGACGTCAGAGAGAGCCGTTCAAAACGTCCTCTATAGATTCAACTGTCGACCCGGACACCAACTTTTTATGTTGTCGTCAGTTAGAATGATGAATCCGTCTTGATCGACTGGGTATATTACATCCCAACGTTTGATTTGGTTGATTTTGGTACGATGCTGGTCTAGGATCGATTTCCAACGTTTAATATTATTCGCTCTCCCTCTTATTCTCCACAGCTCCCAGCCTGTTGAGTTGATTGTGGACGTCTTCATGATGGATTATCCTTCGGGATCTTTGTGCTCTGACGCTTTTAAGTGGTAGACTGATTCAAACCCCATGCAGATACCTGTACATCGCCTAGTTTTTCTCCCCTTTTTTTTAAAAGCCCCCCTTCGTTTTTATTCCGACTCGACATTTTTGTAAGTTCCGTTGGATCTTCCTTATCGATTTTGGGTGTGTGATCGATGGTGTCGTCCGAGGGCCTCTCAGTTGAATGTTGTTATCATTTAAGAATTCTGCCTTTGCTTATCTTTGGCTGTATTACTCGGTCCTCTGAGAATACCACGCCCGACTTTCCATTTGGATTGTTATTTCTCTCTATAGAGGCCTTTTCTATGCTCCCGTGGACGGATTCTTGTTCGTGGTACTGAGTAGCACTCTTTAATTTCCTATGGCTATTTCTTTTTATATTAATTCTTACCCTCTATCACCTTATTCTTATTATTATCTTTGTTGCCCTGTACTCCTATCATTATTACTATTATTATAATTATCCTTAAGATTTTTCGTGATTGTTATTATTCTTATTAATATTCTTATGATTAACATTTTTTATTTTTTTATTATTATTTTTTTTAATTATTCCGTTTACCTTTTGTAAACCCATTCACTCCTCGTCCACCCTCTCCTGTTGTTCCTTGGTTCCTTCCTCTCCTCGGTAGACCTGGTATTTCGTGAGGAGGCTTGCGTGGAATTTCCCACGTATCTTTTTCGTGACCGGATCCATGAGCTGGTATGTCGCCAGTCCCACGCATTTTCGGATTGTATATTGGCCTTCCCGCAGAGGCAGCAATTTTGACGTGATCTGATTAGCCGGATCAGAGACGTTGAGCCCTTTGACTAACACCAAATCTCCTTCCTCGAAAGTAGTTGACTTGTGTGGTATTAAACCATTCTGCCCTCCTCGCCCCCTTTTTTATAATTCTTTCCCAGGCACTCTCTATTTTTGCCTCGTTCGCTAGCGGATCGTCCTCTTCACTGGTTGGTATACCCAACCATTTATTCCACATCCGGATTGGCTTTTTTTCGCTGCAATTCTACCGGGGTGAATTCCGTGGTTTCGTGATGGGATTCGTTGGTGTCTTGCACCAATTGCACCCATTTATACCAACCAGCGTAATTATCTTTTAGGAATGTCCGGAAAAATCGCCCCAGTTCGCGATTCACTCGTTCAACGTTTCAATGTTTCCTTGAGGATGGCGTATGGAGATAAATGCTGCCTTAATATCTTCATCCTCTAAATTTTTTAGCCAATTCTTTGCGCGCGCGCACACACACACGCACACGCACACGCACACGCACACGCACACGCAAACACGCACACGCAAACACAAACACACACACAAAGAGAGAGGGAGGGAGAGAGAGAGAGAGAGGGAGAGAGAGAGAGAGAGAGAGAGAGAGAGAGAGAGAGAGAGAGAGAGAGAGAGAGAGAGAGAGAGAGAGAGAGAGAGAGAGAGAGAGAGAGAGAGAGAGAGAGAGAGAGAGAGAGAGAGAGAGAGAGAGAGAGAGAGAGAGAGAGAGAGAGAGAGACACACACACACAATATTTACATTGATATTTATAATACAATTTATACATGTGCTTATCTATATATATAAAAATGAATGTTTGTATGTTTGTCTTTTTACAAAGCTACACACGTTGACCGATTTCAACCCAAACTTTATACCAATATTGTTGAAGACCAAAGGAAGGTCACTGGATATATCTCACCCCTGAAAACCACCCCCTTATTCCCTAAAAAAAGTCTAAACAAAATCCACACGCCTTCACCGATTACAACCAAACCAAGCACAAATATTGTTAAGAGCCTAAGGAAGGTCACTGGATATATCTCACCCCTAAACCTCACCCTCTTCACCCCCTAAAAAATCTTATCTATATATATAAAAAGAAAAGTCCTGACTCACTGACTCACTGACTCATCAACGCCCAGCCCAAACCCCTGGGCCTAGAAACTTGAAATTCTAGGGATATATTCCCTTCATGTCGTAGACGCTCACTAAGAAGGGAATTTTAGAAATTCCACCCCTAATGGGGTGTAAAAGGGTTAAATATGTTTTTACGTAATTCTCAATATCTCTTAGGCACGATGAGATATCGCCTTGGTTCCGACTTGCAAATGTTACTCATACAAATGTTTAAAAACCAATTTCAGGACTTTTTAAAATTCCACCCCTAATGGGGTGTAAAAGGGTTAAATATGTTTTTACGTATTTCTCCTATATAGTATACTAGCTGATTTACCCGGCGTTGCCCGAGTGCCACATCATACGGAGAATAACAGCTAAATTGGATTTAAAAAATGTTATTAAAAGCCACATTATTTTTAGTGGTATGATAAAGCGTATATTTTCAGGGTGGTTTTAAGGTGTGAGATATATCGAGTGACCTTGCTTAGGTCTTATCTATTTGTTTGTGTACCCGGGCAACGCCGGGTAAATCAGCTAGTATACTATAAAAATATGTACAATAGAAAAAGTTTTCAAATTGTTTTTATTAAAGAATAAGAATTTACACGGCCTCGATGCTCTACGGTTCCTTTAATTTTTATAACCAAAAAATTTTTTTTATACATGGTTTGGGTGATAACATTGTGAACGGGTGTTCTATTTATTGCCGAAAATTGTAATTGTAGTGAACCCTTATTAACGATTAGTAATTCGGATTTTATAAGATCGCTAATTGATGTGAAATTTATTACTTTCGAATTTGTATAATTTAAACTCAAACCCTTCACTTTGCATACACTGTCTACGATTGTTTCAGGGTCCTCGGTAGTGGTGACCGTATAACCATAGAATTTCGGGGCCCCGGAGACGAACGAATTTATATAAGCATTAGAACCCAACGGGAGCAATTCGTTGGTCATGTCTCCAAGCAGATCGCCTACCGAGGGCTGCCAATCATTACCCGTACTCACGTAAATAACCGAATCGGTGTCGTAATACAAAACACGTCTATCTAAACGCTCGAGGTAACTATATAGTTTGAAACGTGCTAAAGCCGTCGTAAACGCCGCGATTACAACGCTAGTTAATGGACTAGGAACCACAGTCTCATCACGGGATACGCAATTAAGATATAGCAGGTTATCGTTGACCGGTAGCAGACGTTTAATTTCTTTATCATTGTCTTACAAATACAACAATAGCTTCTCGCGAGTTTCCACAATTTCCGTACGCGCTAAGTGATCCCGCCGACCGAACTTACCCCAGAAAGAATTTAAACAAAACTTAGCGACTCGTGTGCGACAACTTAGGTGCTCGGGCCACCCGCTAGCCCCCTGTTTAATTAAAAAAAATGTATTTACATATTCTACAAACAGGCCACCCTCACGTGTATCAGCGTTATAAATTGTCGTATCGTACGCCCAAATAATAGAAATTTTTTATATTTTATAACCGCAGTCTATTGTTTTCCGCACCTCATCCGTCACCCAGGTACCTGTGAAAGCTCTACCCTCGGGATTTTCATGAATGCACGAGTCCTGAGTCACGTTCTCTGCGCATTTACGACATAAGGCGAACAACAGTTTCCCGTGCATTCGAACAGGTAGAACAGGGTAAAAGAGTCGGCGTGGCGGCAATACAGTGCACTCAATTAAACCATTTACAGTGACGCCTATAGCATCGTACGAACACCCTAGCAAAGCCTCGCTCTCGGCACCGAGGTATATTTTAGGGTGCCCCACCGGGTAGCGGCCTGTCTTACATATATACGGGTACAACGAGCAAATGTCGATGTACGAAATCTTCTCTCCCAGCGCAACATCGTAGGACGTGACTATATTACCCGTACGACCGCCATAGAACGCCGCACGAGGGTTCAGTCTCTCTGCGACACGTCGCGGATGGTTATTTAAAAATTCGTTGATACGTGGTTCGTCTTTACGACGGTACACGAGTAAGCAAGCCGATGCTATTGTTACGCCTTCAGTAAACGGACATACATTACCTACAGATAAAAATATTTGACGAAATTCATAGCAAGCTCGACGGACTATATCAACATCCATCTTACAGTACTTAACAATCTCGTTTTCAAAGTTAAATATCGCGTCTTTATTAAGCACTAACGCATACCAAGCGTAAAATTCTAACCGGTCCCGCTCACTCATTGTATCAGGCGAGTAATACTTTGCTGCGGGGAGAACACCGTTATAATCACGTGCATCTTCTGTATTGAAGAGATGCGGGAAGTAGCCCTTGACCATTTCATCGTTAAACCCGAAAGTCTTGGGTAGTGCACTAAGTCGCATATGAAAATAATGAATACTGTCGATAAAACTAGTACGGCCCACCCTCATCGATATAATTGAATTACCTGTTAGTACTATACTTGGGGTGGAAATATCCGTGCAACTTTCTACGATATTCCGTAATATAAATTGAACATCGAATGCCTTGGAATTGTGTGCAATGCATACTATATTACGAAATTTCGTAGAAGGTTGCACAGCCAGATTTATAAACTCTGTAACAGGATTTTTATTAAAAACAAACTCGTGCGCACCACTCCACTCGCAAATGTTTAACGGCTGCTGTTCTCCCGCAGATAAGCAAATTTTGCACAACTGTTGTGCGACACAATGAGTGACAATGTGCTCGTGGGCATCACCCGTTGTAATTGTACTGTGTTCAAAAAGTGAGGTGAATTTTGTTTTAAAATAAAATTTTTTTATTTATTCTTCCAAATCGATTTCGTCCCCCTCAAAATAATCCCCCCTAGCTACAATACACTTATGCCAACGTTTTTTCCAATCTTTGAAGCATGCTAAAAAGTCGTCCTCAGGTATAGCCTTCAATGCGCGTAGCGATTCACGTTTGATCTCTTCAATCGACTCAAACGATTTCCCCGGAGTGGTCTCTTGAGCTTTGGGAACGGCCAGAAGTCACACGGTGCTAAATCAGGCGAATACGGTGGTTGTGAAGCGACATGAGTGGAGTTTTTGGCGAAAAACTCACGAAGAACCAAACGTGAGTTTTGGCACCAAACGCGATTTGACTCTTCTGAGGCACAAATGATGCTTCAAAATTGCTTGCACTGATCCAATTGATATTACAAGCATGTCGGCAAGGTCTCGAATTGTTCATCGACGATTTTCGAGCACCAATTCCTTGACTTTCTTGATGTGTTGCTCATCAATTGATGTCGATGGTCGTCCAGAGCGTTCCAAATCATCAACACGTTCTCTGCCTTCTTTGAAGTCTTTGTACCGCTTGTAAACATTTTTCTGTGACATAGTCTCGTCACCGAAGGCCTTTTGTAACATTCGATACGTTTCAGCGGCGGAAATTTCATTCCGCAAGCAAAATTTAATAGCACTTCTTTGCTCAACAAAATTCGACATAGTAAAAATCGCCAAATTCACTTTTCTTTGTTAACAAAACCAAACGTAAACTAAAAACTAATCATGATATTGACATGCAATTTGTCACAGATGTCACTAACAGTTCTACCAACTTGAAAAAAAATTCATTTGTCCGATTCGGTTAACGCGGGAAGTTTCAATTAAAAATTCACCTTACTTTTTGAACACAGTAGTATACATTATCTTGACGCGTTTCAAAATCATAAAATATAAAAAGCGTTTCAGAGTGTTTTGCAACGGTGGTGGGTTCACGTTTTTCTTTGCGCTGTTTGACTATTTGCATATAGCATCGCTCGTTGAACCCGTGCGAACGACGGCACAACCGGCAAAAACCAACACTGCATTTGTGTACATTGTGATCTCTGTAAATGAGTTTTTCACAAGTATAACAAATACGGTATAACTCACAAATAGACTTTCGTACATCTTTCATGACTTTGGTACGTCTTTCGAGAGGTTTTAGATGGTTAGCGAAACACACAGCACCGAAGAACGAGCGACCACAATCGTCGCACGAGCGCTCATTGTTTACCGGTCCTGTAGACGTTACTGCTTGCGCAGTAACCGCTACAGAGCCAGGTACGAGCTCTTTGTCGACTGTTAGGACAACCTCCGTAACGCAGGGTGGTACACAAAAGCACCAGGGACACTTGCTTGTGCATGGATGCTTCGACACACGACGGTAAGATTTATTTCACCTTTGTTATTTTATTATACGCGGTCATATGTTTCTTAAGAGTGATAAATCTAAGCGACAATGATTTGACCAAATTTTTGATGGAAAATTTCTGGCAGTTCGCAACCCGGTTAGAGTCAGCGCCACCTAAGATCCCTGTGTTATCGATCTCAGAAAGATCTTTAACAAGCGAATCATTAATTATTTTTGTCAACTCTGATTGCCTCACTCATTCATTAAGAATTAATGAGGCAACCAGAACTGACGATTTTTTACTTTTTAAAGAAATCGTGAAAAAATATTGCCACAGCCCGGGTTCGAACCGGGAACTCCAGAATTCTAGCCTGGTACGTTACCAATTACGCCACCGCGGCCCTAGCAACATCAATTCACGATCTCTATTTTAATGTCAATTAATACACCTTTGTTATTTTATTATACGCGGTCATATGTTTCTTAAGAGTGATGAATCTAAGCGACAATGATTTGACCAAATTTTTGATGGAAAATTTTTGGCAAAAATTTTTGGCGAAAATTTGGTCAAATCATTTTTGCCAAAAATTTTCCATCAAAAATTTGGTCAAATCATTGTCGCTTAGATTTATCACTCTTAAGAAACATATGACCGCGTATAATAAAATAACAAAGGTGTATTAATTGACATTAAAATAGAGATCGTGAATTGGTGTTGCTAGAGCCGCGGTGGCGTAATTGGTAACGTACCAGGCTAGAATTCTGGAGTTCCCGGTTCGAACCCGGGCTGTGGCAATATTTTTTCACGATTTCTTTAAAAAGTAAAAAATCGTCAGTTCTGGTTGCCTCATTAATTCTTAATGAATGAGTGAGGCAATCAGAGTTGACAAAAATAATTAATGATTCGATTGTTGAAGATCTTTCTGAGATCGATAACACAGGGATCTTAGGTGGCGCTGACTCTAACCGGGTTGCGAACTGCCAGAAATTTTCCATCAAAAATTTGGTCAAATCATTGTCGCTTAGATTTATCACTCTTAAGAAACATATGACCGCGTATAATAAAATAACAAAGGTGTATTAATTGACATTAAAATAGAGATCGTGAATTGGTGTTGCTAGAGCCGCGGTGGCGTAATTGGTAACGTACCAGGCTAGAATTCTGGAGTTCCCGGTTCGAACCCGGGCTGTGGCAATATTTTTTCACGATTTCTTTAAAAAGTAAAAAATCGTCAGTTCTGGTTGCCTCATTAATTCTTAATGAATGAGTGAGGCAATCAGAGTTGACAAAAATAATTAATGATTCGATTGTTAAAGATCTTTCTGAGATCGATAACACAGGGATCTTAGGTGGCGCTGACTCTAACCGGGTTGCGAACTGCCAGAAATTTTCCATCAAAAATTTGGTCAAATCATTGTCGCTTAGATTTATCACTCTTAAGAAACATATGACCGCGTATAATAAAATAACAAAGGTGTATTAATTGACATTAAAATAGAGATCGTGAATTGGTGTTGCTAGAGCCGCGGTGGCGTAATTGGTAACGTACCAGGCTAGAATTCTGGAGTTCCCGGTTCGAACCCGGGCTGTGGCAATATTTTTTCACGATTTCTTTAAAAAGTAAAAAATCGTCAGTTCTGGTTGCCTCATTAATTCTTAATGAATGAGTGAGGCAATCAGAGTTGACAAAAATCATTAATGATTCGATTGTTAAAGATCTTTCTGAGATCGATAACACAGGGATCTTAGGTGGCGCTGACTCTAACCGGGTTGCGAACTGCCAGAAATTTTCCATCAAAAATTTGGTCAAATCATTGTCGCTTAGATTTATCACTCTTAAAAAACATATGACCGCGTATAATAAAATAACAAAGGTGTATTAATTGACATTAAAATAGAGATCGTGAATTGGTGTTGCTAGAGCCGCGGTGGCGTAATTGGTAACGTACCAGGCTAGAATTCTGGAGTTCCCGGTTCAAACCCGGGCTGTAGCAATATTTTTTCACGATTTCTTTAAAAAGTAAAAAATCGTCAGTTCTGGTTGCCTCATTAATTCTTAATGAATGAGTGAGGCAATCAGAGTTGACAAAAATAATTAATGATTCGATTGTTAAAGATCTTTCTGAGATCGATAACACAGGGATCTTAGGTGGCGCTGACTCTAACCGGGTTGCGAACTGCCAGAAATTTTCCATCAAAAATTTGGTCAAATCATTGTCGCTTAGATTTATCACTGGTAAGATTTATTGCAGGGTATACAATAATTCTTACCACCCGCTGCACACATTAGATTGGTAATAGGTGATTAGTGCTTTAAAATAGCACTATACGCTATATTAACAATCTCAGACGGTGCCCTTGTTTCAAAAGACGAATAGCCATTGAAAATCGGCGGCTCGCTGCTACCGAGGGCCTCCCAATCGTAAACTACAATTGCAACCCTCGAAGGTGTGAGGTATTGTTGGAATTTCTGTATTTCCGAAATACCACAGCCTTCTGCAAGGATTTGCACTCGAGCCTTTTCGACAAGAGCACGTGCTTTCTTGTGCTGGTCTGGCGACGCCTTATGCCTTATAAGGTTCCAGGCTTTTGACGACGCTGCACTACGGTCACGTTTGTGATTATTGTTCGCTAAGGCTATAACGATCGTCCGTGGAAAACACAAATTGTCGTCGTTTCGAATAACATAAACCGATTTGCTCTTCGCCATAGATACACGTATCCCTCGACCACTCGGTACTGTTACGTATGTGACCGTGAATCGCAGCGTGTCAGATGCCGTGAGCACTCTTCAGCTTTCATTCACGGCACACATCAAACCCCATAGCTGGTCGTCGGTGAACCGTGATATAGGTCTGAGCGATAACCCCGCTGCACCGTCAACCATCTCATCCGTGACGAATCCTACACCTATCAAATCCGTATCATCACGATCCTTAAGAAAATGATGATGAATATTACTCACTGCATGTCGGATCCATGTGATAGGATTTGTAGATGTAGGAGGTGGCATTAACGTGAGATCAACTTCTTGCGCTAAAACCCCAAAACGGTTTGAATATCGTATTCTTTTCGCGTTTACGATTGTAAAACGATTTCCCGGTGGTAACGTGATGTTAATATCGTAAACGGGATTCTACGTCGGTCATATTAGGCCTGTTAAGGGGCTATACCAGTGTGAACGCTGAAAATGTGGGTAATGTATTGAATTTCAATGCTATTATCGTTGCGAGTACGTTTATTACCGCCTCATGCCGTGTTTGACAACCTCCTCCTCCTCTTCCTCCTCCTCCACCTCCTCATCCTCCTCCTCCTCCTCCTCCTCCTCCTCCTACTACTACTACTACTACTACTACTACTACTACTACTACTACTACTACTACTACTACTACTACTACTACTACTACTACTACTACTACTACTACTACTACTACTACTACTACTACTACTACTACTACTACTACTACTACTACTACAGGGTGTGCCATCTCAATCTGGTCGATGGAAGTATTGAATAACTTAGAGAATTTTCAACAGATTTCACAAAGTCGTATTTTTTTATTAAATTTCATTCATTACAATTTATTTTGATTAGTTTCCAAAAACCACATCGATGAAATGTCCGCCTTTATTACTGAGACAAAAATGAGCTCTTTTTTCGGCATTTTCCATTGTATTTGCCAGCGTCTCGGGCGATATCGCTGCGATTTCGGCTCGAATGTTGTTTTTTAGCTCCTCTATGGTCTTCGGCTTGTTGGCATAGACTTTACTTTTCAAAAATCCCTACAAGAAGAAGTCCGGTGCAGTCAAATCCGGCGATCTTGGTGGCCGGTCAATATCACCTTTCTTTGATATCACACGTCCTGGGAACTTCGGACGCAAATAGTCCATTGTTGAGCGCGCAGTGTGACATGTCGCACCATCTTGTTGGAACCAAAATTCCTTAAGACCTTTTTCACGCATTTGTAGTAAAACAAAGTGTGCCAACATCCACCGATATCGATCCCCATTTACAGTTTCACCAGCTCTGAAGAAAAATGGTCCAATGGTGGTTTTTGAGCATACACTGACGTGGTATCCGTATGCTACCAGAAAGATGAGAAAAAGTACTGGCAAGCGATGGACAATACTTCGGATAAAACATTAGGTACCGTCCTTTCACAATAAATTCCCAATTTTTAATTAAAAACAGCGGAAACTCATTTGTACACCTAATATAAAATTATTTTATATTATTATAAATAATATAATTATATTATTTATATATATTATTATATTATATTATTTATATACAATATATTATTATATTATATTATTTATATATAGTATTATATGTTTGAGAAGTCCAGAGGATGTTGTTTGTCAGATCTGTGAATATATTGAAACTAATGAAGCTTCACTCTAGACAGGGTGAAAATAAACCAGACGCATAGATGGTATTCAGAGAAAGTGGTTTATTATACCTTCCGCCACTTAGTATACAAAATAATATAATTTGGAGAAATATAAAAATTAAGCATAAATGCAAAAATAGATTAAATTTAGAAAGAATAACAAATTATAATAAGATAACGAATTGAATTTACACTTTGAGTATGAGACAGAGAGCGGTGTGCGTGCAGCAGTCAGTGCTGCGTAGCACGCCACGCTAGAGAGAATGAGTGCGTAAGGCGTTATAACAATTCACAGCAAGCTCTCAGCAGCTTAATGAAGAGAGGTTGCAGTGAACAAATGAGAGCACTTGCAATTGAAATTGCTTGAGTGCCCTACATGCATGAGGCAAGCTATGCAGGCAGCACTGCATAGCACAATACAACATATAATGAGGATGCACAAAATGAGCAGTGTGTAGTCGCTGTACTCTCCCAGCAGATGTCCTGGGGGAAAGTACAGCGAATATAGAACACCTGCATAATTATATTGATTATACCGGCAAATTAAGCTGAGAGGAAACGTGGCGCGACATGTGCTGCGATGCCCACCATAAAGTGAGACCAAAAAATGTTGATGTACCGATGAGAATCCAACTCCTCCTTGCCATTGAATTTATGGTAAATTATAACAATGCACTCGTACCTGATTTTGAGTCCTGGTGAGCAAACGAAGGTTGAGATAATCCGGTTGAGAGATGTGAAAATTGTCCGAGCCTTCCAAATGCGTGCGCTGTTCCGTGCGAGTTTTTACGTAAGTGTTAAAATATCCAACATGGCTGCGGGATATGAAAGCGTCGTTGGGCGCTGAAGTCAGTTGAGCGAGATAGCCGGTGAGCGAAACCGAAGTCAAGCGAGAGAGACATCCTCTCGCTCGATGCGGCCTGCCAACGAGGCACAGCCTCGGCTTCGCGAAGCCCTGCCTCGGCTATCTTCGGCTCAACCGAACTCCGTGTGCTCGAGCACAGCAACAGGTCGACGCACGGCGAATATCGATCGCCGTGCGCCAGCTGATTATCCAACATGTTGACACTGTTATTTTTTGGCGCCAGAATCGCTCTCTCGCAAAGCCACTCATGGTTCTTGTGATTTTGTTGTATATTTGCAAAGACTTTTTCTGCAAGTTCTTCAACTGAATTCAACAATTGGCAAAATCCAGTTGGGAATGCAATCAATCCAGTGTCTTTGTCTACAGTAATTCTTCCATTGCCAAGTTGTAGCAACTGATTTGAAAATGACCGAAGTGTTGAGTCATTTTGCAGTTCAACCCGCATGATGGTAGTTGAAGATAATTTTTTAACTTTGTGCCAGAGTGTTGATGATTTGAGGCAAGCATTGATTTCATCAGCTGGTGTTGAACGCGGAACAACTGGCAGAGTCTGGCGAAAGTCTCCGGCCAACACAACAACTACGTTTCCCATGAGCTGCTGATTTTCTCGCAGATCTTTAAGTGCCATGTCGACCGCTTGTAGGGTCCGCTTGTGAGACATTGTACACTCATCCCACACTATAATACTGCACTCTTGCAACACTTTTGCTGGGCCAGTTCCCTTAGCAATGTTGCAAACTGGATATTCGTTGTGGTTCAAGTCCAGTGGCAATTTGAATGTAGCATGTGCCGTCAGACCACCATTTAGCAGTGTTGCGGCTATGCCTGAAAAGGCCACTGCTACCGCAATTTTCGTTTGTTGTCTCACCTTCGCTAAGAGTAAATTAATAACAAACGTTTTTCCAGTACCACCGGAGCATCGAGGAAGCAGATGCCGCCATTCCCTTTGTTTATCATTTGCTGAATTTCATTGTAGACCTGTCTTTGGCTCGGAATAAGGAGTTGTTCTTTCGCTGCAATATATGACTGTAATTCATTAACATCGTAATTTCTTTCCCGCCAAATTTCAAAAGCAAGATTGTTTGTGCTATTCCGCTGCGGTGACAGATGCAGAAAGCACTGTCTCAGATTTTTCCCAGCCATTGACAAACAAAGATCTTCTAGATGAATGAGAACTTCATTATAAATGTTTGGTGATAAGTCTATTTCTATGCTTGGATTTTCCCGTCTGACTCTCATAAGAATTTCTTCGCTGAGATCATCTTTGTATTTTTCCCACAATTGAAGTGGATTTGACACAGATAGTGTAGATAACATGATGCCAAAAAAATGTCTGAGGCGCGTGGCAGATTGTGTAATTTTTGCTTCGGTTATATCCAAGTCCCAGTGGTAATCGTTTTCCAACAATCCTCGCTGTTGGCATGCTTCTTGAAAGGTTGCGCAAACTTGACCATTAAATGTTTTCAAATCGTCAAATGATGTTGGACCTTTGATGATGTGAAGCAACATACGCAGAAAGAAGCATTGGCCGCTTGGGGGATGAATTATATATACACGGCCAAGTGTTTCTGATGCTTTAATACCAGGATGTTCTACAACATCAGATCCTTGTTTGCGTCGCTGCCATTTTTTGTTGAGTGCATTCCATGTGTAGAATCGCGGAAGATCACAGTAGAAAAGTGTTTTGGCAAATACGTCGGTCTTACATAGTTCAAAGAATTCGGTCAAAGTTGTCTTTGGTGGCTGTTGCAAGTTGTTTGCTTGGAGGTTGTCTGGATTGTAAAATACCCTCTGGCCATTTTCAAGGTGTACGCTCAGATGTTGAACCGATGGGTAGCGTTCCTGAATTTGGAAACTGAGGATTCGCCAAAAGGCTTCGTTGCTGCAAATATATCTTCCCAATTGAAACGTAGAAATCTCATCGTTCGATTGTTGTCCCAATCCAAAAATTGCTTGATCACTTCCTTTGTTGACGTACTTGCAAATGTACTTAATGGCTTTTACAGACTGGCAGGGCTCTACATTAATGTGCGCTTGAAACATTTCTGACAACATTGGAGAATACGGAACTACCCAGGTATTGTTAACGTCAACATCCGTTTGACGTATTTTCAATTTAGTCGCAAATCCTCCATTTCCGAGCTTCCGTCTTCGGTATAGGGGATAGCCATCTCGCCCAGTCTGTGTTTCTTGCAGCATTTTGCATGGATATTTCTTGCAGCATTTTCCATTTACCATGCAAGGAGCGTTCATGTTAAGGGCCCGTGTATCATATTTTTGGTGATGATCTGAAACAACAATGGATCTAGATCTGGATCAGGCAATTCGACTGAGATAACCTTGTCGATATCAGTTGGTCGTATTTTTTCTCGCAGCCAGATGAGGATGTGGGCATGCGGAAGACCTCGTTTTTGCCATTCGGTGAATACATATAGCACTTCTTTTCTCCAAAAATGTGACTATTCTTCACGACGTCCATTAATTTGGTTAATTTCCTCTTGAACACTCTAGCAATCAGGTCGTGCCGATCCCTAGCTTTTTGACCAGGTAGAAGAGCCTCTTGTATTTCTGACCAAAGTAGATTGCATGTACATGTGTTGAAAAGGTCAGGGCGGCAATAATTCCTGACATAAACCACTGTATCATGGGTGTATTCATGCATGTGTCTTGGACTTCCAGTGAAGGTTGCTGGTAATATCACCATTCGCCCCATTCCATTTGGATTTACGTCATTGGCCATGGCATCTCTAAGGTGAATGTAGTCATTTACTCTCAGTTTCTGTTGGTTTAGTCGAATGTAGAGCAACCGCTCACTTTCGATTTTGACGTACATATCCACAATAAACTGATGGAAGAGTTGTTGGGTTTTTAATATGTGGTTTTCATCCCCTACTCTTCTCATCACTCTGTAAGCATAAAAGTCCATGGCAGATACTTTTTTTCCTGGTAGCGGGTCACCTGTGATTAGGTTAATCTTAGGAATTCCAAAATTATAGCCATCATTGCCTTGCCAAAAGATGATTGGATATTGCAGAGCATCGTAAGATCGATGAATCTCCACTACTTTCTGGATTCTGTTATTTTTTTCTGTAGAACTATATCGCGACTTTCAAATTCATTTCCCACAATAAAAATCGCAACCTCATCAATTGTTGGTGCATTGAATCTCCGTGGATGATCACGTAATGGAGTCTTATCTGCTCTGATAATTATTTGGTAATCATCTGTTAGCATTCGCTCCAGCGCAGTCTTGAACAAATTTACGTAGGTATTGTGTTCATGTAGAAATTGTTGCAGAGCCAGAACGATATGTGATTTGACGGTTGGAATATTGGAGCAACGCTGACGGGCTTCTGCATGTTGGTCTTCCATGAAAAAAATCTGCAGGAATTTCGGCTCTTCATTTGGTCCTGGGAGCAGCGACTCGGAGCGATGGTAGATTTGTCCCTGTACTTTGAATGTAGGCATGAATCCAGGCTCAATTATTTCTTTTGTTGCTCCGAAAGAAGTCATTTGGAAGCATGAGTTATACTTTCTGATGTTTTGCAGAAAGTGTTTTGAATCTTTTGTCTTTCCAGCCATCAAAGTGTGAAGTGGTTCAACTGGTGGATTGATCAATGGTAATTTTACCTTTCCATTTGAGCAGCACATCCCAGGTGTTTCGCCATTCCATTTATAAGCTTTGCAATGGATACAGATCTTTTCCATTTTGCCAATGAAAACAGTTGGATGTTCGTGATAATTGATTGCAGCACTGTATGCAAATGCTGCTTTTTTCAGATTTTGAAAATCCCGCTGTCTAGCGGTGGAAGTTCTAGATCGGACAGCAGCTTGTCTTCCTCGTGTTTGTTGTGGACTCTCACTTGCCCGGGAAGTAGAGGCTCTGGATTGATCGGCAGCTTGCCTTTGTCGAGTCTGCTCTGCAGTCTCACTTGCCCTAGAATTAGAGGCTCTGGATTGATCGGCAGCTTGCCTTTGTCGAGTCTGCTCTGCAGTCTCACTTGCCCGGGAAGAAGAGGCTCGAGACCGATCAGCAGCTTGTCTTTGTTGAGTTTGATCTGGTGTCTCACTTGCCCTCGCGAGTCGCTTTCGTTTCGCTTCTGTATAATTTTTTCCAATTGCTGGTCATTTTTTGGGAGGCATAATCTTAAATAACAGGAGTTAAAAACAGACTAAATAAAGAACCTTTATATAAATTTTGAATTATGTAAACTTACCGTAGATCCGAACTGTAGTCTCGTCTAATTATAATATCAGAAGACAATGGAATATAATCGTGGAGATATGTCACTTATGTCGAATTTGGTACTTCTTTCTTTCATTAAACGAAATTGTCTTCCGACACAAGTACCAAATCCCATTGGAGTCAATTTAATTAACAGATTCAATGTGTTATCTCGCCCAGAAAGATCGCGACTGCCCGAGTATATAGAGTCACATAACTACACATAGACTTTATAATACGCGACCTCTCTCCACTCTTATGTCTATAAAGAGGTCATAAAATTGTGTAAAGGTTGAAGAATAAAAGCTGAAGGACTTGATTAACCTTTAAGCCTTCGTAAACTTTTTAAAAATTAAACTTTTATTTAAGTTGAGTCGTAAATTAAAAAGAGAACAAATGTCAACGATAAAAATGTTAAAAGCGTAATTCGACGATTTATATTATTTTCATCTCACTGGGTGTTAAATGAAGTTAAATCGTCAGCGCAGTGATTAAATTTCCATATGGTTTACGCGCTATGTTGATTATGGAGTATTTCCAGAAGTCGTAGGAGTATAGACGCCGATTATGCGGACACACCATCGGGTATTTTCGAAAGTTCACGCAAGGGGTTGCAACGTATTCGTAAAATAAGCAAAAGTGGCACCCGCACCGTTTTTGATAGAACGAAGCGATATCGTCCGTTGTGACAGACTATGGCATTTTTGAGATACCTCCGGCAGATGAAAATGAGTATATTCCGTCGTTTACATTAATATATTCAATGTTTGGGTTAGTCCCCAGTCATATATACATATTCATACCATTATTCATTCATTCTTTCGCTATCTTCAAAATCAAATTGACAAGGAAATTATTAAGTTAGTAACAAAAAGAAAATATCGATCGATACTATAAAACAAAATTACTCAGCTCTATTCCCTTTTGTCGTGAGTACAGGTGGCTCTTTCCTCCCTGGGGTTGATTCTGGAGATTTCGGGTTTGACTCCAATAAAACGATTGGTCGACGGAAATGACGATGTCGGGACGGTGATGTTGTTTTGAGTGGCCCCTATCCGGGAAGATCCGTTCCATGATGTAACTTCGGATTTTGGGATATTCGGATCTTTGATTGGGGGATTCGCTCTTTGAGTTTTCAATCAATAGGTCATGTGAACAACTGATAAATTGAACACGTTATATTTTGACATTTTGACATTTTGATATTCGACAATTGTTTATGCCACGGAAGACCAAATCAGCTCGAGCACCGAACTAAAAAGTGAAGCGCTCTGTCCAGTAGAGGGAAAAAGAGAGATAATATCGTTCCTACTCTCTCTCCGTCGCATATACTAAGCGACGCATCCATACTAACATAATTTTGTATTGCATAATAAATATCGTTGTATAAATTTTGCGTAACGTGTCGTTATCTCTCTCCGTCATCACTGGTCGCAAGCGCCGTGCGTACTTTGTGTATTTGTATAATGTATATTATATATCATATACACACTGAAACGTTTCGCGATCTTTAACACTTCTTTTTTATTCGGCTATGATGCGCGAGAGTTCGGTTACGGTGTAAAATCGCGTTAAATTTGAGTTTTGTTCCGAGTGATCTCTACCGTGATCGTGTGGGGAGGCAGTTTGCTCGAAACTAGTTCGTGCACTGGGCTGGAGGGAGCGAGAGGATCCGTGGATGTGTAGATTTGCAATCAATACTAGGTTGTTATTAGTAATTTTTTTTGTTTTTATTGGTCAGACCTCAGTTTAGGTTTGTGTTGCGTCGCATTTGTCCGTGACAGACGTGCGGTTTTGTTTACCCTTTCATCATTGGTCTTTTCTTTTTGTTTGGGTAATTCTTTTCTTTATTTGTTCTGGGCGGAAGGCCCGTGATTGCTGGAGAAGCTTTTGCTCGATGGTTAGTGCAACTAAGGTAGGGAGGATGGTATGTGGAACGATCTCGTTGCTCTTCTGCACTCACGCTCGCTTTACATTCGTTGCTTAACGTCTACCTATGCGGAATCTTTTCCAGTTCCTTTTCTATTAGTTTCGACTCTAATATTCGTACCGTGATAAGGTATCACTGGTACGGAGCTTGACACTCAATTTATCAATTTTAAGGGTTTCGCGTTCGCTAGTACGCGATTTTTCTAATCCTACGTATGTGGAATTTATAAGATTCCAGTTCAAATCAGGTTTTTGACTTTATAATTCGCAAAGTGATGAGATATCATCTTTACGGAGCTCAACACTCAATTTATCAAGTTTTAAGGGGTTCGCGTTCGCTAGTACGCGATTTTGCTTATCCTACGTATGTGGAATATATGAGATTCCCGTTCAAATCAGGGTTTTGACTTTATAATTCGTAAAGTGATTAGGTATCATCTTTACGGAGCTCAACACTCAATTTATCAGTTTTAAGGGGGTCGCGTTCGCTAGTACGCGATTTTGCTTATCCTACGTATGTGGAATATGTGAGATTCCAGTTCTAATCAGGTTTTGAATTTATAATTCGCAAAGTGATTAGGTATCATCTTTACGGAGCTTAACACTCAATTTATCAGTTTTAAGGGGGTCGCGTTCGCTAGTACGCGATTTTGCTTATCCTACGTATGTGGAATATATGAGATTCCAGTTCTAATCAGGTTTTGAATTTATAATTCGCAAAGTGATTAGGTATCATCTTTACGGAGCTCAACACTCAATTTATTAATTTTCGGGTTTGTTGAATCTGGTATAATTTTGATGTTTAACTATCGATCTCTATTAGGATGGGGTTGGCAGAATCCTGTTGGCCATTCGCGTTTTGTGTATCTCTATTTGAAGGGGGGGGGCCTAGTCGCAGGCTTGGTCCTCATACGGGGCGTTCCTTCGTACTTTCATTAGATGTACTGGTTCGCCTTATTTTAATCATTGGACGTTAGCTGGTGTTGTGCTATTTCGAATGTTATTGTTTCGAGCTGCTTGTTTGCAGACTTGCCTCTCGAGGCTCCGCCCTACTGATGGTCGCGCAAGAATTCTATAGTAGGGACGCGAGTGTAGTGTGGTGGTGTGGTGTGGATGATTTTACCTACCTATCGTTTCTCGCTTTGTTATTGTTTGGGTCCCTAGCTATAGCTTTCTGTTCGCAAGAGACACCGGGTTCGCAGCTTGACCAGCTAACTCTTCCTAGACCCCGGATACTGAAGCTTTTATTCGCAATTAATTAAGCACCTTCTCGCGCCATTAAGAGGCGTACGATTGGGTTCCCGATTAATTGCGACCAGCCGAGGTATCCGCGAGATGCAGGTGGTAACTGGTGCTGGCCCTAACGTGGTCCCACCCACGCAGGTACACCCTACGAGTCTAATGCGCGGTGCACTCAGTCGGGATGCCACTCCCTTGACCTTGTGTCACTCGTGCTGCTTCACACTCCAAGAGACGGATAGCCACGACGCCGTGCGTGGGGACCCGTTAGTGGAGTGTGCCCTTACGCTGTGAGTATGGGCGGCCAAGCGCAGTGCAGGGGAGCCTTACTTCTCACAGAGTATCCTAATGAGTTCGTTCGGTCAAACGACGGCCAAGCGCAATGCAGGGGAATCGATTTGATCGAAAGAACACGTCTTTGTTACATGGAGAATCTACGTGTAATCTTATGTACTAGGTGTGCTGTCGAGCAGCACTTCGTCTTGACTTATTAGATTTGACAAGAGCCCCGAGGCCTATCCCGTCGCGGTTTATATAGGTTGGCGGATGGACCCCGGGAGGGTGTTTTGAGGTAGGTCACGTGATGTTTGTCACACTTCAATCACTAGGTGAGAGAGGTGCGGGGTGACGTGTCGGAGTCCCGTTATTGCTCGAATTTCTATATTTAGCCGCTCTTTGTCCCTCTAGGGTTTCAAACGAGGTTTCTGCTAGGTTGAAATTCGCTGGCCAATGTTATTCTCCTACTTGTTGTAGGTTCAAACTTTTTATGTAATTTTTCTCTGGTTTGATTATGGTTTTTCCCGATTCAGGCTCCTATGGGTCTTTCTCGGTTTTATAGGCTGCTTTCCTGCTGCTTCGTTGATGACTAATTACCCAGGATAATTAATTGTGGTTAATTATCTCTTCCTTGGTGTTTTTTGGACCGATTTCTTGTGGATTTTTATGTTTTTTGTTACTTTCGGGTGTTCTCCTACGTGAGGGTCGTTTTCTTTATGTTTTTTTTTTGTTTGGTTTTGGTCGATATGAGTTTGTTTTATGGGTTTTATTAATGTTAATGTTTAATTTGTGAGTGGGGGTACGTAGCGACGTTTCATGAGGATTTACTTTGTTGATCTTTCTCTATGTATCGTGGTATCTCGATAGTTCCATGAATTCTTTCCTACGTTTGCCGGCCGTGGCGTTCCCGATGTTCTCGCCTTTTGGATAGAGTGGCCTATTTGGGGGTTGTACCGTATGTTTAAGGCTTGGTCTAGTGATTGTGTAGGGCGGGGGCTACTACGCTTGCTAGTAGGCCGGTGTGTTCTCGTTGTTACGCCTACTGTTATGTTTTCCATCGTGATCTTTGGCTAGGCGGGCCTCTTATTTACGCCATTACTGTTTAGGGTGTGTACTTGTAATTCTGTGTGTGTACCTACTAGTCCTTTCTGTTCTCCTTGTCCGGTCGATACTTCTTTCGATCCGGTCTGGAGTGTTTTGTCTATCCAGAATCTTTTTGTGTGCTTTGTCTTATTTTGGTATATTTTATGTTTTATTTCAGTTTGTATAGGTTGGTTGAGATGTGGTGAAGGTTGTGAGTTCTAGTAGCGGATCGCCTTAATGCGTTCCGTTACAATACATTATACACAAAGTAAAGTGCGGCGCTCATTTGGCAAATTATCAAATCTCTCAGCGCTCTTTGTTACGCTCGCTTCGATATAAACTCTCTTCATATGTATGAGAATTTTCGAGTGTATTGAGCTGTTGGTTGAGTGAGATTATCATCAGAAGATAATTTCGACCACTGATTATAATTTATAGCTGATTTTCCGGCGCTGCCCAAGCGTCACATCATATGAGGAATAACAGCTAAATCGGTGTTTAAAAAAGTTGAAAAAAACCACGTTACTTTCAGTGAGGCATAAAGATTGTTTTCGTTGGGGGTGGTTTTATGGGGTGAGATATGAAAAGTGAGTGAGTTTCTATTTTGTTTGTGAAGTGTTGTTTAAATCGGTTAAGGCAGAAAAACTAACTATTTTTAGGGGATGAAGACGCGATTTTAAGGGGTGAGCTATATTTATACAGTAACCTTCCATTAGAACTTATCAAAATTTGTGTAAAGTTTGGTTGAAATCAGTCGAGGAGTGTGGATTTTTATACTAAATCTTTTTTTAGGGGTTTAAGTGGGTGGATATGTATACAGTACGACCTTTGTCGTACCCGTCTTAGACCCGCTATAATATTTGTGTAAGGTTTGGTTGAAATCAGTTGATTCGCGTGAATATTTTTGAAGAATCTTTTTTTAGAAGGTGAAGAGGGTGGGGTTTAGGGGTGAGATATATCCAGTGAGCTTCCTTAGGCTCTTAACAATATTTGTGCTTGGTTTGGTTGTAGTCAGTGAAGGCGTGTGGATTTTATTAAGAATTTTTTTTTAGGGGATTAAGGGAATGGTTTTCAGGGGTGAGATATATATAGTCGCCTTCCTTTGGTCTTCAACAATATTGGTATAAAGTTTGGCTGAAGTCGGTCAACGCGTGTAGCTTTGTACACCCGGACAGACAGACAGACAGACAAACATTCATTTTTACATATAAGATATACAATAAAATTATTATATTATTATATATAAATTATATATATATAATATATATATAAATTATATTATATATTGTAACGGTAATTTCAACGTTATCATATATTTTATTTTTCGTGGGAATTCGGGCTCGACACTGAACTAATTAATGTAGACTTCAAAGTGGTGAAAAGTGATGTTTTATTGGTGAAGAAAAAATGATCGCCAGACCTCCTTCTTTTTATATTACAATTATCAAATTTCCGAGGATTCCCGTTGACGCTTGGGATGCACCGATTATTTTCACAATTTATATATTTTATTGGTGATGCGCGGGTTCTCGGTATTACTCGAAAGTCTATTATGGTTCGTGGCGCAGTTCCACTATACCTATATTTAGTTCGCCGCTATATCTATACCGCTCAGCTCGCTGTCCTCGCTCGCACTCACTCCTTTATTACTCGGTGTTACACAGTATTATCCGATATTTTTCGCACTGAGATTTCACTTCTTGTTCACGCCAATTTGCATTCTCTCTTTTTATAGGGTGTAAGAACCCTATTTACAATTCTTTAGCACTCTCACGCTTCTCTCGCTCATCCACTCGTCTTATTTGTTCTATGTTAATGCTACTTATCCTAGATTTAATTAAAATTAGCCTATCCACTACGTTACTTAATTCTATCTTCTTGGATTCGAAAATCAGGGAATTCCCTCGATTTTAGTTATGATGATTTCGGCGTATTCGGGCGCAAATTCCCGGTATTTCAGAGCCCGAACTATGGCTGTCGGACGACACCTCGGTATCGTCGCCTCACACACACACAGACACACCGCACTACTGGTATAGAGTGTAGAAACTCTATGTACAATTCTTTTCGCTTTCTTTCTCGTCTCACTCGCACTCTGTCTCCTTTCCACTTATGTGATTTCTTTTCGCACTTCGCTCGTCGGTTTAAAAACCCGATTTACTTCTATTTCGGGATCCTTTCGCTGACTACGATGCACTTATTCTATATGCTTAACTCTATCTTCTTATAAGCTAGATTAATTTTAATTATGTGACAATTTTTTTACATTACTACTGATTATTTTTTTATTATATAATGATTTCTCGCCTGTCTTTCCTTCCTCGTGTGCCTCCGAGTGTCACTCACTTGTTTTTCTTTCTCGAGTGAACACAGACTCTACAAGATGTAATTTATAAATAACTCCTGAATTTTCACTCGTAATTAGAATTTTTCGTTATCGAATTTTCTATCCTCCACTGTCTATGCTGTCATGCCAAGAGGACAAAAGAACGAAGAACTTCCCCGTCCCCGCACCGGCCTTTTATAGGCTTCCCCTCGCTCCGCCTAGCCCTACGTCATCATATCAGTTTTAAGTCAAATCTCGACGCATTTCCTTATTTCAGCGGTTCGCCGTTGCCGCGCTTACCGCCTTCCCCTCGCCTCCCGGCAAGGCCGGTGGGTCGCTGACCTGCTGTTTTGGTCGGCGAGGGAATTTCGGAGCGGCAACGGCTCCTGTTTTTCTGTCAGGGGCGATGGCCTATTGCCCGCAAAGCCTCGGTACTCTTGTACCGAGCCTTTCGCACAGGTGTTTTTCTTCATACTCCGACTCTGTTTAGCCTCTTCGCTCCGCTCGAACTACCGAACGATGCGAAATCCTATGCTCGTCTTTCTGACTATTGCATACCCACCTGTGCTGGTTCGTGTAACTATGTTACAATATATAAATACAAAAGTAAAAGAACATTTTTTACATATCATCGTCTGAAGAATCGTCGTCGTCGTCGTCGTCGTCGTCGTTGAGTTCGCAATGGGGGAAAGAAATTCACAGATCACGCTATGGGAACTTCGGATGCAAGCGGTTGTTCGTAAAATTCGCCGTATGCTGTGCGAGTGTCATCAGCGCGATTTAGTTGACGCGTATAATATTGGACTGTTTGATAATCAAATAATTATTGATTCAATGAGCCTGCTTTACAGCTCATACTCAGTGAAATACGTAAGTAATATTTCATAAGATTTTTATATAGTTCGACGATATGAAGAAGGAGAAATTGGGTCCGACAACTATGATTTCAATGAGGAGGGTAGAATTCAGATGATCATAGCAGGGATAACGATGGTGACAGCGTTGCAGGGAATGGTTGGATAAATTTTTCCCAACCGTTCTGCGGATATAAGCCAACAAACGATCTTTTCATGGTCGGTCCTATGAAGGAACCAGATGGAGCCGTCGCAGGTCCGTCACGACAATTCAGCTTAAACGATGATACGAATAGCAATACAGACGACGGGGAAGAAGAAGAAGGGGAAGAATAGGAAGAACGGGTGGAGGAGGAGGTAGCGGAGGATGACGTGGAAAGTGAGGAGAAAGACGATGAGAATGACGAGGAAGAGGAGGAGAAGGAGGAAGACTCCATAAATTCAGGAAGCTTTTAATAATACAATTACGCTGGTAAAAATTAAAAAATTACGGGAATAATAACTAAATAAAAAATAGGGTACGAGTTGGACCCAAATGTTTTTCGCTTAGCACGACTGTGCCAAGACCGCCGATAATCGAGTTGCTTTACAAAATGCGTCTGCGGTTCCCGGGTGCAGTCGAGGGATTCGAGGACTAGAAAAAATAGAAGTTCGTGATTATTACGTTACACAATTTATATACATAGTATATATCTAGTGACGATCAAAAAATAAAATAAAATAAAATAAAAAATGTTAATAAATGGTAATAAGGCATAATAATATAATATAATAAAGCTATCAGGGGTACAAATTGAAAATGCGGGTTTGATAACAGATGGCGTTACTAACGCTATACGCATCAGGCAGTACTGTGACTATGTTCATGTCAAAGCTACGTCTTATAGCTTTAATTTTCAGTATGTGTCAATTTGTCGCAGTGTCAAATTCATAGTTTTTTTGAGCTCTCAATATGTCGAGTTTCGTGCCAACAAAACAGCATTTGCGGGAAGTTTTAATTTACTTCTTTAATTTGAAGAAAAGTGCTGCTGAAGCACATCGATTGGTCTCCGAGGCTTATCCGAGTCATGTTCCATCGGTTTCAACGTGCGAGAGATGGTTTGTGCGGTTTAGAAGTGGTGATTTTGACGTTGAGGACAAAGAGCGGCCGGGCCAAGTGAAAAAGTTTGAGAATGCTGAATTGGAGGCAATACTCAATGAAGACTCGTGTCAAACTCAACAAGAGCTCGCAGATTCATTGGGAGTGACACAACAAGCCATTTCCCATCGTATAAAAGCCCTCGGAATGATCCAAAAGCAAGGACATTGGGTGCCGTATGAGCTGAAGCCGAGAGACGTCGAGCGCCGTTTTTTTGCATGCGAACTGCTGCTCGAACGGCAAAAACGGAAGGGTTTTTTGCATCGCATTGTCACTGGTGATGAAAAGTGGATCCATTACGATAACCCGAAGCGCAAAAAATCATATGGTTACCCCGGCCATGCATCATCATCGACGGCCAAACCAAATATTCACGGCGCCAAGCTCATGCTCTGTATTTGGTGGGACCAGCTGGGTGTGGTGTATTATGAGCTATTGAAATCGAACGAAACCATCACAGGAGCACTATACCGAACTCAATTGATGCGTTTGAGCCGCGCACTCGAAGAAAAACGGCCACAATACGAGCAAAGACACGACAAAGTAATTTTGCAACATGACAACGCTCGGCCACATGTTGCAGCGCCGGTCAAAACATACCTACAAACGCTGAAATGGGAAGTCTTACCCCACCCGCCGTATAGCCCA
Source organism: Cylloceria caligata (assembly GCA_963942595.1). NCBI lineage: Eukaryota > Metazoa > Arthropoda > Insecta > Hymenoptera > Ichneumonidae > Cylloceria > Cylloceria caligata. The sequence goes on along the minus strand of OZ012706.1, from coordinate 56,370,732 downwards.
GATATTGCTCCTTCCGATTACCACCTTTTCCGATCGATGACACATGGCCTAGCTGACCAGCGCTTCCATTCTTACGAAGAAGCCCAAAAATGGGTCGATGACTGGATAGCAGCCAAGCCGGCCGAATTTTTTCGCGACGGTATCCGTAAATTGCCAGAAAGATGGGAAAAAGTTGTGGCTAGCGATGGACAATACTTTGAATAATTCATTTGTTACCATTTTTTCAGAATAAACGTTCAAAAATAGAAAAAAATCCCGCATTTTCAATTTGTACTCCTGATAGTAAAGCATATTTAATGCTTGCAGGCGAACAGACTGGCGGCGAAAGGACTGCGATACGGGGTAGTTATATTGGGTTTGGGAAAAAATTCGTGGCGTTTTTTAGTAAAATTCAACTGGTTTTCTTATAGTGTGAAAATGAATTTATTTAAGCCAAATATGCTCCATTATTATCGACAATGTTTCGCCATTCTTCGGGTAGAGCCATAATGCCATCGGTGAAGAACTTCTGTGGTTTCTGGTTGAAGAACTGAATCAAGTGGTTTTCAGAGGCTACTTTTGAAAGCATCTTAATTCCGTTGAAAGAGTTCTGCAGAGATCGGAATAAGTGATAGTCAGAGGGTGCTATGTTTGGACTATACGGTGGATGCTTCATAACTTCCCAACCAAGCTCTCGCAATTTTTTACGAGTCATCAAAGAAGTGTGTGGTTGGGCGTTGTCATGATGGAAGACAACACCTATCCTATTAATCAATTCGGGCCGTTTTCTTTCAATTGCTTGGCGTAATCTCTCTAGTTGTCTACAGTAGAGTTGAGAATCAATCGTTTGACCAACTGGAAGTAGCTCATGGTGGACAGCAGCGCATCGCAGATGTTAATTCGGTCTATCATGTTTTTCGCGCTCAACTCATAAGGAACCCATACATCGAGTTTCTTTTTGTAACCGGCTTTGTGTAAATGGTTCAAAACAGTTTTGTCGTCAATGCCTAGCTCCATACCAATATCGACACTGCTGATATGCTTATCTCGCTGGACTTTTTAAGAATTTCATCACCTTTTTTAGTGGTTGGACGACCAGAGCGTGACTCATCTTTCATATTAAATTTCCCAGAACGAAAGCGAGCGAACCATTTCCGCGCCGCAGATGATGATAAAGTATCTTCACCGTATACAACACAATTTTTTTCACAAGCCTGCGCAGCGTTCTTCCCTTTGTCGTAATAATATTGCAAAATATAGCGCAATTTTTCATTACTTTTCTCCATTTTCAAACGCACACAACTTTCCAACCACTGCACCAATTTCAATGTTTATACACTCAAAGTAACGCTCGAAGTGTCACCTTTTCAACGAGCGTTTAGTGGTGTCGCTGCGATCTGTGTTTCCTGATTTATTTGCAATTGATGCCATCTATCAGGAAAAACGCCACGAACTTTTTCCCAGACCCAATATTTTGCCTCCTGGCGAACGCTTCGGTATCGAGAATATGCAGAGACGGTATTATCCGCGCTTTAGGATGCAGGGGCGGTAGACAGATTTTTATTTTCGTCAACCACCAGACGGTATTGATCATCTGAATTGGTTCGTGGGCGGTGTACCAGATGTTCTCACTCGTCTTACAGAATCATGCGAGGGACATGATTATGTGGGTATGACTCTGAGCGTGTCGTCTTTCGTGCAAGGACATGTATGTTATCATTTCGACTAGCGTGACATAGTTCCTAAAAATATATGACGACTAATCAATAGTGTACTTCAGAGCGCCGGCGAATTTCGATTAAACGATGGTACCTGCAGAATGACGATGTGTATAGTCCGAGGCGTCAAGGGCGCCCGTGGGGGCACCATGCTTACGAGTCTATAACAAAAAAGTCAATTCTACGGATACGTAATAACGATAATTTGTGTCTAAAATGATCTATTGTCTCAGCCCGAGCGCATGCCGAATGTGGTTAAATTTGTACGGGCGAGCTGCAAAAACGATGGTGTTAAATTCGGAACGGACTTCGAGGAGCGCAATATACAGCAGCGATAAAGCCTACGCGTAATGCGGGTGTAATGACGTCGTCTAGAAGGTGCAGGGTGCGTGAGATTGAACTCTTTCAGGAGTACTTGGTTCACGAGGGTATAGCAATCGTTGTTTATGAATTTCGCACGTTCGGAAACCACGTTCCGGCTCCGTACGATGGGCGAAAATCCGTACTCTCGGCAATAGGTAAAATTAATTATACCAGGTCTATAAATATGAAACCGGAATTAGCCCATAGATGGCCCTAGCTGTCAATGTAGTTACCGTCAAACCGCGTCATTGGCGCCATTTCCTTGTTGTCATCTCTGACAAAGATTTTCAACTCACAACAATACAAGTTTCATACTACAGCATAGATTGTAATAGCGTTGAACATGTCAAATTTTGTGCCTGGAAACTACGATTTGCGGACAGCATTGATTTTCTGTTACCAATTGAAGAAAACTGCTGCAGAATCGCATCGAATGTTTGTCGAAGCTTACTCTTGTGAGCATGCTCTTGGTAAATCACAGTGCTTTGAGTGGTTTAAAAAATTCAAAAGTGGCGATTTTGACGTGAGAAACGAAGAATATGGAAGACCACCGAAAAAGTTTGAAGACAGCGAATTGCAAGCATTGTTGGATGAGGATGACGCTCAAACGCAACAACAACTCGCGGATCAATTAAATGTGACACAAGAAGCCGTCTCCATACGTTTGAAAGCCATGGGAAAGATTCAGAAGAAATGAAAATGGGTTCCACATGAACTGAATGAAAGACAGCAGGAAAACCGAAAAACCACTTGCGAAATGCTCCTCGCCAGGTACAAAAGAAAGTCATTTCTCCATCGAATTGTGACTGGCGATCAAAAGTGGATATATTTTGAGAATCCTAAGCGTAAAAGATCATGGGTAACTCCATGCGAACCATCGGCATCGATTGCAAGGCCAAATCGCTATGGACGGAAGACAATGCTCTGCATTTGGTGGGATCAGAAGGGTGTGATCTATTATGAGCTGCTAAGACCTGGCGAAACCGTTAATACCGAACGCTACCGATAATAAATGATCGATTTGAATCAAGCTTTGCGTGAAAAACGACCAGAATATTTAAAAAGGCAACACAAAGTGATTTTGCTTCATGATAATGCACCATCACACACAGCAAAACTGGTCAAGGAAACGATCGAGGCGTTTAGTTGGGAAATACTTTCGCATGCGGCTTAATCACCAGACTTGGTTCCATCCGATTGCTACTTATTCGCATCGATGGAACACGCACTTGCTGAGCAGCGCTTTACTTCTTACGAAAATGTACGAAAATGGCTCGATGACTGGTTTGCCTCAAAAGAGCAACAGTTTTTTTGGCTTGGCATCCACAAATTGTCAAACAGGTGGGAAAAATGTATAGCTAGCGATGAGCAATGCTTCGAATAAAATATTTTTTATCATTTTCATACAATAACCGTGTATTTTCTATACAAAAATTCCGGTTTCATATTTATAGACCTGGTACGCTCTTCATTCTCTCTTACGAGCGTTCTCATCACTACCAGCCAATATTAAATTTCGCTGGTGTGCTAGGTAGTCGGGGGTTTTGCACACAGTGTGATTGCAAGTATAAGCGAGCACTCGACCATCGCTGCAACTATCAATGTGCTAGGTGTAAATTCGCTTATTGCAGTAGTAACAGACTCTCAACCTGAGTATTGTGCAGACTGTAATCGTTCGTTCTTTGGCGCTTTTTGCTTCGCTCATAACAAGAGTGAGAGCTCCGTGGGTAATACGTCTCGTCAATATAGACGGTACAGTGTCTGTAAATCATAGAAAATCTGTAGAGGCTGCTCGCATATGATTAAAATCACAGATAAAAGATAGATGTTTGTGGTATATCCTTTTGTATTACATGCACGCAAACTAAACCGACAACTCATGCGTATCTTATAGCACCTCTTAAGAAATAAGAGACGCCAAAGAAAAAGAAAAAAGACAAGACTACGACGAGATTTTTGTTCTATGATTTTGAGACGCAGCAACACGAACAATTGCACGATGATAAAGCGACACGAATTCACGAGCCGAATTTATGTGTTTTACAATGCGTATGCATGACATGTCTTGGTATAACAGATATAGAGATCGATTTTGCTGACTGTGGTAATCGCGAATTCGTGTTTATCGATGGACCAATTGGAAGCGCGTGAAATTGGCTTTATTGCAAAAATTTAAAAAGACCATCTGTATTGCGCATAATGCTAAAGGTTTTGACGCGCAGTTTATTCTACGGTATCTTATCGAAGTGTAAAAATATAACTGCCCTCTCTATCCCGTTGAACATCCGAAATTGTACGTAGGTGACAAGTGTCAAGAACACTTAAAATTTTAAGTGCGCCGTAGTAGAACCGCGCGATTTGTATCTGCCCGTACAGCCTGTTCGCATGCATGGGAAACTAGTGCTCCCCCTGTGTAGAACATTCTATACAGACATGGACATATCCGCCGGCTGCACACACGATGTCGTGACTAAGCGAGCGTTTGACGGCACATGGGTTCTGGACGAGCTGAGAAAAACTGTCTCGCTCGGATATATATATATTTTTTTTAAAATATATTTATGATTACAGCTAATATACAAAATCATCTAGTAACTTCGTTAGTATAATTAAAGTACACGTTTGTCGGGGTATAACCCATTGGCTATTCCCGTTAGTATTTACATCATTTCGTTCCTCTTAGGTAGGATTCCCAAGTTCCACAGGTTTCTCCCTTTGGAGTCTTCTTGATGTGGTTGAGTTATCCAACATACTCCGTAAGTCTGCATTTTGGTACTGGCAAAGTCGGTGTATGTGTTTTTTGGCGTAAGTTGGCATTTCATCATTGACGTATTCCATCTGTAAATCCCTATGAAGGTTGTCATTTCTTATGTACCATGGCGCATTAACTATGCCACGCAAGACTTTATTTTGAAAAACTTGTGTCGTTTGTATATTCGTCTTCTTGGCGCAGCCCCAAAGCTGTATTCCATAGGTCCATAGTGGTTTAAGTATTTGCCGATATAAGAGCAGTTTATTATGTATCGTTAGTTCAGTCTTTCGTCCGATAAGCCAATACATTTTTCTATATTTAAGATTCAGCTCTTCTTTTTTCTTTTTCACATGCTCCTTCCACCTTAGCTTACCGTCCAGTGTCATGCCGAGATATTTCGCCGTATTTGCATAGGGAACTTGGTGTGAATTTAGCTCCAGTGCAATATAGTTAACGTTTCGATTAGTGAAGTGGACCGATTTCGATTCGTTTTCTCCACTTTCATTTTTCCACGGTCATTTGAAGTCAAAGGTCTATGTCAACAAGCCAATGACCCCATAAAAAGAAATCTAATGGTGTTAAATCACAAGATCTAGGGGGCCAATTCTGATCACCGAAACGAGAGAGTACACGACTAAGAAATGTCTCATGCAGTAATTGAATTGTTTCACGGGCTGTATGGCATGTGGCACCATCTTGTTTACATTTTTACTAACCCTAACCTCTCAGCTGTTAAATTTTTTTTTTTGGGGTTGCCAACACTTTACTGCACAAATGGCGGCAAATTCAAATCTTGCGTTAATTTTGGGACACCCTTTATTATTGGTTTCAGCCTTTTGAGCAGTAATTTTTCAAATATTTTGGAGAGAACTGGAAGCAATGAGATGGTCTCTTTGATTTCCTGTCGTTAGCTGGTTTGTTTGGTTTTGGTATCATAATAAATTCTAAACCCTGCATTCATGATTTGAAGTATTTTTCGCAGTCCTTGCTCTGGTATTGCTTTTACAATGTGCCCTGTAATTAAGTCATATCCTGGAGCTTTTTTTGTACTTAAATTATTACTAATTTCTTCCTTGAGTTCTTGTAAAGTTACGTACTTAATATCAAGATTATCCACTTTATTACCTCACTCTACATTTTCATCCGCTGTTTGCCTGGAGAGCAGTTGAAATGTTTCTTCTAGATGTTCAGCGAAAACGGTAGCTATTTGTTTGCCGCTTCTCGCCCAGGTTCCATCGTCATTTTTAATTGGTGGCACATGCATTTTCGGGCGTTTTAATCCTTTTGTAGCTTTCCAAAGAGAATATTCGGTGTCTTTTTGTCCAGTAAGGCTACTTAAGTACCTGTTTATAGTTTCATTTTTTATTTCTTCAATTAGTTGTTTTAATTTATTACAGAGGTAATTCAAAACCCTTTTGTTTTGAGGGGCACGATTCCTCTGCCAGGCTTTCCGTGCTTTCCGTTTTTCCATTACCAATTCACGAACTTCCATAGGATAGCTAATATTTTAAGTTGGTTCTCTACGGTTAGTTGGAGTACTTTCCCATGCTGCTAATTGAATAGTATCATTCAGTTGCTCCAGTTGTATCGGTGTTTTAATCGGCACTTGTAGATTGATATTATCTTCAATTAGCTTCTGGAAAAGATCCCAGTCAGTTTTTTTGTTAGTTAACATAGGCGTATTCTCTTTATTAACTATTGTTGTGCTGAGAGTCATGACAACAGGAGAGTGATCGGACGATAGACCTTCACTGTTGTCAAGACTTATGTAACTTTCGAATATCCCTTTTGTTACATAAAAATCTATGAGATCTGGTATTTTGTTCAAATCGAAAGGCCAGTACGTTGGTTTACCTCCAGAATGAAACTCACAGTTGTTTGTTCGTCCTGCTTCAAACAGTTCTCTTCCTTTGTGGGTTGTAAGTCTGGATCCCCAATAGGTATTTTTAGCGTTAAAGTTACCTCCAATAATGAAATTGGATCCTAGTGATTTAAACATTCTACTATAATCTTCCTTAGTTAGGTTGTATAGCGGAGGGCAGTAGATTGAAAAGATACTGTACTCCTTAGTACTGTTTATTTGTACTTTTATAGTTGTTACTTGCATATTTTCTTTTTCAATAGTTGTTTCTTGATAGTGTTTGATATTGTTTTTGACAAATATTGTTGATCCTCCCCGGGCAGTTCCTGATGAGTGGATTGCGTTGTAACAGATGTATCCTCAAATTTTAGCAAATGAGGATTTTGTAAGATGACTTTCTGATATTAGGCAAATATCTATCCTTTTCGAGTCTATAAACATTTCTAGTTCTGGAATATGTTGCATTAGCCCATTTGCATTCCAGATGACTATTCTTAATGTTGTGTACATTTAGATTAGTAAATAAGAGCTGAAATTTTATTTGCTGTTGTTTGGTTGTCTAGCCGTTTATGTAACGCTTCTAGACCTCGTTTTTACTTTGTCTTTCATTCATTGTTTCGATACTTCGAAAAATTCTTTCAAGTACGCTATCGTTAGCGTCATTTGATTTCTGTTGCACAATTTGTGAGGAAGTTTTTCGTGAATCTACTCTAGTAGCCGTGGGTTTGGGTTCAGCCGGTCATTTATTTGGTTTACCATCCATTATTATGCCAGATCTGTGTGGGGGCTGACGTGCTTTATTTCTTAATCTTTGGAGCTCTTTTGTTACTTCGCAACCCCTGTAATTTGCCGGATGTTGACCTTTGCAATTTATGCATTTTGCTGAAATAGTTTAACTTTCCGTACATGCTTTGGCATTCTGCTTACCAGCACACCTCACGCATCTTGGTTGACGCCAACAGTATTTCTGCGTATGATTGTACCCTTGGCATTTCTTGCATTGAGGTATTAACCTGCTGTTCTTTTTTAGTGGTTCTATTTTAACCCTCATATGTAATATTGAATTTATTTTAAATACGTTTTCGACGTTTTCTTTTTTATCAAAGGTTAGCATAAATAGTGGAAATTCCCTTTTGATAATTTGGCTCTCTTGGCCATTTCCTATTTTTTCCCTTTTGATGATGTTTACTGCATCTTGTATTTGCAGTCCTTTTTGTTGAAGATCCTCTATGATGTCTTTCTTCTAACAGGTTGGATGGAGTCCTCTAGCCATGACCTTGATTGGACGATCATTTTTATCTTCGTATGTGTACCATTCCTTCCTTTCTTCATTTAGCTTAGCGGCTAGAGCTCTGTAGGTTTCAGGATCTGGAGTATTAATTTTCCACACGTTGTTATTCAGTGCTACAACTTTATATTCTTCATTAGTTACCGATTTTATTATCGATTGAATGTCGTCATAGTTAGTTACGCCAATGATATTTTAGGGAGGTGGAGCCTTCACTTTTGTCAGTAATAACGTCTCCTTTGGTTCAGCACGTGTTTGTAAGTCGTTTTCATTCATTTTTGACACTTCTGTCGTTTCTGGTGAAGATTCCGCTTTACGCTTCTTACGCGGTCTCTTTTTTTTGTCTCTTTCAACATCCAATTCGTTTCTCTTTCGAGATCCTCCTCATCAGTGTGGAAATCTAGAGCGTACCCGTCATTGGTAGCCAACAGCATCTCTGAATCTTCTCTTTTCTGAGCATTTCTCAGCTGCTCGTTTTCTTTCGTTAGCCTTGCAACTTCATTGCTTAGCTGGGTTGTTAGCTTTTCTATTTCGCCTAGTCTTTTGTGCAATTTAACATTCTCGTTCCCTTGCTGAATTGCTTCACTGTTGGTTTTTATAGGTGATCGCGGCATTAACGAACTGCGTTCGAATGCATAATGCAATGGTTGGTTCACCCCAGAATCCATTGAGCCGGCCTTATTGAAAGGTGCATTAGCCGACTGTTCAGTCGGTGTACCACCTGGGGTACTAATTCCTTTCGTTGTACTCATTGCATGTTGGTGCCGGTTTTGTTACATCTATCAAATTGTTCAGCGGCACGATTTGATAGTGGGTCTTACAGTAGAACTTCATTTACTAAGTTTTCGGTGGTCGGTTATACCGCCGTTACTCGGTCGCCAGAGCCTCGTTAGTTGAAAGCAGGGAGTACCACGAGCAGGTGAGGTTGACATTTGGGAACGTAGATAAAGACCTATTATATCGTTACCCCTTACCCCCCATCTTATATCGCTCGGATATAAGATGACGCGTATCGATGAAATTTGGAAATACGTTGTTACGTAGTATAACTCGACAACGAGGCGAGGCGGTCATTGTGCGGAATACGTCGACACATTCCTAAAAATGAAACAGGAGGCGAGTGGACCGCCAGCAGAGTTTAACGATGACGAAGAAGCAATGGAGCGCTTCATAGCGTTGTACGAAGAGTCTGAGGGTATATATCTCGAGCCAAGTACTTTACAATCGAATCCCGGTTTACGATGGCTCACAAAATTGGCGCTTAATTCGTTCTGGGGAAAGCTTGATTAAACTAATAAATTTACTAACGAGTCCGGAAATTGAGATGACGGGTATACTACCGGTAAATCACAAGATCATGTATAGTATGTGAACTATGTAAGCGACCGCGATGCTATTTAACCATCCCGGACATCGAACGCCGTGATTGCAGCATACAAGATCGCACAGGCTCGCTTAAAACTATATGGTTATCTTGAGGGGCTCGAGAGGCGAATATTGCACTGCGATACGGACTCCTGTATTTACGTGAGTCGCCCCGGTAGCAACGAGTATGATCCACCAATCGGTCGATTTCGCGAAGATCTTATGATGAATTAAGCAAATACGGGCCAGGTAATTATATAAGTTCGTTCGTTTCGGGAGGACAAACATTTTACGCATACCTTGTTCGTAAACCCGACGGTACGACTATTGAAAAATGTAAAGTAAACGATATCACGCTAAACTTTGCGAATAGCCGCCACGTAAATTATAACGCAATACGCTCCTTCGTGACAGGAGCTAGGAGCGTACCTATTATTTTGAAATTTGACGCTATTCGACGCACAGAATTTCATGAAGTAGTAACGCGTAAAGAAACAAATTCATGCAAACCTGGTAACACGAAGCGAAAGCGGCAGGGGAAGTACTCTATTGTACCGTATAGCTATTGTGAAATATGCTAATTAAGATAACGAAAGAAATATATACTTTTATGTCGTATTTATGGGTGAATTTGCGGTATTTGAAAATAAATTTTTGTCTAATTTCATGTATCGTATTTACTATGTACAATACGTAAAAAGAATAGAAATATTGATTTATTATGTATAAAAACGTTGTCTGTTCGTTCTTTTTGTGCTACTATCCGTAGCAGTATCTGCTATCTCTTTACCGTTCTCTTTTGTTCTGATTTTCTCATCATTGATTCCGTTTGTCCCGTCTTTCTCATCGAGTGTTTCCTTTTGTTCCGACTTTCTTGTGATATCCCCGTGAACATAATATTAATGTTTAGAATGAAGTGATTTGTAAATTTTCCTTATAAAGCTGCATGCATAGTGAAATAAACATATTGCTTTATTTGTGAAAAATTAAAAAATATCGTTTTTTAATTTACATACAAAGTAAACATCAGCTAATACCGCGGGGACGTGCCTCATCAGCTAATACAGGCGCGCTGTGCCTTATCAGCTCATTTAATGTATAAGTAGCATGTAGAAAAGCCATCTTGTTTTAGCTATCCAAAAATATCTGCAACCGTTTGTTGATGAGTATTCTTCGTCTCAATGTTCTTATTATTCTTGTTCTTCTTCTTTATTACTTTTCTCTTTATTACACTTTTCTTTTTACGGTAGATACGTCGGGATTTACGTTCGTTTGATGAATGAGCAGTTCGCGAAATGTTGCACTTTGCATAACCGGACCCCCGCATGAGAGTCTCAATTATTTCAGCGGCCGTTTGAGATTATTGCCTGATTCTCGCACTCTCTCGCCAATAGCATCTTTCACAGCTATATATCTATCGAGGATATCACCGACTACGTTAACACCAGCACGCAATACCTCTTTTCCAACTGCTTTAGTATTCTTCTTTAAAAGTGGCAACACTCGACGAAACAGGCTCCCGAGCTCCCATGGCTAATACCGCCGTACCCGCGACGGCCCCATCCGTGCTGCACACTGTTAATATCATCCATAGTGGCGTAATCAATCGTGGGACCTTTTGAAATGTAGTGTCACAGTCAACCTTCCCTGTTCGAATGGTATAGGATTTCCAAACTCGTCTCTTATATAGATCTCGCTAGTGTGTAAAATGTTGCGTAAGAGAGGTATCAGGTCTATAAATATGAAACCGGAATTTTTGTATAGAAAATACACGTTTATTGAATAAAAATGATAAAAAATATTTTACTCGAAGTATTGCCCATCGCTAGCTATACATTTTTCCTACCTGTCTGACAATTTGTGGATGCCACGCCAAAAAAACTGTTGCTCTCTTGAGGCAAACCAGTCATCGAGCTATTTTCGTACATTTTCGTAACAAGTAAAGCGCTGACGAGCAAGTGCGTGTCCCATCGATGCAAATAAGTAGTAATCGGACGGAGCCAAGTCTGGTGAGTAAGCCGCATGCGAAAGTATTTCCCAACTAAATGCCTCAATCGTTTCCTTGACCAGTTTTGCTATGTGTGATGGTGCATTATCATGAAGCAAAATCACTTTGTGTTGCCTTTTTTGATATTCTGGTCGTTTTTCACGCAAAGCTTGATTCAAATCGATCATTTATTGTCGGTAGCGTTCGGTATTAACGGTTTCGGCAGGTCTTAGCAGCTCATAATAGATCACACCCTTCTGATCCTACCAAACACAGAGCATTGTCTTCCGTCCATAGCGATTTGGCCTTGCAGTCGATGTCGATGGTTCGCCTGGAGTTACCGATCTTTTACGCTTAGGGTTCTCAAAATATATCCACTTTTTCATCGCTAGTCACAATTCGATGGAGAAATGACTTTCTTTTGTACCTGGCGAGCAGCATTTCGCAAGTGGTTTTTCGGTTGTCGTGCTGTCTTTCGTTCAGTTCGTGTGGAACCCATTTTCCCATCTTCTGGATCTTTCCCATGGCTTTCAAACGTATGGAGACGGCTTCTTGTGTCACATTTAATTGATCCGCGAGTTGTTGCATTTGAGCGTCATCCTCATCCAACAATGCTTGCAATTCGCTGTCTTCAAACTTTTTCGGTGGTCTTCCACGTTCTTCGTTTCTCACGTCAAAATCGCCACTCCTGAATTTTTTAAACCACTCAAAGCACTGTGATTTACCAAGAGCATGCTAACCGTAAGCTTCGACAAGCATACGATGCGATTCTGCAACAGTTTTCTTCAAATGGTAACAGAAAATCAATGCTGTCCACAAATCGTAGTTTCCAGGCACAAAATTCAACATGTTCAACGCTATTATAAACTATGCTGTTGTATGAAACTTGTATTGCTGTGAGTTGAAAATCTTTGTCAGAGATGTCAACAAGGAAATCGCGCCAATGACGCGGTTTGACGGTAACTACATTGACAGCTAGGGCCATCTATGGGCAAATTCCGGTTTCATATTTATAGACCTGGTATATATCGTGGCGCCGAAAATGATTTACTTTTAATAATCGAATCATACCGAAAGTCGATAGCATCAATGGGAACAACTCGTAAGAGAGGTGTTTGTACATCGCCTGTAATATAGCTATCATAGATATCGCTGTATAGAAACATGCTGGCCGGTATAATAGCGGTGAGAGACGCAGGCCTCAACCCCGTGAGTAGTATGTGTACACCTTTGCTCCATCTCACTCCTATCCCCACTCCTTTCCCCACCACTCCACTTTTCCACCGCCGCACTACCCATTCTGCTTGACCAATGTCGGTAACGTGGATATGGTAAAGTGAGGTGGTGTGGGTACCTTGGTGAACAAGGAAGAGTAGAGATAAGAGCAGGATGGAGCAAAGGTGTACGCATACTTGGAATAAAATTTTTAACTCACCCTCGTGTTGGCAGCATCTACGACGACTCTCCAGGGAGACGGGCATACACACATATGCACATACACGCATTCTCTCTCTCTCTCTCTCTCTCTCTCTCTCTCTCTCTCTCTCTCTCTCTCTCTCACTCACTCACTCACTCACTTACCCTAACATCAAAAACCACAGCTACGCGCCAGGGTAATGGGAATTACCCGCACCCAAGGAGCATGGGCACCGTCGGGGTTCGCATGCGTATTCCGATCAGCGTATCATTACCGCGCGTTCCATCGATCCGATCTAGATAGCCGTCCTCGCCAATAGAATGATCAAGGCCGAATACCGTACACTTCACGAGCAGCGTCGGTTACACACTAATCGGCGGCTCGGGGTGGAATAGTTGCTGCCAATCGACGTATATCGATTCATCGACATCGACAAGCAGCACCTCGCAGCACCCGTCATCATCCATGCCGATGATCTCACCGCGCATAGCCCTTTGATGCCGCACAATGACACATGAGGCTCCCGCACACAAGTCCTTAAATTTAAATACACTCCTCTCGGCAAGTCCATCAATATATAGTATCTCCAAATCGTCCTCTAGTTTTTGCCACGCAACACACATTAATCCCGCACGTAGGAATATCGCGTTATCCCCCGCTCCGCAAACCACTCGACACACAAAAGCCACGGTAGAGCGAAGTTGTCGTACCGCGGATACATATTTTTTATCGATTTAAACTTTCGTCGTGCACTGCTAAAGAGAGACTGAATGCTTCGGATGATGCTGGCGGTGATCACAGCGTTTGAAGATAACGCCCCTCTGAATCATAACTAGGTGTGCAGCGCTTTGAATGCAATGTCAGTGGTTTTGCGCGTGCGTACCGCTTTGTGCTGTGCTTCTCGTGAAGCGATTGCTCTGCAGTAAAAGACGCAGAATATGATACCGTACCGCGAGAGACCTCGATTATAATTTATATATAATTATAAAATAAGAGACACACTAAGCCGCTGTATTTGTTTTTAATTAATCAATATTTTATTTAAATCACTTTACACATATTTACCGTCGTATGCAACATCCCTGCAAACACGGTAATCGTCGCTCGGAGACTCCTCCGCTGTTAAATTTATTTTTATCACTGTCTGATGGTCGAGAAGCAAAAGCATTGTAATTTTCACGCACTAATCTGTCGTTTTTCATTACATTATCGCTAAAGAGATTATTAAATTGCGACATGGTGAAGCCGCACGACATAAAATGTAGGAATACGATGCAAAATTGTCCACACACATCCGACGTATTACTTTGTAGCTGCTTGAGGCCGTACCGATAGAACTTGCAGTTTCTTCGTAGTTGTGTGAGATGTTGCAGTATAACCGGTGGTAGCCCGGAGCTATCAAAGTACATTCCTTTTCCATGATGGTCAACGTACATGACGATCCAATGCTCTCCAGGTCCGTCGTGGTTATCCGTGTTAACTACGAGTCCGGCAGGTAACGACCATACACGAGGAATTCTGTCAGCTGGGTATACGCCAACGGTTGAAAGTGGTAGATACTGCAGACTCTCGTAGATTTGTCTGGTGTTCATGCTGAACACATAGTCAATGATTAAATGATGACCGATACGCTTTGAAAGACGTATATATATGCAAAATTTATTTCACAGCATCGTCTATCATGTCACGACTACACGATGAAGATTTCTCCTCTTTCTTATTCTCTTCCTCTTCGTCTGCTGACCAAACATCCATGTATGATTCTCCTTTAAATGGGTGCTCCCGAAGCGAATTTTTTATTTGGAAAGCCTGGCGCATTGCACAATGCGAAGACGCTGTATAGTTTATCATAGCGTGTCTGAAGCATTTTCGCAAAGATTTCGGCATAAATGTGTACGATGGGGCGCGCTCCTCATCCTCCAGGTTGGAAATTTCATGACTCGTGATATCGCATCGTGATTTCATGACTCGAGTTCGACTGATTAGTTACTCACAGACACGCTTCTACGTCTCTTAACACGAAATAATTTTATGCCGACATCAGCACATTTTTTGCTTATCCGGTAAAATCCACCATTACTTGCCGTAAGGCATCAATTTCAAGGACATTATCGTATTCCGCGTAGACTACACAATTTATCATTAAAGCAAGCGCATCCTCAAATCGTACCTCTATTCTCACACTACCGTGCTTTATTAAATTCTAATGTGTATTGCTGTTCGCCGAAACATCGGGTGTCAAATCAAAAGTAAACAGACAGTATCCATCGCGATAATTATCGCGATCGATCGAACTACCGTCGTTCAAGAAATGTATTTCAGTTCCCGAAAATAAGGTTTGAAAAGCATCCACATATAGATGATTTTTCGTGAAATCAGGTTGTAACGGTTTCGAAGGTATTTAAGCACCATCTACATACAACGAGAGATAATTGATCTTGTAATTTTGGAAATTGAATGGATTGATACTGAAGTCGCCGTTAAACGCCTTATTATCGACAAAACCGATAATTATACGCTTCGGCAATTGACCTAACACGATATTATCGATAGTCTCTCCATGAACACCAGAGTGTATTGAAACGGCTTTTACCTCGACTCTCGTAAGAGGATATTTAACCGTAGATTTTGCCAGAGTTCTAGCATGCGAGAGCAGCACACCAGGAGCTATTTTTGTTCTACGAACGAGAAGCGATGCCTCGAGAATCTTTAAGCCGCATTGGCTATTCTTTGTATCCCCCACAAGACAAAATGAATCTCTAGACCGCACCAACTGTAGTCGCATCTCGACGCCGTTTAATAGGAACCGCTCCTGATTGAATATATCGCAATGCAGATGACCGAGCAAGTCTACAGTTTTTTCGACATTTAAAAATTGTTTTCTCTTCACAAGACCCGTATTTTCCGATGTTATATCATCCATTTTTCCAGGGGTATCGTCGTACCAGAGAACGCTCGTGAGATGCGAATTTTTTGCTGCTGGACCGTAATTCAAAAGTGTTTCGCTCGATAAGCGTAAGCATTATTTTGAGGTGAAACTAATTTTTGATACAGGTATACATCCACCTGATTAAAGATAGAATGCAAGAGATTGTTCACAGGGTCGGCACTTACTTTCGACGATGTACCCGCGGCAATTTCCGTAGTAGTAGGAGATGTTATTGTCACTCTCAGACTAAGCATAGTATGCGCGAGATCGATATACTCATCACCCTGTCCAGGAATAACAAATTCAATCGGTGAATCATCTTTCAGCGAAGATATTGGCTTATAATACACCCAATTGGAGCCTTCGATAGTAGTTTGCGTCGGTGGGAGTGAAAATAATTCAAGTTCCGATTTAAGACACTCGCACGAGTGCGCATGTAGAAAAGCCATCTTGTTTCAGCTATCCCAAAATATCTGCAACTGTTCGTTGACGAGTCTTCTTCTTCTTATTGTTCTTATTATTCTTTTTCTGCTTTATTACTTTTCTCTTTATTACACTTTTATTTTTACGGGAGATACGTCGTGGTTTACGTTTGTCCGATGAATGAGGAGTTCGCGAAATTTTGCCCTTTTTATAACCAGACCCCCGCACGAGAGTGTCAATTTTTTCTGAGGCTTTGGTTTCAGATCACTCCCTGATTCTCTCGCTCTCTCGCGAATAGCATCTTTCACAGCAATATTTCTATCGAGGATATCACCGGCTACGTTTACACCAGCGCGCAACGCCTCTTTTCCAACTGCTTTAGCGTCCTTTTTTGAAAGTGGTAACACTCGACGAAACAGGCCCCCGAGAAAGCTGCCGATACCGTGTCCTCGTTGATTAGGTGTTCCGATATAAACATGGCTAATACCGCCGTACCCGCGACGGCCCCATCCGTGCTGCGCACTGTCAATATCATCCATAGTGGTGTAATCAATCGTGAGATCTTTTGAAATGTAGTGTCACAGTCAACGTTCCCTGCTCGAATGGTATAGGATCCCCAAATTCGTCTCTTATATCGATCTCGATAGTGTGTAAATTATTGCGCAAGAGAGGTATATATCGTGGCGTTGAAAACGATTTAATTTTTATCGAACCATACTGACAGTCATCAGTATCAATGGGAACAACTCGTAAGACGGGTGTTTGTACATCGCCTGTAATATAGCTCTCGCAGATATCTATGTATAAAAACATGCTACCTGGTATAGCACCAGTGAGAGATGCAGGCCTCGATCCTGTGTATTCGCTATGCGGTTCTATCATTACTGACCTACAGGCCTCTTCCGAGAATCCTAGTAGCCTTGCGATAGCGGGCGATACGCGAAAGTCGTGGTAGCGTTGATCGTCGCATACGCGTGCCACTTCGACCTGCCCGCTCGGAAGCGATTTAAAGCCCAAATAACCGGCCACGTGAGGTAACTTATTTATATTCTCCAAAAGAGCGTCTATAGAGCGATATACACCAGGTAGAATTTGGTTTCTATCGGCGCATTTCCGTGTTAAAATATTTAAACCCGATAAGCCATAATCACCATCCTCAAAAGTTACGAGATTTCCTACAGTAGGAACATGTAAAAGAGTCATCGGATAAGCAATTTCCACAAGAGAAACAGGCCATTCTCCGTGCAAACGTATCTGACGCGGTGGTTTTGTAATAAATTTCGTCGTCGTTTTATTCGGAAAATATTGCACACTACTGTTGCTCGGTAGTACGACAAAGAAAGAGCTATCCTTTGAAGTCATATTTATCAGGGACGGTGATTTCGAGCGTTTTTCCTCTTTGTCCTCTTTTTCTCTTTCGTCTTCTCAGATGACGGAGGCACTCGTACTCGCGATATTGCTGCCTCGTAGAAAATACCGTTGATAGTCTCGTTATTCAGATGGTGTAAAATATACACGAATGGTTCTCAATACACTGATATTCGCTGAATCTTGAATAACTCGTTATTCCAATCACGCTCATATTTTTTCACGAATGCTGCTTTAGCTGTACTGATACGTACCAAGTCACCGCCATTGTATTTAGGCTGCGTAGTCTTTCTCGCGTCACGCTCGTAACGCCGTGCTAGATTTTCTCCGGCTATAGAGGCATATTCTAGGGTCACCTCGCTCGGAAGAATACGCGTTCCGCTGTGTTTAGTGTGATTATCCGCATATATAATATTTTGTAAATTATTAATTTAACGCTTACACCGCGTTCACGTAAAGTAACGCCACATTCGCTCCTTTATTTTGCGATTAAAGCGTTCGGCAATCGAGGCTTTTATATCGGGGTTTACGAGTAGCTCGAAAATCGATATTCTTTTTGAAGAGAATTTGCTGAAATGGAGTACTGATAAATTCTTTGCCTCGATCAGTTGACGATTGTTACTGCGTCCGAGTATGCGTGTGAGACCGCGGGCTACGTTTGCGCTTGTTTTGTCACACAAAGCCTCGACCCACGCGTATTTGCTCAACACATCGATAACAACAAGCAGATATACGTACCCATCGCTGTACGTAACTATCGAGTAAAGATCAGCTAAATCAGCCTCCCATACATCGTCTATATTACTCACATTGTACGTACGACGTTATATGTTATATGTTATATGAATCTTGTGTTTCGAGCCATGGTAAAACATTTTCCCTCACCACTCTCCGATCCACATTGGCCAAATTTTTTGCTCCCGAATAGGATGCAGGTTGAGCGGTATCATAATAGATTTGTTCAAGAATTTTTATAATTTTAACGATGACCAGTTAAACGGATTCTTTTTCTATTTCTTTACTAACTGTGCGGGGGAATGATATTCGTCGCCTCTCTACTTGTGCGATGTTTTGCAATTTTTCGTCCTCTTCATCCTCCCCCTCCTCTCCCTGGATAAAGTCGTTGCCCGCCGTGAGTATTAAATCTCTGTTTGAGTGTGCGGTCTCGGCCTCGTTGCTGCTACTGTTGCTGCTGCTGATGCTATCACTATCACGTGGTCAAATGAGAGGCCGCTGCGGTGTCGAAGATGATGTACGTGTAGGCTTGTGTAGTAATTCGGGATTGCCGATAAATTCACGTGGCATTTGTATCGTTCGCAGGAGTTTAGCAAAGCGAGATTGACCGACGGATTTCTAGCGTTTTCTAGCTCGCATAGCATCATTAACGAGATCAACTATATTCGAATTTGAAATTCTTCTGCCGTCTATAGAAATAACAGCGTTACGATCCCATGTCATTTTTTTACCGATTGCACTGCGATGCAAATTGCGAAGCAACGATAGTGCCTTAGACTTAAATTTTTTTGGTACGCTATCGATTATAAGTGTGTCATTGAGTCGAGATTTTACTTCGTTCATTTAAACGTCGTCGATTTCATTCTCGCGGCTATCAAGTATTGCTATTTTTCGTTTTGACGCAATATTCGGTACTGTATTATCGTACTCGACCTAGTGAAGATAACGACCTATGTAGAACCTGCTGGTTCGCTGTCGTATTCTCTCTCGCTCTTGTACGAGTGAGAGTTTAGAATTTCACTCAGCTCAGAGTCGAGGCGCGATAATGGTGTACCGGTGGTCCGTACGGAAGGCAACGGCTCTGTAGTAGTAGTAGTAGTAGTCGCAGCAGTAGCGAGACCCGCGTGACGATGTATGTTATCATGAGGTACAAGCACCATCTTTCTGGCATATTCCATGGCTCGTGTGGGCCAAGACAGGCACAAGAAGCAACTTGAGATATCCGACACAGTGCTCGACGATGATCTTCCTTTTACCACTCTGTTGAGATTTCCTGTTGTTGAAGAATCTGCTAGATATTGAATAGAAATGAGTTTTCACTCACGACAGGTGTGAAATAACCAAACCAAAAGATGTAGGTAAAGAAAGTGGTTTTATTCTACCATCGACTCGCAAACTACAAACATATATATTTAAAAATTGCACAAATAAATTTGTAGCGAATTTCGATGAGAAACACGTACAATTATATTAATTATGTGCCAAAATTTATGAGGTGAAACGTGGTGCAGTCCGCGCTGCAGAGTACGCCACGAGGTGAGACTTTTGAGGAGGCACAAATGAGATTTCTCCACCTCACCAACATTGAATTTAGATAAATTATGAAGGTTTATGCTTACCGAGTTTTTTGAGTCCAGTTGAGCACGTATTCATTAAGTCGATCCGAAATGAGGCGGTAAAAATGTCCGAGGTGGGAGCAGAGGAAGTTGCTGTTCAAGCGGTTTTCACGAAAGTGTCTAATTTTCTAAGATGGCGGAGTAGTTCAAAAGCGTCATTGTGAGACGCTGAAGTCAAGCGAGAAAGACAGCCTCTCGCTTGAGTAGCATGCCTGCGAGGCGCTGCCTCAGCTATCTTCGCGTCAGTCGAGCACAGCACATCACCTACTAGCAACAGGTCGACGCACGGCGAATATCGATCGCCGTGCGTCAGCTGATTTTCCAAAATTTCCGCCCGCCATCAGACTGATTAATTTTCATGATGTTGTACGCTGGGTGAGACGGGCAAAACAGCTAACTTTGAGATGGGCTTGGTGAGCGTCGTGGTAGCAGTCCGGAGTGTCACCACCCTGGTGAGCCCATCTTTGCCTGGATGCAACGCTGTGACCCGTGTGAGTGGCCACTTGCACGGGGGATAGCGCTCATCCGTGAGCAAAACCAAAGAGCCGATTTTAATGATGTTGTTGGGGTGATGCCATTTCGAGATTGACTGTTGCCGTTGTAAGTAATGAGTAGACCATTGACGCCCAAATTTCTGCACATTTTGCTGCAACAATTGCCATCTTGAGAGTCATGAGATCGCCAAATCCTCTAGAGTTCGCTCTGGGACAGTTGTGAGTGCTTCATCGATGAGAAAATGTCCAGGTGTCAGAGCTGATGAGTCATCAGCATCATCGCTGAGTGGTTCCAGAGGTCGTGAGTTGTGTATCGCGTCGATCTGTTCGTCGCAGATGAAATTTAACAGATTTTACTGCGGCTTCCCATTTGCCACCCAAGTGCGGAGCAGTAGGAGGATTGAACTTCCACGCAATTTGGTAATTTGCGAGCGATGATTCGATGAGGTGAAGCTCTTGAGAGGCTTTCCTGAATAACTGACGTATGGCTTTGTGACCACCACAAAAATTGGTGACACAGTAAAAGTACATGATATAAGGAATGCCACTCCGAAATTAGAAACGCTTGAACATTTCGAGAAAGCCATCAGCTGAGTAGTCACTGACTACATCGAGATAAAGACCTGCAGTAGCGAGACCCACGAAGACACAGATCTAGCCTTTGGGTATTTTGTTTCCTCGCCCCTACCAAGTATTGAGTGTGAGAGAGCCGGCGTAGTCAACTCCTGTTTGAGTAAATGCACGCGTTGGTGTGACTCGTGACAGAGGTAGCTGACCCATCAATTGTTGAGCTCGAATTCCTCTCTGCCGAGCACACACAACGCAATGCAAAATATGAGTTTTCACAGGAGCACTTCCGCCGACGATCTAATGATATAGCCGTATTTGAGCTAATGTGAGCTGAGTGCCTCCGTGAAGAGTCCGCCGATAAGCTTGATCAAAAATGAGAGATGAGAGCCGAGAGTAACGAGGTAGAATGGCAGGATGCCTTCCTTCATATGTGAGTGCTGATTGACTAAGACGACCTCCCACTCTGAGTACACCTTCCCGGTCGATGAAAGCTGAAGGGTGAGAGGATGGCAGAAAAGATCCTGACTGAAGCACTTGTAATTCGTTTCTAAAAAACACGGCTTGCGTTGCTTTCGTCCAAAAGACGTTGGCTGCAGCCATCTCTTGTGCTGTGAGTGGAGCGGTTCGTGCCGATTCTAACCTCCTCCTCATTCTGGTCACTACTCTGATACAAAATAAGGTGAGACGACACAGCTTTGTGCGTGATGAGCACCGACGAATGAGATCCCAATGATACTCAGGCGTCAGAGTTGCAGCGAGGAGAGCTACTCTCGGTCGGGCTTCCAAAATGCTTAAATCATCATATGTAGTAGATGTTGTTAGTCAAAATTAAACAAGTTTCACTAACCATGATAGACCTGAGCACCACAGCTGATGAGAAGCAAGTTGAGATGTTGAGATACTCCGTAAAGCACAATCCGGTGGGTTGCTTGTACCTGACTCGTGACGCCATTGAGCATTGGGAGTGAGTTCCTGAATTTGAGCTACTCTGTTTCGGACATAGTCTTTCTACCGAGCTGGGTGAGCTTTGATCTACGTGAGAGTTACCGACGAGTCCGTCCACAGGGGAGTTGATGAGATTTCGACCTTGAGTGTGGCTTGTACGTATGTAACCAATTTTGCAAGCAACAGCGCAGCTGTCAGTTCAAGCCTTGGTATGACGAGCTTCTTAAGCGGTGCTACCCGGGTTTTTAAGCAGACAAGTGAAGCCACCTTTCTTGAGGATGATGAGTTAACAGTGATTTATTGGGTCTGGAAAAAAGTTCGTGACGTTTTTTTAGTAAAATGGAACTGGTTTTCTTATAGTGTCAAAAAAAATGTATCAGGGGTACAAATTGAAAATGCGGGTTTGATAACAGATGGCGTTACTAACGCTATACGCATCAGGCAGTACTGTGACTATGTTCATGTCAAAGCTACGTCTTATAGCTTTAATTTTCAGTATGTGTCAATTTGTCGCAGTGTCAAATTCATAGTTTTTTTGAGCTCTCAATATGTCGAGTTTCGTACCAACAAAACAGCATTTGCGGGAAGTTTTAATTTACTTCTTTAATTTGAAGAAAAGTGCTGCTGAAGCACATCGATTGGTCTCCGAGGCTTATCCGAGTCATGTTCCATCGGTTTCAACGTGCGAGAGATGGTTTGTGCGGTTTAGAAGTGGTGATTTTGACGTTGAGGACAAAGAGCGGCCGGGCCAAGTGAAAAAGTTTGAGAATGCTGAATTGGAGGCAATACTCAATGAAGACTCGTGTCAAACTCAACAAGAGCTCGCAGATTCATTGGGAGTGACACAACAAGCCATTTCCCATCGTATAAAAGCCCTCGGAATGATCCAAAAGCAAGGACATTGGGTGCCGTATGAGCTGAAGCCGAGAGACGTCGAGCGCCGTTTTTTTGCATGCGAACTGCTGCTCGAACGGCAAAAACGGAAGGGTTTTTTGCATCGCATTGTCACTGGTGATGAAAAGTGGATCCATTACGATAACCCGAAGCGCAAAAAATCATATGGTTACCCCGGCCATGCATCATCATCGACGGCCAAACCAAATATTCACGGCGCCAAGCTCATGCTCTGTATTTGGTGGGACCAGCTGGGTGTGGTGTATTATGAGCTATTGAAATCGAACGAAACCATCACAGGAGCACTATACCGAACTCAATTGATGCGTTTGAGCCGCGCACTCAAAGAAAAACGGCCACAATACGAGCAAAGACACGACAAAGTAATTTTGCAACATGACAACGCTCGGCCACATGTTGCAGCGCCGGTCAAAACATACCTACAAACGCTGAAATGGGAAGTCTTACCCCACCCGCCGTATAGCCCAGATATTGCTCCTTCCGATTACCACCTTTTCCGATCGATGACACATGGCCTAGCTGACCAGCGCTTCCATTCTTACGAAGAAGCCCAAAAATGGGTCGATGACTGGATAGCAGCCAAGCCGGCCGAATTTTTTCGCGACGGTATCCGTAAATTGCCAGAAAGATGGGAAAAAGTTGTGGCTAGCGATGGACAATACTTTGAATAATTCATTTGTTACCATTTTTTCAGAATAAACGTTCAAAAATAGAAAAAAATCCCGCATTTTCAATTTGTACTCCTGATATTTAAACCAAATATGCTCCATTATTATCGACAATGTTTCGCCATTTTTCGGATAGAGTCATGATGCCATCGGTGAAGAACTTCTGTGGTTTCTGGTTGAAAAACTGAATCAAGTGTTTTTCACAGGCTTCTTTTGAAAGCAGCTTAAGGGGCTATGCCAGTGTGACACTTTCAAAAATCGATTTTTTTGCCTTTTTCGACAGTCTATACTTTGAAGAATATCCTGTAAAAATGTCAAGGCCCTATCTTTAATACTCCTGAATGGCAGCCTTCTAAAGAGCAACCGCTCGTAGGTACTGTGTTCAAAAAGTAAGGTGAATTTTTAATTCAAACTTCCCGCGTTGACCGAATCGGACAAATGAATTTTTTTTCAAGTTGGTAGAACTGTTAGTGACATCTGTGACAAATTGCATGTCAATATCATCATTAGTTTTTAGTTTCCGCTTGGTTTTGTGAACAAAGAAAAGTGAATTTGGCGATTTTTACGATGTCGAATTTTGTTGAGCAAAGCAGTGCTATTAAATTTTGCTTGCCGAATAAAATTTCCGCCGCTGAAACGTATCGAATGTTACAAAAGGCCTTCGGTGACGAGACTATGTCACAGAAAAATGTTTACGAGTTGTACAAAGACTTCAAAGAAGGCAGAGAACGTGTTGTTGATTTGGAACGCTCTGGACAACCATCGACGTCAATTCATGAGCAGCACATCAAGAAAATCAAGGAATTGGTGCTCAAAAATCGTCGATTAACAATTCGAGACCTTGCCGACATGCTTGCAATATCAATTGGATCAGTGCAAGCAATTTTGAAGGATCATTTGTGCCTCAGAAGAGTCAAATCGCGTTTGGTGCCAAAATTCGCGTTTGGTTCTTCGTGAGTTTTTCGCCAAAAACTCCACTCATGTTGCTCCACAACCACCGTATTCGCCTGATTTAGCACCGTGTGACTTCTGGCTGTTCCCAAAGCTCAAGAGACCACTCCGGGGAAATCGTTTTGAGTCGATTGAAGAGATCAAACGTGAATCGCTACGCGCATTGAAGGCTATACCTGAGGACGACTTTTTAGCATGCTTCAAATATTGGAAAAACGTTGGCATAAGTGTATTGTAGCTAGGGGGGATCATTTTAAGAGGGACAAAATCGATTTGGAAGAATAAATAAAAAATTTTAATTTTAAAACAAAATTCACCTTACTTTTTGAAAGTATAAGATGACCCATCTGCTTGGAGGCGGAGCTCGGAGCTGACGTGTTGTTACCTGATTCTTTAGTCACTATAGGGGGAGGGAACACTACAGAGGGGACTCTATAGGGCCATTTGAAATCAGCGTTGCCATTTAAAAGGTACTCTCTAGTTGTTCAACTCAGTTATTCTGGAAGAGTCTGTTTAGTTTACTCGCAGCTGCTGTACACTGCACAACAGAGCGAAAATGAGTGAAAGCAGTTCAAGTTCGAATCGAAAAGGCTCTCACGATACTCCTATCCATAGATCCAGAAACAAGAAGAAGAGATTTTTAGGAAATCAATACACATATGAGCAGTCCACCGAAAATACCAGTACAGCCGCTGAAAAACTGTTACGCACCGGAGATGATGAAATTATAGTTGATCATACCCATAGATACCGTTTCATCCAATTTTACTCTGTTTTTAGTGCAATTAGCCCTCTAGTTGTGTATAAAAATTGCAAGAAAGACATCAAGTTCAATGAAGCAAGTTCACGGGGTTTAGGATTCAAAATTGCTGTATTCTGTGAGTGCGGTGTTTCATATGTGAATTCTGGACCGATGATCGGTAATGCTTATGAAATAAATCGTCGTATAGTGTTTGT